>CM061230.1:18126737-19326737 GCA_030844895.1 Ambrosia x helenae | reverse complement strand
TATCCCAATTCTCCTCTTGGCCCACCTGCACCGGCCCACTATAATTATGGCAGCCCATCGCAGCAGACTTCATCTAGCCAGTACCAGCCTTCTGCCCAGTCCAAGCCCAATCCGGCTGCGGGTGTCTTGGGCCCAAAACCTGCTGCAAACTCGGCCCAGTCATATGCCGCCAACTGCTCGCCCACGGATATCGCTCAAGCCCTCTACAACTTAGCACTGCAGAACAATGATTCATCCTGGACCATGGACACCGGTGCGACAGGTACAATGTCTCCTCAATCTGATAAGTTCCCCTCTATTTTTAATTCTAGCATTATTCGCAACATTATTGTTGGGAATGGTAAAACCATTCCGGTTTTAGGCCAAGGCAACATTACCTTACCACCACCATTCCCACCCTTTAAACTTAACAATGTCCTTTATGCCCCTAACCTTGTTAAAAACCTTATTTCTGTCCGTCGCTTTACAACTGATAATCAATTAACTGTTGAATTTGACCCCTATGGTTTTACTGTGAAGGATCTTCAGACCAGGAAACCTATCCTACGGTGCAATAGCTCGGGGGATCTCTACACTCTCAGCCCGTCCAACATCACCAACCTCACTACTGCTTCCACCTATGCAGCTATTTCTCAAGACATTTGGCATCAACGCCTCGGCCACCCAGGCCCGGCTATTTTAAATACTTTAAAAACTTCTAAGTCTATTAGTTGTGGTTCTTTGAACAATAAAGTTTGCAGTGCTTGTATTTTTGGTAAACACATTAAACTTCCTTTTTTTGCTTCTAATACAAGAACTGTTATGCCATTTGATCTTGTACACAGTGATGTTTGGACCTCCCCTATTGTATCTAATGGGGTCACCGTTATTATGTCTTGTTCTTAGATGATTTCACAAATTTTTGTGGACTTACCCTATTGCCCATAAATCTGATGTCTTTACCATGTTTACAAAATTCACCAATTTTATTCAAACCCAATTCAACACTAAAATCAAACAATTTCAGTGTGACAACGGTCGTGAATATGCCAACAACCAATTTCATACATTTTGCACCGACAATGGCATGCACTTCCGTTTCTCTTGCCCTCACACATCCTCCCAAAATGGCAAGGCTGAACGTAAAATTAGAACCATCAATAACCTCATGCGCACCATTCTTGCGCACTCATCCATGCCCACAACCTACTGGCCCCATGCCCTTGAGACCGCAACCTACCTTCTTAACATCATTCCCACAAAAATACACAATTTTCAAAACCCCACACAACGCCTCTACAACTGCATGCCTACTTATGATCACCTTCGTGTGTTCGGGTGCATGTGTTACCCACTCATCCCTCACACCACCATCCACAAACTTGCCTATCGATCTTACCCATGTGTATTTTTGGGATACCCATCCAACCATCGAGGTTACAAATGTCTTGACCTCAAAACACGTACCATCACCATCAACCGTCACGTCCTATTCGATGAAACCATTTTTCCTTTTGCCAAAACACATAAAATCACTCCCCACACCTACAAATTCCTTGATGATACCTTACACCCATTACATTACCTTCCCACGGCCCCACCATCAGACCAACCTATTAACCCAAACCCCACTCCTTCACAGACTCCTTTACCCACTCCACCCCAAAGCCCATTACCCTCCAATGGCCCACCCGTTTTAAGCCCACCCGGTCCAACTCCTAACACTTCACCCGTACCAGCCCAACACAGCCCACCTGCTACATCTCCGGCCCACCCTCCATACATACCACTCGCAGCCCAACACCAACCCACCTCACCTGCGACGCCCCCCTCACCCATTCCACCACCACCGCCCCCACCACCCACTCGCACCATCCACACCCGTGCCATGTCCGGTATCTCCAAACCCAAACAAATCTTTAACCTCTCCACAAACACCATCGCACCTTTACCCAAAAACCCCAAAGATGCCTTGACTAACCCAGAGTGGCATAATGCCATGAAAAACGAATTTAATGCTTTAATTAAAAACAAGACTTGGGAACTTGTCCCGAGACGTCCTGATATGCATATTATTCGTAGCATGTGGCTTTTTCACCATAAATACAGGTCCGATGGTACACTTGAGCGGTACAAAGCTCGTCTGGTTTGTGATGGCAGTAATCAGGAAATTGGTATTGATTGTGGGGAAACATTTAGTCCGGTAGTAAAACCGGCTACCATCCATACGGTATTGACTTTGGCACTTTCTCAGTCATGGTCCATTCATCAGCTAGATGTCACTAATGCTTTTCTTCATGGACATCTTACTGAGACAGTTTATATGTATCAGCCTATGGGATTTCGACATCGGGATTATCCTGATCATGTTTGCAAATTGACAAAGTCTCTTTATGGTCTCAAACAGGCACCCAGAGCTTGGTACCAGCGTTTTACAGACTTTGTCCTTTCTATAGGTTTCTTGCAGAGTAAATGTGACAACTCACTTTTTACATACCACCACGGGGGTGACATAGCTTACTTGCTTATTTATGTTGATGATATTATTCTCACCACTTCTTCAGATTCTCTTAGGAAGAAGATCATGGGCAGCCTCGCGGCTGAATTCGCCATGAAAGATCTTGGCCCTCTTAGTCATTTTTTGGGTATTTCTGTTTCTCGAACAGGCAATCAGATGTTTCTCTCCCAGAAAGCTTACGCAATGGATATAGTGAGTCGTGCAGGTATGGACTCTTGTAATCCCGTTGCCACACCGGTTGACACAAAACCAAAATTGAGTACCACTTCTGGTGCTTCTTTCGAGAACGCTTCGTTATACCGAAGCCTGGCGGGTGCTCTCCAATATCTCACTTTTACTAGACCTGACATCACATATGCCGTCCAGCAGATTTGCATTCACATGCATAACCCCACTATTGATCATTGGAATGCTCTTAAACGTATTATCAGGTACATTCGTGGCTCTTCAGACTTTGGACTCACCTTATCAGCCAATGCAGATTTATCTTTACGTGCCTATACTGATGCTGATTGGGCTGGATGCCCGGATACCCGTCGTTCTACCTCGGGTTATTGTGTTTACATGGGTAACAATTTATTATCTTGGTCGTCAAAACGTCAATCCACCATCTCCCGATCAAGTGCCGAGGCTGAATACCGGGCTGTTGCTAACGTAGTTGCTGAAATTTGCTGGATTCGCAACCTTCTTCTGGAACTGCATCATCCTATATTAAAGGCTACCCTGGTATATTGTGACAACATTAGTGCTATTTATCTATCTCACAATCCAGTTCAACATCAACGTACCAAACACATTGAGCTGGATATTCATTTCGTTCGAGAACATGTTCAGCGTGGCACTATACGCGTTCTCCACACTCCAACTCGACTTCAGGTTGCCGATATCTTCACTAAAGGTCTACCTCACATACTATTTGAAGACTTCCGCTCCAGTCTCAACATTCGCCCTCCTCTTGCTTCGACTGCGGGGGTGTAATCTATACATATAATATTTAGGAGCAATTGTGGACACTTGTCATTCATTTAGGCCCCTAGCAATTAATGCTCATCCATCATGGCACAATGTGAGAATTAATAAAATTTTCTTTTTTTTTTAAATCAAAAATCATTTATTAATTTAGTCAAAATTGGTCAAGGTGTTTTAATAACTTTCCTAAACATTGTTTTGGTGATTGAAGATTATTTTGGTAAAAATTGGTCAAGCATATTATCATTCCTAAAAAACTAATCATCCTCATAACAAATCATTCTCCATCCTCTTCTAAACCTTAAAACAATCAAACGAAGCAACCGATCATTCTCCATCCTTGGCGATCCTTCTTCAAGGTATTATCATTCCATTCTCCTGTAACACAATCATTGTTCGTCTATCGCCTCTCCTACGTTTCTTTCTAATTTCATCTATGTTTCTTTCTGATATCTTATATCTTCATTTGTTTTTGGCGATTAATGTTTTTGTGTCTTTATATTTTTTTTACTGATTTTAATGATTTAGGTTTCAATCTGTATGTATTGTGTGTTATTGTGGATCCAAGGCGTAAAGACAGCAATTTAAAGGAAAATAATCAATGGTTTGTTTAGTGCAAGTGTTAATTGGTTCACATTCGTTTATATTTGATCATGGTAAAGAATCCTACTTTTTTTATTTTTGTATATATCGCATATCCATTTGTTTCAGATTTGTACCCGAGCGACTGTTGCTTACATGCTTTTGATATCAAGGTTTGATTTTTGATTTTGAAATCTTTAGTTAGTTTTTATAAACAAACAGTTTGTTTGAAATTTTGTTCTTGGGCTTGATTTTTCTTTTTTTTGATGTTTCATGTTTGCTTATTTATATGAATTAATTTTTTGAATAATGTCATTTTATTTAGATTTTCAGGTAAGCACGTATGGAAATGTTTCGTATGCAAATGTATGGACAATGTTTGAAACCCTAAAAAAGAAAAAATATTACGACCTTCCTTGATTTTGATACAGTTACCTATTATCTAAATATATTCATGCTTTCATCATTTAATACACGAGTTTTTTCATCTCGATATACAGGACGGGCGATTATTAGCTTCAATCCCAGAGACGGTAAAAACTCACGGTAGAGTTTCTAATCGTTTTTATTTAGTTGCTCCATGCTCATGTTATTGATTACCATTTCATTAATATCCTTTAAACACAAAATTATTAATCATATATAAATATAAATACATTTATAAATAAAGTTAAATTTGATTCTTTTTCATCATAATTAATACGCCTATGTTTATTTGAATTGCTTTATTTTTAAACATTCAAAATAATTTTTTTTTTAAATTCCGGTTTTTAAAATTAAAGACATTTAAACACAAAATAAATGCTTGATTCTTTTATTTGTCACATTACTATTTTTAGCGTATAATTAGCATTTATGATGATTTACACAGTATTGGAAACATCTAATGTTAATAATTATGATTACCATTTCATTAATAACATTTAAACACAAAATTATTAATCATATATAAATATAAATACACTTATAAACAAAGTTAAATTTGAAGTTTTTCATCACAATTAATCCGCCTATTTTCATTTGAATTACTTTATTTTCAAACATTCAAAATAAAAATTTTAAAAAAAAATCCGGATTTTAAAATTAATGACATTTAAACACAAAATAAATGCTTAATTCTTTGATTTGTCATATTACTATTTTTAGCGTATAATTAACATTTATCATGATTTACACAATATTGGAAACATCTCATGTTAATAATTATGATTACCATTTCATTAATAACCTTTACACACAAAATTATTAATAATATATAAATATAAATACATTTATAAACAAAGTTAAATTTGAATTTTTTCATCACAATTAATACGCTTATTTTCATTTGAATTACTTTATTTTTAAACATTCAAAATAAAAATTTTTAAAAAATCCGGTTATAAAAATTAAAGACATTTAAACACAAAATAAATTCTAATTCGATGATTTGTCACATTACTATTTTTAGTGTATAAAAATCAATGCTAATTCGATGATTTGGCACGTTTACTACTCATGTGGTAATTCGTGAATTTTGGGGTTTCTTATGTTTAGAATCACTAATATTTTGGGTTATTCTTATTAGTTAAAAACACTATATTTTGCATATTATGTTATGGATATTAGTGGTATATATTAATGTTATTTTGTTGTTTAGGAACTAAGATAGTAAACATAGTTGATAAGGGTTTTTTTTTAAAAAAAAAAAACTGTTTTTAAAACAATAATGTTATTTTTTTAGTAAATGGTTTGACCTTTCTTAAAAATTCATTGTAATCTCTTATTAATAACAGTTTTTGTAATTATGGAAATAATTTAATTTTTAACAACCAACCGTGATATTTAATATTATTGATAAAACATTAATTCTTATTTTCGGTTAGTAAATGGTTTGACTTTTTTAAAAATCATATTAATTTCTTATTAATGTCAATGTTTGTAATTATGGAAATAATTTATGTTGTACACAACCATCTGTGATTTTTTAAAAAAATTTCCTTTTGAAAACAATAATTGTTTTTTTCGGTTAGTATATGGTTTGACTTTTTTTAAAAATTCATATTAATTTCTTATTAATGCCATTTTTTTTAATTATGGAATAATATTTTATGTTTTACAAACCATACTTGACAAACAATCAAAAGTAAATTTTTGGTAAATTGAAATCGTGCAATTTTAGCAAATAAAGAATCAAGGTTTGACTTTGTTTTTTAAAATTCAAACACAATCTTTGAATGCAAAACAGATTCAGTTTTTTTTTACTTCTAACAATTTCTGAGTTTTTATTAACTGTAATATTTTAAATTTTGTTCAACAGAAAAAATAACAATTACTAAACCCAATCAAACAAATTTAACAAACAATTAAAATAAATTTGGTAGATTGCCATCTTTAAATTTTAGAAACAAACATTCAAATTTTAGAAATAAACAATCAACCTGTTTTTTTGGTAAATTTAAAACATTGAAAGATTGAAATTAACCATTCAATAATTTTTTTTAAACATTAATTTGTAGTTTTTTGGTTTATAAATTTAACATTTTAGTTAATTATTATTTTTTTTATACTTTTAGCAATGTTTGACTTCTTTAACCACCTTAATTGTTTGACACGGTTTGACTTTTTTTAGTCAATAGATACTAACAAACAATAAATTATATTTAAAAAATATACCTATACAACTTAAAAATCTACGGATTATATATGTTTAAGTTTATTTTAGGTATATTGAAATCTTTACATTTTATACCTATACATTTTAAAAATCGTCTATAATTTAAATAAAAAAAAATCGAATTTTTAATTATAGCAACATTTTAATCTAAATTAATTATAGCAACATTTTAAGCTAAATTAATTTTGATTTCCATTTTATATTACTTGTGTTTTTTCATTTAACTTATGGTTTTTTTTTTTAAGGTAATGACAAAGGAACACTGTTATCTAATATATCTAACGGTAAACGAATTTCATATATTTTACATCTTTATTTATATGCTAATGGTATTATGCAAGTAATTTATTTTTCTTCACAGTTCTCTCGAATGAAGAAAAAATTAAGAATGTGGTCGAGTGTCGCAAATTTAGAAAATTACAACTAGATGCCAAGAGATGCAAGGTCAATAATCCTACAAATGATGGAATACAAAATGTACCACCAAGTGGGGTATTTAACTGCGACTCCATTGAATCTTCACACCGTTTCAATGTGTCTAAAGATGTGGTGTATAAAGAAATATTTAGTGACATTTGAATACATTGTGTATTGGTTTCTTTTAAATCTTCATAAAATATTTCTGCTACATTTTTTTATATGTTTTACCCCTCAAAATAATTGTACGTTGGTAAACCGCGTGTAACGCGGGCAAAGATCTAGTAGATTATATTTTACATAATTGTATTCTTGGTAAATGTTTTGTATTTATTGTATTTCATTAATCCCTTCCATAATTATAAGGGATTATTTGTGTATTTAAACTCTATCAAATCAATGACAAGATCAAGGTTTGAACCATTGTGTCTTTCATAATAGATTATATTTTACATAATTGTATTCTTGGTAAATGTTTTGTATTTATTGTATACACAAATAATCCCCTATAATTATGGAAGGGATTAATGAAATACAATAAATACAAAACATTTACCAAGAATACAATTATGTAAAATATAATCTATTATGTAATTACAAGAATAATTAGCGAAGTATAATTTGGGGATTTACTGCTCATCATCATTGAGGGAAACGAAGGGATGATCGATTGATGAAGGTTAAAGACGCAGATTGTAACTGAAAAGGAATTGATGACAACCAAATAACGCATGAATGGGGTTGGGAGGAAATAGTGCTAGGTCTAAAGGCTTCCAACCAAACTGGGTATGGGTCAAAATGGCCTTTTTTTTAAAAAATGGTCATTTTCGTTTGGGTCAGAACGTGCCAGACCGCCAGATGGGGTAATGAGTTGTATCGGATTTAGGGTTATAGGGCTTCCAACCAAACTGAGTACCGGCGTTATGGAAATCTTACAATCCATGTTTGTTAGGAAAATATAAGGAATTGTAATTTGTTATTGTTTTTATATTTTGTTGTTCTTTATTGCATCTATCTCTAAATGCAGCATCAACGGATTGCAAGTAGTGCACATAGTTTTGCCAAAAAATAGCCAGTTGAGTTTCGGATCACATCCATCCACTGATCCACCCTATATTCGCACATGGCCATGTCTACGTGGTTGCTCGCGTGCAATGTTTGATGCTAACATATGGTTTTATGTGAACAATAGTGTGGAAAGTGTAACAATAAACTAACAAAGAATGTTGTTTCTTGAGAACTTTTTTATAATTTGTATTTTAATTGGAATAGATGATATAGTTTGACAGTTGTATCTTATTTTTTTATATTTAACACTGTCGTTTTTTAATACAGAACTTTTTTATAATTTGTAGTTCTGCACAGAATTTGTGTAGGTTGTAATCACAATCCTTGCAGGAGTAGTAACATAGCTGAAATGAGTAAATCTCTTCCTTGCACATATTGCATTCGCCAAAGCGGACCTCTTCCACCACATTATCATCTTTATCTTCATCTTCCTCGTCTGAGTTTACATTGTAGTGCTCAGGCCGCAACTGGACAAGGTTGAGCAAATGCTCGTGACTAAAGTGCTTAAGCTGCTGCTCCATTGCAACTGCATTCAATAATATGTTACAAACTTCATGTTACCACAAATATTCATATGTGATAATAAGATTTTAAAAGACGTCACAAATGTAGCCCATGTTGGTGTCAACCCGAGAAGACTGATGTCATGTCAAATTGCATTAAGACATTAGAAGGAAAACAAAATCTCATTAAATTTAAGATTATCATTGCAGGTAGGTGATTGATTTGTCAGTTTGTCAAACCAAAGTGTACAGGTGCTTCAAGCGCTTGGTACAAGTAGGTTAAGCATGAGTTAAATAAATAATATAGGAACAACCGACGGTATTTTGGGCTTCTGTATCCTCTTAGCCTTAAAAATGTCTAACTTGTGATCATATGATCAGTGTTCTAATATTAAGGATGTTTATAATGTAAAACAGAACACTATATATTTCTTAAATGTAGAGATGTTTATTATGTTTAAATCATGACGGGACTAGGAAAACAAAAGTAATGAAAGCATTCTCTTATTGGCACTTTGAGTTTATTTAACATTGGAAAAAAAAAAACCTCTACGCTAAAAAAATATATACTCATTTTGTAATAACCTATAGCATGATTTTTAAAGTAGATAATAATCACTAATTAACATGGCCTTCACATGGTGTATGTAAAACAATACATATTTCTTATTTTTTGTGGTTGTTACTCTTTTTTATTGCTAGCTTGAAAGCTTCTTGGTTTATGAAACCATAGATATCAATTAGTATTTACGTATGCATGGACGGGTCGGATAACTATTGACTTTGCTAACTCATGATGAAGTAGTCAAACTACTAATGAGGAAAGCTAACTAACTAATTAACGAACATTAACAGAACTCTAACTAACTAGCTATCAGTAGATTCAGTCTTCAGAAGTTATGACTTTAGCAGTTGTTGTCATCAAAGTTTTGAACTTCAGCAGATGTTTGCTTTCCTCATCAGTAGTTACCTCATTAGTGGTTAACCACTTCATCAGCAGTTTCTTTCATCAGTGGTTAACCAATTCATGAGTAGTTTGACTACTTCATCAGTAGTTAGCAAAATCAACAGTAACAGATCGGCTAGGTTCGGGTTAGAATGGGTTCAGAACAAAATGGGTACAAATCAAAATGGATTGTTTAAAAAAGTGGTTATTTTGGTTTGGATCAAAACAAATTTGTTGAGATAATGGGTCATATATGGTTCGGGTCTGAATGGGTTTGGCCCCGACAGGGTACGGGTCAAAATGGACTGTTTAAAAAAGTGGTTATTTTGGTTTAGGTCAGAATGGGCCTAAACCGCCAAATGGGGTAATGGGTTGTAGCGGGTTTAGGTCTAAAGACTTCCAACCAAACTGGGCATGGGTCAAAATGGTCTTTTTAAAAAAATGGTCATTTTCGTTTGGGTCAAAACGTGCCAGACCATGCCAGACCGCCAGATGGGGTAATGAGTTGTATCAGGTTTAGGGTTGTAGGGCTTCCAACCAAACTGAGTACCGACGTTATGGAAATCTTACAATCCATGTTTGTTAGGAAAATATAAGGAATTGTAATTTGTTATTGTTTTTATATTTTGTTGTTCTTTATTGCATCTATCTCTAAATGCAGCATCAACGGATTGCAATTAGTGCACATAGTTTTGCCAAAAAATAGCCAGTTGAGTTTAGGACCACATCCATCCACTGATCCACCCTATATTCGCACATGGCCATGTCTACGTGGTTGCTCGCGTACAATGTTTAATGCTAACATATGGTTTTATGTGAACACTAGTGTGGAAAGTGTAACAATAAACTAACAAAGAACGTTGTTTCTTGAGAACTTTTTTATAATTTGTATTTTAACTGGAAGAGATGATATAGTTTGACAGTTGTATCTTATTTTTTTATATATAATACTGTCATTTTTTAATACGGATGCAAACAAAAAGAAAAAAAAATATGTTCTGCACTTTTTGTATAATTACATTGGGCTACCCGTATTGAGACGAGTATAAAACTAGGTTCTCTTACTGTATACACATTTTGTTACATTATATTAAATTTATCTATAACGGGAAACACTCGGGAAATAATCTAGTATTAAATATTTAACTTTAGGGTTTTTAAAAATTAAATCGTTTAATTTATATAACTTAAAATGAACTATTAAATTTGCTTAAACGTTAAAATAAGGTTCCTTATATCACTTGCACCAACAAAATAGCCCGAAGCTTACATGGATTAAAAAGAAAAAAAACATTTAGGATATTTGGGAATTGCTATCAAGGATCTCGCCCCCCACTACTACTAGCAGAGCCTTCAATCAGCCTCTTCTTACACCTCCCTTTGTAGTGAAGTGCAAAATTGCACTGGATACACTTCAACATCATATCACGTGATTTCAATTGACGATGACAGACCACGCATTTGCCATCATCTTGAATCGCTTGTAGAAAGGTGAGAGGGTGTGGGTGATTTTTTATCTCATGCCTTCCTCCAAACTTCACATTTAGAAACCTGAAGATAAGAGAACCCCATCTGGTATATGTAGATCGCTCACATTGAAGCTTTACAGGGGCACAAGCAGTGTGCATAGACAAGGCACACTCGCTGCAATGATAGAACCAAAGTTCCGGGTTAAGTTGTTCCTCACATATCTCACAAAAGTATTCCTCACTGTGGTTCTCAGCGGATGATATCTCAGACTCAGCGGATGTTTATCGTACTTGTGCCTAATCCCTCCAGGTAATAACAATGCACACCATATATGCAGATTGAACTCACAAGTGGGACAATGATAGAACCACTCCTCTCTCCAAATATCATCCTGACATGCCTTACATTTCCTCAATTCTGATGAATTAGCTTTAAATCTTAGGAGGAGGAGATGGTTAGGGTGTGCTTCATGTGTGATTACATCAGGTATTAACCCACAATTGATATCCACATAATAATCTTCACATTCCTGGCATCCATATGCGAAACCATTGCAATATAATTCACAAATCTTACACTTAAACACTCCCAACATATCTTCAGGCGGGACCTTTGGCAGGAGAACAAGCTTATGCTCTGGATGGCAGGGGTGGTGTTGTATTTCAGAGGGTAGCCTAGTGCACCACTCATGAAGAACAAACCCACAATCCTCCTGGCAACACTTGTAAAAGGGCACATCCGTGATTGGTCTCACACATCCGTCACAAAATAGTTCCACTTTTTTCATGGGATCATGAAGAGAGACTGACCCGTTCAGGTGCGTATCAACAAGAATTAGCGGGTGTGGATGGCTAAACATTTCACCATCAATCTTTTCTTTCATAACTAATTCACCTTTGTTGATAAAAAGGTGCTTCAGGAGGTTGACACTTTCATCAGGAAATGGACAGCGGATCAGGTTAGGATGATCTTCGTCTCTGTAATTTTTGTATGTTGTGCTCATGCCTAATCAATGAATGACGCATTTAAAGTTATAAGTTAAATTTGACAAGCACAACATACAGCAATAAAAAGAAAAGAATAATTTATATACTGCTCACCAGCAGGCATCAAGATAGAAGACATAAACGCCTCTTTTCTTGAAGTCGCACAATCAACATGGACGTAGTATCGGCATTTATCACATCTATAATGCCAAGTGTTGGTAGGATCCAAAAAAAAGTATTTATCACAAACTCTGCACCTGGGAAGGAATTTAGCCTCCTGCTCAATTAAAGGAAAATAATACACAAGGTTAAGTAAATGAGAATGATGAAAACTCTCATTTGTAGACTGTTGAATAAGTAACTTGGCTGGAAGTAAAGCACAGTCCATGTAATAACTGAACAAAATAACAATAATAAAATATGATTAGTCATACCTCCAATGAAAGTTTGACCAAGTACATCATGTATTCTAGAATTGGACAACAAATTTAGGCAGCTCACATGTGAGCTTAAAACTCACGCTTATTGCCACCTGCTCACCTTCATCATCACCACCTTATTATATATACATACATTCATGCATAATTCATGGATAAAAATCCTATAAGAGTGAGAGAGAGAGTACGTATGAGAAAGAAAGAGATGAGAGAGATACAACCGGTCATCTTCTCCGGTCACCTTCTTCATCTTCGGTGAACCGCGATCGAACACACCACCCCTGTGCCGACCAACACCACCACCACCCTCTGTTTGAGATCGGATCTCCGACTGATCGTCACCTCCAACCCATCTCCTTCACTTTCAATCTTATGCTCTGTTCTATAACATTTTTCCGGTGAACCGAAAACGAACCCAAAACGCCAAAATAATACTATTACTACCTATCTTCACCTTGTTCGTAACCTTTGACCTCGTCGTTAACTTTGGAGACCTCTCGTGTAACTCCAAACAGTTTTCCGGTCAACTTACTCGTTCTCCGACGACCCTTTGTAGCATCAACCAGGTTTCCTTTTCTTAAAGATAATAACTACGTTACCTGTCTCTGCCTTATTAAAAACCTTCGGTCACGTCGCTGCGTTCAAACAAAACTCTCGCTGAAGTCATAAACATTTTCCGACCAACCTTCTCGTTTTCCGGCGACTGTCTATTATCACGACGTATTATACTTCAGGTAAACACATAAACCACAAACTTCTAGTTATGAAACTGGGTTTTTCTATTGCTTCACATGAAGAAGATGAGTTGAAGTAATATATTATTTTTGAAATAGTCAAATGTTTTTATTAAATAAACTGACACTCAAGATTTATGATATTTAAATATGGTCAGGGGTTTGAAGCTCATTATTTATAAAAAAACTCTTGATATCTTGGACCTTTGGAAGTGCCAGACCCTTTTTCCCACTTATACGTAATTAATGGATTTAATTATCCAACATGGTGGGAACTAGAAAACTATTATTATTATTGTAACATCTTTTACAAGTGAAACCAAGATATCCCTACGAACTATATTTTTAAATTAAGATAATCGTTATATAAATTTATCAATGAGTTTTATGCTAACAGAATATAAATGCTTTGTTACATAAATCATAATTCTCCATTTCCTTGTTAGATTATAAAAGATGTAAAGAATTGGTTATAGAAACTCTTTATAAATTACGTAAGTTATGAGTATTTTTAAAATAAACATAAATAAATTTCAAGATAATTTTCGTGAAACCTATAATAGTATTTAATTCAACCAAACAAGAATATATTCTAAATAAAATATCACTTGTATGTAGATAATCACATAAAGTTGTCAACAAGTTAACTTGCTTTGGAATATTAAAGGTACGGATCCTTACCCCTCTCCTTTGTTATCTGGTTCAATTGATATAAACCCTATTAATAATATATATAAATATTAAAACTCCTCCGTCTTTGAGCATCAATTCATTTGACCGTCCGTTCATTTCTCGTTCTAAATATAATTAATATTGGAAGTAGATTATATATATAGATATATCATACGATACTTTTAATTCACTCATTATCGTATGTTCCAAAGTATGTGATATTATTAGTATTAGTTATTATTTGCATCAGATTATTATGACTCAGATTTTCAGTGCTCTGTTACCCTAAGCTACCGCTTCCCGTGGAGTGTCCCGCGGGCATGTTGTTGTGGCATCGACAATATGTGCTCCAACCATGACGGAGAGATTAGTTCACGGCGTCTCTTAAGTACAGGTGTGGTACAATGCAATTAGGAGGCGTATGGATCGATCCTAGTTTAGTTTCAGTTTCAGTTCCGGAAATGGTTGCGGGTATGCCAACCTGCGCCATTTCATGTGTTGATAAACGGGAGTAGCTACCCGTGTATCAACACGCCTAATAGAATTCAGTTTGGCTTATGGGTACATCTGTATTACATGATTCAGTTCCGTTATATGCTTTATGTTTCAAGATCAGTATTTGTGTTGTACGTTTCAGTTAATTATTGCGTTACTATTTGAGCCTATTATTCCGTACTGGGCCTTCAGCTCATTCCGTAAAACTTTTTGTATCTACAGGTTAACAGGTTACTTTGGGCGGGATAAAGAGAGAGCAATAAAACATAGGATGCTACCTAAAGAAGTCTGTCACTTATGTTTAATATTATGCAGTTTGACTTTAAGACTATGAACCACCTGTCTTCCGTAACGCTATATGTTTTATAATTAAATAAATGAAACTTTGTCTTTTGTCTCTGATATGATATTGTGACACGTCAGCCCATTCCGGGTCGGGGTGTTACAGCTATGGTATCAGAGCGAAGGCTCTTTCCTGTAGAAAACTTAAATATAGTAATTAGGCCTGTGAGGTTTTGGGTAGATTTAAGATAGGATTTTAGTTATGTTATCTAATCTGATTCCGATTATCTTGTTTATTTTATAGATGCCTCCTCGTCGTCAAACCCGTAGGACCACTCGCGCTAATCCTATACCCAACAACACTGCAAACGAAAACGCAGTGGATCCAAATGTTGTTTCTGCTATCAATCAAGCTGTTGCTGGTTTGCTTCCAAACCTTATTGCTCAAACGGTTGAGGCCGTTATTCAGCAAACTCGTACCCCAGAACCCAATCCAAACTCTGGTACTCAAACCGGTGAAAACGCTACAAACAATAATGCTAATGGCATACACGTATGGATCGAGAGATTTCAAAAGCAAAAGCCACGATCCTTTAGTCATGCAACTAATCCAATAGAAGCAAGAAATTGGATAGACCATATTGAAAAGATCTTTGGAGTTCTTGGAGTTGCAGATCAATTCAAGGTTAGGTTGGCTACTTACAAGCTAGAAGATGATGCACAGACTTGGTGGGAAGGATATAAGCAAGTCAAAGGAGGAGATGCTTATGCTACTACTCTTCCATGGGCTGACTTTCGTACTATTTTCTATGATAAGTATTTCTCAACTGCTGACAGAGAAGCTCACATCAGGGAGTATGCTGTTATTCGACAAAGGATCGATGAGCCTGCTTCTGAATTTATCACTCGATTCACAAGGTTGGCCAGTATTGTGGGAGAAGTGGCAGGATCTGACGCAGTCCAAGCTGAGAAGTGCAAGTGGGCTGTCAATGATAGGATCCGGAAGTCAATCATGTTTATGAAATTCCAGGACCTTACTGAAGTAGCTGATGCAATTAAGACCTTTGAGTTCGAGAGGAAGGAATTTTTATCACGAACTGGCGAAAGCAAAAAGAGAGACAGAGACGGATTTCCCAAGCAAGCTTCAGGCCAGTCATCTACTGCTCCAAACCATCAGGACCGTAGGGTCCAAGCAAATCGAAACCAGGGAAATCAGATACGTCCTTCGAATCCGAGACCCCTTAATCAAGCCCCTGTCCAGAATCAGACTCGGCCTAACGGAGGACTTAATAGAGCTCAACAGACGAATCAGAACATGAGCCCTCCCTGCCAAAGTTGTGGTAAGAAACATCAGGGCATTTGCCGCAAAGCCTCAGGAGCATGCTTTCGATGTGGCCAGACTGGACACATGATCAAGGAGTGTACTATGCCAGAAACCAGGAGGATTACTGGAGGGAATGTTGCACCACCAAACACTAGGGGAAGAGTGCTTACACTTACTGCCACTGATGCTGCTAATGCACAAGGTACGGTATCTGGAACCCTTCAGCTCGGTGAACGTAGTGTCTATGCATTATTTGATACAGGAGCGACACATTCGGTAGTATCTCACTTGTTTACTAAGTACCTTCCGGTCCAACCTATTCTGTTAAATCATGCTTTGACCATTTCCACTCCTTTAGAAAACTCTATCCTGATCACTCACGTCTATAAAGATTGTCCTATACGTATTGCATCCATTGTGTTTATAGCAGATCTTTTTCCGATACATATGTGTGATTTTGATATTATCCTAGGGATGGATTGGTTATCTAGGCATCATGTAACCATAGATTGCCATTTTCGACGTGTTATTTTCGGTAATCTTCAAACGCCCAATTTCGTATATCAAGGGGTTTTACCCCATAAATCTCTTAAGATTATTTCCGTGTTGAAAGCTCAAAAGTTAATATCGAACGGTTGTGAGGGATTCTTAGCATCAGTTAAGGATACTTCTGCTAGTATTAATAATATTGATAGCCATCCTGTTGTCCGCGAATATCCCGATGTATTTCCAGATGAATTACCGGGATTACCACCTGATCGTGAGATAGAGTTTACTATCGATTTAATTCCTGGAGCTGAGCCCGTTTCTAAAGCACCATATCGTATGGCCCCGTTGGAACTGAAAGAGTTGAAGGAACAACTGCAAGAATTATTGAATCTTGGATTTATTAGACCAAGTGTTTCACCCTGGGGTGCACCAGTCCTATTTGTAAAGAAGAAGGACGGTAGTATGCGTTTATGTATTGACTACCGAGAGTTAAATAAGATCACAATTCGAAATCGGTATCCTTTGCCTCGTATCGATGATCTCTTTGATCAACTTCAGGGTGCTAAATTCTTCTCTAAAATCGACCTGAGATCAGGTTATCACCAGTTAAAGGTCAAGAAAGATGATGTCCCTAAGTCCGCTTTTCGCACTCGCTATGGTCATTACGAGTTCTTGGTTATGCCCTTTGGACTAACCAATGCGCCTGCAGTCTTCATGGATTTGATGAATCGCATATTTCACAAATTTCTAGATAAATTCGTCATTGTCTTTATTGATGACATCCTTGTGTATTCTAAAAGTCGCGAAGATCATGAAACACATTTGCATGCTGTACTTGGAACGTTGCGACAAAAGAAGTTGTACGCAAAATTTTCCAAATGTGACTTTTGGCTTAGCCAAGTGGCATTTCTGGGTCATGTTATATCAGCAGATGGAATCATGGTAGACCCATCAAAGGTTGAAGCTGTTACTAAATGGCCTAGACCCACTTCTGTTACCGAAGTACGAAGTTTCTTGGGTCTTGCTGGTTACTATCGAAGATTTGTGGAAGGATTTTCTATCATTGCTTTACCTCTCACGAAACTCCTGAGGAAAGGAGTGAAGTACTCATGGAACGAAGAACAAGATAAGAGCTTTGAAGAATTAAAGAAACGACTCGTAACAGCTCCAATACTCACCCTCCCTTCTGGTTCAGGAGGTTACCAAGTCTACAGTGATGCCTCAAAGAAAGGGCTAGGTTGTGTGTTAATGCAACATGGAAAGGTTATTGCTTATGCTTCACGCCAGTTGAAGCCTTATGAAGTTAACTACCCAACACATGACTTAGAGTTAGCCGCAGTTGTCTTTGCACTGAAAATCTGGCGACACTATTTGTATGGTGAGACTTGCGACATCTTTACAGACCACAAGAGCCTCAAGTACATATTCACTCAGAAGGAGTTAAATATGAGGCAAAGAAGATGGTTAGAACTTCTGAAGGACTATGACGCAAACATACAATACCATCCAGGCAAAGCCAATGTTGTAGCTGATGCATTGAGTAGAAAGAATGTTGGAAGTGTATCTGGTCTTCGAATTCACCCTCGAATTATTCAGGATCTTGAAAGGATGAATATTGGTATTCATGTTGGGAAATCTGATGGATATTTGGCTAGAATGCAGATAGAACCCGACCTTATTTCACGAATCAAGGATGCACAAAAGCAAGATGGAGAACTATGGGCGATTGTGCAAAACCTTGAGGTTGGCAAGCAATCAGAATTCCGCATAGACGAGCATGGAGTGATTTGGTGTGGCAAAAGGCTTTGTATACCCAATGACTCTGCCCTTCGTGAGTCATTATTATCCGAAGCTCACAACTCACCATTTTCTATTCACCCTGGATCTACAAAGATGTATCGAGACTTACGACAGAACTTTTGGTGGAATGGCATGAAGGAAGATGTTGCTCGATACGTAAGCAAATGTCTCATTTGCCAGCAAGTGAAGATTGAGCACAAAAGGGCAAGTGGACTATTGCAACCATTGGATATTCCTGTTTGGAAATGGGATGAGATTACAATGGATTTTGTTACTGGTTTGCCTAAGACTTTCAAGAAGAATGATGTTATCTGGGTTGTAGTTGATAGATTGTCCAAATCAGCTCATTTTCTACCAATTCAGCAAGGATTTTCAGTTAGTAAATTATCTGAAATATTCCTGCAAGAGATTATTCGACTCCATGGCACGCCATCTTCTATTGTTTCAGACAGAGACCCACGTTTCACATCAAGATTTTGGAAAGGCTTCCAAAAAGCATGGGGTACACGTCTAAAGTTCAGTACTGCTTTTCATCCCCAGACAGATGGACAATCTGAACGAACCATCCAAACGCTAGAAGATATGCTCCGAGCATGTGCGTTAGATTGGAGTGGTAATTGGGATGAATACTTGTGCCTTGTTGAATTCGCTTACAACAATAGTTGGCAAGCAAGTATTGGTATGGCTCCATTCGAGTTATTATACGGTCGCAAATGTCGAGCACCTATCTATTTGGAAGAAGTTGGAGAGAAAATTATTGAAGGACCAGAGATAGTTCAAATCACAAATGAAAAAGTTACTATAGCTCGGGAACGATTAAAAGAAGCTCAGAGTAGGCAAAAGAGTTATGCTGATCAACATAGACGAACACTTGAATTCAAAGTTGGTGACCACGTATTCTTAAAAGTATCACCTTGGCGTGGAGTTCGCAGATTTGGAATCAAGGGAAAGCTTAATCCTCGTTTTATCGGTCCGTTTGAAATTCTTGAAAGAATTGGAGAAGTGTCTTATCGATTAGCCTTACCACCTCAGCTCTCGCATGTTCATAACGTTTTTCATGTATCCTTGTTAAGAGGATATAATTATCATCCGCTCCATGTCATTAGTTATCCGTCACTTTCGATTCAAGAAGACTTATCATATGAAGAGGAACCAGAGGCTATTTTAGACAGACAAGAACGAGTTATGCGTAGGAAAGTAATTCCTTTCGTTAAAGTCCTTTGGAAGAATCACTCTGAACGTGAAGCTACATGGGAAATTGAAGAATCGATTCGTTCAGTATATCCTAGTTTGTTCGAGTCTTAGAGCCTTTAGTCCAGGTAACCATGAATTTTGTTTTAATAAATATGTATGTTATTCTGGCCAATAGATATGGTTAAATATATGTGGGACATGATAGTCCAAATTGCCATCTTGATATATATATAACTGTCTGCTAAGTTCCTGCATGATTAGATATGTAATTAACTTGATTGGTAGGAAGACCAGTAGAGTACAGTTGTAAGGTAATTGACAATTATGGTCATGAACATAATTGTGAATTACAGGTACAAATGTGCGCTATTGGGATTCTTATTTTATAGATTAGGTTTATATTAAATAATTAGATTATATATATGTGGTAAGAAATAGATAAATTAATTCCTTGCACATACCTTAGTATGGTTGAACATTAAGAAATTTGATCCAAGCAAGTATGAATCTCGTTATGACATATGTTATATAATTTCAGTTTAAGTACAACCTACAAATTTCGAGACGAAATTTCTTTTAAGGGGGTGATAATTGTAATAACTGAACAAAATAACAATAATAAAATATGATTAGTCATACCTCCAATGAAAGTTTGACCAAGTACATCATGTATTCTAGAATTGGACAACAAATTTAGGCAGCTCACATGTGAGCTTAAAACTCACGCTTATTGCCACCTGCTCACCTTCATCATCACCACCTTATTATATATACATACATTCATGCATACTTCATGGATAAAAATCCTATAAGAGTGAGAGAGAGAGTACGTATGAGAAAGAAAGAGATGAGAGAGATACAACCGGTCATCTTCTCCGGTCACCTTCTTCGTCTTCGGTGAACCGCGATCGAACACACCACCCCTGTGCCGACCAACACCACCACCACCCTCTGTTTGAGATCGGATCTCCGACTGATCGTCACCTCCAACCCATCTCCTTCACTTTCAATCTTATGCTCTGTTCTATAACATTTTTCCGGTGAACCGAAAACGAACCCAAAACGCCAAAATAATACTATTACTACCTATCTTCACCTTGTTCGTAACCTTTGACCTCGTCGTTAACTTTGGAGACCTCTCGTGTAACTCCAAACAGTTTTCCGGTCAACTTACTCGTTCTCCGACGACCCTTTGTAGCATCAACCAGGTTTCCTTTTCTTAAAGATAATAACTACGTTACCTGTCTCTGCCTTATTAAAAACCTTCGGTCACGTCGCTGCGTTCAAACAAAACTCTCGCTGAAGTCATAAACATTTTCCGACCAACCTTCTCGTTTTCCGGCGACTGTCTATTATCACGACGTATTATACTTCAGGTAAACACATAAACCACAAACTTCTAGTTATGAAACTGGGTTTTTCTATTGCTTCACATGAAGAAGATGAGTTGAAGTAATATATTATTTTTGAAATAGTCAAATGTTTTTATTAAATAAACTGACACTCAAGATTTATGATATTTAAATATGGTCAGGGGTTTGAAGCTCATTATTTATAAAAAAACTCTTGATATCTTGGACCTTTGGAAGTGCCAGACCCTTTTTCCCACTTATACGTAATTAATGGATTTAATTATCCAACATGGTGGGAACTAGAAAACTATTATTATTATTGTAACATCTTTTACAAGTGAAACCAAGATATCCCTACGAACTATATTTTTAAATTAAGATAATCGTTATATAAATTTATCAATGAGTTTTATGCTAACAGAATATAAATGCTTTGTTACATAAATCATAATTCTCCATTTCCTTGTTAGATTATAAAAGATGTAAAGAATTGGTTATAGAAACTCTTTATAAATTACGTAAGTTATGAGTATTTTTAAAATAAACATAAATAAATTTCAAGATAATTTTCGTGAAACCTATAATAGTATTTAATTCAACCAAACAAGAATATATTCTAAATAAAATATCACTTGTATGTAGATAATCACATAAAGTTGTCAACAAGTTAACTTGCTTTGGAATATTAAAGGTACGGATCCTTACCCCTCTCCTTTGTTATCTGGTTCAATTGATATAAACCCTATTAATAATATATATAAATATTAAAACTCCTCCGTCTTTGAGCATCAATTCATTTGACCGTCCGTTCATTTCTCGTTCTAAATATAATTAATATTGGAAGTAGATTATATATATAGATATATCATACGATACTTTTAATTCACTCATTATCGTATGTTCCAAAGTATGTGATATTATTAGTATTAGTTATTATTTGCATCAGATTATTATGACTCAGATTTTCAGTGCTCTGTTACCCTAAGCTACCGCTTCCCGTGGAGTGTCCCGCGGGCATGTTGTTGTGGCATCGACAATATGTGCTCCAACCGTGACGGAGAGATTAGTTCACGGCGTCTCTTAAGTACAGGTGTGGTACAATGCAATTAGGAGGCGTATGGATCGATCCTAGTTTAGTTTCAGTTTCAGTTCCGGAAATGGTTGCGGGTATGCCAACCTGCGCCATTTCATGTGTTGATAAACGGGAGTAGCTACCCGTGTATCAACACGCCTAATAGAATTCAGTTTGGCTTATGGGTACATCTGTATTACATGATTCAGTTCCGTTATATGCTTTATGTTTCAAGATCAGTATTTGTGTTGTACGTTTCAGTTAATTATTGCGTTACTATTTGAGCCTATTATTCCGTACTGGGCCTTCAGCTCATTCCGTAAAACTTTTTGTATCTACAGGTTAACAGGTTACTTTGGGCGGGATAAAGAGAGAGCAATAAAACATAGGATGCTACCTAAAGAAGTCTGTCACTTATGTTTAATATTATGCAGTTTGACTTTAAGACTATGAACCACCTGTCTTCCGTAACGCTATATGTTTTATAATTAAATAAATGAAACTTTGTCTTTTGTCTCTGATATGATATTGTGACACGTCAGCCCATTCCGGGTCGGGGTGTTACAGTCCAAGTGGATCTTGAACAAAGAACAAGAGGTACAATGGTATAAGGTGCCGCTTTGTTCATTTCCACAAGCATTACAATGAGACGTCATCCGACCCAAACAACGTTGTAGTTGGTGAGGGTGACTTGGGTGGTCCATCTTCTGTGCATACATAGTAGCACAAACTATGTCGATGACATCGAATTCGCAGGTGGAACAAACATACTTGTAGAAGAACCTACTTTGTTCAATTTTGCAAATACTACACTTCCAAGTCTCGTAGTCACACGGATTTTCTTTAGTCAAAGTAAGGTTGTGGCCGGGATGTAATGGGTGGTTTTGTTGGGTTTCAGGTAGTTCTGCACAGAATTTGTGTAGGTTGTAGTCACAATCCTTGCAGGAGTAGTAGCATAACTGAAATGAGTAAATCTCTTCATTGCACATATTGCATTCGCCAAAGCGGACCTCTTGCACCACAATATCATCTTTATCTTCATTCTCATGTTCATCTTCCTCGTCTGAGTTTACATCGTCGTGTTCAGGCTGCAACCGGACAAGGTTGAGCAAATGCTCGTGACTAAAGTGCTTAAGCTGCTGCTCCATTGCAACTGCATTCAATAATTAAGTATACATATTTGTTACAAACTTCATGTTACCACAAATATTCATAGGTGATAATAAGTGAAGTTAATTTTGGTACCACTTCAATTGATATTCATGTAGAATATGTAGAAAGTGTACAGGTGCTTCAAGCGCGTGGTACAAGTAGGTTAAGCATGAGTTAAATAAAGTTACATTTTGCCCCCTCAAAAATAATATAGGAACAACCGACGGTATTTTGGGCTTCTGTTTGCAAATTGTGAAATTATTAATGAAACATCAAATGAACATTATTAGTAAGTAATCTGTATCCTCTTAGCCTTAAAAATGTCTAACTTGTGATCATATGATCAGTGTTCTAATAATATTAAGGATGTTTATAATGTAAAACAGAACACTATATATTTCTTAAATGTACAGATGTTTATTATGTTTAAATCATGACGGGACTAGGAAAACAAAAGTAATGAAGCATTCTCTTATTGGCACTTTGAGTTTATTTAACATTGAAAAAAAAAAACCTCTAGCTAAAAAATATGTACTCATTTTGTAATAACCTATAGCATGATTTTTAAAGCAGATAATGATAATCACTAATTAACATGGCCTTCACATGGTGTATGTAACAATACATATTTCTTATTTGTGCTTTGTATCAATCATTTGTTGTGCATTCTGCTTTCCTTTTATCTTATATTTCTTTTATTTCCAAACTAATCCTTGCCTTTATATTAATTATCTAAACAAAAGAAACTTTAAAAATGGAAGAACAAGAGACATGTATACCTGTAGTCATGTAGTGTAGTGGTGTAGATAAAGCTTCTTTCCTTGATCAGCAAATTGTATAAAAAAGATGTGATAGATGTTTAGGCAATGAAGATGAGAAGGGGAAGCATGAATAAATAGGGATGAATAAGAACATCTTTGGTTACAAGAAAGGAATTTCCTAGAAAAAAAAAAGTAAAGCATTTAGATTAATTGAATGGGAAGCAACTTAAATTCTTTATTAAGCTTTATGACAAAAATGTCTACAAGTTTGAGTGTTTATTTTTTATTATTCTCTAACATCTTCCAAATTACAAAATAGTTAATTAACTATAGTTTAAAAGACATAATAAATAGTTTTGATATTAGGCGATCAAGAGAAAATCATGGATTTAACATGTTTGTGCAAAAACTAGAAATAAAAAAAAATCTAAAAATATCATTTTTTTAAGGTTAAAGAAACTAGTGTCATTTGCCGTATCGACTTGTTTTGTCGAAGGCTTTTTACTCTATATATGATAGGGTGCGTTGTAGGGGTGTTTATGGTTCTGTTTTACATCTGTCTTTTATCTAAATTTCGGTCTATTGGTTTTGCATACTTAAATCGTAGCGAACAGTTTAACTTACGGTTTATACTAAAACCAGTTGTATAAAGCCAAGCTAGACCATACTTAAATCGTAGCGAACAGTTTAATTTACATTGTTTGGTTTTGGTTTACAAAAATCAAAATTTATTACTAACGGTTTGGTTCACGGTTTAAACTAAAAACCGTGAAAATCGGACTATGAATACCCCTAGTGTGTTGAATAAAGAAATTATTTTAAGTAGAGATACAAGAGAACTTTCTACCACTCATATTTTTTTCATTGTGATTTCTTTTGTTATTACTTTCATTGGTATTTTGAAAATCACACAATCATGGTCATGGGTCTAGTGTATGTAGGGAAAATGACAATTACTAGATTAATTATTTGTGTGAGTTATGTTTAAGATATATTTGATGTGATCTTCTTGTGTAGTTCTTGTTTATGGTATGAGAAAACTAGGAATGGATGTTTTTGGTTTCTAAATAAAGTACTTAATTTATTTTATTCTTGGAGTGAAGGAATGGAAAGCAACACAAATTGCTTGGTAGCTTTATTCTTTTGTTTTTGTGAACAATACTTCTGCTTGCAATAAAAAAGAGAGTTTCTTTAGTGTATTTAATAGAGAGAATAAAACAATTTATGAATATGCAAATGAAATACAAAAATGATTAAAAGTTCATACTTTTATAATTCTTAAACATAACCGGTTAAGATATCAACCGATTTAGAGAAATCATAGTTTAAACACATTTAAAATAGACACGGAATCAACATAAAAGATAAAAGAAATCAATATGAGAATATCTACATAAATTTAAACTAGGAAGATTAAAAAACTTGTATCATTGGTCACGGCGCATTTTTTATCAAATGCTTTCTACTTGCAATTATTAGTATATATACACATGTGTTTGGGACGTGTTGTAGCATCTGTGTTTTTGAAATACAAATAAAGAGCTTGTTGGTTTATAAAATTTATGTTTCGAGGTGGTTAAAACGGATGTTATGCTTATGTATAAAAGGGCTTAAGCAATTTAAAGAGTCGTTAATAGGTGGAGGGTTAAACCAACTAAGATTAGGGGTTAAAAATGATAATATGCCAAACTTTTACATACAACCATATGACAAATTCCGTACGAGACGTATAATCACAACCACAACTAATTTCCTCCAAAAAAAAATGCTCACAAATAAGCTCCAAAACTGATCTAATACTTTGTGTGAGTTTTTGGAGAGTTAAGGCAAACAAGGAAAGTGTTTGGCAACGGTAACCGGTTAGTTCGTGGCAATGATCACAAATGGTGTTTACAGCTGACATAAGGAGGTAATGGTGATCAAATAGTGTTGGTTAGTGATAATGACGCTCTTCGGTTACGAAGAATTAACATGTGGATTTTTTGTATTCGATTCACTGATACCGGGAGCTAAAATAGCTTAATACGTAGATAATAGGGCATGTTAATTTGTTACAGAAACTGATATGGAATTGATTTGGTATGTTGTGTAATACGAGAATGAAGTAAATTCAAACATTTTTAAGTTTTGCTTGTCTTTATCTGGATCGTATAAGACATCTTATAGGGACTAGATCATTATACGGGGCGGTTTTAGATATGCGAGCAGTATAAAGTTAGCATATACAAGTGAAAGAGAATATTAATACAGGTCGCATAAGTTGTTTGACAGAATTTTTTTTTTTTTTAGAAGAATTATAATGGTGTTAAGAAAAAAACGTAGTTTAAAATAACTACTAAACTTATATGATCGAAACTTCACATATTAGCACTACTAGAAAAAAGGCCTTCCATGACATTTTTTTATGACATGCCACATTTTATGACATGCAAAAGTGCATGTCATAAAAAAAATGTCATCTTTAGAAAAAAATGATAATTTCTTGACGTTTTTATTTGCGTGTCAATAATTTAATGTCATAAAATAAAAAAAACATGACAGTTTTGAAATCGCGTGTCATGATTTGTGTCACCTAAAATCTCAAAATATTTCACACCCCGCGTTGTTTTCCATAAACCTGCTTCCCTCTCTGATCAAATCAAACACCCCCCCTCTCTCTCTCAAATCAAACCCCAACCCTAAAATTTTGCTCGTTCACCCCTCTATCATCCTAATCGAACCCGTAAATAGGCCGGTTGTGAAGAAATTAAACCCCCAACCCTAAAATTCTGCTCATTCATCCCTAAATTTCTTTGTTCCTTGAGCTGTGGAGGCGAGGAAGCTGTTAAATCCTCTGGCTCAAATCCTTAGCTAAAACCCTAACCAAAACTCACTTCATTTTGGGTATAGTGTTTTAAATAACTCTATTTTAGTTATATTTTTGCAATTGGATTTTCAGTGCTGATTTGTCACGACTTTGATACATGATAAACAACTTTGGGTATAGTGTTTTAAATAACTCTATTTTTATGTGATGCTTGTCTTTTGTTAACAGAACAAGTAGCTGGATATTGTTATCTTCTAAGTTCTACGCACATAGGTTGCTTGATGAAATGTTTTAACTAAAACTCACTTCATTTTAAACGATATATCCTATGCTTTTGTTTGAGGAGGGATTTTGTAGAACCTATTAACAGGCATTTAGGCGGGGATTTACTTGGTTGTGAATGCTCTCTTCCGAGGTGTTTAGTGGATGTGTTGAGCTTTTGAACTTCTTGTCCTTTTTTTACTCATTTTAGTTATATTTTTGCAATTGGATTTTCAGTGCTGATTTGTCACGACTTAAAATGGGTTTAGGTATGAACACACTTATGGCTATTCCATCACTACTTTATCCTAAATGTGGCAACTTAGACCTGTAACTAATAAAAAGGGTGTTCATATATGATTGTATCCTATTGTATGATATATTTGATTGTTAGGTTGGGGAAAATGTTGATTGTTAGTTTGATGGGTACCGGTACCGAAAACAACCGGTACGATACCGGTATTCGCATGTAAAAATCGGTAATTGTACGGTACCGAACCAGTAGTGCCGGTAACGAAGAACGAGAAAAGTAGGCACCGACACTGGTACCGAAAATGATTTGGTACCGGTACTTGGTATCATTGTTCATCCCTATTAAAATTTAATGTAGTTTAGGTTTGATCTCATTTGGTTTTCTTGCAGGTTTTAGGTTTGATCTTATGGATTTAATAACTAGATGTGGACGTGTGGTACATTATGGCTATTTCATGAGCAAGTGACAGGTGCGTTCTTTTTGTGAAGATACATTTTGTATGAATGTCATAGCTCAAATGTTGTTTATGGTATGTTTGTTAATTTCTTTTTTTTAATACTAGATACATTTTGTTTGCTTATGGTATGTTTGTTAATGTCTTTTTGTGAAGATACATTTTGTATGAATGTCATAGTTCATGGTTGTTAATGTCTTTTTTTTAATACTAGATTTAATATATTTACAAATTTGGTTGTATGTTTGTAGCAATGCTTTCTGAATATCCAGTCCCCAAAATAGCATAATTAGTTTCTTTAGCTGGTTATGAAATGTTCTCTTACAAGCCAGCAACCTTCAGAAAAGAAATTTTGTAGTTCAATTTATTTGGATATGTAGTTAAGAAATAAAGGACATAAAACCGGATGCTTTTTAAGTCTCACTTGAAAAACTGCTCATAGAAGTTGCTGCAAATAATGGTAAGCTTTATATTAGTTGGTCGGGTAGGAATACATGGGAAGATGATCTTTGCTTGGTGACATAAAGTTCCACATAATTTAACGATAATTGTATCTATTATACATCAAGATTGGTAAGTAATACAACTTGATAAATTAAAAAGAAATAGTATACAACTAATAAGATTAGAGTAGTTTGGCGCATAGTATTCATAGATTGTATATGCTTGGTATAACTTTTAATTGGTATATTCTGTTACTTTGAAGAACAAATGATCTCATACATGGAAAGGAAGGAGATGAAGGTGACAAGACGTATGCAGCCTCAAGGGGTCCAAAGAACCGAGGCGACGCTGATAAGATATCGACTCTGATTGTAAGTAAATTAGTCACCTTCTAACTATTATTATTCTTTTAATTGATTTGGCACCGTCTAATGATTTTTTACTTGGTTTATTTGACCCATTTGATTATTTTTTTAAATATGTATCTCAACTTTACTTATACCAGTGTTTAGCAATGCAAATGCAGATGTGGTTCTTGGACGAATAGAAGCATAGGCTGAGAAAGACACAGAGATGGCGCCACGCTCAGACGAGTGCCACAACATGCGATGGCTTCTCTTTTGGTATACTCTGCATTGTTTTAGTTAGCAATACAAAAGGATGTTGGTTACAAAATGTGGATGACTAAAAACATGAGTGAAATTAGTAATATTTAGATACATGTAGAGGTGCCAGAATGATGGCAATTTCAAATAATATGACCATCAGGTTGTCCCGGCGACTCGGCTAATGCTTTTACGCCCACATTCAGAGACGTACCAAGCACCCCTAAACAACCCCAGCCCTGCTGCGACCATCAGCAACAAAACAGCCATCTGCAGGCACACTGAAAAAGATCTAGGCTCCTGCAACACCAACCTCTTCAACCAAAACAAAGGTAAACATCTTAACCCTTTAACAGCATCTTCAACAGTCGCAACTAACACGTATCTAATCGAAATGCATGATGTATTTTCAGGCTTAATTTGTGCCGCCGGCTTTTATGTGTTCTAATACAATCATTAAGGAATCGATAAATGATTTTTGATCATGGATATTCGCCCATACAACACTCATAGGACAACCTGAAACATCTTCAACAAAAAAAAAACAAAGCGGCCTCGAGATCAGTAGGTAGGTACAAAACATCTGCATCGTTAGCTAGATGTATTCTGCTGGTAAAAGCTTCCGTTGGCAGTTCATAGTAAACCTTGACGTACCCACCTTTATGGCATTCTTTCATTGATAAAACAACAGGTTGCTATTTATTAAATGAAATTGATATATTATGTTATTTGTTGCCTACCAAACTGGGGGCATATGATTGTATAGGTGTTGTCATAAAATGAATCCATATTTGTTATCATATTAATTCATATATTATGATGTTTGATGCAAAAAAATTCAATTAACATTGGTTGGGATGTTTGGTTCTTGGTTTGTAATTTTTTTTTTAACTTAACATGGCCAGGTTGCAGAGCAATTTATATCAGTGGTTGTGCAATTTGCTCCTCCGGGAATGGATGCCGGTCAGGTGATGCATCAACCAACAGTTTGGTGAAGTTTATATACAAATGTTAAAGATTTTGTTGTAACTGGAGTATTTAGTGTTCTTTATGTAAATATTATAACCTTTACTAGATTGTGTTGCTTCACAGTAGGTGCCTATTAACATAGGTTGTAAAACCTTTGTGCAAATCGCACAACGCGCTTTGACGCCGCAGGCCTCCACAAAATGCACAAAATGCGCTTATCTTTCCACGACACATGCGAAGGTGCGCAACGCGCGCCATGTCAATAAACCTAGTTGACAAATAAGGTGCATGTATGCAAAAATGGCATCACAAGATGGCATATGTGGGTACAGAGGACAACGGATTGTATGGCTATAGGTTGAGGTTTGTTGGATAAGTGCTGATGAGTGATGACCAAAAAATTGACATCCAGTGTCTGTTTCAAATATGTGTTTATTTGGGCACGGGAAAACTGCAGGTCGCTTAATTTCGTGAACTCAGGCGGCTTAAAGTTTCGAAACTTCGATAAAGAGGTACGCATAAAATTACATGTTAATGTGGATTCAAATATATATTGTGCTAACGACGTAAATCGTAGCTTGGAAATCTATTGGAGAGGGGTAAAAATACTATCTTCTAGCAAACCAGCTTACGTCATGAAATTCATGAAAGAGATAGTGCAAGGAGGAGTCGAAATATTGGGCAATGTAAGTTATGGCAAAATAAACGTAGCGATGTGTTATATATGATTTATGTAAAATAATTAGCCGGCCTCGATTAATGTATTAATTTTATTGTTGTCTCAGGTCGGGGGAGGAGCGGATCATTACGGGGATGAAGACATGGATGCCGTTCGCGAAGAATGGTTAGGCTACGCCGCAACATTTATTTTCAAATGATCCAAACTTTTTTGTTTGAAGGCAATGTGATGTCGATACAATATTTTTGTAAACGTTAAACGTCTCGGATTATATAATGAAATGATGTTTTTGTTATTAGTTTGCTAATTATTTTGCATATAATAAAATAGCTATAAATCTAGGAGGGTAAATATGTAATTTTACAGGAATTTTTTTTTAAATTAATAAATTTATGACACGCAAAAGAACGTCATAAAATTCTGTCATAAAATTATGTCATAATATGTGTTGAAAAAATGTCAACAAAAACTGTCATAAAAAAGTGTCATTAAAAAGTGTCATAACGTATGTCACTAAATGCTGTCATAAATGTGTGTCATAAACAGATGACACGCAAAAATATGTCATATTAAATTTATGACACCGCCATCCTTGACGTTTTTTTTCTTGTCATCAGACCCCTTTCTTGACGCGCATTGCATGTCAAGAAAGACCTTTTTTCTAGTAGTGTAGGTAGCCAAGACCATAACTGGATTGTTGAAAGTTCTAGACACCCACATGAGTTTGTACAACTTCCCAGAAATTTAATTATGCATATTGTTAAAAAGTCCCATCGGGGATATCCGATAAAATTAGAACGATACAGAGATGATTAACATGGCCGTTGCGTAAAGATGACACTCACAAATTAGGAAATGGTCCAAATTTTTAGCCTCACCCCTTGTGGTGTGGTGGTAAAGGTGTTGGAGTTTCAAAGGGGTGGTTGGGAGTTCAAGCCCCATACGTGTGACACCCGGCATGTTCAACTTAACATGTTACAAACTTATAAGTCTACCTTAGCGAAAAACATTTATTAACGTACTTAACTGGGTCAGTTGAGTTGGTATTACTGTACGTATTGTCCAGATTTCAATGATTTGGAGGATCATTGGGGTTAATTTATGTACACACTAGTCTAAAGTCCCGTTGTTGGTGAATTACATGAATTGAATTAAGTGTTATACATAGATTGATCCATATATGTTTTATAATATGCAAATACATGTTTTAATGGTGTTTACATGATATTACATGACTCTATATGCTTAACATATGTTAGGATTGCATGTTCATGTGTTAGGATGTGTTAAAATGTGTTAAAACGACAAAACTGGAAAAACTGAAAACCTGAGACTTGGTTCCACCTTAAGGGGGTTCGAACCAAGTTAAGGAGTTTCATTCGACCCTCCGGTCAACCCATTCGACCCCTGCAAGGGTCAAACCAACAGTCACTATAAATACCATACTTTGCAATTTTTCATCATTTCACAAACCCTAAACGCCCCAAATGAAAAGGTTTTAATTCTGCCACTGAACATAGCATATAGCACACGCCAAACACCTTATGTAGTCACGGTTTATATAGTAGTAGCATGTCAACTCACACTTTGACTCTTGTTCATCGCATAAAACACTTTGATTATTTTGATTCATAATTGAGTTACTAAACATCTTTGAAATCTCAATGGGGAAAAAGGAATGGTCACATTGTTATGCCATTGACTCTTAAGACCACAATTATTTTTAACTAAGTAAATGAAACAAGCACAAATAGAAAAGGTTCATCTGACCACAGTCGCCCTCAAGAAGCATTGAAAAAAAATGGGAATAAGGGGTGAGTAGAAAAAGACAAGGCCCAATTAGGCCAACATAAATAATTTTAAACTTAAATTGTGACACCCAGCATGTTCGGCTTAAACATTTTAGTAACACCTAAGTCTACCTTAGCGAGAAACATTTATAAACGGACTTAACCAGGTTAGTTGAGTCGGGTCAGGATAGGATTGTCCAGGGTTCAATGATCTGGAGGATCATTGGGAGTCGTTTTGGGAATACACTAGTACCGGGTCCCGTTGTTGGTGAAATTACATAAACTAAATTAAGTGTTATGTGTAGATTAATTCTTATATGGTGGATTATATGCAAAGACAAACTGATCAATAGAACTTTTTGAGATGTTTAAACACATGACAAACTGAGCACTATTAAGATGATTATGGATTGATTTCAAAAAGTTTCCAAATTGGGTAAAGAATTCATGCATGATGTGATGTTTTCATAATTTTTGCTAGGGTTGTGCAACGGTTCAGAACCGGACCGAACCAAACCGAACCGCGAACCGTTTATTTCAAAATATGAGAACCGGAACCGGAACCGATAATTACTAAACGGTTCGGTTCCAGAACCGGGTGAAACGGTTCTCATGAAACGGTTCTAGACCGGAACCGGTTGTCAATAAAATCCTAAAATTAACATTAACAATTAAATAAAAAAATAAACAAAAACAATGATTTTTCTTTAAAAAAATTATCAACAGTTTGTGTTAAACATGGTTACTAAAAGTAGAGCAGTTTACGTATCAAAATATGTTTTGTTCGGATCAGATCATTCTTTTTATACAGATTAAACGAACAAGCTGTGCTGACTGCTGACCATCACATAAGGCAATACTCTACATTCCTACCAAGTAAAACAATTTAAAAGTGTTAAGAACTATAAAGAAGAAAACAACAACAACAACAACAACCGTACCCAGGAAAATCCCACGAATAGCGACGCTATTAGTAGGGTCTGGGGAGGGTAAGATGTAGGCAAACCTTACCCCTATCTTTAGAGATAGAGAGGCTGCTTCCAGAATAAAGAAGAAAACAACGCATTCTATTTCAAACTAATAATAGAATATTTAAATATTTAATTTAATTCCAAACGGTTCTAACGGTTCTTAACTGGACCAGTCGGTTCTAACCGGAACCGAACCGGGAACCGATTATGCCAAAATATGAGAACCGGAACCAAAACCTATAACATTAATTCGGTTCGGTTCTAGCGGTTCCGGGTCGGTTTCACGGTTTTTGCGGTTCGGAACCGTTTATTGCTCACCCCTAATTTTTGCCATTTTGGGAAAGGGCTAAAATGAACATGTTTTGGGGTAAAATTGGTGGGGTTTTGTGGGGATATGTTAATCATAATCAACTGATGTGTTTGGTGATGTTTCGCGATGTTTCGGATGTTTTTGAAGCGTTTTTGGGAAAAGTATTCTGCCAGGGTCGAACCTGGGCACATTCGACCGATCGGGTGGTCGAACGTGGAATCCCAGGGTCGAACCTAGACAGTTTTGGTCGAATCAGTTAAAAAGGGGCGAATGTGACTTCGAATGGGTCGAAGGTGGCTTCCAAAGGGTCGAACGTGGATTAAAAAGGGGCGAAGGTGGAACCTAATTTCCTGGTTCGACCCTATGGATTCAAAAATGAGATTTTTGATGCAAACTAAGTGTTTTCTCCTTGAACCTTGTGTGTAATCTATGTGTACTTGATTAGTTAGGGTAATGAGTCACCAACGGGATGTCGGGTCGGTCTAGTGTGTCGGTTGAACACTTAAACACGTTTTAAAACTTACTTGGTCATCATCTGGACAATCGGGGACTAGATAACCTTATGGTTATTAGTCGGAACACTTATGTGAACATTTTGATAGATCTCCGGTAGTGGGATTATCAAGAGCTTGGCTTTCTATTATTACTGAAGAACGCAACCTAAGGTGAGTTCACGACCCCACTTTTACTGCTTTAACTTTTGGGGGAGAGAACATGCGCTAAACTATTTTGGTAACATATGTCATACTATGGTTTTAACTTTGCATTGCTATACGATCTTTGAAAGTCCCGGGGAAAACCATGAATGTGCGGGGATGCACAACGGGGGAAATGTGGATAGATCTATTGGGCGTGACCTGCCCAACTCGTCGGCTTGGAGGGCCGGGCAGGTGCATATTGTCTCGAACTGGTAACATTGGTAACATGCTGAACAATCGGGCTGAACATTGCTAAACATTGCTAAACGTGTCTAGTAATGGTTTTCCAATTGTAGTAGTAATAAAACATACACCTAGCTAGCGTACTTGGTAACATTGATATAGTATGGACATGGTAACATTTTGGCAACACTGGTAACATTTTGTACAAACCTGTGAACTCACCAGCATTATATATGTTGACGTCTCTTTTGGCATGTTTTCTCAGGTCGCTAAGGTAGCATCGGTTGGAATAGGCGCACGGGTCTGCATTGGCGTCTAGGCTTAGTCGCATATTTTACATAAGTGTCTTTAATATTTTGGAACACGGTTTTGTAGTTGATTAAATTTTTAAATGCTTCCGCTATGGTTTAATGGTTTGATAACTAAGCTTTTGAGTTTACGTATTTCATATAGTGTTGTTTATTGTGACCGTTGACTTGGATCCTGGTTTGTCATACGCCTCGCGGTAAAACTCCGCAAGTGGAAATTTGAGGGTGTGACATAAATAATCTATATTATCTATCTATCTATTTATATATATACTATCTATAAAGCATGTAGAAAGGATATCAACAAAATTTAAGTAAGTACTATCTTTTATGCTCATAGTACAATGAGTTAATGAAGTTAATAAAAGGGTACAATGGTCTTTCTATATGAGTAATAAGTTCATAAAATAATTAATCAATTAATAAATTACAATATGAATTCATAAATTGATATAGTAATTTCAAATTAAGTTTTATTATGTACATTATTAATGGTATACGGAAATGTTTGTTTATAAACTGATCTTCATAACTCTAAAGTAACGTTGGAAAAGTGAAAAGGCAAAACCTAGCACGACTCTTCACGTTCTAACTCCCGTTCAAAACCCATCAACTTCTCCTTCCAAAAACTTGCAATCTCTCTATTATATACTAGTGGGTTAGCCCGCGCATTGCAGCGGAATGTGCTTTGTGATGGTAAACATGCGTACTTACAAACAATGTTTTATATATACAACAATGATAAGTAAGGGAAAGGTGCACCTTTATATGCAAAACATATATTGACAACCTAAAACAAGCAAATTAGACATAAGACGATTATAATCTTCTCAACAACACCAAGTAGATAATAACGATGAAGCTGGGAGCTGTTGGAATTCGAGAACATTAAACTTATGTTTTGGGCGGACTAACTCAATCCACAATTAATTTTTGCTAGTAGATTTGAAACACATTATGAGATATTATATGTGTGACAACTTTAAAAAGGGCAGCTCAGTGATAGCACTATGATTGCTATTAGAAACTTTAAAATGAAAAGGAGGTGTACGATACATAGCTTACCTCGCCATGTTAAGCTAATTTCTAAACTCAACCATTCTAACATGGTCAACACAGTCAGTCATTGATTTGACCGCCAGCCAGACGATTCAGCCACCATCCGTGGTGTCTTTCTGATGTTCGAATTTGTTCCAAACGAAAAACTCAAATAGTTCTAACAAGTCAACACTCGATTCCAAAAAACAAAACAATATGTTTGACTTTTGAGGTGAAACACTATTTTATATGCATATTGCATTAATGTGGCACCAGAAACACAAGCCCTTTTTAATTATTTTTTTAACCTTGGTCTGCTTATTGAAGTTTTTTTCTGGATACCTAAAAAAATAACTAACAATTTGGAAGTTAAATAAGGGTTTGTTTGACTCCAAAAGTCAACCAACAATCTGCAATAGTTTAACTTACCTGAAAATTTAAATTGTAGCTGGACAGGAACTCTCCTCGACACAAAGGTTTGTGGCTGCTATAGGGATTTTGAACGAGATTCAGTTTCTAAACACTTATATCACACAAAGGATATTCCTAAATGATGTGCTCAAAGTGGCTTAGTAAAAACTAACTAAATTAACCTAAACTAGACACTCTAAGTTTTAAATTTATAACCTAAGACTCTCTAAACCTAAACCACACAACCGGCAAGTGTACCGGTCAGTGCAGTACAGCTAAAGTAAGTCCGAGTATCGAACCCACGAGACTCTACTGGAAAACGTAAACTAGACTCGATTACTTATCCTAAATACTGACTTAATAATGTTTTATTGCTTAAAGGGGGGTTTCTAAAAGACTAATGCAAATAAATAAAATAATAAAACTAAAATAACTAAATACACAAACTGGAGACTGTAACTGAGGTCAGATGGATGGGAAGGCACTACCTAGGCTAGAATCCTACACATGAATGATAAGCTTCTAATGGCTATGGAACTGGTGTGGAACCGGGATCTTAAAATACTAAACATCAAGAATAAACTAGACACCCTCGACCCTTCTCAAGGGGAAACCCTAGAATATTGTTGTGCTGTTAAACCACCGGTTGAGAGGTTACCCTCACAGGCTTACCTACTCGAATCTTAAAGTACCCGCTAGACAGTCTACCTCACAACGCGAAAGTCACAGTACACCCGAAAGTGCAAGGGGTAACTACAATATTTCTGATAAGACTTGGCCTACAAGGAATGCTAGGGAAACTAGGAAGATCTTCTCACAAAGCCTCTAGAACTAGCAATTTAACACCCTAGACAGACCAACAATCTCGCACCTCACAGCTATTGAGAATTGGTAGAATACTTAGAATCATCTAACTAACAATTACAACTCCTATGGATAACCTGCAGAAATTAACCATAAACTAGTTGCTAACACCCAGTCCGCAACCTAACCCGCATTCATACATGAAAGACATTCACAAAAACGCAAGTGGAGTTTATAAAAATTAATTAAACAAAACTAAATACGCATACACACCAAACCAGAAAATAAAGAGTTCTTTACTTTAAAATTCACCCACAACCAAAAGTTCCAAGACCAAAAGAAAATAAATCATTCAAGTGCAATCATCTTTAACCTAGGTAGCATCAAGGTTTAGCCAATAAAAGTCATGAAAGAATCAAAACAATAGAAACAGATAATATTCATGGCGTTCACAACGGGTTTGAATAAATAAATAATGAATAAATAGATTATAACCGACCCGTACTGGCACCTATGCCTCCACCCTTGATCCACCTCAAAAATAATATTCTCTTCTTCTTCGTTCGACGTTGTGCAGCCTTCACCTTTGATCGTCTGCGAGTCCCTCCTTCGATCTCCTCTTAGAATAATATACCTCCTGCTGTCGAGATCTCTTCTAAAAAAATCTTATGCGCCTCCTATCTCACCACATAAATTCTCTTTTTTGTTGTGTGTTGGGCCTTTGGGCCGGTGACTTCCAAAGTCACTTTTCTTTATATTATTATTATTATATTATTATTATTATTATTTTTATTATTATTATTATTATTTTTAATATACTATTATTATATATAGTATTCTAGCTCCGTGCTCTCGACTCTCCGTGCTCTCGACTCGGGTGTTCTTGACTTGATCAAATTTGCTCGTTTACGCTCCAACGTCTACACGGAACACCTACACAAATTAAAATAAACACATAAGTACTAAAAATTGCCCAAAGCTAATAAAAATCTATAAAAACCTATACTAAATAAAATAGACTTGTACAAGCCTAAAACTAATAAAACACTATCAAAACGATTCGAAAATTATACAAACTTTACACTGGAAATAGATGTATTTTACAATACATCAAATATCCCCACACTTATATTTTTTTCGTCCCTGAAAAAGAATTATGCTATGGAATCACAGTTAGGTTTACATCCAGTTTCAAAACATAGGTTACTTAGTTAATAATCTACTAACATGTTGATTGCGATTGCAGGTATACTGATCCTCTTAAACCCAAACCGGTTTCCAAGCCCCTTTTTATTTATGTTAAGTTCATGTTGATTAGTCTATCTAAGGTCTCACTCAAAGGAAGCCACAGTTCCTCCTAATCCCGCCTTAAGCTTATGAAGCTAAAGGAACGACCAATTGACTATTTCCCAACCGTCTTATGTAGAAAACCAAGAGAATTTAAAATCACTTTTTTTTTTCATACTTAACTCAGAGGGTGTGACCAATCCAAGTCGCTATCCCAGTGGCCAAGCACCTTAAGCTTCAGCATTTTTTTTTTTCATCTCAGCATACTTAACTCAGAGGGTGTGACCAATCCAAGTCGCTATCCCAGTGGCCAGGCACCTTAAGCTTCAGCATTTTTGCTTTGATTTCTAATTTTTTTTAAGTGATTATAAATTCTAACGGTTTTCTACTTATAACGGTGCTTCTTATACTATTTTTGGCGGTTTCGGTCTCCCCGTTTCTCCTAGATGAGAACCCACAAAATAGCCTAACATAATTAATTTATTACTTTTCAAAGGAAACCTTTCTACCGGCCGAGCCTACCCACATATCCCAAATCAGACACGTTTTCAATCAATTTTAATCTCTTATTATACATACTATTTGAAAACCGGACACCTAACTTTAGCTATCATTTTCCATATTTTATATAATGCAAACTTCAAAATCAGGGACTTTTTTTTTTCATTTTTTTTTTTCATTTTTTTTTTTTGGACTCAAAACGACCCTATATACAGACTAGACGACAGTTTCCATCCCCACACTTAAACTCTACATTGCCCTCAATGTAGGAATAGAAAACGACTCAAAACAAAAAATAAATTCCGAATACAAAAATAAAATACAAAAATAAAAAGACAAGGGCAAATTGAAAAGGACTTAGCTGGTTAATTTTTTTTTTTTTCGTAAGCTCCAAAACTCTAGTCCAATCCAGCTCGATCGTATAGCATTTCATTCGCGATCGGCTCTGACACAATGATAAACTCTGGGCTTGCCTTGATAAATGATAACAGCTCTGGAATCACCCGAATGGAGATTGAGTACGGGCGGTGCAATCCAAACCTGCGCAAAACAAAACAAACAAAACCCGAGCATAATACCGACTCATACATAAATAAACGACTCAATACAAAAATAAAAACCGACGACAAAGAAAAAATAAAAAAAACTCATAAATAAATAAATATTTACAAACTCTACAAAGCCTCCCCACACTTAAACTTAATCAGGGGGCTTCTCTTTTATCTGGACCCGATCCAACCCGTTTAATTCCACCCGGTCCTTATTATTTAACAAAATTATATTAGTGGAATTGAGAAAGATTTTATCGAATTTAAACGGGTCGGGCCACCAATATTTAAATTTACCTGGACCAAACCTGATTCTTGGCATGTAATGCGGGGACTTGTTGTCCCTACAACACCTGGCCCTCAGCCTGTGTCGGTCCACGTATCTCTTCGCCTTCTCCCGTGATTTTGGGTGATCAAGTGGCACTCTTTCGTCTAAAGTCTTCACGGGCCAACAGTGGTGCTCTTCCTCTTCAACCACTTCTTCTTCAACTTCCTTTGGTGACTCTTTGATTTCCATAGTTGGGTACCCTTCCAATAATGCCTCTAAGATGTCGAGGTCACCAACTGGGTCAAAATCTCTGTCTACATCTAGAGTTGGCAAATCACCTAACTCGTCACCAAACTCTACCTCCCATGACGGTTCATTACTTACCTCATCTTCAACCATCACTACTTCCTCATCCATTTCTTCTTCATCAGAGCCACTCCCGAAATCATATATAGTAACTTGTGGCACCGGAGGTGGGACTTCAACGTCCATTTTTATCTCTGGCGCTAATTGTGATTCAGGGGGAGCGCTACAAACTGGGTGCAGATAAACTGTTTCCATCTCCACCGGAGGCGGCTTTGTTCCTGGGGAAGTGGGATTAACGGGCCGGAGCCAACATGATGACCAACTAAGTTCCCATTTTTATCATAGCAAGGAACCTTTAGAACTATGGGACTTGGTCTATTTAGACGCTCGATTATGGCCTTACGTTCCCTATCTCGCTCTTCCCTGTATGATCTAAGCCATTCATCAAATTCCTCCTTTGTGTTCAGTTCTGTCCAATGATGCTGCAGGAAATATGGCGTGGTATACGTATTCGCACGATAACCTGGGGGATACCTTGATGCATTTGGGCATTTCACGGAAAATGGGGTCCTCCACAGATCTCGCACATGATTAATACAAAAATTAAAATATAATTATATAATAAAAATAAAAGACAAACTCAAAACAAACAACAAGTAGCACAAATATAACAGATAAGTGTAATCGAAGCTAATAAACACAATCGCCAAGAGTCCCCGGCAACGGCGCCAAAAACTTGATGTGCTCAAAGTGGTTTAGTAAAAACTAACTAAATTAACCTAAACTAGACACTCTAAGTTTTAAATTTATAACCTAAGACTCTCTAAACCTAAACCACACAACCGGCAAGTGTACCGGTCAGTGCAGTACAGCTAAAGTAAGTCCGAGTATCGAACCCACGAGACTCTACTGGAAAACGTAAACTAGACTCGATTACTTATCCTAAATACTGACTTAATAATGTTTTATTGCTTAAAGGGGGGTTTCTAAAAGACTAATGCAAATAAATAAAATAATAAAACTAAAATAACTAAATACACAAACTGGAGACTGTAACTGAGGTCAGATGGATGGGAAGGCACTACCTAGGCTAGAATCCTACACATGAATGATAAGCTTCTAATGGCTATGGAACTGGTGTGGAACCGGGATCTTAAAATACTAAACATCAAGAATAAACTAGACACCCTCGACCCTTCTCAAGGGGAAACCCTAGAATATTGTTGTGCTGTTAAACCACCGGTTGAGAGGTTACCCTCACAGGCTTACCTACTCGAATCTTAAAGTACCCGCTAGACAGTCTACCTCACAGCGCGAAAGTCACAGTACACCCGAAAGTGCAAGGGGTAACTACAATATTTCTGATAAGACTTGGCCTACAAGGAATGCTAGGGAAACTAGGAAGATCTTCTCACAAAGCCTCTAGAACTAGCAATTTAACACCCTAGACAGACCAACAATCTCGCACCTCACAGCTATTGAGAATTGGTAGAATACTTAGAATCATCTAACTAACAATTACAACTCCTATGGATAACCTGCAGAAATTAACCATAAACTAGTTGCTAACACCCAGTCCGCAACCTAACCCGCATTCATACATGAAAGACATTCACAAAAACGCAAGTGGAGTTTATAAAAATTAATTAAACAAAACTAAATACGCATACACACCAAACCAGAAAATAAAGAGTTCTTTACTTTAAAATTCACCCACAACCAAAAGTTCCAAGACCAAAAGAAAATAAATCATTCAAGTGCAATCATCTTTAACCTAGGTAGCATCAAGGTTTAGCCAATAAAAGTCATGAAAGAATCAAAACAATAGAAACAGATAATATTCATGGCGTTCACAACGGGTTTGAATAAATAAATAATGAATAAATAGATTAGAACCGACCCGTGCTGGCACCTATGCCTCCACCCTTGATCCACCTCAAAAATAATATTCTCTTCTTCTTCGTTCGACGTTGTGCAGCCTTCACCTTTGATCGTCTGCGAGTCCCTCCTTCGATCTCCTCTTAGAATAATATACCTCCTGCTGTCGAGATCTCTTCTAAAAAAATCTTATGCGCCTCCCTATCTCACCACATAAATTCTCTTTTTTGTTGTGTGTTGGGCCTTTGGGCCACTGACTTCCAAAGTCACTTTTCTTTATATTATTATTATTATTATATTATTATTATTATTATTATTATTATTATTTTTAATATACTATTATTATATATAGTATTCTAGCTCCGTGCTCTCGACTCTCCGTGCTCTCAACTCGGGTGTTCTTGACTTGATCAAATTTGCTCGTTTACGCTCCAACGTCTACACGGAACACCTACACAAATTAAAATAAACACATAAGTACTAAAAATTGCCCAAAGCTAATAAAAATCTATAAAAACCTATACTAAATAAAATAGACTTGTACAAGCCTAAAACTAATAAAACACTATCAAAACGATTCGAAAATTATACTAAATAAATCGGAATAACTAACGTTAAGTGGCCGAGGATGGACGCGAAGAGCTCCATATCTCAGTCCTAAAGTGACAACGACTAATAAACAATGAAAGACCACTCAGCCGATTGCCAAAGAATTTTCTTAAATGTGTGTTGATGCATTGGTTTGGCATTGGTTACGAAATTGAATAGATGACATTAAAAGCTAAAGCAAATGCACATTTAAATATGATTTATTGAATACTACTTAACCCATTTACGTTTCACATTTCTAATCAATTAAAAACATAAACAAATTCACTACATTTTAATGCAATTAAATACATTTTTTATTTACAAGATAATAAATTATTAAGAGGAAGAAGATGATAAGGTACATGGTGCAAAAAAGACAATTTTACCCTTTAACTAACTTCATTTGGTATTGTACCACAAGCATAAAAAGTTGTAATTACTTAAATTTTGTAGTCATCCCTCCTAGATGCTTTATAATATAGTATAGATATAGATATCGTTATTTGCCAAAGAAAATATAGAATTCATGATGATAGAAAAGTACTAAAGAGTCAAGAATCAAAATTAAGGGAATAAAAACATAAAGAGATTGCACGTATTGAATCTTATAGCAATATGTATCAAAATGCTTGATACGTATAAAAATTGGTACTTAAAACAAAAATCACCTCTGCTTTTGAAAATCTTTATAAGAGTATAAGGTGATGATGAGACCTTTCGCGTTATCCCCGGTGATCTCGAATCCATCTTTTGCCATTTAGAGACAATGTTAATCCTACCTGTCAATTATCATCAATCACCATAAATCCACAAACTCATATTTTTTCCATTAACACAGTTTCATGCTTAAAAAAACTATTTGACCCACTAAATCAATATTCCTAAAAAAATATAATTAACATCACAATGTTTGTGTATCAAGCTTCAATGAAATGTCATAGAGAAAAAAAAAACAATAAATAAAAATGAAAGATACGGAAATGAAATAATGTTTGCGTATCAAGCTTTAATGAAATGCCATAGAGAAAAAAAAAGAATATGATAAATAAAATGAAAGATACGGTAAGGAACCAGCGATGATAGAAGGGTTTTGAGGCGAGAAACCAAAGAATTACGTTTGGTGATTTATGTGGTGATTCTTGTTGTTGACCCATATAGATATATAAGAGGAAGAAGTTACTAATGAATTGATCATGATGATGATGAAAGGTCGATAATTATGATAGGTTAATGATTATGAGGGGTTGAAAGGTCTCACATTTAAGATGCATCATAGGTTGTATTTTGTATTCTAAATGTTGGACATGAGGGTAGAATTGTGATAAGATTTTAGGATGTGAGGTATTGGATTATGCTAAATTTACTATTCTACCCTTCTAAGTGTCTTAAATGTCCATAAAGTTCCAATTATACCCCCATCATGTAAGCATAATTTAATTGTACATGTTGCTTGAATAGTTGAATACTTGACAAAATTACAATCTTAGCCATCACTCCTCCTTAATAAGATAATATAGATTATAGATTATAGATAATCACCATCACCCTTCACAGCTCTCGTTTGCAATCATGCACACAATAAAGCTTCATTACCTACAATTCTACAAACACAAGAAATCAAAATGTCTTCAACCTCTCTAGCTCTTCTACATACCTATGTTAGTTTCATTATTGTTCTTCGTTAAACATTTTATTTTCTAACATTCAATCCACTAGCTTTTAACTATTTTCCCTCTTTTTTTATCATCGTTTCTTTATGGTATCAGTTCGGTTATACATGTTGATTAATGGGGGCTTTATCCTATCTAATATCGTTTTTTAAAGAAGGAAACACGATTGTGAAACTTGACAAAGATGTGTAGTTTAAACTCACAAATGGGTCCAAAGTCTCAACTTACCAAATGGGTCTAAAGTCTCGAAAGTGTACTTTTTATGCATATAACGTGTATCATCTTAGTCAAATAATTAGATGATTATCGAATAACGCAAGTTTTCTAATAATTTTTGACACATAATTATTTAGAAAAAACGTGAATTATGGACCAAAACTGTACCCATTTTCACCCATATTGCCATCTCTAACTTGGTAAAATAATATTTTTGGGATGGATTCGTCAGAGAGTATTACCTCTTAATCAGGTTTGTTCAATATTTTTTATTTATTTGTTTGTTTCTTGAGTTTTCCTATAATCTTTTAAGGTCACATGACTTTTATTAAGTTAAAGAATTCAAGAGTTTTGATGTGACAAAAACACCTGACATTTGTTTGAAGGTGGTACAAGATGTAAACGCTTGCTATTAAAACAATCTATGTTGAGTTAGGAATTGTAATAGAAGGAAGCACAGTTGTGAAACTTGATAAATTCGGTACGGTTTATATAGGACATAAGATAATTGTGAATGTGAACAATATTCGCAGGGTTGATATAACCTTTCTGGGATGGAAAGTGAATCCCTAAATCACGACCTTTATAGAAAAATATCAATTTCTATTTTTGAATGTTTGAATAACACTTACGATCCTACACGTTAGAATATGATGATATTAACCCATATGAATGCGGGATGTTAATGAATAACCAAAGTATGTTTTTATAGCAAGCAACGAAGACACACACAATAAACTTTTGGTGTATGTTGACCTAAATGCAAGAAAAAATACAAGGTCCAAAAATTCTTGTTGAATGTAAATACACTACATGATACTTTAAACGGCTTTTCATCCACATTGACCATTCTACTCTAGCCAACTTCAAAAACAAAATAAGACGTAGCCTTGGACATATACGAAGAAGTTGATATTTAATGACATGAATTTACAAATATATATTTTTTATTTATCAGTATCTAATAAATAAATTTTGTTATGCACAATGATAAAAGCAGGCTAGCACGAGTTTGGTGTTATAAACACATTATTACTCATGTTCATACTAATTCTCTTAAGCAATTTAGAACCTAACAAAAACCGAAATGTCATTGTAAATTGTCAACTCCGCCGCAAACGCGCGGGTTCCTCGCTAGTAGTATAATGTATATGAGATGAGCATTTTAAGATACCAAAGCGTTAAGAGTGTTTTAGGATTTGATGCACAAAGTATAACTCCAAAATGGGGGTAAATTAATATTTCAAACATGAATTATACTTTAATTCTCTCATCTTAATTACACGTTTATCTCCTTATCTTAATTACACTTTAATTCCCCCAACCTTATTCACCTATTGCTTATTTAAATAATAGTTACACTTTTTCCTTTATATTAAGCAAACTACCCTAACGGATTACTGATCAGCCATAATTTTTTTTTTCATACGCCAATATTTAAAATAAATACTTCATAAAAACGAGCATTTTATTCTCTTTAGTTTGAGTACAGTATTGTTGTTTTTTAATTAAAAATAACTTTTTATGTGATTAACAATGATAACTTAATACTAAGTTTAATTGTAAAACCCTAAGTAATGAAAATACGTGATTGACTTCCTATTCCTATTAGTTGTCTGCCATCAATCACCTCCCACTATTAACATACGCCACAATCCAACATTTATTCTTTGTAGTATGCTTATCACCTCACCGGCCTCAACCTGAGCCTTATTCTCGGACACTCGGACCTCAGACTTAGTGTCATCCTCGACAGTCGAACCTCAGTCATCACTAGGCAGCGAGAACATTAAAGGAAACATCCCAAATTTAGGGTTATCCAAAAAAACTCGCCGCTCGTTGCTCGCTCAAAAAATTTGCGCTCGACAAATGCTCCCTTGGTTTCCGGCTCGATTGTGAACGAGTTGATCGGCTCGGTTCAGTTTGTAAATGAGCCAAGTACGAGCAAAGGTTCGCTCGGTTCGGATCGGCTCGACTCATGAATAGCCCTACTTATGTCGAAATGGAAAAGCCTTATTTGTTAGATATTGTCTACATGCTTTCCCACTTCCCACGCTTTCAAAACATTTTTTTTTTTGAAAAATAACTTTCGTTAAACACATGCGCACCCCCTCAAGCCGAGGAGGCCGCAAAAACTACAACATATACAATGGATAGTCAACCCAATCTTTCCATACAATGGCTTTCTCACTCGCTCTATTTTTAAACCAAAAGAATAACATCGAATTGATGCTCTCTGCCGCCTCCATGGCACTAGTCTTCTTCCCGTTGAATCTTATGTCGTCTCTAGCCCTCCAAGTCACCCAACATGTAACCAAGACAATCCCATGAATAACCTTTTTCCCCTTTTGTTACCACTAGCGCACTTATAAGCATTCAACAAATCTCTAACATGAAATGCAAAAATGGGATCTGCAGCGAACCAATAAGTCGTGAATATATGCAGCGTGCTTTCCGAATCATAATTGCATAAAACACAAACATCGTCCTCAATTATAACACCTCTCCTCTTGAGTGCCATAATTGTAGGAATTCGATCCATCTCCGCTCGCCAGGCTAAAATGTTGCATTTTAATGGAACCCAACCAAGAAATCCACTTAAAAATTATCTGGTCCTGGTTCTCATTTTCAGCCCTCATCAAATCCTTGACAGACTTCATAGTGAAGTTACCGTCTTTGTCTCCTGCCCATTTCCAATAGCCATCTTTATCACACACCTGAACCGAACCAAGATCTAAGTCGAGGCGTGTCCATTCTTCCTCACTCTCAATATCCAAAAACCGATCCGTCCACTGAATCGCCCAACACCCAATATCACCGAGAACAGCCCAGTTATGTGACACACAACAAGCTTTAGCTGCAGCTAAATGAAACAGTCTCGGGAATTTATACCTCAGCGGTTCTTTACAAAGACAAGAATCCAACCAAAAACGAATATTATTTCCTCTACGGCTCTACCCAACTCACCTTTAAAAAACTGGTTAAGATGTTTTCCTTGTAGGATCAATTTTTCACTATTTTGCGCTATGGCGCGCCAACAACCTTTATGCCGCGCCAGCAACCTGCAACTGCTCTGCTGGATGGAATCATTTCCCAATTACCACTATTACCATGAAAAAAATTCACAACCTTAGTCCAGAATTTTCCCTGTTCATTTCTGAATCGCCAAACCTATTTAGCTAACAACGCTTCATTACAATCTTTTAATCTTGAGATACCGAGGCCGCCATTCTTCTTCGATAAAGTAACCCGATCCCATGCCACCCAATGAATTTTATTTCCAGTATTAGACCCAGACCACAAGTATTTTTTTCATCCTTTGTTACAACTTATTAACCACGTTTTTGGGAGCTTTGTATAGGGAAAAATAGTAAACCGGCAAGCTCACCATGCTCGATTTAATGAGAGTCACTCGGCCCCCAATCAACAACATCTTTTCTTTCCAAGGCGCCAATCTACTATCAAATATATCTATCACTTTTTCCAATTAATACTCTTATTCATATTAGCGCCAACCTTGACCCCCAAGTATCCGAAAGGAATATCACCTACACAATAACCCACTTCATTCGCCATACAACTGATGTCTTCCTTCGAAACACCAATACCATGAATTGAGGATTTATTAACATTAGTCTTCAAGCCTGAACATATGTAGAAACACCTTAATATGCAGGTCAACCTCTTCACATTCAAACGTGACCAATCTCCCACTATCATGGCGTCATCCACGTCAAATGAATGTGAAATAGTTAAACCTCCCAACTCCAACAAAATGTCGTCAAATACCCCAACACTGCATGCTTTCTTCATGACATGCGAAAGTGATTCCGTAACCAAGATAAAAAGAAAGGGGGTAATGGATCCCCTTGACGAAGCCCCTTCTCACATTGAAATTCGAACACGGGCGCGCCATTGACTAAGACCGCAGATCTAGCGGATTTAAGAATTCCTTTGATCCATAAACACCATCTCAGAGGAAAACCCATTTGCTCCATAATGGAAATAACAAACTTCCAATTGACATTATCATACGCCTTCTGGAAATCTATCTTCATCAAGAAAGCTTTCTTCTTCTTCCTCTTAAGCCATGCGATTAACTCATTCACCATCATCGGCACGTCAAGAATATACCTATCAGCTAAGAAAGTTGTTTGGGTATCCGAGACCACCAAACCAATCACCTCCTTAAGACGAGCAGCCAAGACTTTCGAAATCACTTTGCTAATCATCCCCACAAGAGTAATCGGTCTGAAATCTTTGAACCCAGTTGAATTTTTGCTTTTGGAATAAGAGAAATACAGGTCGAACTACAACCTTTGTTGATCTCACCTGATTAAAAAAAATCGTTATCACGTTATAAAATCATCTTCTAAGTATTTCCAGAACTTCTTCACAAATTTGAAGTTAAAACCATCCGGCCCCGGAACTTTATCGGACCCGTATTCAAAGACCACTTTCTTCGCTTCTTCCTTAGAAAAAAAGGAACAATCAAACCGCACGCCTTATCCTCCGGCAACCTGTTAAAGCCTTCGCATAAAAGAAAAGGCCGATTTTTTGTCCTCTCCTTAAACATGGATCTATAATATCTTAGCACCTCCCGCTTCACAAAATTCGGCTTAGAAATCCACTCAATATCAATCATCAATCCTTGAATAGCATTAGAAGCTTTCCTCTCATTAATGATACTATGAAAAAAATTGAATTATCGTCCCCGAAAGAGGCCTATTTGATTCTTGACTTTTGTTTGAGATCAATCAACATATGCTATTTGACTTCGTCCACCCCTTTTTTTTCCATTCGGACCAAATCCATACTTTGTCCTCTTCTAACTCTCTTTCTTCCATTATTTCTTCCAATCTATCAATCTCATTTTTCATATCCACTAAACCCTCTTTTTTCTTTTAACAAAGCCGCATCCACCCATTCTTTTAAAACTATTTTTAGTTTTTTGAGCTTCTTCGTTAAATCTTCATCCGGCTAATCATCAAAATTATATTTCGTGAGGGTATTGATAATAACCTCCTCGCACCCTTCACTCTTTAACCATGAATTGAACCATCTAAAAGGTCTCACCCCAAAATTTTTGCTTACCAATGTTAAGACCAACGGGCAGTGATCGGACTTCTCTCTAGGCAAGGCATGAAGACACGCTTCCGGCCATCTATTCAAGAAATCCAAAGAAACCAAAAATCTATCAATTTTGCTTAGCTTATTTCCCTTACCTCTTCCCGCCAAAAAAGTGAATCTCCTGCCCTTCATGTCATATTCCACGAGCCCAACTTCATCAATGAAACGATTAAAGTCTTGAGCATCTCTACTTTTGAATCGAGCATTTCTCTTGTCTTCCTGATAACGAACCGTATTAAAATCCGCAAGCAAGATCCACAACCCTAGTTTCGAGTTAATTACTGAATCAATCCCTCCCACAGAATCCTTTTATCATCCGGTTTTTGTGGTGCATATACATTAAGAATATTTATCACAATCCCATCTTCCATCAACTTACCCGTAATCAACAAGTAATTTTGTTTTTTTCGCCATGTCATCTCTACAAAATAGCGTAGTATCCCACATACTAAATAAACCCCTTGAACATCCTCTAGCATCAACATAATCATAATCGAACCCACCGCTTCCCCATAGTCTACCAAAATTTATCTCTCTGCTATCTCTACAATTGGATTCCTAAACGGCTATAAAAGAAACCCCATTATCAGCCTTCAACTTCTTAACCCACTCCATTTCCCCCCACCCCCATTCCCCTCGCATTTAGAGAAAGGAAATTCATTGGCTATCTGGTTGTAAACCTTCTTCCATGATCACTTCCTTGAACCTGCATACCCACCTTCAACCCCAATTTCACGGTTTCACCTATCTCTTGATTTACATCAGCTTGCGATATTGAAATTGCTTTTGTTGGAGCACCATATCCTTCGACCTCCTTGACATATTCAATACCAGTAGGTACCTCTGTATCATTGTTTTGTTGACCCATCACTTGACTGTTTGGAGCCTCCCTATTCACCGGATCCTCCGTGTTTTCCATCGAGAAGATATTCTCCTTATCTTCACTTGACTTGGTTTGTTCGTCTACTATACCCAACAACCCATTTAGACCAAAAGGATCATCTAATCTTCTTCTATTTTGATTCATGGGCCACAAATCATTGGCAATGTAAGGAGAGTTGGGCCGGCCCATAAGATTAACTTTTTAGGCGCTTTTTTTTTTTTTACTTTTTGGACAAGTTTGAACTTCAAGAACTTTGGTTATATTGTTTCCCATGCATGCATTCATATTTTCTTTAACTTCCCCAAAAAAATCCTCGGAATTGAAAACTGATTGCGAACTTCCTTTATTACCAGTAGATACCTTATTTACCATCGTCACCGTAACCTCCTTGAACTGCCTTCTGGTCTACTCTCTGTCATCGTCGCATTTAAGAAATCCGGTTGCCAATCCCCCAATTCCTCCATAATCCATATACGGAATCGCCGACCTCTCCATGCAAGAACAGTCTCTTCACCAACCTTTTTCGTATCTGATACTAGAACACCAACATAGTCTAAAGATAAATATCCTTCGACCAGGCTGTGTTGAGCATGATGCATGACTTTTCTGTAGTTACCCGCTATTAAATTCAGAACCTCATTGTTTAACAAATAAAGTGTGACACCCTGGATTTTCAGCTAAGCGAGTCTTTCATAAGGCATTACCTGCCCCATCCATAATTGGATACCTTCAAACACCTGCTTCATTTTCAATACTTCAGATCGAACTCTCATAGCTTCTTCTTTGGATTGGAAAAGTATTAGAATTAACAATCCGCCCAAGTACTGAATCGTTCCCCCACTAAGATTCATGGAATTCACAATTGAGCCTAGTTTCTTTAAACTTTCTAAGTCTCTCATTCTAGAAATCAACACGCTTCCTTGTATATCTTTAAAAGCAGAAACCTCCTCTGGAATAGACACAACTTTCTCCTTCTCTGCAACTGTTTTAATGCATGTTAATGTCTCCACAAAGGAAGAACTTCCCACATACCCTGACATCTAGATCTTCTCCTTCGCCTTCCCTTTATCCGCGATAATCTCCACTACCGGATCTTGCTTCCTGATTCTAGTTTGTCCTCTCCTAGTAACGAAAACCTAGCCGCGTTTATTTGGACCTTGAACTCCCCCATCTTAACTGATCCCATCGAAGACTCCAAAGCCTTACAATCCTTCACATCTTTGAAAGATACAAAACCAAATCATCTTCCTTGTTTGTCTCTTTTTCTAGTGATATACACGTTGAAAATGTTCCCATACCGACACAAAGCCTCCCTGGATCCTTTCCGCTACACCCATCCGGGATATTAGAAACAAATAACTTAATAACTCTTGCAATGAAACCTAGATTGCTTGATCTTGCGTCTTTATCGTCGTGCTTCGGTCTTGATCGCATGTCGCCCATGGGAGAGATCTTCATCAAGTATGAAATTCGATTTGTCGGACAGTAGCCGAGGGGTCAACGGATCACCATAATTATTGATTTATTTCTTCTTTGTTAATTAACTATTTGAGGTGTTTCTTGAGGGGTGATGATCGATGGCAGAGGCTGGAGATAGGATCAGTGACGGAGTTGGTGGGTGTTGTAGATGATTTTGTATGTAACTTGGGAGAGAGATAGACACCAAATTAAATTGAAATAAGATCTAAGTGGTGGTGAGGAGAAAGTGTTTTTGTTTGAGAGAGAGTGAAAGACATTCTATTTGAATTTGTGTTTGAAAGATAGAGAAAGAGGTATGACTTTTAAATCAAACAAAAAACAAAACTCTGACAATAGTAAAATAAAGATTTGATGGGTTAGTAAAATGTCGATCATACCCTTAGGGATTATAAAACATGTGAGTGATGTGGTTAGATCTAGGCCATTAGATGGGTTTGCTAAGGTTTTCTCAATTTCAAGGGTTTTCTCTATATATATATAGGGTAAGGTTATGTAAAAAACCCTAAATATTTGAGGAAACTCTAGAAAACCCTTAAAAAACCTACTTCCCGAGCTTTTTTTTTTTTGAAAAAATTAGGGCATGTAATATACATGTTTTAAAGTGTTTTGAGCCAAAAAAAAAATTAAAAAGCGCCGAAGGTTTTTTTTGTAAAAATAAATATTTTTTCATCATAACATATGTTACCAGTGCAAAAATAAGCTAACATATGTTATGATGCACAACTTATTTTATTTTATTTTATTTTTTTGAAAAACCGCTCGGTGCTTTTTTGATTTTTTTTGCCTTAAAACACTTAAAAACATGTATATTACATGCCCTAATTTTTTCAAAAAAAAAAAAAAAAAAAAGCTCGGGATGTAGGGTTTTCTAAGGGTTTACTCAAAAAGGAGGGTTTTCTCTAAATACTTCCCCTATATATATATATACACACACACACACACACTAGATTATACCCCATGAGCATTTCGGGGTCGGGAAATCTTATATGACATATCAATTTTACAGTTACATGCAGGAAAGCTTCGAGTAGCACATACTCTAAAACAATTAACAATGTATCTCCAATGTTAACGCCTAACCTTAAACAATGTATAACTCTAATGTTAACATCTAACCTAAAACAATGTATAACTCTAGTACTAATACCTAACCTAAAACAATGTACAACTCCAATGCTAACACCTGTTGAAAATAGAATTCATATTTACTGGTTTGAACATAATTAGTGACTTGCCTATACATGATTAATGAATTACCTGAACACTTTGTGTTTTTTTTTCCTATATGAACAAACCCCCATAAAAAAATAGTCGTTTTTTCTCCGTTTTTTATATAGCACTATGGTACTCGTTGGAAAGATAATAAAACGCTCGTTAATTTGGTGTAATTTTTTCTTTAAAAAATCTCGTATATAAAAGATATTAACGTTTAAAAATTATGGGATAAAGTTATAAACATGAGAGAGAAAAATCCATTTTGTTTTTAATTTTTTTTTTCTAAAATCACTTAATGACACATGGCATGCCATTTTTAGTTTTAATTTTATATCATTAATGACATGTCATTGCCAGATGTCACACTCAATGAAGAAAATGCCCTCTTTGAGTGTCATGTGACATGTGGTATTTATTACTTTCAATTATTATAATAGACTAGGTGAGATCCCGTGTGAAAACACACGGGAAGATCAAAACCTACTTTAAGGCCAACCAATTGATTGGCTGCACATTAACCAATGACGCGTCCGTAGACCAAACCTCTGTTTTGAAACGTCTGTTTATATTGACACATCAACAGACCAAAGCATTAGTTAATAATACTGAGGCAATAGATCGTTTGTAATTCAACTGTTTGTAATTGAACGTTTGATTCAAACAGTTGTTAATTTAACGGTTTCTTTCAAAGCAGTTGTTGCATAAAACATATCTTACTAACAATGACATCACATATATTTTTAATGATTTTTTTGCTAAATACCAATTATTTGTTCAGTTTAACAATTGACTATTGATATATTCTAATTGGTATTCTACTTTAATTGAGCGTTTGTTCCTCTCGCAATTCTGTTCATTATATAAATTAAGCACGTTTTTTAAAACACCTGTTTAGTAACGCTTTAGCAACGTCCCGTGTGGAAACACACGGGAAGACCTGGCCAACAATTATCCGCTGTACACTAACCACTGACGCGTCGGCAGACCAAACCCTCCAAAACAGTTAATCTATCGTTAGAAGAAACACACGGGAAGACCCGGCCAACACTTATCCGCCCTACGGTAACCACTAACGCGTCGGCAGACCAAACCCTCCGAAACAGTTGATCTATCGTTAGAAGAAAAACTGTATTTTGTAACCTCTGTTCATTTCACAACATCAGTTAATATTATACTAAGGCAACCCTTATCTGCTGTACGGTAACCACTGACACGTCAACAGACCAAACCCTCCAAAACACTCGATCTATCGTTAAAAAGAAAAACTGTATTTTGTAACAACCGACACACCAACTGTCATGCTCTGTTCCATTCACAATACCAATTAAATTCCGTTGAGATAAGACAATCTAATGTTGAAAGAAAAACCGTATTTGGTAACGTCTTTAAAAGCCCGCCGTCTATATAGCAGAATTTTTAAAACAGTCTATTTAAAAGACTGTTTATTACAACAGATGTAAATTCAAGTGTTTGGTTCAAACAATTGTTGGCTTAAACAGTTGCTACTAACAACTATAACACATTTAAATTTATAATGTTTGTTTAATAAAGATAAATCATCTGTTCATTTTAACAGCAGACTGTTTTATTGTACACAATTTGTATTTAGAGCAATAAATAATATCAAACACATTTCAATAATTAATCTGTGATTAACAATTGATGAAATCTTTTTTCTTCTCTTTAACAAAGTCTTTGTCAAACAGTTGTTATACGATTCAACCATGTGTGTAAATGTATATATATAAATAACACAAGTTCTAATTAAAACGACTCACCTAAAAACTACACACGCACGGCAAGTGTACCGGTCGCAAAGCAGTAAACAGATAAGACCGAGTATCGAACCCAAAGACGCGAATACAACTCTAGATCACAACCTCTACCGAATACTGGCCTAAATAAATATATACTTAAATGGGGGGTATTTTAAACTACTAATTATAAACTTAAAAGAAACTAAATATAAATAAAATAACCTCAGCTGCTTATAGAAACTAGGAACTTGGAGAAATCGGATAGGAAGAAGGTTGGTTACTTAGATAAAATCCCTAGACACTAGCAATAAATCCCGAATCTGGTAATTAACTTGAGACCCTATTCTTATCTAATAAACCTCCTGTCAAAGATAGCTCACTAGACGTAAGGCGGGACAAGTGTAGAAATGCTAAGATGGATCTGGATCGCCCTAGCGTACCAAAATCCCACAGAAATCAGATTAAAACCTCTCCTGGATTAAAACCCTCAAACTATGAAGCAAACTTAAACTCTACTGAAGAAAACCTAGGAAAACTCTAAACACGGACAAGTAGCGACTCCCGCCCTAGCGCTTGCCAACTACCGAACAATGCCTAGTTAGTTACCTAGCAATCTCGAGTTAGATTTCTCACCCTCAAGAATGGACTGCACATCTTAGTTAATCTATTATATTAGTTTGTTATACTTGTGTCGTACTCCAACTCCAAATACTAGCACGCTAACCTAAGTTGACGAACTAGATTGATTTCAAGACCTAGGGGGTATCTCTACATGCCTAGCTCCACAAAACCAATAAACAAACTTCAAATAAAATCAACACTAACACACACATATATCAAATTCAACAATAAAATTAAAATCATGTAATCCGAGCCCAAGCCCAACATTTAGGCTCGGTGATTTAAATAGGTTCGGCTCGATTTGTGAATGAGACGAGCCCGAACCTATCCTGGTTTGGCTCGGCTCGTTTACAACGTTTTATAAGACTCATGATATACAATTTCAATTTGATAAAAATTCTATTTGAACAGATTACTATAGTTGATCTTTTATCACAATGAACCGAACGAATGTCGACCAACATACATCAGTACATGTCTAGTATTAATTTTTATTTTTTTCTCAATATTGTGGTACAAAATTATTCGCAAAAGTGTATTTTTTTTTATCACTAGGTATACCGAGTGATGGTACCGTACCAATACCGTGCGCACCGAACCGATACCGAATGACAACGCTGGAATCGGTACTAGTATTTGCTTTTGTGGTTTCATTCGATGTAAAACATATGTCGATTGCTATACCGATTATCTGGTATTTGAGTGTTATTATAATGAACCTAATCGATATTAGTGTTATTATAATAATGTTGATTATATTAATGATAACATAAGGTATAATCATAAGATTTAATCATGTGTACCTGATATGCTTAACCGTTCAGGAACCTCAGTAATGAAAGACACCGTCATCTTGATCGGGTTCCTTTTAGAGTATGCAGTTCTGATGGTTTATGTGTTCTTGAGTTATGAACACATTGAGAGAGATAGAGGTAGAGAGAGGGGGGGGGGGTTAATGGTGTTATGTTGTTATGATTGTGTGTCAACCCTAATATTATAATAACCTCTCTATTTATACATACTCAGGGGACACCCTAATAAGGCTCATCTAAAGATAGTCCATCCATCAAAGACATATCTGTTATTGGGCTTAGGATAATATTAATAATTGATGATCATTATATAAATAATTATAATGCTATCGATAAATATACAAACGTTACGTATATTTGTCCCAAAAAATGAACCTAATCGATGTTGACCGCCGTAAAACTCGGGAAAATTCCACTAGTATAATATATGAATTGTCCAGAATGGAAATTTGTAAACTATCGACATGGCCCATGAGATTGTTGACTTATGGGTTGTCTAATTTCTACTTCCTACATGGGCTGTTTTTTTTAAAGGTTACATGGGCTTTTAGTTGTTTCATGTTGGGCTCTTCACATACGGTGACGTTGACTTCAAAGCTTAAACAAATAAGCAACTATTTGTCTATTTACGTTGTTATTGTTATACATAAATATATGCATTATTTACAAAACTTAAAATTCTGTAATATATAGACACTTAAGATCGTTCTTTTAATATTCTAAAGCTTTAAAATTATGGCATCTGATTAATAAAACCACGGGTAGGTTCAGTTTTAAATATCCACAGTTAAGCTTTTGTTTTCGATAACAAAAACAGTCAACAAAACTTTGGTTTTCAACAAGTCTAACACTACACTACTCGAAAAAAATATATGAGTCGTGTTAGAATTAAAGAATTTTAACCCCCTAACCTAACAATACTCAAAAAAATATCAGAGTCATGTCAAAATTAAAGAATTTTAAACCACTAACCTAATAAGATTGACACCCTTACTTGAAATAGACATCCATGGATTCACAACATAAAGTGGGTACGTGAATTTCATGACTTCATATTTATAAAAATATTTTTATATGATTAAATAATAACATATAAACATGCCAAATAAGTAATTTTGTCTTTCTTTTCCAACCACGTCTACTACCCATAGAATCCCAATTTTTTAAACATTCATTTAAATAATCATTTTGGACCATACGCTATTTATTTCCCGTGAAAAAAAAATTAATAAAAATCAACTCAAAATCAAAATAAATATATACACTTTCCCACGGGCTTCACTCCCTACTTGTCCACCTCACATATACAAAAAGGCTCCACATTCAATCAAGAGAGAGAGTGTGTGTTTGCTCGATCACATACTACAATTTAAACACACACACACACGAACACTCATAACATAACCTCTCCCGACCACATTCCATTTCTCGTCGCTAATGGCGAACCTTAGCAAGCGAACCACCGTCAACCGCCCCCTCACTAACGGTGACGGATGGGGAATGGGTTTCTTACTAGTCTTCTTCCCACAAAACCATGAACCCATCAACTCATCACAACCGTTAAAACCCCCCACCGTTAACGCCGTCATTAAACGGTCAAGTTCAACCAACCTCGTCGCTAAAGCTCAGTCAACCATCTCTATCTGTGCTCTCGTCGTTGTATTCACACTCCTTTTGTTCACACTCTCCACCTTCGAACCCAACAATACGATGTCGTCTCATCACTACCGCCGACACCTCACCCAATCCTTAAAAAACACACAAATGTTTTCTCCAGCTTTGCAACGGTTAGGTGTTTTGTATTCACGTGGGACTAAAGCCATGAACGACGTCGTCTTATGTCACGTGCCGGAGTCCGTGACTTCATTGGAACTTAAAATGTTTCTACGTGCGTTTCATGTCTCTGGGTTGTTATCCAAATCCGATATTATTTTCATCTTCCCGTTCATGACGTCACCCGAGTTTTATAATAATATTATTCGCGACGAAATTAAATTATTTCTGTCACTCATTCGTCGGTATAAATCGGAATTAAGTAATGGGACCCACGGGTCAAATTTTCCGGCGAGTTTTGAACCGGGTCAGTTTGTAAGACCCGGGAAGGCGTCGGATAAAGAGGCAATATGGGGTCGGAAAAGTAAAAGTGGTGTGAGTTCAAATTCTAGTAATGACGGTGGAACTGAGTTGACTCGGACGAGTTACGGGTCGGTGGTGGGTTTTGGTGTCGGTGAGCTTGACCCGGAAAACGCGTTATCCGGGTTCATGGACCACGTTCCTATTGGTCTAAGAAGGTGGGCGACATACCCGATGCTATTGGGCCGGGTTCGTAGGAATTTCAAGCACGTGATGTTAGTTGACGTGAAGGAGGTTTTAGTAGTGGGTGACCCACTCGGGCGAGTTAGACTCGGTAGTCCCGAGTCGGTTTTTTTGTCAGCGACGCTTGGTAAGCACCACCGTAAAGGCATTGACAGAGCGGTTAATCCGTCGGTGATTTACGGTGGTGCTCGAGGCGTGCGGCGGTTGTCCGCCGCAATGCTGACTGAGATTGTCAGAGCGACGACTCATAACAAGAGGAAGAGTCCTGTTATCGAGTCGGCTCTACTCAGCCGACTCGTGACGAATGAAGTGATCAACAAGAATATTAACTTTGTTGCCTCGGGTGAGTTGATACCGGAAGCGAGTTCACTGAGTTCACTCGGTGGAGTGGTAATAGGGAATAATACGGTTGTAAGGCGTGGAAATAGCAATATAGATATTGAGTTAACGAAGCATATTTGTTCGTTTACTTTAGAGGCTTCGGTTTACACGGAGTGTAGAAAGGTACAACCTTTTTAGCGTATAGTATTTACTTTTATTTATTTTTTAGATTTTGTTTTACAAGGTTGTACCTCAGTTCATACCATTTTTGTAATTAATTGTTTTTATATAATAAAACTGTGTTTGGAATTTTCTCTAGCTGAATTTCTCCGGCTAACGATGTCGTTTCACTCGTTTTGCCATTAATTGGTGTCAGTCTAATGAAATCTCTGTGCCACCTTCACTGACATTTATAGATTGAGGTAATAATCAACAAGTGTAACTCATATGGTTACTAGCCTTAAAAGTTTTTTTTTTAAATAAATAAAAAAAACCAACCCTCGTATGGTTAAACTTATATACAGTACAATGTTAAATACACATTTGATTTTAACAAAAAATTACTTTTGATTAAAAAACACGTAAACCACGTACTTATTTGTACATTTCGTTTGAACTATAGTATATAAATTGATCATGTAACCGTAATCACATAAGCATTGCGTTTTATCTTATGATCACTTTGTATAAGTTTCCATACATATTTCTTGTGGTTCCCTACTTAGTGCTAGTTCTGGGTCGAGCACAATGTATATATGATTTTTATTAATTGTAACCAGAAAGGGGTGTCAGCGCAGCTTGTTGTCTGTCTACCTTCTATTGTGATGTAAGTTTCGTATTTTGTTTTAATGAAAATTCTCTTTTGTTTTGAAAAAAAAAATTAATAAGTTAAATAATAAAAGTGTTTTAACCTTTTTAAAAGAATAACTTTAACATGTGTGTTGTAATATCGGATCAAATATATATTCCTTTCTTTTTTGAAACCTTTTGAGTTCGATCCTATAATAATTTCTTATGAGAATTATATTTTGAGTGGATTATACGATAGTTTTAATAAAATACACTCAGTTAAAAAAGATTTAATACTTACATGATCACTTATATTATCCCTATGACATTGCCTAAATAATATACTTTATTTATAAAAAAAAAATATGTAAACTTTTTTTTATGAGTTACAACAATTATATTATATGTATCAAACTATATTGGTTTGAAATTAGTAACTTTAAATTCAACAAATGACCTTTCTGTGCGTTGTTCATGTTATAAAACAATTAAAATGTATGGTTAACGATGAAAGCGTTTTACTAAGTTATATAATTATAAGGTTAAAGTCAATCAAATGCGATATTTTAAATAAAATAATTATATTATTAATTAATGAAAGATGAGTAAGATCCAAAAGCTGTGCACTAATTGGTATGACGTAGCATAATATATGAATTATTGGATGAAGACATGAGGTTAATAACTTGTTGATGGAATGTTAATGGCAATCATTGTGGTCCATTTTGTGGCTGCTAAAGGGTGTTATATTACAATATTAAAATTTTTGTTTTCATGTACTTCTCATTGTAATCATGATATTTAATTTATAATTATTATTTCATTTTATAGATCAGAGATTTGAGTTAATTGTTTGCATATTTTCTAATTTTAAACAAGGTGAGACTACCTATAGGCTATTTCTCTAATAAACAAAACATATATAACGAAAAAAAATACGGTTGACACACAATTACACAAAGACAGTTTGACACATTAATGTCTATATAATTAGATTTAAATAAAAAATGGGGTGGCGACGCAACTTATTATCCGCCTACCTGCTATTCTTATGTAATTTACCTTTTTTTTAAATGATATAGATGTTTGGAGTAAAAGATTTAAATCAACAACCTCTTTGTCCTTTGACCATCTCAATTCTGCTAGGCTAAAACCTTTTTTTTTTAACGGCAAGTGGTGCAGCTGGTGGAGCTCCGTCTAACACCATGAGTCAATCTGTACTTTATAGATTACTCATCCCATCTGGATTGGAGATCTCCACATGTGGAAGTGTAGAACCCCTACATGTGGTAAATATAGCTCCGACCGGAATCGAACCCTCAACCTCTATATAGTCTCCACTCTAGCTCCCCCAATTTTACGAACTGAGCTAGGTTTGATCGGCTGCTAGGCTAAAACCCTATTGGTGATCCTTGGTGACTCATAAACCAATTTTGATAGTGGATTGACTTATGAAAAAAGTTGACTTGTTTTGACCCACCGACACATCCTTTGGTGGTCTTACAACCATCTATTGCATCTAACTTTTTTTTTTATCATCATTTATTTGCTATATAATTAGTGTATCTAGGCTACAATTGTTGGTACGCTGACTATTCTAAATCACAATCACGTTTTCTTCTTTTTAGGGTTGTTGTCATACAGCCTTTTGTTGTCACCACGTGTTTCTTAAGGTTCGGCTTTCTCCTTGACATAGAAAGGGTAAAATGCATTTAAGTAATTACTTATTTATGTCATATAATGTATGCATAATCTGATGTTGTTTGTTAATGATGTTTGTCACCAAATGTATGCATAATCTGGTCTTTTTTGTTGTTTAATGATGTTGTGATCTGATGTGATGTGCACATCTATATGGTGGTTGAGGTTTTCATATAGTCTGCATATTCGTTTTGAATGTAGAAGGGAACAGGGGCGAAGGTTTGTGAGGGTCAGGGGTGCCCGGCCCCCGCCGTTTTTGGCGCAGTGGTGGAATTTTGCGATTTTGGTTGGTAATTTTTATACGAATTGAGTTCGGCCCTTACCGATTTGGTCTTCCAGCCCCTACCGATTAGAAAAAAATGAGTCCGGCCCCCGCCAATTCGATCTCCATGCTTGGCCACTGGAAGGGAAACAATCAAACAAAGAAGAGGTAAAGTAAGAAACAACAAACCACAAATTAATATGCATACCGAAAGGTATTAGGGACAAAATTGTATTTTTACAAAATATCTAACCGAAACTGAATGTGCGTTAGTAGAAGGGACACAACAAAGATGACACAATAAATTGAGAAATAGAGACTCAACATGCAGATTTGATATAATCGAATGGACTCAAGTTGTCTTTTAACTCTAACTAATACTAATAAATACAATAAGTATATGCATTTTTTGAAAAGATATCAATTAACCATACTCACCAAGGCCGGTCCTTAAGGGGTGTGGGGAGGACTTCCGGCCCGGGCCTAATTTTTTTGGGGCATATTGACCCTCCGGCAATCTAAGATTTCTTAACAGTGATGTCCTTAATTTGATGGATTTTTGTATGTTTAAGCTCCAAAATTGTTAATCAAGTATTAATCAAAGTGAAGGGTTGTTAATAAAAAATAGAAAGTAAAGAAATGTTGAGAGATGTTAAAAATTAAAGAATAAAATGAAATTGTTTGAGAAAAAAAATTGTAAGTTTATTAATGAGTATAGGACTAGAGAGGATGAAGAAGATGAAATGAAAATGACTCACATTTAGTATTTTTTTGCTTTTTACCATTTGGTTTTGACTTTCTTTTTAACTTTTATTTTTGTTATGAAACATTTTTTTAATTGCCCAACTTTCACCAATTTATATTTTTACCCTTTGTAGTATTCGAACTTCTAACCTCTCCCAAGAGGGTTTGTTTCCTCTACCGTTAGACTACAACCTAAGTGGAAAATAAACTTTGATCATCAATTTGATATTACTTTAATCGTAGCTTAAACAAATAGTTTACATTATTTATTTCGTGAAGACTTAAAGCTAAGGCTAAGGAGCACAATTTTTGCAGCTCGGCCCGGGCACCTGAATTTTCAGGGCCGGCCCTGATACTCACGCTAATGATGTTGTAGTCTAGTGGTTGCAATGGAGGTGAGAATGTTTACCCACTTTGTGGGGTTCTGCCCTGGGAGGTCACAGATTCAATCCCACTCAGAGTATGGTTATTCTGAAATGAGGGGTTGGACCTTAGACGAGGCCTGGGGACCGGACCTGAAGGATGCGGGGCTTCGTTATGGGTGTGTATCATCAACCCTTAAAAAAAACTTAACCATACTCACAATTTATATTGTAAGCATTAATTAATAATCTAATCCATACGCTTGGGGATTGCAGTTATTGTAAGTAACACACACGCCAAGTTATACAAAAGAACAAAGCCAGCTAATAAAATTGAACAAGTAATAAAATAATACTCCCGTCCTTGAACGCCAAAACAAATCTTTTGATTTTTTAACATCTACCGAAAGTGGGGCAGCGATAGTGAACATGTGTTGAATGAATTTGGTTTGTTTTTGTTGTAATAATAATAACTATTAATTTGAATATACATATATATATACATATATATATATATATATATACTAGTAGGAATGCCCGCGCGTTGCGGCGGGTTTATCTGTTTTGCCCCTCGTGCATTGTGTTTGTTAGTTATTCGTTATGTTGAAGTAGAAAACAACGATGTATAAAATATATTTTATTAAAAACTGAAACTCATAAGTATATATTCGGAATATTTTAAATGGGTACATCACAATAGGCCATATTATTTCTTGCAACACCCTTAGATTGGCCCACGTCCTTCGGTGAGACCCTTTTATGTATCTCGAAGGAAGATAAGTATGTCATCGTAGAGCGGTGCTTAGCGTAGTGAAGTGGTGTTGTATCTCTTAATGACCATAAGATTGTAGTGGAAGTAATGTAATTACTAAAATGCAGTTTGTAGTGTGCAACATATTTCTATTATTTTAGGGCACCCGCGAGATGCAGCGGAGTCAATGATTTGCATTGATACTCTCGTTTTATGTTAGTTTGACAAGCGTGGTAACAAATATATTTGACCAAACAAATTAGTAATCAATATAGTTAAAACTACCAAATCGATTGATTAGAACTTGTCTTCTTTTGGATATGTAAACAATTGGTGACTTCGTGAGAGATCATAAACTTAAATTCTATACATAGAAACTTATAGTAGCAGAGAAAACAAAAAAAACTATCGAGGAAGATGATGACGTTGCTCATGAAGTATCTCTACCATATTTTCTTGTATAAACATCAAGCCTACATATATCACTCACTTTAATGGATTGAAACGTGTCATGGGTTGGGTGTGTTGGCAAACTTCAAGCCTACATATTAATTTGTGTGCAGAAGTGTCACATCATACCATCCTGCAACTACATAAATTTAAAAAAAGATATAAATACATAATATATGATGTAATTTATTTACTATAAACATTGAAAGATATGTAAGTTATGTATGTGAAAAGTCACCATATTATTTATATACTAAATACATGACCACTATTTATAAGACTATAACATTGATACAAACATAATAAAGACTTGAAGGTTATGAATGTAAAGAGTCACCACATTATTGTTAATTTCCTCATTAATTTTATAATTATGTTTAAATTAATTTCTTCACCAATTTAATATTTAGGTAGAAAGACAATTTTATCCTCTAAATGACTTCAATAAGCATTTTACTATAAGCAATGAAGGTTGTATTTACTTAAATTTTGCGGGTATCATCCACTGATGCTTTATAATATAGTATAGAAGATAAAGATTCGGGTTGATTCATTAGTGTGAGCGTGAATTTATGGCTTTTTGATTTCTTATTTCTTAACACAAATAACATAAGTAACTAACACATAGTTAAGCTTTGTTTTCTTTTTATGTTAGTGTTTAATTTATTTTATTAATTATAATTAGAACTTAAACAATATACAATTGACGAAAGCAAAATAATATTGTGAACCACACTTCATAAAACGTTTAACAAGAACATTAAGTAGATCAACAAATACCTTAAAAGTCTTAGAACAAATATGGTTTACGTATAAAGTTATATTTGAGCATGCATATATAGATTTATAGAGTTAACTATTTCATGGCGTTCAATGAGACCATGTTGATTGAAATTGAGGAATGTCTTCATACCCTTCTCCAACCATCCTCTCCATAATCTGTCCTTCATGTCCATTTGTTCCCTGCAACATCAGTTTTCATCCCATGCAGTAAGTGGAAGTAATTATTTATAATATATTAGAAACGTATTAGCAAATCTAGAATGTTATATTTATAATTTTGTCCGTTGTATTTAGTTAACAATATATATGATTCAGGATACACAACTTCTTAACAAGGATAGTTATGAAAGCCATCTGTCACCTTAATAGGGGCCATATCATCCAACTCAGTAGAGTTGAGGTTAATAGGTCATAGAACATGCTTGCTTCTGAAAGCTTCATGAAGAGAAACTAAAAATGCACAAAGAAGAGAAAAAATTGTACTAATTAATTTTGAAAAAATATTTTATCATCAATAATTCTGAATATTGTTTGTTTATTGTTTTAATTGTTAGTTGCACAATTAAATTACCTCAATTTGATTCTGCAACGATCTAACATAGTTGATTATTACCTCCAACATCACCGGCATTCCCATTATCTATAGCAAATAACTAAATTTAAATGGAGCAAAACAATGATATATTATGAAGATAAATTTTTGTAATTGTCAAAGAACATATGAACAAGTAGAAAAATGTATATATGTATATAATGATTAACTCATATCTTTATACCTTGTAGCATTCGAGAACCATATCTTGCAAGCGCCTTAACTTCTCATTGATTTTTTTTTCTCTTCTCATCTAATGAATACATTATTTTTTGGACAAAATAATGTTTCAAAGCATGAAATTAGCTCTAAGATTTTGTTTGGGGTTATGAAAAGACTATTAGCATTCAAGAAATTGATTATAATGAAGTATATATAATAATATAGATGAGGGGTTGAAAGGTCTCACATTAAAGATGCATCATAAGTAGGTTGTATTTTGTGTTTTAAAAGTTGGACATAAGGGCATAATTGGGATAAGATTTTAGGATGTGAGGTGTTGGATTATGTTAATTTACTAATCTACCCTTCTAAGTGTCTTAATTGTCACAACTATGCCAATAGTACCCTTAATTTTTTTGCTTAAATATGTTGTACATGTTGCTTATTAAGTTGTATAAAAATGCAAATTACCATGTTGTACATCACTCCTCCTTAATAAGATAATATAGATATATATATATATAGACCCATTTAGTGATACTACAAATGAATATCAATAACTTAAATGGTTCGTGGATTTTATTAGGTGATTTTAATGTTGTTTGTTTTTCTGAAGAGCGGAAGCATTCCAAATTAATCCTGTTAGCGCTCTTGATTTAATGGTTTTATTGATGACATAGGCCTTTCGGAATATCAAATGCGGGGTAATAAGTTCACTTTTATATGGTACAACTCTTGGTTGGAACGTGAAGGGTGTGAAAAGATTATTATAGATGTTTTGGATTGTGGTATTTTTGATGGTGATGCAGGTTGTATTATTAAATAAACTCAAACGGGTCAGGGATGTTATCAGGACATAGAAGCCAAAGTCTATTAATAAAGAAGATATTGATCGCAATCAAATGCAAGCTGAAATTGATCGGTTGGAATCTATTATGGAAATAAAACAATTAGAGGAAGAGGAGATATGGGTGTATGAAGAATGCAAAAAAGAAGTGGGTATTATCGAGCACTTTCGTCTCCTTGATATTAAACAAAAATCGAGGATTCGGTGGGCTACATATGGGGACGAGAGTTCGGCTTTTTTCCATAGAATGGTTAGTGGCCGAAAGTCTAAAAATAACATTCCGGGGTTATTGATTGATGGTAATTGGATTTCTAAGCCGGCTTTGTCAAATGAGAAGTGTTTTGATACTTTCGTGCTATGTTTGCGGCTCCTGTTAAGTCTCGGCCTTATCTCTTTTGTGACAATATTAATCAGCTTCCTGGTGATCTTAAGGATGGTTTAGTAGCAGCTTTTTAAAAGAAGAAATAAAAATGGCGGTCTTTCAGTGTGGAAGTGATCGCGCCCCAAGACTTGATGGTTTTAATTTCTATTTTCTAAAGCATTTTTGGGCTTTTATTGAAGACGATTTCTGCAAATTAATGGTTGATTTTTATGTGTCGGGTAAGACTAATCATGGTCATAGCGAGGCCTTCATTACTCTTATTCCTAAGGCTAAAAATCCAATCGGATTAAAAGACTATAGGCTTATTACGTTGATTGAGATGATCTCCAAAGTAATCTCCAAAGTTTTGGCGAATCGTATTAAGAAGGTGATGAGTTATATTATTTCTGAAAATCAAAGCAGTTTTTTTAATCGGATCGCTTTATTCTTGATGGCCCACTTATTATAAATGAATTGATTTCTGCGCTGAAAAAGAAAAAGGAATCAGCCTTTTTATTCAAGATGGATTTTCAGAAAGCTTATGATAATGTGGATTGGATGTTTTTTTATTTCCATTTTGAAGCAAATGGGATTCCCGGCTCGGTGATGTTTGTGGATTGAAGGCATATTGAGATCGGCTCGTTCCTTTGTCTTAGTTAATGGCTCACCTACATGTGTTTTCCAATGTGAAAAGGTCTACGCCAAGGTGACCTATTGTCGCCTTTTCTTTTCCATATAGTTATGGAAGCTTTTACATGTCTTATTAATAAGGCGTGTATAATTGGCGATTTTGATTGTGTTCAAGTTGGTATTAATGGGCCATCCATATCCCATTTCCTATATGCGGATGATGCTCTCCTAGTGGGTAGATGGTCCATTGAGAACTTTAAAAGAATGATTTGTATTATGCGGGTGTTTCATTTGTGTTCGGGCCTAAAGATTAATTTGTATAAGTCCAATATTTATGGTGTTAATATTTTGGATGAGGAATCGAAGTACTTGGCCAATTTAAGTAGTTGCAAGCTTGGGTGCATTCCATTCGACTATCTTGGTATCAAAGTTGGTGACAATATGAATCGAATTCGGAATTGGGATAACGTTGTTGAAAAGTGTAGATCGAGGCTTAAACCATGGAAGGCTAAACTCCTTTCAATTGGTGGTCGCCTAACTCTCATAAAGTCGGTACTTTCTAGCTTACCTATATATTATCTCTCACTTTATAAAGCGCCGGTTAAAGTGCTTGATAATATTGAAACCATGATGAAGTGTTTTTTATGGGCCGGTGATGATGAGGCTAAAAAGATTCATTGGGTTTCGTGGGATGAGGTCACGTGTCCTAAAAAGGATGGGAGTTTGGGTGTTGTGAAACTTGCCGATGTCAACTTGGCCCTCCTCGTGAAATGGGTTTGGAGATTCAAGAATGAAACGTCGTTGTTATGGCGTAAAGTTATCAAAAAATGTCATAGCCATTATAATAACTTGGAGGTGCTTCCTTTTAGTCGATACTCATCCGGATGTTGGAAAGCGTTATCCACGCCTGGGAATAAATTTTCGCTGCAATCAGTTTTTTAACTTATCATTTCAGGGGTATTGTGGATAATGGTCGAACGATCGGATTCTGGCTTAACAGGTGGAATGGAAATTTGCCTTTCAAAGACGAGTTTCCATGCCTTTTTCGGTTAACCGAAGACAAGAAGGCTTATATCGCTGATTTATGAGATATAGACGAAGTAAAAGTGATGTGCGGATGGTATAGAGAGCATGAAACGACTGTTGAATTGGAAGGAAATATTCAGCTGCAGAACATATTGAATGGCTTAAGGCTGCTGGACGACGCGAATTGTTGGAAGTGGGATACGGGCTCGGATGGGAAGTACTCGGTTGCAACTTTCAAAAAAAATTGCACATTGATATAATGGTTCGAAGAGAGTTCCATTTTCAATGGATTGCTTGGGTTCCATTGAAGGTAAAAATTTTCATTTGGAGGCTTGAAATGGATCAGGTTCCGACTAGAGTTGCTCTTATCCGAAGACACATGTCCAATTCAGATTCGGTTTGTGTTCTGTGTGATGTAGATGAAGAATCAACGATGCATGTTTTCATCGGGTGCAGTTTTTTTTTGGCGTTTAGTATGCTATTGGGTCGTGATGCAAAATTGACAATATTTTTGCGTTTGACATACAAGATCTACTTCAAATTGCTAAAGATAGGATGAATATCAAAGAGAAGAAGATTCGTCAGGGTATTGTCATGGTTACTCTTTGGGTTATTTGGAGTGTTAGAAATGATAAAATGTTTAAGGCCAAATAAGAGAAAGTCGGAGAGGTTATGGCGAAGGTTAAGTCTTTGTCTTTCCTTTGGTTGAGGTCTAGATCTAGTTTTAAGGCGATAGTTTGGAAGGATTAAGCCGTTTTCCCGTTGTATATGCTGTAGTTTGTTGGTGGCGGTCCTTGTTTTGAGGACCTTTTGCCCGTTTTAATGAAGTTCACCTTAAAAAAAATAAAAAATAAAACCTTAAATGGATGTTAGAATTATTAAGGTACCCTCGTCAAATTAAACGTATTATTATCAAAATGAAACAAAAATGCATAGTTAGTAAAACAAGAAAAAAAATATATAATTTTGAAAATTATCCAAAAATGAGGCATTATATATTATTACAAAATTGAACGTTTGAGTGACAATTACACAATAAAACATTTTATAATGATATACTTAACATTACTAGTAGAATGCCCGCACGATGTAGCGGAAAACACAAACACTTCTAAGGGTGTGTATGGTTTCATTAAGTTCGATTATTAGCCTCAATCGAAACTAAAAGCAAAAGTCATCAATTAGTCCTCTTATTAAACAATTGGTTCCTTGGTTCGGTTAGTACTGTTAAATTATTGGTTTTTAGTCCGATTTAGTTAACTTTGGTGAATAACAAAAACAAACTTTGGCTAAATTTTTTATGCTTACAAATACATGAAATAGAGGTAAAAATAGGCCTATAAACGAACCGAATGTTCATGAGCTGTTCGTGAACTTGTTTGGCGGTAAGTTCGTTTATGTCGTTTATTTAATAAACGAACAAACACGAACAAAAAAATTTGTTCGTTTAGTTAAATGAATGAACATGAACAAACGTTGAGTTTGTTCATTTATGTTCGTGAAGGTCTGTTTATGTTTGTTTATTTATGTACGTTTATGTTTATTAATTACATACGTATATATTTACATAAATATAAACATAAATTAGGCTTTAGCTACTTGTATAAATATATAACCAATTAGTAATACAAAATCATTCATATTTATTATGTTCGTGAACGTCCGTTTATGTTCGTTCGTGAACTGTTTATTTAGGTTTTAAACGAACGGATATAAACGAACAAGAATATGACAAATTTCTTAATTAACGAATATGGACACAAAAATGTGTTTTACTATTTGTTCGTGTTTGGTTAAAATTAAATGAACAAACACGAACATCGTGTTCATTTGGTTCGTTTACAGGCCTATGTAAAAAAGCTAAAAATTTCAAAACCCCCTCTATTTATACCACCACTACAATTCATAAACCTATCTACTCAGCTTTAAACCATATTAGAGTATAATTTGCTATATACTTTTAACTAAAAATTTGAGTTTTTACGTGATTAATAATATTTATGGGTGAACAATAATTGAACCTCAAGCGTAATCGAACAAAATCATACAAAACCGAATTGAAAATTAATCAAAACCGAGTTAACATAATATTGGTTTTTTTGTACCCTCAGTTAACCAAAATTAACAAACCAAAACTGAACAATTCATACATTTATATCTTTTATACATCCATTACATGTATTTATACCTTCATTTCGTGTGCTTCTAAGCAAAATTAAAGTTTGGTTTTGGTTCTTAACCAAAATTAACTAAATCGAACCAAAAACGACAATCTAACCAAATAGACTGAACCAATTAACTGGTTGGTTAACATGATCGATAAACCGATAATGTCGATTTTTGTTCCGGTTGAGGCTTATAACCGAACTGAACCTAACCCAACCATAAACAATTAGAAGTGCCTATGTTTACTACCACATCGTGCGGGCACGCTCTTATGAATATATTAATGAGTTTGTTTTAGTTTAACTAATTTGGGTTAACTAAGGGTACAAAAAGAAAATGATAACCAATTTTAAGTTAAATCGGATGTTTTCAGTTTTGAATAGATTCTGGTTCAGTTTTGTCTGTTTTTTTGTTTGGCTTTGGTGAACGGTTTAGTTATTGCCCACTGCTAGATATCGTTAATCACGTAGCACATAAAAGATTTTCAAAATAAAAAAATAGTAATACTATACTCAAATTAAAAATAATAAAATGCTCATTATTATGATGTATTTTTTTTTATAAAAGTATAAATATATACAAAAAAAATATGACTATTTAAAAATTATGGGGGATGGTTTGCTTAAAATAAGGAAAAAAAATACTTAACTGTAATTTAAATAAACAAAAGTTAAGTAAAGTTTAATGGATTAAAGTGTAACTAAGATAGAGTATTAAAATGTAAATAATGTATGAATAACTATTTTACCCTCATTTCAAGGTTATTAATGAAAAATAAATTCTTAACTTTTGGGTATCTTAAACTACCCCTCTCTCATGCATTATACATAGTATAGATTAGAATAATAACATCACTAGGTGTTTCGAAATGAATTTGAATTGAAGCACAAATCCCTATTAAATTTGAATAATTATATATTATTATTTCAAAATTTTGAATAAATATAAATAAATAGGCCTGTATAGTTTGGATGTAATAAAAATTGATTGTGTTTAATGCAAGTGGTACGATAAACAGTATTAAGTCACATGAAAATAAACATCAATTACCCCATGGAATTATTAACTAGTATAACTATTAATGCGCAAATCAATATAAGATTTGGACGATCTGATGCTAATTAGCAAGCACCTCGGAAAATCTAAGGGAATAAAGAACGACTAAAAAAATACAAAAATAATACTTTGGTCGTTTTACTTAATTTTGGTATTATTTTATAAAATAATCCCATTTCGTTGAATCCATCCCGTAACAATTTACTTTTTTATTTTTACCACACTGGTACCCGCATGATTTCGTAGAAAACATAACACTTAGATTAGTGATTTTAATGGTGTGTGCATAGCAATCCTATTTGGTTTTGAGCCATAACCAAAATGAAAATTTTCGGTTTTGTTCAGATTTGAACCAACTTATGAACCAAGAAAAAGCATTAAAACTAAACAGGCCAAAGGGTTTATCAACGCAGCTAAACAAAGGCATTAAGGAACTTTGTTGAGTTACTCATCTCTATTTATTAGTGTTTTCTTTGGCAATGATTATTCATGCAAGTAATTCGCCGATGTGTGACAAAATGTGTTTGAGAGTTTCAGCTTTATAAACTCTAATATAGGTTAACTAGAAGGAGACCCTCATTTTAAACCACTAAAGTCTCTTAAGCGTTAAAATCGTGGTAAAATGTAGAAATTTAGGGTTTCTCAAGATAATCAACCAATAACAACCAAATAACAAAAGAATCAAACACAGAGACACAAGATATAGCGACAAAAGACGGTGACCAAAATCTATATTAACCAACCCAAAAAATAGTGCCCCCCAAGATACCCAACAGTCTCAGTAAATCTCTGAGACTGTATAAACCAGATGATACAGAGTCTTCTGCTGATCACTCAGATCAGCAGATGATCAAAACAAGATACAAACACTTACAAATGTAAGCAGATGAACGAAGAGAAATACAGAGAGAAACCCTAGAAGACAACAAAGAAAATAATACTGAATGAATAAAAATATCACGAATAATGAGCTTTTATAGCTCAGTCTAGAACCATCCATCAGAGATGCTCAACCAACGATCAGGATTAATAATCTCCACAGCAATCCAACGATCAGAATTCCACACGTACACATCACACATGGGCCTGAGAATGAGTCACAAACTAGAAAGAATATTAAGCCCAATAAGTTATAACATATGAACTTATAATATAAGCCCACAATTATAAGCCCACAATGATTAGTTCAATAAGCCCACAATAGTTTAACATATGAATTAGTAACAAGGCATTATTTTTAACACCCTCCCATAATTCAAATGTTAAACATATCTTTCATGCCTAATTTTGAACATAGAAAATTATGTTGAGTAACACTCAACCCTTTAGTAAATATATCAGCTAGCTGCTGATCAGAAGAGACTTTAATGGTCTTTATAATACCATCTGAGATTTTTTCTCTCATAAAATGAAGATCAATCTCAAAATGTTTGGTTCTGTCATGAAAGACAGGATTTGCTGCAATTGATATAGCAGCTTTACTATCACTATAAAGATCTACTGGCATGTTACAGTTGACCTGTAACTCACCAAGCAGATTCTTAAGCCAGATTAGCTCACAAGTGGCTGAGCACGTGGCTCTATACTCAGCCTCTGCAGAAGATCTAGCTATGGTATTTTGTTTTTTACTTTTCCAGGAAACCAAACAGTCTCCCAGAAATATACCAAAGCCAGTAACAGATTTTCTGGTGACTAAGCATTTAGCCCAGTCAGCATCAACAAAACCTTTTAAGTTAAAGTTTTGAGACCTTTTAAACACAATGCCTTTTCCAGGAGATAGCTTCAGGTATCTTAACAACCTTAAAGCTATCTGCTGGTGACACTTTGTTGGCTTGTGCATGAATTGACTCAAAAACTGAACACTATAACTAATATCAGGCCTAGTCAAAGATAGATAGATCAGTTTACCTATCAATTTTTGATAGCCTGTTACATTTTCAAGCAAGGTACTCTGCTTAGAGTCCTTTGCTGAAACTATGTAACTTTGTTCAATAGGAGTGTTAATGGGTTTGCAGCCTAAATAGCCAAACTCATTAAGTAACTCCAGGCAATACTTCCTTTGGGTCAAACAAACATCACCTTTATCATACAATACCTCAATACCAAGGAAGTATTTAAGCTTTCCTAAATCTTTAATCTTAAAATGAGTTTTAAGTAGTGTTTTACATTTAAGAATTTCATTGTCATTATTTCCAGTAATGACAATATCATCAACATAGACAAGTAATGCAACAAAAACACTACCAACAGACTTAACAAATAGAGAGTAGTCACAAACACTTTGTTTGAAACCCATATCAATCAACACTTTTGTTAACTTTTCATTCCATTTTCTTGGAGCCTGCTTAAGGCCATATAAGGACTTTACAAGTTTACACACCTTAGTTTCATTATCTGAGTAATAACCCTCAGGCAATGACATGTAAACATCCTCATCTATTGACCCATATAAAAAAGCATTGTTTATATCTAATTGATATAAAGGCCAAGAATTCTGGACTGCTAAGCTAATCAAACACCTAACTGTAACCATCTTAACCACAGGAGAGAAAGTCTCTCCAAAATCTAGACCTTCTCTCTGGTTATAGCCTTTGGCTACTAACCTAGCTTTAAACCTTTCAACCTCTCCATTGGCTTTATATTTAACTTTATAAACCCATTTACAACCAATTGGTTTTCTGCCTTTGGGAAGGTCAGTTAAAACCCAAGTTTGGTTGCTATGGAGGGCTTCCATTTCATCATTCATAGCCTCTATCCATCTAGGATCTTTAGAGGCTTCTGAATAACTACTAGGTTCAAAAGTTTTATTAAGACTAGACACAAAAGAATAATTTTCAGAAGATAACACAGAATAGTTAACAACTTTTTCAACACCATATTTCACCTTCCCTTCAATAACATATTCATCAAACCTCCTAGGTAACACAGAATTCCTATCAGATCTTCTAGGTTGAATCCTATGTCCCTCAGGGGTATGATACTCATCATTTGAACCCTCAACCCTAAGAGAGGGATCATTCCCTCTCAGATCAGAACTGCTAGGTGGCTGATCAAATTGATCTACCTCACTAGCTATCCTAGAAGAGTCATCTAATCCCTTCTCAGGGGAGTGTTCATGAGTAGTTGTGGTTCCCCCTTCATCATCGGGATCTACTCCATTATTATTATTATTATTATTATTATTATTAATATTAGAATTCTCAATGCTTGTGTTATCATAAAGATCAAAGAAATTTATATGGTTTAAACTTTTGTAATCAATTTTCCCAGAATCAGTCTTATAAGGAAAAATATTTTCATAAAACTTGACATCTCTGGAAAACTCAAACTGTTTTAAATCTAAATTCCAAAGTTTATAACCTTTTTTGAAAACAGAGTATCCTACCAGGATACACTTATCAGCTCTACTTAAAAGTTTATCAGTTTCATCTAAAATGGTTTTAAAACACAAGCACCCAAAATTCCTAAGATGACTAATAGTTGGGGGGAACCCATATATTTTCTGATAGGGACTCAGGCCATTAAGAACAGAGGAGGGAAGCCTGTTAATCAAATATGCAGCAGTCAATACACATTCAGACCAAAAATTTAAAGGAATATTACTTTGAAACAACAAAGCCCTAGCTATGTTCAAAAGATGTCTGTGTTTTCTTTCAACAACTCCATTCTGTTGGGGAGTATGCACACAGGAAGTTTGATGCATAATTCCCTTAGAATTACAGAAGTTAGACATTTGTTTATTAACAAATTCTGTACCATTATCACTCCTAAATGTTTTAATACATTTTTTAAACTGTGTTTTAACAAGTTCATAAAAAATAACAACACTTTCAAAAACTTCATTTTTTCCTTTAAGTAAATAGACCCAGACTGACCTTGAAAAATCATCCACAATGGTTAAAAAATATTTAAAACCTTCCTTACTGGTTACCCTGTAAGGACCCCATACATCAAGGTGTATTAACTCTCCTACTTCTCTTGTTTTATGTTCACTTAAAGGAAAAGGAACCCTTACTTGTTTAGCCCTATGACATACTTCACAAGGACTAGAATGAGTTGTGTCAACATCTAGACTTTCTTTTAACACAGCTAGAACATTATCAGATGGGTGGCCTAACCTACTATGCCACAGATTTACACCACTAGAACTATTAAAGCAAACAGAACTATTACTCACGTTTGAACCTATGAAATACAGACCATCATGCTCTTTACCAGTCTCCAGGATTCTCTTGGACTTGGAATCCTGGACATAACAGGCATGGTCATCAAATAAAACACTTAACTTGCTATCCTTAGCAAGCTTGTTAACAGAAACAAGATTTACACAATAGTCAGGAATATAGAATACATCAGTTAGAGTGATATTATTCCCTAACTTAATGTCTCCTATCTTCATGACCTTTGCACTAGATCCATTGGGATGTTTTACAGTAACATCATACTGTGAAACATCTACCCAATTGATCATGTATTCATCAGTGCCAACCATATGCTGATTAGCACCTGAATCCATGATCCACTTTAGAAGTAGTGCAGTTTTAAGAAAGTTGGAACAATTAGACAAATTTTCAAACATATTACTTAGTTTATTTAAGACAGAAGCACTAGAGAAACCATGAACAGTATTACCTCCTACATTACTAGATTGTGCATTTTCAGTTCCAACTTTATCACCAATAAGGCTCATCAATTTGCTTATCTGTTCAGAAGTAAATGGAACAGTAGCACTAGAAGAAGCATTATTAGTAGACACATTATTAGATTGATTAGATCTCCCTCCAGTAACACCAGAGGTGTTTGGTCTTGTTGGTTGACTACCAACACCTCTTCTGAAACTAGATGGATATCCAACCAATTCATAACACCTATCAATAGTGTGACCAAGTTTATTACAATGGTTACACTTCAGATTAGGATTAGGACCCCTATTAGTCCTTTTCCTAGGGTCAGAAGACTGAGAAGTTTTGGTAACAAAGGCAACATTTGTTCCCCTTGTACCAGAACTAGATCCCCTATGAGACTCCTCTCTTGATACAACAGAGAAAGCAGTCTTAACAGAGGGTAAAGGATCTTGCATCAGAAGATTAGTTCTAACAGGTTGATATACCTCATCCAAACCCATTAGAAACTGCATCAATTTTATCAAACTATTAAAATCATTAAATTTGTTTGAAGCAGCACATGAGCATGTAGGCAGTTGAACCATTGAGTCCAACTGCTTCCACATTGTATTAAGTTTATGATAGTATTCTGAAACTGAGTTACCACTTTGAGTTAAGGAGTTAATCTTTTGATGCAAGTTAAACACAACAGACCCATCTACCTTATCATATGTCTCTTTTAAATCTAACCAAACATCCCTAGCAAGTTTAGAAAATACTTGTCCAAGAAACAGTTCCTCACTAACAGAATTAAGCAACCAAGACAGAACCACAGAATTACATCTGTCCCACTGTTTTCCTAATACTTCATCTTCAACAGACTTAACAGTGGAACCATCAATGAAGCCAAATTTATTTTTGGCTTCAAGTGCAAGTCTCATAGAGCTTGCCCACACAGAATAGTTCTCTGTACCCTTCAACTTCACAGTGATAATAGACAATGAACTAGTATCACTGGGGTGAATGTACAGAGGATCACCTATATCTAACTTGCTAATGAGGGTACCAGGAGGACCAGGTAGTGCTCCCCCACCAGCAACATTATCACCATCCATGATAAGAGAACAAGAACAGACAAATCAATCAAATGTAAACACAATAATCAGAAATCCTAGAAGGACGAAGCTGAGTCAGTGATACAGATAGTGGATTCGTCACTCAATGGTGTCCACCCAGTTCTTAACTCAGGAGCCCTTTTTACTAATAAGACTATGAAAGTAAGATCAAGAATATAACCAGATAAACCAAATAATCAAGGAACAAGCAGACACAATACCAAATTGTTTGGCCAATACCGGTCCACCTAACCCGGTCAGTGCCACTAGACACAACAAAAAATAAAAGGATAAAAGGGAAGATCTCACAGAGAGGGGAACCCAAGTTAGGGTTTCGCCAAACCTACAACCAACACCTTCACTTAGGGTGCTGAGTTGTAGGAGCAATTGAAGCTAAAATAATATCCCCAAAATCCAAGAACAGTCCTTAGCCAACAATGGTTGACTCCAGAGCAACCTGTGCTAATAAGATAATAACAACAAGAGAGTAATAATAGACCAGATCTACAGAGATCAGATCTCAGATCTTCAAGATCAGACACTCAAGAACCAGATCTATAAGGATCAGATTCCTGTATACAAGACACATATAACAGCGGAAGACGACAACCAGAATCAAGATCAAGAGCCTTAAGGCTCTGATACCATGTAGAAATTTAGGGTTTCTCAAGATAATCAACCAATAACAACCAAATAACAAAAGAATCAAACACAGAGACACAAGATATAGCGACAAAAGACGGTGACCAAAATCTATATTAACCAACCCAAAAAATAGTGCCCCCCAAGATACCCAACAGTCTCAGTAAATCTCTGAGACTGTATAAACCAGATGATACAGAGTCTTCTGCTGATCACTCAGATCAGCAGATGATCAAAACAAGATACAAACACTTACAAATGTAAGCAGATGAACGAAGAGAAATACAGAGAGAAACCCTAGAAGACAACAAAGAAAATAATACTGAATGAATAAAAATATCACGAATAATGAGCTTTTATAGCTCAGTCTAGAACCATCCATCAGAGATGCTCAACCAACGATCAGGATTAATAATCTCCACAGCAATCCAACGATCAGAATTCCACACGTACACATCACACATGGGCCTGAGAATGAGTCACAAACTAGAAAGAATATTAAGCCCAATAAGTTATAACATATGAACTTATAATATAAGCCCACAATTATAAGCCCACAATGATTAGTTCAATAAGCCCACAATAGTTTAACATATGAATTAGTAACAAGGCATTATTTTTAACATAAAATTATTCTCTTTTTCCAAAGGAGTTGTATTTTAAGATATTATCTCTATTAATTATGGTTTTTTTTTTGTTTTTTGCAATGTTTCTTTAGACAGATGATGCTGAACAAAATGTGTTTGATAGTTACAACTTTGTAAACCCTGATTTATAAGTTAATTAGAAGGACGACTAGGTAATTTCACCCAATTTTAAGACACTAAATGAAACACTAAACTTCATTTAGTGTTTTAAAATTGAGGTAAAATTACCATCTTATTTCAAAGAATTGTATTTTAAGAAAGTATAGGTAAATGAATAGAAAGTAAATTAAACTTCTAATTTATAAGACTACTAGGTTATGTACCCGTGTGATACACGGGTTGAACAATTTAAATTATATATATATTATATATAAATTTAAAATACAATTAAGAAAAATAGATTACATATTTTATTTAAAATAAAAAAAGTTGCCTTTACAAACGAAAAAATATTAAATATTCATCAGCCCCTAAATGATTTATTGTAAAAAAACATTTTTATTCACATAAAACTTTTTTCATACATTCCAAAATGTATCTTCCATACCGTGGCTATTACCTTATAAGACTGCATGTACAACAAAACAAACAAATCAAAAGAGTAATAAAGGTAAATCTGTTTAGGCTAGGATATAAAAAATGAAATTAATTTAAAAGTATCTCCTCATCCGTTAAACCATCCCAATCGAGTATTGTTCATTTTGGAATTTGACATCAAGTTTATTCCAATGCCAAAGTAATTCTAACCTTGAGTGTATAATCATTTTTTTCTAACGTCAAGGTCCTTAAACATAATGACATTTATTGGTTCAATTTTACTGTATTATAAAAAAAGAATGTGTTTTCTTATATTAATGATTTCAGTTACAACTATGATTATTAATATAATTATTAAAATTCATTTTAATAAATTTATAATATACTTTTGCAAATCAATTATTATAATTAAATTTGAATTTATTGTATTAAATTAAATAATAAAATGAGAGAATTCATGAGAGAGTGCCATGTGTCCCTCATGTGTTTTCTTTTATTATATAGTGTAGATGTAGAAGTGTAGATGTAGATGTAGATGTAGATGTAGATGTAGATGTAGATGTAGATGTAGATTGGTTGGGGAGGAGGAGCATCATGGATGATATCCCTCCACCTCATCTGCCACGTCAGCAAGAGGTAGGGCATCATCACCATGATGCTCCAAGGGTGTGGTTAGGAGCATCTTCACTATTTTTTTTTAATCAAGTAATATTCAAATTTTTAAATATAATTAATTAATATTCTAATATTAGTAAGCAATACATAGTTGTACACCTTGCATTGAACGTTGTACCTTATTCTATATATGTACAAGGCACCCTCATTTGCTCTGCACAAAACAACACACACTAACACACACACACATGTTAATGGAAAGAGAGAGAAAGAGAGGAACCGGAAGAAGAGCTCCGGTCACCATCCCCGACGACAACCACGGAAGCAACCAACCCCCATCCCACAAACCATCTCATACCCACACCCATCTTTTCTAGAGAGAGAGAGAGAGAGAGAGAGAGAAACAAGAAATTATGTTAAGAGAAAGAAAGCAGAGATAATGGTCAAATGTTTTGGAAATCCCACAAACCATTCTCGTCAAGACTGGAGAGGAGGTGATGGTCATGCCATTGCCGTTTGAAGGGGGCGGTGTTTGCCGGGCCGGCATGAGCTTGTCGTGGCTATGCCGGCACCACACCGAATAGCCTAATACATTATTAAGTAAATAGGATGACTGCAAAGGTAATTTTACATACATTTTAAGAAGTCATATGAAAGGTCTTTGTCCAAATCCTTGTTCTTTTTTCATTTTCTTCCTTTATTGCCTCTGGTCCTCCTGTTTGTTCAAGCGTTCTTTGACTTATCTATCAGGGTTTCACATTCTCTTCTAGTCGACCATTCAATTCTCTTCAAATGTAGAAATGTAACGTTCCGTATTTTCATTGTATTTTGTTATATTATAATATTTCAATTTCAATCATTGTAAATCTAAGACTTTGATCATGGTGGAAATCGTATTTTTATCAAACTTACACAATATATACTCGACCACAAATACGCGTTTTTATACCACACCGATGTTGGCCCCAGAACAGAAATTTGCAGCGGATGTTTATTACTCAAATGGATATATAACCAAAGAAGATTGATCGATCAAACAATTATACAAACTGACAATAGATTGAATATGTTTTCGGACAGAAGTATAGTTACAAAGACACAGAATTTTGGAATGTTTCTTGGTAAGGAACAAATGATTCTATCCTATTCTATATATATGCTGCGAATGGTTGTGTCTGTGGCAGTTTTTCTTGTTGAAACATCGCGTCTTTTAACTGCAACGGTTTGATCTTCCCGCTCAAAACTGCAGGGGCAGTTTTGTCCTTTCACAGCTTGTCCCGCTCCCTTTTTTGAATGTTGCTGCATGTTTTCCTTCAACTGTGTCCAAGTCTTGTGTCTTCGTGTCTTCATCTTTCAGTGTATAACTCTTGTTGCAGCCATGTTCCATCCGTTTTGACCCATATTCTAGTTACTACTACTTAATAATGTCTAACATCTATATTCTACTAACATACATACTAATACATAAGTTATATGTTCAAATATACATAACAAACATAAAAACATAGAGTTATATTTACAAATCAACACTCGCCCCTAAATATAACTAGGGCTAATGGGACTTGTCGGTAGAGTTTCTATGGCTTCTTTGAGGGCTATTTCGGCTTGTGTGAAGTCGAAATTTCTTCTCTTCATGTACCTTTTTGCTGCCCTCCAATCACCACCCATGTATAAGGCAAAGTCTTCTTCATTTGGCTTCATTTCCTTGTTTGATGATGTTGCTTCCATAGACATGTTTGGTGATGTGTTTACCCTTCTAACTTGACTACTTTCATGCCTTTCATTCATCTCTTTTGCGGCTGTTTTCCGGGCATTTTTGTGGACTAAATATTGCCAATCTAGTACATCAAGGTATTGTGCATACAAGACTCGCATCATATCTTTGTCCTCATAGTCAAATCCCAATTCCTTTGCAATCACAACCCATATATCATAGGTTGAAACTCTTCTATATCCACCTTCTCTTTGCACCATTATATACAAATCATATAATTCCACATACTTTCCATTTTCAAACCTTGGAGGGATTGGCCTATTCATTATTCCTAGGAATTCCTTTAGAAACCAAGAAACCGTTTGTATGAATGGTCCTTTGAGAATGTTTCTATGTGCCCAAGGGAATTCCATGTCATGTATGATGTCCAATAACTCAATGCACTTTTCAAGTGAGTCAATATTAATACTATTAACAACATCATCGACTTGTTTCATTGTATAATCGGCCTCGGCAGAAATTGATTCAAAATAATCATTTATGTAATTATCTTTCATCTTATTATGTTCCTCTTCACCAATTTCCAACATGGCCGAAATCTCTTCTTTTGACTCACTAGTGTTTTCTATGAAACGGAATTGCATGCTTTTGTCTTTGAACATATTTTCCACAACACAAAAATTTCCCACAATCTTTACTACAAATCCTTGTAGTAAAAGTTGTGGAAGACTTAGTATGTTGTCTTCCAAATCCGTTGAATAAAACACATTGGGTATGACCAATTGTTGATCTTCAACGGTAATACTTACAATTCCAACCCCCCTTATGAATACAAACTCATTCCTAATCTTGCTTTCAACCCCAAAAGATCTCTTTAACTTAAGAAAGAAATCTAAATTACCCGCAATATGATTTTGTAGATTAGGACTTACATACCATAGATTCTTCCACAAACCAATATCGGATCCTTGAAGAATATAATCTTCACCATTTCCAAATGACTTCTCGGGATAGTATGAAATCCCGGTGTTGATGGCATCTCTTATCAATTGTGCACCCTCATTTCTCTCCTTTATGCCACAAACACCAATTAAGTGACCCGGTTGTTTGCAATAGAAGCATTTCCTCGTTTCAATACCCCTTCTCCTTAATTCCGCTTGTCTCTCTTTCTTTCGTCTATAGCGTGCCAAATATTGTGGCCTAGGACCCAAGTAGGAGATCCTTGATGAATCGGACATACTTTAAAGACAATAGAATTTCTGATGTGACCGTTTAATAAGAACAGAAATTACTAAAAACTTTTCTGAATGTTCCTTTGAAACACTGATCGAATTAAACAGGATATATGAATATGATTGTGCAGCGGATGATACACAGAAAACTTGTGATTCAATGTAACTACAGATAACCGTATAAATATAAACAGAACCGTAATGATTGATGACTGATTCGGGACTTAAACAGTTTGTGAAAGAAGATACAAAAAACGGTTAAAACAGAACGATCAATAATAACAAAAAAAAACTGACACGAGACAACAAACAAGAACAGAAAACAGAAGTTTCAAAGAATACAGACTGACAGATGAGTAGACCGGATTTGAACAAGGAAACCTCGCTCTGATACCAGATTTGTTGGCCCCAGAACAGAAATTTGCAGCGGATGTTTATTACTCAAATGGATATATAACCAAAGAAGATTGATCGATCAAACAATTATACAAACTGACAATAGATTGAATATGTTTTCGGACAGAAGTATAGTTACAAAGACACAGAATTTTGGAATGTTTCTTGGTAAGGAACAAATGATTCTATCCTATTCTATATATATGCTGCGAATGGTTGTGTCTGTGGCAGTTTTTCTTGTTGAAACATCGCGTCTTTTAACTGCAACGGTTTGATCTTCCCGCTCAAAACTGCAGGGGCAGTTTTGTCCTTTCACAGCTTGTCCCGCTCCCTTTTTTGAATGTTGCTGCATGTTTTCCTTCAACTGTGTCCAAGTCTTGTGTCTTCGTGTCTTCATCTTTCAGTGTATAACTCTTGTTGCAGCCATGTTCCATCTGTTTTGACCCATATTCTAGTTACTACTACTTAATAATGTCTAACATCTATATTCTACTAACATACATACTAATACATAAGTTATATGTTCAAATATACATAACAAACATAAAAACATAGAGTTATATTTACAAATCAACACTCGCCCCTAAATATAACTAGGGCTAATGGGACTTGTCGGTAGAGTTTCTATGGCTTCTTTGAGGGCTATTTCGGCTTGTGTGAAGTCGAAATTTCTTCTCTTCATGTACCTTTTTGCTGCCCTCCAATCACCACCCATGTATAAGGCAAAGTCTTCTTCATTTGGCTTCATTTCCTTGTTTGATGATGTTGCTTCCATAGACATGTTTGGTGATGTGTTTACCCTTCTAACTTGACTACTTTCATGCCTTTCATTCATCTCTTTTGCGGCTGTTTTCCGGGCATTTTTGTGGACTAAATATTGCCAATCTAGTACATCAAGGTATTGTGCATACAAGACTCGCATCATATCTTTGTCCTCATAGTCAAATCCCAATTCCTTTGCAATCACAACCCATATATCATAGGTTGAAACTCTTCTATATCCACCTTCTCTTTGCACCATTATATACAAATCATATAATTCCACATACTTTCCATTTTCAAACCTTGGAGGGATTGGCCTATTCATTATTCCTAGGAATTCCTTTAGAAACCAAGAAACCGTTTGTATGAATGGTCCTTTGAGAATGTTTCTATGTGCCCAAGGGAATTCCATGTCATGTATGATGTCCAATAACTCAATGCACTTTTCAAGTGAGTCAATATTAATACTATTAACAACATCATCGACTTGTTTCATTGTATAATCGGCCTCGGCAGAAATTGATTCAAAATAATCATTTATGTAATTATCTTTCATCTTATTATGTTCCTCTTCACCAATTTCCAACATGGCCGAAATCTCTTCTTTTGACTCACTAGTGTTTTCTATGAAACGGAATTGCATGCTTTTGTCTTTGAACATATTTTCCACAACACAAAAATTTCCCACAATCTTTACTACAAATCCTTGTAGTAAAAGTTGTGGAAGACTTAGTATGTTGTCTTCCAAATCCGTTGAATAAAACACATTGGGTATGACCAATTGTTGATCTTCAACGGTAATACTTACAATTCCAACCCCCCTTATGAATACAAACTCATTCCTAATCTTGCTTTCAACCCCAAAAGATCTCTTTAACTTAAGAAAGAAATCTAAATTACCCGCAATATGATTTTGTAGATTAGGACTTACATACCATAGATTCTTCCACAAACCAATATCGGATCCTTGAAGAATATAATCTTCACCATTTCCAAATGACTTCTCGGGATAGTATGAAATCCCGGTGTTGATGGCATCTCTTATCAATTGTGCACCCTCATTTCTCTCCTTTATGCCACAAACACCAATTAAGTGACCCGGTTGTTTGCAATAGAAGCATTTCCTCGTTTCAATACCCCTTCTCCTTAATTCCGCTTGTCTCTCTTTCTTTCGTCTATAGCGTGCCAAATATTGTGGCCTAGGACCCAAGTAGGAGATCCTTGATGAATCGGACATACTTTAAAGACAATAGAATTTCTGATGTGACCGTTTAATAAGAACAGAAATTACTAAAAACTTTTCTGAATGTTCCTTTGAAACACTGATCGAATTAAACAGGATATATGAATATGATTGTGCAGCGGATGATACACAGAAAACTTGTGATTCAATGTAACTACAGATAACCGTATAAATATAAACAGAACCGTAATGATTGATGACTGATTCGGGACTTAAACAGTTTGTGAAAGAAGATACAAAAACGGTTAAAACAGAACGATCAATAATAACAAAAAAAAACTGACACGAGACAACAAACAAGAACAGAAAACAGAAGTTTCAAAGAATACAGATTGACAGATGAGTAGACCGGATTTGAACAAGGAAACCTCGCTCTGATACCAGATTTGTTGGCCCCAGAACAGAAATTTGCAGCGGATGTTTATTACTCAAATGGATATATAACCAAAGAAGATTGATCGATCAAACAATTATACAAACTGACAATAGATTGAATATGTTTTCGGACAGAAGTATAGTTACAAAGACACAGAATTTTGGAATGTTTCTTGGTAAGGAACAAATGATTCTATCCTATTCTATATATATGCTGCGAATGGTTGTGTCTGTGGCAGTTTTTCTTGTTGAAACATCGCGTCTTTTAACTGCAACGGTTTGATCTTCCCGCTCAAAACTGCAGGGGCAGTTTTGTCCTTTCACAGCTTGTCCCGCTCCCTTTTTTGAATGTTGCTGCATGTTTTCCTTCAACTGTGTCCAAGTCTTGTGTCTTCGTGTCTTCATCTTTCAGTGTATAACTCTTGTTGCAGCCATGTTCCATCCGTTTTGACCCATATTCTAGTTACTACTACTTAATAATGTCTAACATCTATATTCTACTAACATACATACTAATACATAAGTTATATGTTCAAATATACATAACAAACATAAAAACATAGAGTTATATTTACAAATCAACAACCGAACCATACTATAAGTCTATAATCACTTCGGAATATGATCATACATTTTAATCGTTACACATACTTGCATACACTTATTCATAATTATGAGTTTTTAACATAAAATAATAAGTAGATCAAACTCTATGGGTTAAATTGAATATACTAATTATATTAACTCCCAACCACCTTCTTTATTACCCCAACCCTCATCCTCCTTATAAATACCAACATCCACCACCTCCTAAACACTTCCCACACTCTGTAATCACTTTCAAATATCTCTAATCTTCAAGAATATCAAGCAAATTTTCTGCTCAAAATTAGTGAGTTCTAAATCCTTAATCTTCACTTTTCTTCCACTTCCTTCACTTCTCCTATTCTTCTAACCCTTTGGGGAAACATCTAGGACCTTGCTCTTGTTTGCTAAGGCAAATAAACATGAGTGGGACACCAATTTGAGGCCTTAAAGGTGGTTATCTTCTATTATTTTTTTATGCACTAGGATGTTAGTTGTAGTGATACCAACCGAGTTTACCAACAACTTAATGTTGGATGGACTTGTGTTATGGTTAATGGTTGACAAAGTGTAACACCCCAACCGATGGCGGAAACATCGAGGTGTCACGTAATGACGATTGTTCAATAGCTCATGGACTAAAAGTGTAAATTTTGATACATTGATTAAATAGTTTATTACAATGAAATGAAATACAACGATTCTAAATGCTAACTAATCTGAATTACAATGAATCAAAATCTAAATATAAATCCGAAAGCTTAAAGAATGCATCTCAAAATAACCTGAAACATGTACAAAATAATTTGGTCAATACAAAAAAATTGTATTGGTGAGCATACCCTGTTTAAATAAATATAGTAGAAAAGTGTTTTGCAATTCATGTGTCGTATACTGTTTGCAGTTATGTAATAAGTGGTATCCGGGTCAAATCAACCCTAAGAGAAGTAAGCAGATATATATAGTATGCGCTAGTAGTAATGTAATACATAGCAATGACGAGGACTCTCAACAGAGTCACAAGGGTATAAACCATAGTACTATTCATTGAAATGCCAGGCCGCCCAGCGGTTAGTGATTTGACAGGTCATAGATACACAAAAATAACACAAGCAAACACACATAAGAATTGCATGTAGTAAAAGAAATAGAAACTTGATAGTAAGTACATGAGTCACCCCAAAATAGTAAGACAGTAAAAAGGGGAAAGATATACTCACAGTTTGCGAAAGCGAGCAAAATCCAACTTAAGCGGTCGTGAGCTAAGTAATGGGAATTCCGAGGAATTCAACCTATAATGTGTAAGCATACTAATAAGGAAATGTCTAAAAAGTCTAAGGTAACTAGGGTCTAAGGCATTAGGGTTTGCTAAGCCGATTTGGGGAATTAGAGTTTTTTTTATGATCAGTCGCGTTAATGTAAAAGTTGTATGTCACAAATAATATATGAAAGGTTGTAAATGTGGTTTAAATAATATAATTATTATCTATTGAATATTTAGATAAAAAATATGTTTGAATAATTAAGACAAAATAATTTAATTAGTTATTTTAACTAAATTAAAATAAACACAATAATCATAAATAATTAAATAAATAATTTTGAGTTACCCAATGATCCAACAAAAGATAATAAAGCCACTAAACCATATGAGTATTTCTATTTTATAAAAAAAAGTATTTATAAAATAGATGTTTAAATTGTATAAATAAATAAATGTTTTATTATGTCTAAATAAACGTAAATAAGACTAATAATACCATACATGATCCAAAAATACTAGTTTTATAGGAAATGAATGATTTCTGATGTAAACAAATTAGAATAATTTTCTCATAATTTATATAAACTTATTTATATTTAAAACTGATTTATTGAGATTAAATCATGTTTAAATGATTAAAAATAGGAAAATTAATAAAAATAAATGTTTTCTGAACCAAATATTTTTATTTCAGTTCATAATGATTAGAAATAATTTATCAAAAATTTTGAGATTAAAATCATTAAAAATGAATTTTTAATCAATTAAATATGATTAAAACGATTTAATTCAATAAAAATATAAAAATAAAACATTTCTAGAAAAATAAAAGTGTGGTAATTTTCTTTATGGTATCCAGATGCTACACCTAAATTTTCATAATTTTTGGATCAAAAATGAATTTATTATGAATATTTTATGTTTAAAAGAATTTTAATTAATTTAAATGAAGAATTAATTAAGGAAATATAAAAAAAGAAAAAGAAAAGAAATCAGAAAATAAAAGTTGGGTTGTGTGGGTTTCGAACCCTTGACCCCTTGTTCCAATAAACACACACAAACCACTCCTCTAAAGCCTAAGTTTGTTATGTGTCTGAAACTTAAATATATATATAATATATCACTAGTTCATCTTCTTCTTCCCCAAATACAAGACCAAGAACCCTAACCCTCACCCTAATTTCAATAATCTGAAAGAACAGCGATTATTGAACATGACTAAGGGGCTTTTGATCGGAACCACAAAACGAAAGAAATACACTAAATATTAGACTTACAGAACTCGATTTCGTAGAGGGAATAAGTGCGGCGGCCGTAGACACTTATTTGTCTAATCAGGAGTTTTTGTCGAGTTTATAGATGAATAAACGGGAGGGTTAATGCTTGAAATGAAGGTCTGAATTCAATTATAAGGGCAATTTGTACGTTACAGTTCGTTCTAATCAATTAAATAAACTTCATCGGTTACCACCTTACACCCCATTAATCGTATGATTCAACCTGAGTAATTGCACGATAAAGGCTAATAATTTGTTCAAAGATGATGGAGAAACGCTTGGAATGATTAAGATGCGTTACAAATGCATTAACAAGTGATAATTATCTCGCCGGAAAAAAAATTCTGGCTGCCGGAATCCAACCGGAAAACCGAGTAGCAGGTAAAAAAATTTCAGCTTTTTAACACTTTTAGAGGTTGGCAGTATTGGTCCCTTATGTTTAACTTGTTAGTTTGGTTAAGGTTTTGGTTTATTTTTCCTTTTTTAAAAAAAATTAACTTAGTTACTAATTTAACCCAAAAGGTTTCACAAACTTTTTAAAACTTTAAAATTTTATAATATCCATACTGGATGACGGTTCTACATACTTGTTTGAAAAAAAAAACGTATACTCGATCCATAATAAATATAAATGGTAAATTTTTTTTCTCTAAAATAAATTTGAAAACGACGAAACTTACAGGAACTACAATGAAAATATTTGAAGGGCTATTATTGTTAATTAAATGAAAGACGAGGGTGACGGATGTCACACAAAGGAAAGTCAAGGCTCATCCAAACTAAGTCACCATACTCTACTTTAATTTCCTAGTTATACTATGTAATACTAATATATATTTTCAAAAACTTCATCCTACAACAATTAATCTAATAATTTGGAAGGCTTGTGGATACATCCCTCCCGTACCAAACTCTTGACCCTTCTTGTAATTCGGATTTATTCCATACAAGAATGCGAAAATCCCTTGTCTAAGACCCATGCTTGATCCATAAGCAAAGTGGTCATGACATGAAACTCTTTAAGATGGATTCACATTCCTAACTTAACTCTCACCATCCGAATCACCTTCATGGTGGTTTGTGTTTTGGTTTGCCTTAAAGGCAACGCATGACCTTTCTTGAACATATAAATCATTCCTTCGAATCTAAAATCCATTCCTTTTCAACTCTAGAATAACCGGAGCTAAATCTTTTCCTCCCAAGACTTATAACGGGAATCTAACTAAGCGCACCCTAAGGTGAGTTTATACTTGTCCCATTTTTCTCTTTATCACTTTTGGGGCTCAACATGTATCATATGCAAATACACTAAATGCTTTCATATACACATGCTCAATCTATCAAACATGCCTATATGCCATTGTCATGCTAGAAATCAAGTTCCAAGATACAAGAGCCTTAAGCATACACCCCGCCTTAACATGTATAGCGCAATAGGAGTAACACACCGCCCTCTTGGGGTCATTGTTAAGTTTTAACGGCCTAACACGATAGTGTTAGGATATGCAGTGGTAACAAGGGATTGATTACGCCTTTTGTATGATTTGTATGTGCAAACTATAACATGATGATTTGAGTAAAACATTTATTATTACGTATGTATTCAAAAACTAGTATGCTCACTAATGCTTTATGTGTTGACAAGATATTTTATACATGTTGCATGAAATGTTTGGTGCGTTGATTCAAGAAACTCATTAGGGTGGACTTAGATATTCACGCCTTGAATTTTGATTATTATAAATGTTGTAATTTCTATTTGAACTATATGTACTTCTTTGCCCTTATGTTATGAAATGAAATCATTTAAAATATATTGTCGCAAATCTAGTGTCAAGAAGCTTTTAAACAATCTATCACAAGTCGCGTCTCGATGTATTCCGCCATCGATTGGGGTGTGACAATAAAACCACATTTAATCACGTAACCAGTTTCTTCAAATCGCAGTCTTTTCAAATCGGTCATTCAAGTGTGTATAATTGTGAACCAAGAAACACCGACTACGTGTGGCGAACGCACATCGTTGGATTTATGCCATCACTATGTTTTGCTAAGTGGTTTCGATTAAGTTAACGTCTAGGGTTTATATCAGTTTGTTTTTGTTTGATTTGTACTTAAACTATACATTTGTTATTAAATATTAAGTTTTAAAATTCTATCATTTTCCATCCATGGTATCACCTGATCCAAGCTGGTAGCATCAATGACAACAACATGCTCACATAAAAAATTTTGCACACATAAAATCCCACTACGGCGTGCGAGTAAGCAAGTTACCTACTACTTTAATTAAATATCTCGCACACCCTCAATTTCGAGAAATCGAAGGAGCCTTTTGTGGTATGAAACAACTAATAATGATACGAACTTTATTGAAAATGAGTTCGTTTTATTTTTATATAAATCGGTTTTTCTCTGTAAAGTGATTTTTTCTTTGTAAATGATATGTACGAAGTATCTAGGAATCGAAGCATACATCTATAGTACTAAAGGTGATTTTGGTTATTACTATTACAATTGCATGGTTCGTTCATGTGTCAGACATGGACAACTGGTATACACTATTGTATATTAGACGCATTATTGTAATTAAACATCTTAGAGCACTCACATCCCATTCAAGGTATTTTGTGAGTGGAATTTTCATATTTTAAAAAGTGAGTTTAAAGGGTTGTGAGTGAAAAACACAGAAAATGTTACTGTCCATCTCTATATCTGAAAAACCACTCTTCACCAATCAATTTTTTTTTTAATATTTTTAAAAGTGGTTGTGAGTGAAAGAGATGGAAAACGTAATAATAAATGTGTAAAAAAAATATTATTTAATTAAAATTAAAGAGAAAATATAGTGGTTGTTATAAATATATTACATTAATGTGGTTATCACCTCCTAAATTAGATTAGCTTATTCTCCAAGTTTTGTACTCCTATATATACCCTCATTGTACCTTATTGTAAACACACCTATTAATAATAAAACATCTCTTTCTCTCCCTATTATCTTTTCTTATATTCTTGCTATTACGCTAGTTTCACAACACGTTATCAGCACGAGTTCGCTCGGTTTTATCACTTTTCCCTCATAAATTATAAGCCCGATATTTATCTATTAGTCGTAAAATATATCTGGCCGGAGATTGAATGGAAGATCAACTGCAGTGCGTGTATACTGTACAAGGCGACATCTGTTTTGCGGCATTCAAAGCCAATGTCAAGGTTTGCCAGAAACTCAATTGAAATAGGGTATTCAGTATATTGTTTACTTCTTATGTTTTAATCGATATTGTGCTCATGGCTTAAAAATAATAATAAACATATCATGAATCTGGTACGTATCTCTGTATATTCAAAATTGATTTTTGGTTACATGGTCTCTGGGAAACTAAAACCGAGTTGTTGGCCATGAAAGCCGGAAACAATTACGAATCCGTAGGTCAACCAATTTAATATATATTTATCTTTATCCTTAATTGGTAATTTAAACCAATTAGTGACCTTTAATAGACTAGGGAAAGTGCAAGGTAAATTTATTTTAAAACTATGTTTTATTCAAATCATAACTGACTTGATTTACATAAAATTGAGAATTTCTTTGATTAAACGTCTATAGTGTTTGAGTTTAGAATACAGTTCGATATGTTATTGTTATTTATATGTGTTTAAATAACTTGTGATTTAGTAAACTTTAGAATATGTAATTGAATCTAATTAATTATGCATATGATGCATTTTGATTGAAAAGTTATGCATATGATGCCTTTCAATTTGAGTTTTTATTTAAATTTTCACGTATTTAATTCAAATAAATTGAATCAATTAATATTACGTAAAAATTGGTTATAAGATGCTGCCTTAGATAATTAGGCTAGTGCATGACAATTGGTCTTAATATATTATATTTTCTTTCTAATTCGATATATGCTTTAATAATATGAATAATCAAACCAACATAACATGTTCATGCTGATATGAGCTTTATTACTAAGTCACTTGAAATGCATTATTTAGATTGTTGATTCATAAATCAATACTATATTATTGTGACAGGTTAATAACATAAATTATATGTATTGGTTATAACTGTGGAAAAATCTTATTTTATAAGTCTTATGGTAACTTATTTTATATTGTGACACGTTATAACGTTATGCATTGTATGATTTAATTTTGTATATACATTATATTTGCTATTATTTGTTTTAGATATTACTGAATAGAACTAATTATACAACGTGTGGTTATCACTCCTTTGAAAGCATATAAATATGTTCAGGTATGACATTTGAAGTGTCTTACTTTCTACATCTCATTATTGACTTGGTTATGTAACCATTTCACAATTTATATTATGTAATGAGAAGATTAGTTATAAGGGAAATCGAATAAAACAAATTTTGTTTGTCAAACCTTAAAATATGCTAGTGAAGTAGCAAGATTATTAAAGAATATATAAGGTTTGAAATGACCACTATGAAAGTGGTGTAGTTCTCATCCATTCCCTGAAGTGAATGTGATGATATAATGATTAAAGTCCATGATCATTGAGGAAATATAATTACTTCTCAATTTTATATGGGAAAATTGGATAGAACGAATTTTACTTATCATACCTTAAATACGCTCATGAAGTAGCAATACCATTAAAAGGGTATAAAAGTTTGAAATGACTTTATATTCTTATGTCCAAAAAAAATAATAATAAAGTTTGGTTGGTTTTACTCCATTTCTTGAAGTGAATGAGATTATATAACAATAATTGAAATTGTCATGATCATGGAGATAATCGAGAAAGTTGCAATGATGGTCATAATGTGATCAACCATCAAAGATTATAATAATAGCCAAGTTAATAATGAGATTGATCATCAAAAATGCAATAATGATCATGTTACTAATGAGATTGACCACCACATGTGGCAAATAAAAGGAGTGATTATATAACATGATGGTTTGAACATTGAAGTTACAATACATTCTTTCATATCATATGTTTTGTATTACATACATGCAAGTAATACATATTCGATCATAAACTAGAAATTTAGTTTATGGATCATAATTATTTAATTAGTTGGCATGACCGGTAAGACCACACCGAGTCAACGATGTGGATATAATGAAGAACTTAAAGATTCTTCAATCTGATACATAGCATTAATGTTTGCTCTTAAGAGAAATTATATATTTGCATATAAAGTAGGGTGAGTATCACTATATATTTTGGAATTGATTAAAGGATACGCATGTCCTAACATGATACCATTTAGTATTTAAAATCGATGCATCGTCTAAATGGTTATCAAGTTTGCAACCTGAAGTTTGCTTGATTTATGGCTTAGCTAATAAGATAGCAAGCATATTATTCTAGATTGGCATATTTAATCAATTCCCAAGATAATAATGATCATTGGAATAAGTGTTGAACTTCATATAGCTTATGTTCATACACATATTGTTTTCATTGAGATGATCATTAAAACGTCTACTATTGATTGTAATGTTAATGATCATGAAAGCAAAAGTTCATATTTACATTTGATTTTACATGCAGTAACATTTATTCACATCAAGCCAATACATGGTAATAGTTTCTCCCCATTATAGTTGGTTTTTGGTCAGGAACCAAATATTGCCCATCTAATATTTTTTGTTGTGCGACATATATTGAAATTGATCCACCATGACGCACAAAGATGGGACCTCAAAAGGTGGTTGGGATATACAATGATGAATAGAGCCTTTAATGGGGTATTTATTTATGGCTCAATTAATTGTTATCCATCTCAATGGATTAACATTCCCAACATCAGGGGGAGATAAAAGGCAGTTGGTAACGAAAGGAGTTGGTATGAGTTATAATTGATCCTCAAAAATGAAGTTCGAACATAATTTCAAAGCATAACTCATTTAAAACGATTAACAAATTATTTACCAGACACATTAACTGACCTACATATGTGGACTAGCTAATTAAGTCACATATACCAACTGCTAATGCTCCAAATAATCTTATAAGTCTTTTGCACGCCTGAAGCGTGATAGACTGTTCGATTCCAAAGAATAAAAATCCTCGAGAAATTGGAGCAAGTAAGAAAGATGGTCAAGTCGAGGTTATAGTAAAAAGGTCTCAGGAAGAGACATTAGACATGATGGTTCTAGAAGAACCTCAGGTACCTGAAAATAAAGAGATCTCGTTATATAGTATCATGTCTACGAAATGTATGGAATCGAAATAAAATCGACGTCGTTATAAATTTTATGTAATGTAGCGCTTGAAATGAGGATCAAGATTTAAGATCTGCCTATTAATGAATACATAGAAATGATTGGCCAAAATGGAAAGACGCAAATACGGCAGAGTTGAATTCTCTATTGAAAGGAAAGTTTTGGACCAGTAGTCCATACAACAAAAGTTATAAAACATATAGATATGAAATGGTCTTTTGTTGCGAATCAACATTTGAAAAGAAAATGATGTAAGGTAAATTTGGTGGCACAAGATTTTCGCAAAAGACCCATAATTGATTATGAGGAGACGCATTCTCCAGTGGTGGATACAATGATTTTTCAATATGTTATTAGTCTGGTAATGCAAAGAGAGAATTGAAGTGCGTCTAATAAATATCTTGTAACGTAAGTTCTCGAGAACGTTATGATCAGAATAAATAGATTCAATTCTGAATATGTTATGTTTGTTATATAATTGAATATATGTGGAACTCCTCATGAGTATCCTAAAGCAACTGAGTGCTTAAAAGGTAATATGAAACATCATAGGATGTAATCATTGTGCACCAATACACTACAGGTAATAAACTAAACCTGATGATTATGATACTTCAATGTATAACAATAGTACAATATAGATTGGACAAATGGATGAAATTGATTTTTCTAATTGATTTACTATATGATAAATTTCATGTACCAAAGCTCTTAAAGAGTAAATGCACTGGCATTAATTGGTCAAGATGGAAAATGTCCTTGATGGATTGATGATGTCTAATGCATCGATATCAAGTATTTTGTAAAGTTAACAAAATAAATATGGACTAAAATAGTTGAGTTGAGTGTTGTACAACTCATGAAGTATTCCTACAAAGAGGAATATAGGCTTATAATATTATCTATCTTTTGACATAAGTTCTCTCTTAAAAGTTCACTATAATCGCAGTTTACAGTGATAATGCCTAGGCATCATCGAGAGACTCTGTAGAACTTTTAAAGAGTGAATTTTTTGAAAGTCCTTGACATAGTGCGCTTGTTGCTTGACCTACAATTCGAGTATATGTGTAATGATATGTTTACCAATCCATCAAAGCATATCTTGAAAAGATGGTGGGACATTTTACAGTGAACATAGCTCACACTTAAAGTGCATTAAAGGTTGTCCAATTACTTGATATGGAAAATTATTCATTTAATCTACTACCAAAGTAGAGATTTTCATTCTAGAAGTACCATAGTTAAATGCATATGGGCATTAGTGTCTTACTAGGAATTCATGATTATTATATCTTCCGAATGAAGTTATTATCATAATATATAGCCTATGTCAAGCGGGAAGACACCAGAATGAGTTAAAACAAATATTTCAGGTATGAGCGATATTTGATTATATTTCACTAACCCATGAAAACAAGTTTGGTTAGTCTTGTAGATGCAGGGAATATAACACATCACATTTGTTGATCTTGTGACATTTATTCACGAGAAGAGGAGACATTAGTTTTACAAACAGAGTTCAACTTAAAGAATTACACTTACGAGAGCAGGGACTAAAAGTTTGGAATGAATATCATACATCAATGTTCGAATTAAAGAGTTTCACGCCAAGTGATCAAGACGCAAATCATTGACTAAAAATATTTGAGTAAATTCTATGGAGATCTACACCAATCACTTAGAGAATAGATGTTCATATGAGGGGGAGCATTATATAAGTTGCACTCTTTTTCCCTTCACTAAGTTTTATCCCATTGGGTTTTCTTAGTAAGGTTTTTAACGAGGCAACATTATCAGGGGGAGACAATACGCGCTGCACTCTTTTTCCCTTAGCTATGGTTTTGTCCCACTGGGTTTTCCTAGCAAGGTTTTTAACGAGGCAGCATCTCAAAGCGTATTAAGTTGATAACCAAGGGGGAGTGTTATAAATATATTACATTAATGTGGTTATCACCTCCTAAATTAGATTAGCTTATACTCCAAGTTTTGTACTCCTATATATACCCTCATTGTACCTTATTGTAAACACACCTATTAATAATAAAACATCTCTTTCTCTCCCTATTATCTTTTCTCATATTCTTGCTATTAGGCTAGTTTCACAACAGTGGTTTTAATTTAATAGGAAGGAAACGGAGAATGTCGTTAGATACACCATTGTATGAAGTTCAAACTTACCACTATAGTCAAAACTACATCATGATATAGTTTTTCTCAAGAAATAAATATATATAAAATTATCGAGTTATGAAAATCCTAAGTTCTTCTTTTCACTTTTAACCATTTGTATATAACTTTTTACTATTCACAATATTGTTATCGTCTCAATGTTATCACATAAATAATTAAAGCAAAGACACAAGCCACTTGCCCACTTTGTACACTTCTTACAAGAATTTTACTTTGTATTTAATCGGAACATAAGCATCGATACATGGTGTTTGTAATGAAAATATTATACCAAATTGAACTAGAAGTTGATTTAAAATAATAAGTTGATAACTAATATAACAAGACTATTGTATGATAAAAAAAATGTTTTCTAACAACAATCATCTTATATATGTAAAAATAGGTATAAGATTTCCGATAATAACTTAAAATGATGTTGGTAATAAAGGTCAAAATATTAAAATATGAAAGTGTGAATAGTCATGGAGAGAATGTGATGAGTCCGCGTAGGGAGCATCATTGATTAAAAGCACATGGAGGGAGCCCCCCACCTTTCTCCTAATTTACTTTCGTTTCATCGCTACTATCGCTATCGTTAATCACCTTAAAACCGAATATAGCAGGTGTCATTTTACTATAACCCATCATGTTTTTGATAGTATTCCTATATATCTCTAGGATGAAAAATATCATACCTATATACCATGAAAAAATTTTCTGAGTCCATCATTAAGGATTTAAACTTTTTTATTTTACGGTTATAAACTACACCACTTAACTAACAAGTAATTAATTAACTTAAACGCGTTTCATGTTTTTTTTTAAATGGTATTTTGACCAGAATCTAGTTCAACCACAATCCATTTTAATTTGTTACAGACGTCAATTTTGGTCCAAAACCATTTCATTTTTTTATTCTTGGATGGACCGTCCGGGATGTGTGGAGGTGATTCAATCGGTTTTCTTAGAATGGATTGATTATGGGCCGGCCGATATTAATCTGTTAAACAAATTGAAGAGGTTGAGATCTTGTCTTAAAGTAAGGTTCAACTCTTTTTCTATTAATGAAAAGGAAACAGTGGATTGCCTTGGAAGAGAAAAACAAGATTTAGAGTTACAAATGGAAATTAATGACATGGAAAAGGCGGATCTGTGGGTTTGGTCCGAGTGTAAGAAAGCGATTGAAGAGATTGAGCAACATAAGGCGCGAGATATTCGTCAAAAATCGCGGGTTAAATAAGCTTCTCTTGGTGATGAAAATTCGAGTTTCTTTCATATGATGGTTAACGGTCGTAAAGCTCGAAATTCCATTCCGGGTTTGATGATCAATGGGAAGTAGATTGAAAAACCAACCTTAGTTAAAAAAGAGGTTTTGAGGTTTTACAGAAATCATTTCAAGGAGTTGAACCATGTTCGGCCTATATTGACGTGTACGGGTTTGCACCAAATCAGCGAACAGGATTGTAGCTCATTGATTGATGTGTTTTCTAAACATGAGATTAAATAAGCGGTTTTTGAATGTGGCTCTAACAAGGCTCCTGGCCCGGACGAGTTTAATTTTTGTTTTGTCAAAAGATTCTGGAACGAGCTCGAGGATGATTTTTTTCGTATTATGGTGGAGTTTCACAGTACTAGTATTATTAATACAGGTTGCAGGTCGTATTTCATTACTTTAATTCCCAACGTTGAAACGCCTTTGGGTCATAAAGATTATAGGCCTATTAGTCTGATTGTGATGATTAGTAAAGTGATCTCTAAGATTCTTGCAAATCGTCTCAAAAAAGTGATGGGACATATTATTTCCGAGACACAATCGGCTTTTCTGTCCGACCGGTTCATCCTCGACGGTCCTCTTATGGTGAATGAAGTTATGAGTTGGTTGAAAAAAAGAAATAGGAAAGCGTTTATGCTAAAAATAGATTTCGAAAAGGCCTACGACAATGTTAATTGACACCTTTTGATTTCTATTTTAGCTCAAATGGGCTTCCCATCGATTTGATGTGATTGGATTAAAGGAGTTCTAGATTCCTCTAGAGCCGCGGTTCTTGTGAATGGCTCGCCCACTTTTGATTTTAAGTGTGAAAAGGGTCTCCGACAAGGTGATCCGCTTTCTCCTTTCCTCTTTTTAATTGTGATGGAATCTTTGTTCTGGTTATTGGAGAAAGCAAAAGAAATAGGCGTCTTTAAAGGTATTTGTGTGGCGGAGAATGAAGTGCATTTGTCGCATCTTTTCTATGCGGACGACACCCTTATTTTAGGAGAATGGTCGCGTGATAATATTCAGAGCATTACTAGAATTCTTCGGATCTTTTATCTTTGCTCGGGCCTTCGGATCAATATTCACAAATCGAATCTTTTTGGAGTTGGTATAGAAGACTCGGAGGTGGATACCATGATGGATTTTTTGGGATGTAGAAGAGGTGAGGTTCCTTTTGTATACTTAGGTATTCAAGTGGGGGCCAAAATGACCCGGGTTAGTAACTGGAACCCGGTTATTAAAGTCATAAGGAATCTGCTAGCTTCTTGGAAAGCAAAGACGTTATCTATTGGTGGTCGTTTGGTTTTGATTAAGTCGGTTCTTGAAAGTTTACCCGTATGCTACCTTTCGCTTTATAAAGCCCCTAAAGAAGTGATTGATAATATGGAGAAACTAATGAGGCGTTTCTTTTGGGCGGGTTCGAGCGTAGAAAGAAAGATTCCATGGGTCGCTTGGGACGTTATTACTATTCCAAAAAAGAAGGGTGGTTTAGGAGTGGCAAAGATTCAAGAGGTTAATGATGCACTCTTATTGAAGTGGACTTGGAGATTTAAAAAAGAAACCAATAGTTTGTGGAAGAAAGTCATCTTGGGTTGTCACAGTTCAAGTAGACCGTGGGCTTTGCTTCCGTGTAACGCCTCGGTTAGTAGTTGCTGTAAACAAATAGTTAAAGTGGGTGAGAAAAGGCTTGTTAATGGAGCAAAACTTAACTCATATTTTGAGAGCCTTATAGGCGACGGATCTTCTTTAAACTTTTGGGGTGATATTTGGTTAAGGGAGGAGCCTCTTAGAATCATTTATCCTCATTTGTTTAGAATGGAGAAAACCAAATGGGTGAAGGTTTCGGATAGACTTCACTATGTGAACAATATTAAAACTTTGGTTTGGGATTGGAGATCGAACCCTTCTTCTCATATGGAAGTTACAGAACTGTTTTCTCTCCTTGGTGAAATTCATGATTTACAATGGAGAGGGGGCCAAGACATATGGAAATGGAAGCTACAAACAGATGGTATATTTTCGGTTTCATCAGCTAAGAAGCTTTTCGATGACAGTTCCGTGACCGCCGCTACTCAGGTGATAAAGTGGAAGTGTTGGGTTCCTTTGAAATGCACAATCATGGTTTGGAGGGCTGCACGTAATCGTCTTCCCACAACATCGAAGCTTATGAAACGTGGTGTCTCTTTGCAACATTTCGATTGTGTCCTTTGTCATTCGAAATTAGAAACGGCCATTCATTTATTCACGGGATGCGGTTTTTCTCATGAAGTATGGAGCCGAGTAGAATCTTGGTGCCGTTTCAGCCCGTTGATGCTGTTTGATGTGTCGGACTTGTTGCTGCTAGCGGAGAATCAATCTAATGTGAAGGAGACCAGGTACGTGATTAGAGGCATAGTATACACGACTATGTGGGTCTTGTGGAACAAGCGCAATGGTCGTATTTTCAACAAAAAGAAGCGTAGCCCAGTCGAAGTGGTGGAATTTGTTAAGACAACCACGTATTCTTGGTTTCGAAATAGGTCTAGATGGAAAGATGTCGATTGGCATAATTAGTGTATGTATCCCCTAGACGTCATGTAATCGTTTTGTTTGTTGCCCGGGGTTCCTTGCTTTGAGGACCGCTTTGGGTGTTTTTTTTAATGAAGTTCTCCTTTAAAAAAAAAAACCATGACTCGAGTCCTGGTTATAAATATGTCATTTGTCATCTAAAAGGGTACATGTATTTATAATAACTTAGACTGTCCGTTGTGGTGCGCGACCGATCAGGCGTGAATGAGTTCCTGAGTCACGTGGATCGCTAGAACCACAACACCTTCACGTCAACGACCGAGCGAGCAAGCAGCCGTGAGCCGGATCGCGTTGTCTAGCGAGGAGAAATCAGGTTTGTTTTATTTTTTTTTATTTTTGCTCTATTTTTGGTGTTTGAAGAAGATGAAGGATGAGGATGATGAACATGGTTAGTGAAGAAGATAAAGGGCTTGTTGCAGGTTGAAGAAGTGAAGGGGTAGTGAAGAAGGTGACAAGTTTTTTTTATCTTTTTTGTTTAAAAAAACTTATTCTTTTTTGTTTTATATTTTTTTTTTACTTTTTCTTTTTACTATATTACTTGTTCTTTTATTAGTTTTTAATAGTTTACGACCTATTATTTTTATGAGGTTTTAATTTTATGTAATATAAGGTTTTTTATATTTTTTATTAAATGTTTAAAAAACGGGATAAAGCTGTTGCTCACCTCTAGCCACAACATGATCAAGTGAGCGACCAACAACTTTATCACCCTGCCAACTAGGCGCTGACATGACGCAATATGAGATGATAGAGCCATGGCTCACCTCTAGTCACAACGGACAGTCTTAGAGGTTGTTTGATATTCTCTTAATGATTTTATACGAATTAATCAACATTAAGTTTGTTTGGTTCACTGACATGACACCTCTAAATTAGTCAGTAAGTCTCTTATCTATTAAGTTTAAAATAATGCTTAATGAAAATTTTATCCATTTTTCTATTTAAGTTCATAACACTCAGTCGGTCACTTATGAACCACCTCCTCAACCCATCACCACCACCTCTCAGGGGCGGAAATAGCTTGAAGCTAGGTGCCGCGTCCGTTGCTACTCAACTTCGCGCGCATAGTGAAAAATTTGTTTTTTTACGATATTTGAAAAACGTTATCACTACTGAAATTAATTTCTAGATCCGTCACTGCCTCCTCTATCATCAACTTGTAAGGCCGAGCCAAATCAAGCCTCTTACCCAATCATACATCTTAACAACTAAGCACTTACTAATTACTAACGCATAGATTACCATACAACCACTTAGTATTAAAGGTACACCCGAGTTTATATAATATGGGTTAGGATCAAATACACAGTGAAAGAAAAATAGGAAGTCGTAGGAAGGGTATCAAACGGACTCCGATTGAACTCATTCAAGCGGCATTGGAACCGTTTTATCGAACCCTACAACGTGAGTTTTTAGGTCTTCGTTTTTTTGAGGTTTTAGCTTGTGGTTTTTAGAATATGCGTTATATCATTGTGCCTTTCATATACCATTGTGTCTTTTTCTTATTTTTATCATTGTGTCATTTTTTCAATTCATTGTGTCTTTTTTCTTCAGCATTGTGTTATATTTTTTGGCACTGTGTTATATTTTGTGGCTCATTGTGTCATATTTCATGATATATTGTGCTTTTTGTATCCTTCTCACCCTTCTCATTTTTATTAACTTGTGTAGAATAACTTGACCCTATATAATATAGAGGCGTCAATAATGTCGGTTTAATGGTTAAATAGGTGAACACGGACAAAGTCTATATTTTTGTTCGTGTTAAACATATCAACATTAAATCAGACACACTTAAAATCGGTTTGTTGTTCGTGTCTACCATTTTTATAGCATTATTCATAAATATGTGTAATACATTACGATTTAGCAATATTGTAAACACTCAATAATTTCAGCTAGAGGTGCATAAATCGGGTTTTTTTAATACCCTGTTCTGGGTATGGAACTGATTTCGGGTAGTGTCGGGTATTACTTCGACCGGGTATTGGAAGAACCGGTTCCAGTTCCGGATCCTAGAATAAAAAACTATACTTGGTATACCGGTTCCGGTTCTTTCAATACCCGGTTTCGGGTATGGAACCGGTTCCGGGTATACCGGGTATTGAAAAAAAAAAACGGGTACACTAGGTATTGAAAAAACCGGCTATGCTGGATATTGAATTCTTTTTATACAATCACGTCGAAGGGTAGTGCGACTTAGATGATTATAACGCGGTTATAGAATTTTTTGGATGAGACGGGTCAATCTTGGGTTGTCGAAGTGGTCAAATGGCAACCCTTCTTGAATCACGAAGTGACCCATTCCTTCCCGGGCCGCCTCAACATCAAAATGCCAAATAGTCACGTCGCTTGACATGTACCTTTTTGGGTCATGAACCGAGTATTAGGAAAACCCGGTTTCGGGTATTAGGAAAACCCGGTTCCGGGTATTTAAAAAACCGGGTACAACCGGGTCCGGTTCCGGGCACGGTTTTTTACATAGAAATCTATACCCTATGCGTACCCGACGGATAGGGTCGGTTCCGGTTCCGGGTAGGGTCGGTTCTGGTTTTTTTATACCCGATTCCGGGTTTTTTCTCCGGTTCCGATTCCGGTTCCGGTTTTTTTGTGCACCTCTAATTTCAGCTCAAACAACCAATTAACAAACTTGGTTCATATATTTAGATCAAGAATAGATTTATCGAATGAAATGATTGATATATGAAGAAGTTAGGATGAGTAGTCGGACATACTAAATAAAGTTATTAAAATAGATAACGAAGATGAGATTTCTCTTTTAATTCTTAAATTTAAAAGGGGTTAATAAGTTAACCCATTTAAACAGGGTATGATCTGTTTAGCAAATTGATTATGTTAGTGGGGTTAGGATCAAATATATTGTGAAAGAAAAATAGGAAGTCGTAGGAAGGGTACTCAGATTGAATTCATTCAAGCGGCATTGTAATCGTCTTATCGAACTCTATGACGTTAGTTTTTAGGTCTTCGTTTTTTTTGTTTTAATTAGTAGTTTTTAGAATATGCGTTATATCATTGTGTCTTTTTCTTATTTTCATCATCGTGTCATTTTTTTCAATTCATTGTGTCTTTTTTCTTTAGCATTGTGTTATATTTTTTTGACACTGTGTTATATTTTGTGGCTCATTATGTCATATTTCATGATCTATTGTGTTTTTTGTATCCTTCTCACCCTTCTTATTTTTTGTAGCCTTTGTAGAATAACTCAACCCTATATTAGTGAACCTAAAATCTAAAATCTAGTTATTTTTGTGTAGTTCAAAATTGACGATCTGGTAAATATTTATGTAGTCACCACCATTTGGTGGCGTGACATGGGGAAATAAATATAAGAGTTTGTGGCCGTTTGGTCTTAAGTTCAGATCTGATCCAGATGAGTTTTATCGCAGTGGGCCTTTTGGCGACGGATTTTCTTCGAATTGGTGGCTTGGTGGACTTGGGCTGCCCAGTGAACAACCGTTTATCCAGTGCTAACCCACTGACAGTTCAGGTGATATTTAGTTAGCCATCGAACAAGTAAATATCTTTGTTGTGTAATAGATTTGTCTTCAAGTCTAAAATCATTTTAATTATTAAAAAGTAAAAGTAAACATTAAAACGTGATAAGAAAATGTATTTACCCCTATTCAGAGATATGCCCTACAAGAGTACGAGACTAACGCCATCCATATATCGATTGTCGGTCACTTACCAACTATTATTTTTTTCTTATTGTAAGATTCCCACAAAATCTAACAACTGTCTTGTCTATTTAGCGAATATGTATCAAATCTTCATTATTATTCAGAATTTCAGATAAATGGTTGTTTTGATTATAGTTATACGTTGATAAATAATTAAAATAAACCTTAGTTAAGCTGATATGTTACGTTTTAAGCTGATATGTGTGTGTTGCGGGAATGGTTAAGGTATGTGATGAGGTGATAATTAAATCGGTCATCTAAGACCATATACCAATTTATCCGAATCTCTATACTATTATATAATGGGTGCTTGATGCCTAAGAAGGTAAATTTACATCTTTTTTAAGATGACATATCAAGAGTCTTAATATAAATCAATAATTTTTGTCCAATTTCTTCCTTTTTATGCCCTCTTGTACAACATTTAATGGTAATTGTATAAATGAGTAATGTAAGTCATATACCTTATTCAACCTTTGAAACCGTGACATTGATTTTTGAAGCCTCTTCGGTTCTGCTCCATTATACCCTTAAACGAAACCCCTGTAATCAATATCATGGATATAATTGCAATTGAATGGGAAATTCAATTGAAAAATGATAGGAGTTGCTTATTCAAATAGTTGAAAATGAGTTAGAAGAGAAAGCAAGTGAGTTATATGCTTACCGTTTTACAGGCTAATCACACTTTTCTAGGTACTTTATGTAACCTTCTCTTTAGTGATTATGTTATAGTGTTTAAAATTTTTGTCTCGATAAATCGTCATTCACTCATTCGAAATTATCTTTATTGGAGTTGTTTGTTGTAAGTCTCACTGTTATGATTTTAAATATGTACCATTTACTTGTATTTTAGTTCTAAATGAAAGCCTAAAAACTTAGTGAATAGAACGACAAATGAAGTAGCAGCAAAAAAAATCATATTACTACTTTGATAGTTTAAATGAGTTATTACATAATTCATTATTGTACATCTACAAATTGGAAAATTGGGTACACCGGTTAGAGAATGAAATAGAAGTAATATATTGTTATTGGAATTGCATTGTGGATGTTAAATTAAATGGTATGAAAACAAGCGCCACCCGAGTTTAAAGTGTCTCCAGCAACACGCAGTCATATTGTTTTGATGATTTTATCTTGGTGATTTCTTTTGTGATTTAACATGTTTTGTTTTTTTGTGATGTAATTGCCTTTCTTCTTACATATCGGCTAATCAGTTTGTAGATTGTCTTTGTTTCTAATTCTTATGCATGGTACGTACTCACATTGTTTGTAGATTGTCTTTGTACTATTGCATCTGCATTTTTGCGTTTTGTAAATAATCACATTGTTGTATTGCAATTTGTATTTGGATCCCGCGGCAACACGCGGGTAAACTAATCGGTTCTCGGCGTTTCGGTTTATTTTTGGCCCACTCCAGTTTCTAGCCTATACCTGTTTGGTCAAAAATGAAAACCGGTTCTAATCCTTCTTAAAAAAAACCAGAACCGGTTTAGAACCTAGATTGGTTTGAGAAAGAAAGAGTTATCTTTAGGCTCCGTTAATGTATTTTGCATAAAACAGACATGAAACATAAATGATTAATGCATTCTTTCAATATCTTTCTATTAAAAAACAAATTAAAAGATGATTGCTTCGGTGGCTACCATGAAGAAATTCGCATTACAAAACGAAAAAAAATAGAAAAGCAAAAAAAGGGAGATGAAGATTTGATTAGTCATCTAAGATGTGTGTATAATGTACAACACCAACAACGTGATTGACTAAACGCAACAACCAAACACAGTGCAACCCCGCCGCAACATGCGGGTTCCTGCTAGTATATTCAAATATATACTCGAAAAGTTTTAATTTTAAATTTATTTTTCCTTTAACGTAGTCTAGTGTAAAATGATGAGTATATCTGGTATCCAAGGATATGATTGGTACTACCAAATGAGTAGTAGATGTAACATTGCTTATCAATTGGATATAAGTGTGATATTACAATGAAGATCTGATTGACACCCTAGTTAACATTCTAGTTTCTCTTATTGTTAGTTACTAAACAAGAACATTTGTACCAATGAATTAAAAAAAATTAAGTCAATTCAAATTGTTTTAGATTATACTTAAAACAATAAGCATAAGTGTGGATCTATTTTGACACCACTAGTATCTATCTTGACACTCTTCTGAGTCGGCCTCTCTCTATAAGTATATGTATATATAGAGAGAGATAAATTAAGGGGGTGTGGATATAATATGACCTTAAGTATAATGAAATAATTAGTTTTTTTTTTAACATTTTAAGTAATGACTTTCATTCCATAACAACGCACATTACATTAAAATAGCGGGCATACGGGCAACAAGCTGCGCCGTCATCCCTTTCTGCATAGCGAACCCTAGTCTACTGAAAACAAACCCTCCCCCCCCCCCCCCCCCCGTGTTGAGACATTACTATGTATAACCCGCTGGACCCTGGTCAAAAAACGAATAGCTTCCAGAGCCAGAGACGTGTTGGTTAATGTCTTAAAAGTAATAAATATTAGGTTATAAATAATACTAGCTTATACCCCGGGAGCGTCCCGGGTTGAGAAATCTAAGTAAAATGAATAAAATTAGAAGTATCTGAGCATGTTTGGGATTGAGTTTAGAAACAACTTATTGACCTATTAACTTTTTGAAAAAACCAATAAATCAATAAGTCATTTACAAAAAATCCTATGTGGCATCTCTCAAAAGAGAGATTGCATAATATTATGACATGTCATTAAAATGGCTTTGGTTTATTATATGTATAGATAGATAGATGTTACTAAATAAAAATGTTAAAGGCAAAAGCGAAACATTATTTTGACATGAGAATACGCTTTTTCCATAATTCTTTGCATCTCATTTATGTCTAGTTGTATACTTAACTATGAGTCCAACTTAAGTTATTTCTTATTTCCTTATTGTGGATCCATATGGAATTGAATCACAAACTAGACACTCGACACATGATGTAATTATTGTTTGAGTGGATACTACCCAAAAGATAAATAAAACAATTTGACGTGAACTAATATTCAATCAATTGTTGCACAATAATTTCAAAAATATTATTCTAGCGATTTAATGGAATGAAATTACATTGTATATATATTTTTGATTTAATATAGTTTATAGAGAAAATCATAAAATTACACATTATCGTATTAGGAGATACATGAACCTTTGTGTATCTATATTACTCGCATATCATGCTTAATCCCATCAAATGCATGTTAACCTCCTATTCGACTTACATTCTTTATGAAGTACTCAAAGCTACTAATGTGTATCAACTGATAAAGACCTTCAATATGTTGTATCATCATCATATGGATGAAATAAACCATCAATGCATAACGATCTATCTTTGTATGTGTTCCAAATGAGTTATGTATCAGGGACAACTCTTGTGTATACTAAATGTCTTATGTAGCAAACAGAAATATTTTACTGTCATTATGACAGTAAAATATTTCTGTTTGCTACATAAGACATTCACGCAAGTCCATGCCACAGTATTGAATGTTATGAGTTAAAGGTACACCAAGTGATGACACGAGAAAAGCTGGATGCATGAATGGTCATTCGCAAATGACGTCTTTTTTAGGCCTAACTTCAGGGGCGGATTTACATATAGCCGTATGGGTTCACCCGAACCCACTGAGTTTTGAAATTATAATAGAAAGATATTTAAAAAATCTGGAGTGAACCCATAAGATAATATAAGATGAACCCATAGACTACAATCGAGACCTGTTCTAGTGATTAAAGCCTTAACTTATAACAAGATGATACCCTGTTCGACTCCTTTCCTTAGTATTTTTTATTTTGAATACAAACTTAAGTCCAAAATTAGGGTCTCACTTAACAGAAAGCCTAAACTCTAAAGCAACAACAACTTAAAGGATTCAGATTTAATTTTTTTTTTCTCTAGAGTCTTTTGGGGTAAACTTTTTTTATCTCTTTCTGATTTTTTTTTTCAATGGAATAAATATACAAAGTGATTGTAGTGTTAGTGTTTTAAGAGAAGCATCATTTGCAACTTTTGTTAAGTCATCCTTTTATAGTTGGAAATCTGGTAATCCTAATAAATTCATCATTTTCTTTATCTACAATTTCAACAAATGCCTTTACCAGAATTTAGGGAGCAAAAAAAAAGTGTCTTTTCTCTTGGTATAGAATCATATGCTTAAACAAAGTGAGTATGAAGGTCTTTGCATTCATGCTATAAACATCAGTATTCTACCTAGTTACTTAAACTAGATTTATTTAAAATCTTAAGTATATTAATTAGCACAAGGAGCATTATGCCCTTGTTATGTAATTCATGGCCAGTAGCTATCATGAGAACAACTTATATCTTTTCCTTTTTTTGTGATGAATGATAGCATTAAGGTTATTATAATTCCCAACCCGAACAGAAAAATCTAACATTTGGTTACGAAAAATTATGGCCACCAAAAAATGGTGAACCCATTGAATAAAAATCCTGGATCCGCCACTGCCTAACTTAGTATTGAAGCGTTGTATGTGAGCGAAATCAGATACGAGGTAGTAGATTCCCCTCTCTCAAAACATGCATGATAAAGAGGGTATCTGAAATCGGGTGACGTGGCAAGTTCTCTAAAACTGCCTTCATTCTACCTCACATTGTTACGCTGTCCATTTTTTCATTAAGATTTTCCATATTTAATATAGAGTGTTCAACTAGCTTATAAGAGCATCCACAATAAGGATCCTTAAAAACCCGTCCAGCCAGCTGCCATATCAGAAAACACCCATTCTTCAAAAACACTAAAAATTCACCCAATAAGAAAACCTAAAAACATTGTCACATTATCACCACCTTTTGCATTTATTTTCAACTACTTATCTTATAATAATATCCCAACCCCACCACCCGAACCCACCTCTTGGGTTTTTAGAGGTTTTTTGTGAAGAACCTCTACCAAAAACCTCCCCTAAAAAACCAACCCCACAATAATCACCCACCAAAAACCTTTTCTAAAAACCTCTAAAAACCTTTTATTGGGGATGCTCTAAGAGTGTGTATAACCCTATGTAAACAATAACACTATTTTTGGGATTTCTTTTCATTAATATTATATGAACCCACGTGGACTTACTTCTGCCCCACATCACCCTACCTCCTTGTATATCAAGTAACATCCACTTTTTAGTTTTTCGACAGTATCTAGAATAGAGAAAAAAGGTAAACTTTATATGTTAATTATGGTTAGTTTTCAAATTACGTTTTCTATAATAAAGTAATACGTAGTCTGCAATATTAGCCTTTTCTATTTTTGAATGAAACTACGTAATGCTAGAATTATATAAAACTTAAGCAATTTATATTGCATCGGTTGTTACTAAATTGGTTCGATTACAATGAGAACTCATTAAGTTAAATGAATGATCTTAGCTAGCCCGCCTAGTCGTATTGAGTGAAAGCTTAATATATAAACTTGATCCAAATTCGCATAATGAAACCAAATCTTAGGGGTGCAAGGCCAGTGGTGAAACTTGGTTTTCGAATCGGAGGGTGCCGGACTCAAAAATTTTTTATCGGTAGTGGCTGGAAGATCAAATCGGCGGGGACCGGACTCAACCCGGAATCAATTTACCTGTGTAAATCGCAAATTTTCTACCACTGCGCCAAAAAACGAGGGGGGGCCCTGGCCCTTTAAATCTTGCGCCCCTGTGCAGGGCTATGTCACTCAACGGTGCTACTAGGGAACATTGCCCCACTTTGTATTTATCCTTTTTGTTTCTTAGTAAATATTTCGTTTTGCTATACATTTAATTTAATTTTTCTCTAATAACTTGTGTTTGTTTATTTTATAAGTGCATAAAACATGTCTATTATGTATTAACAACAATTAAAGTATCTATATCTATACTATATTATAAAACATTTCACAAGAATTCCAATCAAATTTAAGTAATTAATGCTTATAGTACAACACTTGATGAACTTAGTTATGGGGTAAATTTGTCTTTTTTGCACTTTTGGCTATTTAATTGGAATTAGTTGTTTGAAGCCATAAATGTAAAATTGTAAACCATTATATATAAGAAAGAGAAAAAAATGAAACGTTTGTTATTTCGTGTTTGAGTAAACACAACTATAACCATTCTTCATTGACAAAGAGCATGGAAACGTTATGATTCAGATTATATTAGAACCTTTATTAAATCATAGATGCACATCACTCTTTGCCTTCTCAAATCACTAATACATAGAATCTCTCTCGAAGGACTTGCTCAATTTCTGTAGTTCATGCCTCTGTCACCTAAAATCGACGTTTCCTTCTCGTCCATTGGTACTCTCACTCTGAAAGACGAAAATGAGGTTTGATTTGATCTCAATTTGAGTTAATGTGCTGGTTAAAGTTTTGATTCGGTTGAATTGAGGTTTATATGTATGTGTTTCAGGTGCATCTAATTTGACTTTTCAACAGGTGGTATGGAACTTACTTGTGAGGCTTTGTTTTAGCATCTTTATATCCCGTGTTATATATACACACGCCTTTCAAAACTAAATACCTAGCAAGGTAGTTGAGCTGAGGGCTTGTGAGGCTCCCTCTACTTACCATATATAGATTTAGCCTTGTTCATGCTTATAGTTGTGATAATGAGGGGCTTCAAACAACTTATATAGGGGTGGTACCTTATGTGAAGGAAAATAATGTTTTATAACAAGTAAACTTCTTAATATATAAATGTTTTTCTTTAATTTAAGTTCTTGTATGTGATACATATGATGATATGAAGAAAAACAAACGCTTTTTTTGTTATCTTGTTTAATGACACTATTAATATATCGATGTGATTTTTTTTCTTTAGGCATGCACGTTATCAAACGAGAAATCCACCGTTTGATGTTTTTTAATGATCGTTTTGAGGATAACCATGCACTTGTGCTCTACTAAGCTTCGTAAGGGTTTTCTTGGTATGATATGATATTCAATGCAAACTTACCAGTTTCTCACACAACCATTAATTAACTTACCTTTATTATTCCTTTGAATGTCTATTGCGGGTATTGATAACTTAAGTCTTCATTATACTCATCATGGTGTCTTTCTTGCACCCTTTTCTTCCTTAACTCCATTCGTGATGAGTCCATAATTGTTTTATGAAAGTGTTTGACTATAATTCAAATTTTAAGAACACTCTCCAAAATAACCATTATGACACAATAGTGTTTATCAATCTTAAATCAAAATCGATAAATCTTATAGTTTGTGATGATATTGGTAGAATCTTTTTTCAGTCTTCTTAAATATGGTAAAGGATAACTACTTCTATAAAAATTCTTTGTGAATTGTGACCTAAGTTAAATTTTGTGATAAAATCTGGGAACATCATGTATAGACGATCATTCCACCAACCCACCATTTGTTTGCATACTTCTGATTATCTATGCAATATTATAATATTACGAGACTTATTTTTTTTTTCTTTTTTTGTTTATCAATGAAAAGGTGGTTTGGGAGCTACAAGAAAAGGGGCAGCTCACTATATCTGTTTCTCTGGTTGTACTTGGATGCTTGAATGTAACTTTCATACAACGGGTTTGTGTAATTTGTTCTAAGTACCTTTTTTTTTGTAATGTTTATAAAATATAAGTTTATTTGTTCGAATAATTGCTCTTTAAACGTAGGCCACATGCTTTTTTCTGGAAATTCGCATTTCTAGACGAAAGCTTATAAATTAAAGGAGTTTGCTTCTTTTTTCTTTTTATCATAGTTTTCGTTTCATATGTTTAATATAAACTAAAGACCCCTTGTAAATATTTTCTTGTTTCAAAATATATATAGAATCTAGCATGCTATCATTTAACTATCTCATGTAGCCGTTAAGAAAACTTACCCCGCCGCGAAGTACAAGTGTTTTTATATACACACAACTTGCGTATGATTTTTTTTATTGTTTTAAAGTTTGAATTTTGTTCCCGCCCTGTATTGTTGACTCCGCTGCAACGCGCAGGTTCTCCACTAGTTAATTTAATAGTATGTCAGTTCTTACTCATTATGCTTTGGTTATTTGAATCGATTGCAAGGGAAACTTAACTAAGAAAAGACCATTTAGTGTAGCACAAATATTTCCAAGTGTAACATCCCGATTTTTGATAAATTATTTTATAAAAACAATATCAGTTCTTATTTAATATGGGTTCAATATTGTTATTGTAAAAACGGGACTAATATGTCAAAATTGGGGTCAAAACTAGTAAACTACGAATAGTCAATTTAGTTATAGAAGTTATATTTAACCCCTTGTGTGTTGTGTTTGTTTTATGCAATCTTGTTGAAAATATAACATAAAAGTTACACTTTTATTTCTCATTTTATTCTTCATTTATGGTTACTTTGACATCTTGCATAAAAGTTTATGTTTTGTAGGTTTTGTTGATGCATTGGATCTTGTTAGGATTTTTGGTCATTATCAGAAGTAGAGGTTGAGTGCTGATCGAGTGATGTAGGTTTTGTGAGTATAGGAGAACCCTAACTTGGGTCCCCCTCTTGGTGAGATCTCTCATTGTCTTCTAGTTTCTGTATTGTGTCTAGGCGTCTCTGGCCGGGTTAGGGTGGACCGGCATCTGTTGTAACACCCCAACCGATGGCGGAAACATCGGGATGTCACGTATTGATGATCGTTCAGTAGCTCATGGTAAATAATAAGTTTCAATAAATGATTTAAATAAATTACATACAATTGTTCTACGAATTTGTACATCAAAATAAAAAAAAAAATACTAGCTACGCATCTTCAAGCATTAACTCTAATCTTCAAGCAAGCTATAACCTGAAACATGTTAAGTTTGAAAATATTTTGGGTCAACAAAAGTTGGTGAGAATTACATAGGTTTTGATAATTGAATAAAAATGTTGTGCAATTCATGTGTCATGGCAAGTCTAGTCCATATGTGAAAACATACTAGAAGTAAATCGAGTGCATAATCAACCCTTGTGATTGTTATAATGTGGTACATCCCATACGCTTATGGTTCACTCAAATATGTTATGCAATAACAAACACCCACGCTACCTTTGTAGGAGGCACGTATCCGGGTGGGATTGTCAGTCCAATAGATCTATCAATGTATACCGTCGGCTGATCAATGTTAATGATTATGCTAGAATTGTGCTTACCCTAATCATGTTCAAGACATAATGCAACATAGAAAAACACATAGACACATTGATGATCGAATTGCATAAATGATGTTGTAACATGTTTCACCCCAAAAACGGTGATAAATAGAAAAGGGGCTATGTAAAACTCACCTGAAATTCACTGTGTAGGTACTAGCAAAACAATAGTCTGAACTTGAATTAATTGAACATCTTGTGCCCTATGAGAAGTAAAGGACGTCTTAAATTCTAATACAAATAAGCTTGTTTTTGTTATGGTTGTAAAGATAGTTTATCCAACTACCTAGACACGTATTGAAAGAATGCGTGTCTTAATAAGTGTATGACTTAACGAACCGATAGTAACTTGGTTTGGTTTCACAAAATGTATTCGTATGTATAGCTATTGGAAATAAATAAGTTATTGAAGTTATTGGTAAAGACACATTTTGTATAGCGAAATAATATTTACGTAGCTTGACTCAAATGTTAATTCGTCTCGTATCTTGGATAGTATATATGTACTTATAAATATTTCTATTTATGACGACGTAAGATTTGAAAGTTAGAATTTATTTGTAAAAACATAATCTCGTTTACACATAATCATAAACTTGAAAGGCCGATTTGGTTCTTATATTTTATAAAAATTTGGGCAGAGTTTCCTCTGTTTTTGTAAGAAACCAGACAACACAAGTCGTCTATTTTAACTCAAAACATCAATTCCAACACAAGACGACCCATTCATTTATCCGCAATTTCAAACCAACGAGACTTATACGTTTCGACACTTTATAAATTATGCTTATATAGGTATATAACAATTTATAAACATAGTCCAACAATTAGCCCGACAATACATCATGAAGTCACGCTTTTAATATACAAGTTTATCGTTTATATTTATTTTCGGTTCGTTCGCGAGTTAAACATAAATTTTGTTCGCATTCAAAATATATAAATTTATAAACAATAATAAAATTGCGAGTTAATTATACCGAAACTACGCGCGCCTCCCAAAACTGTCTTGGACGTTGCGTTGACCCGATCTCTTGACCAAGTTTGACCGGACCCAAACTTCGACCAGCTTGTACAGTGCGTGGACTGGATCTGACCGAAACGAACCGTGAGCCAGTTGACTTGTTGACTGAGGGTTTGACCAGTTGACCCGAGTTGACTATTGACACAAGTTGTTGACCAGATCTGAATCCAAAATGAAACCCAAGTCCATCCCCTTCGAGAACCATGACAGATCTGCGTCAACCCACGACTAGAAATTGAGCCAAAAACCAAACTGTACGCCTCGGGTTCCAATACCACCTCCTTAAAACCCCCACTACCAACCACCATAGTAGCCGGACCACCACATTCTGCCCTCTCTTGGGCTTTCAGAACATCCTGCCGCCGCCACCATGGGTATGGTGGTCGGCCGGCTCATATTCAATCAGAGAGAGAGAGAGAGAGATACGAGTGGAAGGAGAGAGAGAGAGTAGAGAGAGAGACCTGCGAGAGAGAGAGATGAGAGGATTTGGGGGTTGTTTCAGCCAAGAATCTGGAAGGTGAGAGGGGTTGATTATGGTACCTGTTGTGTTTGGTGGCGGCGCGCGTGGTGGTTGTAGGCTGAAGGAAGGGGCGGCGGCCGGGTGGTGGTTGTTGGTGGCAGTGCCGCGTCGCGGAAACCCAGATGGGGTGAGGTTTGGTGGCTGTTGTGCAGGGAGTTGTTGTGGGGAAGAAGAAGTGTGAGGGAGGGAGAGTGTGCGAGAAAGAGAGAGGGCAGGGAGAACAAGAAAAATATATTGGGAGCTAGGGTTTTGTGTTTGTGATGGAGAAGAAGAAGATTAGTGGGGTTTAAATAGGTAGGGTTGTTGTGTGGGTTAAGTGGTTGGGTACTGCGTATACGGGCCAGTTACTGACTCGGTCTCGTTTAAATTACGTAACTTGTTTTAATCGTTTAAAATACATATTTTGTTAAATTTATTTATATAAACCAACTTTAAACGAGTAGTTGGACCATATATTTGTTATAATATATTTTTAGTCGCGTTTTATTTTTCATGAGCAGTTATTGTTTCTAATAATAATAACGACAATTACATATATGTTTTATAAGTTAATGTCGTGTAAGAACGTATTATTTGCAAACGAGATATTAGTGTTAACGAATTAAAAATCGTTTTATGAATAAAATTATTATTACATTATTCGGGAAACGCTGGGCGTTACATCTGTCTTGTCTGTTTGTGTATGATATTGTGCTTATATTTCTTGTCTATCATTGTGTGTCTTTATTGGTTCTTGCTGATTGTCTACTATACATATATCTATTTATAGTTATATAAGACTCCTGTGTTAAGATCTGGGTGGGCACCTATGAGTGATGAACCCACTATCTGAACACTGACACAGTCTGGTCTTCTTAGGACATATCTGTTGGTTATATTTCTGGTATTACTTGTCTGTGTTAGCCTCCTTGGCTAATTCTTTACTTGTCTTTCTATTACTGTTTATTTGTTTGGTTTGTGATTGGCTGTTACTGTCATGGGTGAATCTGGTGGTGGAGGTGCTGGATCATCCAGTACTCTGACAAGTAAATTGGATATTGGTGATCCACTCTATATCCATCCTAGTGACACTAGTAGCATGTCTATTATTAGTATCAAGCTTAAGGGAACTGAGAACTATTCCGTTTGGGCCAGTTCCATGAAGCTTGCTCTTGAAGCCAAAAATAAATTTGGTTTCATAGATGGCATCACTGTTAGGTCAATGGATGATGATGTCTTAGGAAAACAGTGGGATAGGTGTAACTCTGTGGTTCTTACCTGGCTTCTTAATTCTGTGAGTGAGGAGTTATTTCTTGGTCAAGTTTTTTCTAAGTCTGCTAGGGATGTATGGATAGACCTTAGAGAAACTTATGACAAGGTCGATGGGTCTGTTGTCTTCAACATGTATCAAAAGATTAACTCTCTAACTCAAAATGGAAGCTCAGTTTCTGAGTATTATCACAAACTTAACACCATGTGGAAGCAACTGGATTCAATAGTCCACTTGCCTTCCTGCTCTTGTTCTGCTGCAAATAAATTTAATGATTTCAGTAGTCTTATAAAACTAATGCAGTTTCTGATGGGTCTTGATGATGCATACCAACCTGTGAGATCTAATCTTTTGATGCAAGACCCCTTGCCCGCCTTCTCTATTGCCTCTAGAGAGGAATCACATAGGGGCTTTAGTAGTATGTCAAAAGGTCAGAATATGTCTTTCATGTCCAAGACATCTCAACCTTTTGACAACAGGAAGAAAACTGTCAATAGAGGATCCAACCCAAACCTGAAATGCACTCATTGCAATATGTTGGGTGACACTATTGACAGGTGTTATGAGTTAGTTGGATATCCTCCTGGTTTCAAGAAGAAGCCAGTTGGACAGGGCCCTAGGTCTAATATGTCCAACAGTACTAGTAGTAATAACAAGACCTCTATGAATACTGCCTCTGTTTCTGGCTTGCCTTTTTCACCTGAACAGATTAGCAAGTTGATGAATTCGATCAGTGAGAAAGGAACAGGTGATCCTCAGAGCTCTAACTCAGGAGGTAAATCTGTCTGTCTGAATGCCTTCTCTTATATGTCTAAAATCTCTAACCTGAAACAAGTCTTTGAAAAGTTTTCAAGTTGTTCCAACTTCATTAAAAGAGCTATTTGTATTGGGTGGATCACAGACTCAGGTGCAAATCAACACATGACTAAAACAAATGAACATATGTTTAACTGTGTTGATGTATCTGAATATAATGTTCTTGTGAAACACCCTAATGGCACTTGTGCTAAAGTAACTAAAATTGGTGATGTTAGGTTAGCTGATGGAGTTGTTCTGTATGATGTGTTCTTGGTTCCTGACTATTGTGTTAATCTGTTGTCTGTCCATAAGTTAGCTAAGGATAATAGACTTAGTGTTCTTTTTGATGAACATCACTGTTACATTCAGGATTCCAATTCAAGGAAAATCCTGGTGACTGGTGATTAAAGTGATGGTCTGTACTTTGTGGGAGAGAATGTGAGTGCAAATCTCTGTTTTAATAGTGTTACTGATTCTAATGTATGGCATAGTAGGTTAGGTCACCCATCTGATCAAGTTCTGGCTATATTAAAACATGATTTAAAGTTAGGAAAAATTGATTCTCAGCCTTGTGATATTTGTCACAAGGCTAAACAAGTAAGGTTACCCTTTCCTATCAGTGAACATAAGACCAAACAAATTGGTGATATTGTTCACCTAGATGTTTGGGGACCTTATAAAGTCACTAGTAAAGAAGGGTACAAATAATTTCTAACTATTATGGATGACTTTTCTAGAACAGTTTGGTGTTACATGTTAAAACATAAAGGAGAAGTATTTGAAAATATACTTATCTTTTATGAACTTGTAAAAACTCAGTTTGAAAAAAGAGCTAAAGTCTTTAGGAGTGATAATGGTAGTGAATTTGTTAACAAACAAATGAATTTGTTTTGTAACACTAATGGTATCATTCACCAAACTTCCTGCACTTATACACCACAACAAAATGGTGTAGCAGAAAGAAAAATAGACACTTGTTAAATATGGCCAGAGCATTCTTGTTTCAGAGTGGTGTCCCACTTACTTTTTGGTCTGATTGTGTGTTAACTGCTACCTATTTGATAAATAGGATTCCATCTTCTGTGCTGTTAGGAAAGAGTCCATATGAGGTAATGTTTGGGTCCCCCCCATACTTGATCATTTGAAAACATTTGGGTGTCTGTGCTTCAATACTATTTTAGAAGAACATGATAAATTGTCTATTAAAGCTGATAAATGTGTCTTAATTTGGGTATTCAAACTTAAAAAAAGGTTATAAACTTTGGTGTCTTGACACAAAACAAGTCATTTTCTCTAGAGATGTCAGATTTTATGAAGAGATTTATCCTTTTCATCAAAAAGAGTTTAAAAATGTTGAATTTGTTCCTGTGTAACACCCCAACCGATGGCGGAATCATCGAGGTGTCACGTAGTGACGATTGTTCAAAAGCATATGGTACTAAAATGTAAATATATTATTGAATAATTTTAATTGTCTTACATAGATGAAAAGAGAAAAATACAAAAGTCTGAGCTAAACATGAAAATTGAAATAACTTATTAAAAGCAAGCACTAAAATCCAATGCTATGGAACTAAGATCAAACTGCACCTGAAACATGTACAAAATAGGTTTTGTCAACATAAGAAATGTTGGTGAGCATTCCTAGTTTTAATACATATAGTAAGTTGGAAAAAAAATCGTATACAATTCAAGTGCAAAGCTACAGTGCAAATATGAAAACTATGTATCATACAAATGAGCGAAATCAATCCTGTGACTGTATAATGTACTAAATGAACGGCGGTGTACTTATCCTATAAATTGATAATAACTTAACAATGACCACGGATTCTCCGATGAAAAAGGGGGAGAATCAACCTAGGCGGGTTGTCAATCCAATAGCGCTATCCAATGTTAAGGTCGGCTTGTACAATGTTAACGATTTCACTAAGTACAAATGTATTCTACATGTAATGTCTAAGCATAAAGCACGTTTGTAAGCAAATGCACATAGTACTAGAATTGTATTGTGAAAATGTGAACTTGTATTTGTAATTTGTATAAGTGTACATGTAACACCCCAAAAATGAATAAAAGCAAAAAGGGGATAGAAAATACTCACTTTCGCCAAATGACTAGATGACTAAGCGAGCGTGAAAATGCGAGCAATCCAAAGATTCAACAACAAAACTAGTCCAGTTTAGAAGAAAAGAAACCGAATAGGAAAAAAATATCAAGCTTCCAATTCGCCAATTACAAGAGCTTATAATCAAAGCTTCAAAATTAGAAGTAATATACTCTAGAAGAAAGGTATGAGGGAGAGTTTAATCGAATTGAAACAATCGATTTAGAGGTGCAAAGTGTAATGGGTCATAGGTGGGTTTTTATACTAGTTTTGGATTCAATTAGGCTTTAAAATTGGTCAACACAATAAAGTAAGGTTTTAAGATGAATTGACTATTTGACTAGGACTTTGACTAGGATTTTGACTAAGACTTTGACTAGGACTTTTGACTAGAACTTTTATTGGAACTTTGACTGTTTGACTGTCTTAGCGGACCGCGATGGCTAAAAAAATATTTTTTCTAATTTAATCAATTTTAAGTTATAGACTTGTTTCCTTCTGTTTCTAAGTTGTTTTAGGACTGAAAATTAAGGGCTTTGAGTATCAAGGTCTGAAACATACGTGCTCGGGTGTAGATGTGAGCATAAAATGTGCATACTTTTACTTATAAAAATTATAAGTTTTATTAAATTGTGAATTTTGGTCCTATTAAAATACGAGGGTTAAAAATGAAAATTTTGAAATAGTTGAGGAACCAATTATGCACATTTATGAAAAGTGAAGGGTGCAGGTTGTCACAGTCTCCCCTACTTTAGAAAATTTCGTCCCGAAATTACTTTCAAGTGAAGGTTTCCATGAAACAAAAGACATTTGTAAAAAGGCAAGTAGATTTTAAGAAATGCATCAGCCATGATTTGACAAAGTTTGAAGTAGTTGTTTAATACCCAAAATAAGAGTTTGAAAATCCTTAAAGTTTGACCCAAGGTTAGAGAATTAAGAGTTTATAATGAGCATGGTTTGGGAAAAGTATGTAACTGGTGATGGCAGGGCAGTGTTATAGTAGCTTCCCTTACTTTAGAGAAGTTTCTAACTGAACTTTATTAAGGACATGCAACAGGATTTCGACTAACAGAGAGTGTAAGAGTATAGAAAGTTTGTGTTTTCTATGTGGATGGTCCAGAGAAAGACTCTAGGAAGTCGAATTGAAGCTCGTGTAAGAACATTCTTATCGAAAATGCTAGCTATTAGTCAACGATCTAATAAAGAGATAGTAATGGATAGGTTCTTGGTCAGACTCCTAGTCCGCTCCCGCAGTATCGCTCGTGCTTATATATAGGGTGTACCGCAGCTAACCCACCACACTACTAATACTTTGGACTTGTACTGATTGTCTACCAATAGCCTAAGTAGAATCACACACCACCCCCATGTACCTGTAAATCCATGATTGCGTTCCGGACCGTAACCATCGATTTACCTTACACGAGGGTGCTATGCTTTTTCCATAACACTAACATAAGTAATACAAGAAACAATGCATGCAACCAAAATGTGTTAAGTAGTAGATACTGCTCAATTATAAGATGCGGTTAGAAGTTCTTCCCCTTTCAGTTTCACCCTTTAACCGTAATGAGACTAATGTGTATGTATAAGACATGATTAGGGGTTCTTCACCTTTCGGGTTCACCCTTAACCGGTAAATTTATGTTCACATCATTGGGCTCTAAACAACCATATTGATAAACTCTAAGAATTACACCGTTACCCTCGGGTTAGAGGAATACTCTGAACCGAGTCGTACATGGGAACTGGCTTAGATCTCATACGAGCTATCAATTAGTATGTTCGTTGGCCATGATGATGAACAAAATAATGTAAAGTATAACAGGGTTTTGCTCACAACAAAAAAAATATGCATACCAAATATGCGTTCATGTAAGTATATAAGTATAGCATAAAATTTCGATTGAAAGAATAGTATAACGTAAATCGAGTAAATCGCACAATTTGCACAAAATGAAAGTAAATGAGTTAAATTAATGCTCAAAACTAGTGTTGTAAGAATAACTACTAATAACTAGTGCGAGAATAGTTGCGAATAACGCGTGAAAATAACTACCAACAAAAGAATAATACAAAAATAATAAGATAATGTACGAACGTAACTATAAATAGAATGGTGTAAAAAAATAATGAAATTTACTGTATATGAAAGTGCGCAGAACAGACGTATAGTCTACTGGTATGAGGATAACTTTTTGGAAACCGAAGAATGTTTTAAGTTGAAAACAGGTTCACTTGAAAAGATTTCGTAGGTACACATTTTCATGTGTTTACGAGAAGTCGAGTTTGAAAAGTGTTATAAGGTATATTATTAGCTGCAAATTCCTCCCGAAAACATATATTGGATACGTTATATGAAAACATGCAGATTTACATTTGATTTGTAAAATATGCAATGCAAGTTTATAAAATGCAAGATGAAACCATTTCATGAAGTGTGTGTAAATCTAATGTGTTTCAAAAGACCAAGATTTAAAATGATGTGAAGGTTGTGAATGATCCCAGATGCCTTGACAAATTTTGGAAAATAAAATTTTCTGTATTTAAACATTTCTTTAACTTGTGGGTTGAAAAGTCGGAAATTTTTAATTGTTATGAAATGTTGAGAAAATCGAAGTGTTACCCGTTAAGACTGGGTAAACTTGAAACCTTTTAAATTTTCAAACTTTTATGAAATTTATATATTAAAAGATCATTTATTTGCAGGATCGTTAATGCATCTCCTTGGGCTCATAGCGTGCTATTTGTTTCAAGGCACAAGGTGTATGAAAAGTGTGTTCTAATTTGGCGAATAGGCTTTGTGAAAAGACTTATAGAATAAGTTGTCAAATTAATCGTTTTAGAGAGTAGTGTACTAGTGCGTATCGTGTAGGTAGGCATTTATGTATGAGTTTAGTCTGACTAAGAAGTGCTAACTAATGGTAGTTGGTTATGGCTTGGACGACTGGGCGTGGCTATATTAGTATTAGATATATCAGAATATATTGTATTGAAAGTATTGTGGCTATATAAACGGATACAAAAGTCATAATTTAAGGATATACTGTGACTTCGATCACGTAAGTTTGTAAACATGAAGATATAAGACAGGTTGAATAATAAGTTTTGGGAAAACATGTTTATTTTTAACTGTATGATAACGCAATATTCCTAAAATCAGGATGTGGTCGAAGTTAAACACAGAGTTTAAAACTTAAGTAGTGGGTAAAAATGTTATAACTCAAAAAGAGTAATACCTTATAGTGTAAAAGTCAAAAAGTATAAGTGGAATAGTGTAAGCTTTAATGCGATAATATATCGAACAAAAAGTTTTAATAATGATTATAAGGAATCCAAAAGTGAATGATCAATGAATAATGGCATATGAAATATCAAGTGATTAAATGGAATCTTCAAATGATAAACAAACATAAATATCAATGATATAAACATTGGAATTGTTTCCATAGGAAACTTTGACCAACTCAAGTATTTGAAATTTCCTGGTGACTTGTGGGGGCGTACTTTAGCCTATAAGTGAATGCTCATCCCAAGAGTTCCCAGGTAGGTATACGGGTCCCTCGTCTGATTGGGATTTATACGAAATACCAAGCCTAGACAGAAAACTCAGGATACAGGCGCTCACCCTTTCAGATTGCACGTGCCCCATCACTAGTGAATTCCAAAACTTTAGCGAGTTTAAAAACGAGATGCAAAAATAGATCCTTGAGATTTGGATTTCACTCCTAACTCAAAGATGTATTTCAAAATTGAAAACAATTGTGGAATGAAACCAATCACTAAGTTAAGGATATCACTCCTAGCTTAGTGGTTAAGTTCCTTTTTGAAAGAAATACTCTTTGAGGTGTGGATGTCACTCCTATCTCAAAGATATATTCCTAAGATAAATAACATATAGAGGAGTGAAACTAATCACCAAGGTATGGATGTCACTCCTAACTTGGTGATATCGTTTCGTTTGTGAAATACGAGTATCTTCTTCTTTAAACAACACACCGAAAGAATAACGAGAAAGAATCATAGTGAAATATCTTGAAAGAAAATAATAGGATAAAGAGAAATAAACACGAGAGGACTCGTGAATGTAAGCTTGGTTATAGACTAGGCTAAAAGGCATTCTAATAACCTAATTCCCTATAACCATGGCTCTGATACCAATCTGTAACACCCCAACCGATGGCGGAATCATCGAGGTGTCACGTAGTGACGATTGTTCAAAAGCATATGGTACTAAAATGTAAATATATTATTGAATAATTTTAATTGTCTTACATAGATGAAAAGAGAAAAATACAAAAGTCTGAGCTAAACATGAAAATTGAAATAACTTATTAAAAGCAAGCACTAAAATCCAATGCTATGGAACTAAGATCAAACTGCACCTGAAACATGTACAAAATAGGTTTTGTCAACATAAGAAATGTTGGTGAGCATTCCTAGTTTTAATACATATAGTAAGTTGGAAAAAAAATCGTATACAATTCAAGTGCAAAGCTACAGTGCAAATATGAAAACTATGTATCATACAAATGAGCGAAATCAATCCTGTGACTGTATAATGTACTAAATGAACGGCGGTGTACTTATCCTATAAATTGATAATAACTTAACAATGACCACGGATTCTCCGATGAAAAAGGGGGAGAATCAACCTAGGCGGGTTGTCAATCCAATAGCGCTATCCAATGTTAAGGTCGGCTTGTACAATGTTAACGATTTCACTAAGTACAAATGTATTCTACATGTAATGTCCAAGCATAAAGCACGTTTGTAAGCAAATGCACATAGTACTAGAATTGTATTGTGAAAATGTGAACTTGTATTTGTAATTTGTATAAGTGTACATGTAACACCCCAAAAATGAATAAAAGCAAAAAGGGGATAGAAAATACTCACTTTCGCCAAATGACTAGATGACTAAGCGAGCGTGAAAATGCGAGCAATCCAAAGATTCAACAACAAAACTAGTCCAGTTTAGAAGAAAAGAAACCGAATAGGAAAAAAATATCAAGCTTCCAATTCGCCAATTACAAGAGCTTATAATCAAAGCTTCAAAATTAGAAGTAATATACTCTAGAAGAAAGGTATGAGGGAGAGTTTAATCGAATTGAAACAATCGATTTAGAGGTGCAAAGTGTAATGGGTCATAGGTGGGTTTTTATACTAGTTTTGGATTCAATTAGGCTTTAAAATTGGTCAACACAATAAAGTAAGGTTTTAAGATGAATTGACTATTTGACTAGGACTTTGACTAGGATTTTGACTAAGACTTTGACTAGGACTTTTGACTAGAACTTTTATTGGAACTTTGACTGTTTGACTGTCTTAGCGGACCGCGATGGCTAAAAAAATATTTTTTCTAATTTAATCAATTTTAAGTTATAGACTTGTTTCCTTCTGTTTCTAAGTTGTTTTAGGACTGAAAATTAAGGGCTTTGAGTATCAAGGTCTGAAACATACGTGCTCGGGTGTAGATGTGAGCATAAAATGTGCATACTTTTACTTATAAAAATTATAAGTTTTATTAAATTGTGAATTTTGGTCCTATTAAAATACGAGGGTTAAAAATGAAAATTTTGAAATAGTTGAGGAACCAATTATGCACATTTATGAAAAGTGAAGGGTGCAGGTTGTCACATCCTGATTTAGAAAACATTACTCATTTAAATTTTTTTGATAGTATTGAGTCAAACACCCAAAATAGTAATCGAGTGACCAAGGATAAACCTCTCAATGATGAAAGGGAAACCAATGTGTCTGATGATGTTCCTGCTAGTGTGCAATCAGGTGCTTCTCCCAGGGCTGTTGGGGGGGGGGGTAGACCCTGTTGACCCTCAACAGGGACAGCAGCCTGGTAGTCCAGGAAGTAGGAGCTCTGATAGGGCAGACCATGATGTGGGAACATCAAATGCTGAGACCACCCTACCTGAGGTAAGTGTTAGAAAATCTTCTAGGGTATTTAATTTACCTAGAAGGTTTAATGACTATGTTGTCGAAGGAAAAGTCAAGTATGGTCTTGAAAAGGTTGTGAACTATTCCTGTTTGTCTAAAGAAAACTTTAGTCTTGTGTCTGTTTTAAATAGAACTGTTGAGCCCAGTTCCTATAAAGAGGCTGCCAAGGATCCCAAATGGGTTGAGGCAATGAACTCTGAAATGGAGGCCTTACATAGGAACAATACATGGGTTCTAACTGATTTACCTGTAGGGAGAAAAGCTATAGGTTGTAAGTGGATTTTTAAAGTCAAATATAAGTCTAATGGGGAAGTTGAGAGATATAAGGCTAGACTAGTTGCTAAGGGTTTTAACCAAAGAGAGGGACTTGATTTTGGAAAGACTTTCTCTCCTGTTGTAAAAAATGGTCACTGTTAGGTGTGTTTTGACTCTAGCTGTTCAAAATAATGCCTTTCTATATGGTTCAATTTCTGAAGATGTATATATGTCCCTCCCTAAAGGTTATTACTCTAAGAATGAAACCAAAGTTTGCAAGCTAGTTAAGTCTCTATATGGTCTCAAACAGGCCCCTAGACAATGGAATGAAAAGTTAATAACTGTTTTGTTAAATACGGGTTTCATTCAAAGTATTTGTGATCATTCCTTATTTGTAAAGTCTGTTAGGAATGTCTTTGTGGTCTTACTGGTCTATGTTGATGACATTGTGATTACTGGTAATTGTGAGTCTGAAATCAGCAAAGTTAAAGATATCCTTAGGTCAAACTTTCAAATTAAAGACTTAGGAAAGTTAAAGTACTTTCTAGGAATAGAAGTCCTGTATTCTGATCAAGGTGTCTGTTTATCTCAGAGAAAGTATTGCTTGGAACTCTTAAGTGAGTTTGGTTATTTAGGGTGCAAACCTGTTAATACACCTATTGAGTAAAGTTATATAGTTTCAGCTAAACATAAACAGGCTGAAACTATTCTTGAAAACATTACTAGTTTTCAAAAGTTAATAGGAAAGTTGATTTATCTTTCCTTAACTAGACCAGACATTAGCTATGCTGGTCAATTCCTTAGCCAATTTATGCATAGACCAACACAATTCCATTTACAAGTTGCCTTAAGGCTTCTTAGATATCTGAAATTGTGTCCTGGGAAAGGAATTATGTTTAATAAGTCTGATCAGCTTTGTCTAAATGCATATGTTGATGCTGATTGGGCAAAGTGTATTATAACCAGGAAATCTATTATTGGTTATTGTGTATTCTTAGGTAATTCCCTTGTTTCTTGGAAAAGCAAGAAGCAAAGCATAGTGTCCAGATCTTCAGCCGAAGCTGAATACCGAGCACTGTGCTCAGCCACTTGTGAGCTCATTTGGCTAAAAAACTTGTTAAGTGAACTAAAGGTTAATGTCAAAATGCCAGTTAATTTGTATAGTGACATCAAGGCTGCAATTTCTATTGCAGCCAATCCTGTGTTTCATGATCGTACTAAGCACTTTGAGATTGATCTTCATTTCATAAGGGAAAAAAAATTCAAATGGGATTGTTGGTACTGTCAAGGTTGATTCAAGTAATCAAGTTGTTGATATACTTACTAAGGGTCTTGATAGTAATCAACATAACTTTCTTTGTGATAAACTGGGAATGATAGATATGTTTAATGCTTGAACTAAGGGGGCATGTAAAAATATGTAGCAGATATCTAGTTAAATGCATTATTAAAAAGAAGTATGTTTGGGTTTATGGTCTGATGGGCTAACATAATAATAAGAATGTGGGCTCATAATAATATGTGGCCCATCCATGGCCCGTTATCTTTGTGAGATATTTGTTTTGTCTCGTGTGTTACAGGCCGTTGGATTACTTTCTTTATCACCGTTGGATTATTTCTGGTGGAAGGATCGAGATCAGCTATAAATAAAGCTCTCTCTCTCTTGGATACTGTTCGTCTCATTTGTTTCGTTCACAAGTTGTATTAGGGTTTCATATTGTTTGGTTCATCTCTCTGTATTGTCTTTCGTAAGTATTTGTATTGTTTCTTTATAGTCTTCATCTGCTGATCATATTAATCAGCAGATTTAGACTGAACCTTGTATCAGTTTATTGATCTCAGTGATTTGCTGAGATCTTGGGTTGGCTGGGCACTTTTGGGTTGGCTAAATAAGATTTTGTCACCGTGTTTTGTCGCCTACATCTCTTGTTCTTGGTTGAGTTTGTGTTGGCTCATTGTTATTGTTTGTACAAACCCTAAAATTCTACAATCTTGAAGTGTCTGTCTAGATCTTATTGTAAAGGTTATCGTCTAGTAATCTTGTGTTTGTTAAGAGTGGCTGTGAGAGATATTGTGTAATCCTGTATTATTGTTAGGGTTTGAACAATTTTGGGTTAAGATCTTGAAATATAAGTTTGCGTTTACAATATACCATGTTTCTGACAAATCTTTTGCTGAAAAAATAAGAATGATGGTTACCTTTAACAAAAAAAAAAAAAAAAAAAAAAAGAGTGCGTTCAAAATCCTTTAAAAAGGGTGAGTTCAAATCCTCTCAGGTAAGACATTTTGCCGTAGAAAAATCTAATGAAAAATTATAGAAATTTTAGATTTGGAGATCGATGAATTTGAACAAAATTGATTAAAATACTTTATTTCAATTCTTTACTTAATAAAAGGGGCAAATTACATAAAGATAGCACGTAGGCGGGCAACAAGCTGTGGCGCCATCTCCTGGATAGAGAACCATAATCTACTGAAAACGAATCCTCGCCCCTGGGGAGTCGAGAAGTTGATGTGGACCACCCGTTGGACTCTCGTCAGGAACCTAATCACCTCCGATGCCAAAAAGCTAAATGTGTCAAAAGCCAAAGGGACAAAAGCATGTTGGTTATCCTTGCACGCTTTATCGTGCTTTGCGACCTTGTTTGACTCTACTCTACCGACCGCTTGCCTAGCCACGTACCCACTATCCATGAATCCCTCTAAAGGAGACACTCACGTAAGGTCGATGCATGCGATACCTAGACTTTGCTTTTATCTAGGGGTGCAAACGAGCCGAGCGGCTCGCGAGCTGCTCGAGATCGACTCAGTAAAAAGCTCGAACGAGCCGAGTCATATCGAGCTCGAGCCCGAGCTCGAGCCTGAAATAAAGCTCATTTGGTTATCGAGCTTGAGCTCGAGCCTCGAATGTAAAGCTCGGTTGGGCTCGTCGAACCTTATCGAGCTTTGCTTATTTATGTCAATTAATATTATATAAGCCAATTGTATTGCAACCTATGCATTAACTAAATTACTTTGGGCATTGGGCTTCTTAATTGTCCAACACGAGTTCATTAATGGTCTAAAACAAGTCCTTAATAGTCAAAACGAGCTCCTTAATGGTCCAAAACGAGCTCGAGCCGAGCTTAGGCTCGTTTAAACTCTTGCCACATGCATTTTGATCGAGATTTCGAGCCGAGCTCGAGTTTTTAACTATACTATCGAGCCGAGATCGAGCCCAAAATACAAGGCTCGAATCGAGCTCGAGCTCGGCTCGGCTCGTTTTGTGACAACCTGCACCCTTCACTTTTCATAAATGTGCATAATTGGTTCCTCAACTATTTCAAAATTTTCATTTTTAACCCTCGTATATTAATAGGACCAAAATTCACAATTTAATAAAACTTATAATTTTTATAAGTAAAAGTATGCACGTTTTATACCCACTTCTACACCCGAGCACGTATGTTTCAGACCTTGATACCCAAAGCCCTTAATTTTCGGTCCTAAAACAACTTTGAAATCGAAGGAAACAAGTCCAGAACTTAAAATTGATTAAATTAGAAAAAAAATGATTTTTTTAGATTTCGCGGTTCGCTGCGACAGTTAAACAGTCAAAGTTTCAGTCAAAGTCTCAGTCAAAGTCCCAGTCAAAGTCCTAGTCAAAGTCTTAGTCAAACAGTCAAAGTCCTAGTCAAATAGTCAATTCATCATAAAACCTTACTTTATGGTGTTGACCAATTTTAATGGCTAATTGAATCCAAAACTAGTATAAAAACCCACCTATGATCCATTACACTTTGCACCTCTAAATCGATTGTTTCAATTCGATTAAACTCTCCCTCGTACCTTTCTTTTATAGTATATTACTTCTACATTTGAAACTTTGATTAAAAGCTCTCGTAATTGGCGAATTGGAAGCTGGATATTTTTCTTATTCGGTTTCTTTTCTTCTAAATTGGACTAGTTTCGTTGTTGAGTCTTTGGATTGCTCGCATTTTCACGCTCGTTTAGTCATCTAGTTATTTGGCGAAAGTGAGTATTTCCTACCCCCTTTTTGCTTTTATACATTTTCGGGGTGTTACATGTACACTTATACAAATTACAAATACAAGTTCACATTTTTACAATACAATTCTAGTACTATGTGCACTTGCTTTACAAACGTGCTTTATGCTTAGACATTACATATAGAATACATTTGTACTTAGTGAAATCATTAACATTGTACAAGCTGACCTTAACATTGGATAGCGCTATTGGATTGACAACCCGCCTAGGTTGATTCTCCCCCTTTTTCATCGGAGAATCCGTGGTCATTGTTAAGTTATTATCCATTTATTGGATAAGTACATCACCGTTCATTTTAGTACATTTATACAGTCACAAGATTGATTTCGCTCATTTGTATGATACATAGTTTACATAAATGCACTGTAGCTTTGCACTTGAATTGTATAACATTTTTTCCAACTTACTATATGTATTAAAACTAGGAATGCTCACCAACATTTCATATGTTGACAAAACTTATTTTGTACATGTTTCAGGTGCAGTTTGATCTTAGTTCCATAGCATTGGATTTTAGTGCATGCTTTTAATAATTAATTTCAAATTTCATGTTTTGTTCAAAGTTATGTATTTTTCCCATTTCATCCATGTAAGACAATTTAAATTATTCAATAATATATTTACATTTTAGTACCATGTGCTTTTGAACAATCGTCACTATGTGACACCTCGATGATTCCGCCATCGGTTGGGGTGTTACAGATTGGTATCAGAGCCATGGTTATAGGGAATTAGGTTATTAGAATGCCTTTTAGCCTAGTCTATAACTAAGCTTACATTAACGAGTCATCTCGTGTATATTTCTCTTTATTCTTATATTTTCATTCAAGATATTTTCGCTATGGTTCTTTCACGTTATTCTTTCGATATTTTGCTTGGAGTAGAAGACACTCGTATTTCACAAACGAAACGATATCACCAAGTTAGGAGTGGCATCCATACCTTGGTGATTAGTTTCACTCCTCTATATGTTATTTATCTTAGGAATATATCATTGAGATAAGAGTGACATCCACACCTCAAAGAGTATTTCCTTCAAAAAGAAACTTAACCACTAAGCTTGGAGTGATATCCTTAACTTAGTAATTGGTTTCATTCCACAATAGTTTCAATTTTGAAATACATCTTTGAGTTAGGAGTGAAATCTACATCTCAAGGATCTATTTTTGCATCTCGTTTTTAATCTCGCTAAAGTTTTGGAATTCACTAGTGATGGGGCACGTGCAATCTGGAAGGGTGAGCGCCTGTATCTTGAGTTTTCTGTCTAGGCCTGGTATTTCGTATAAATCCCAATCAGACGAGGGAATCGTATACCTACCTGGGAACTCTTGTGATGAGCATTTACTTATAGGCTAAAGTACGCCCTCACATGTCACTGGGAAATTTCAAATACTTGAGTTGGTCAAAGTTTCCTATAGAAACAATTCCAATGTTTTATATCATTGATATTTATGTTTGTTTATCATTTGAAGATTCCATTTAATCACTTGATGTTTCATATGCCATTATTCATTGATCATTCGCTTTTGAATCCCTTATCATCATTACTAAAACTTTTGTTCGATATATTATCACATTAAAGCTTACACTATTTCACTTATGCTCATGATTTTTACACTATAAGGTATTACTCGTTTTGCGTTAAAACATTTTTACCCACGACTTAAGTTTTAAACTATGTGTTTAACTTTGATCACATCCTGATTTTAGGAATGTTGCGTCATCATACAGTTAAAAAATGAACATGGTTTTTCCAAACTTATTATTTCAACCTGTTTTATACCTTCATGTTTACAAACTTACTTGATCGAAGTCATAGTATATCCTCATATACCTAATACTAATATTTCTGCACCCAGTCTCCTAAGCCATAGCCAACTACCATTAGTTAGAACTTCTTAGTCAGACTAAACTCATACATAAATGCCTACCTACACGATACGCACTAGTACACTACTCTCTAAAACGATTAATTTGACAACTTATTCTATAAGTCTTTTCACAAAGCCTATTCGCCAAATTAGAACACCCTTTTCATACACCTTGTGCCTTGAAACAAATAGCCCGCTATGAGCCCAAAGAGATGCCTTAACGATCCTGCAAATAAATGATCTTTCAATGTATAAATTTCGTAAAAGTTTGAAAATTTAAAAGGTTTCAAGTTTACCCAATCTTAACGGGTAACACTTCGATTTTCTCAACATTTCATAACAATTAAAAATTTCTGACTTTTCAACCCACAAGTTAAAGAAATGTTTAAATATAGAAAATTTTATTTACCAAAATTCGTCAAGGCATCTGGGATCATTCACAACCTTCACATCATTTTAAATCTTGGTCTTTCGAAACACATTAGATTTACACACACTTCATGAAATGGTTTCATCTTGCATTGCATATTTTAGAAATCAAATGTAAATCTGCATGTTTTCATATGACGTATCCAATATATGTTTTCGGGAGGAATTTGCAACTAATAATATACCTTATAACACTTTTCAAACTTGACTTCTCGTAAACACATGAAAATGTGTACCTACGAAATCTTTTCAAGTGAACCTGTTTTGAACTTAAAACATTCTTCGGTTTCCAAAAGGTTATCCTCATACCAGTAGACTATACGTCTGTTCTGCGCACTTTCATATACAGTAAATTTCATTATTTTTTACACCATTCTATTTATAGTTACGTTCGTACATTATCTTATTATTTTTGTATTATTCTTTTGTTGTTAGTTATTTTCACACGTTATTCGCGACTATTCTCGCACTAGTTATTAGTAGTTATTCTTACAACACTAGTTTTGAGCATTAATTTAACCTGTTTACTTTCATTTTGTGCAAATTGTGCGATTTACTCGATTTACGTTATGCTATTCTTTCAATCGAAATTTTATGCTATACTTATATACTTACATGAACGCATATTTGGTATGCATATTTTTTTTTGTTGTGAGCAAAACCCTGTTATACTTTACATTATTTTGTTCATCATCATGGCCAACGAACATACTAATTGATAGCTCGTATGAGATCTAAGCCAGTTCCCATGTACGACTCGGTCCAGAGTATTCCTCTAACCCGAGGGGAACGGTGTAATCCTTAGAGTTTATCAATATGGTTGTTTAGAGCCCAATGATGTGAACAAAAATTTACCGGTTAAGGGTTAACCCGAAGGGTGAAGAACCCCTAATCATGTCTTATACTTACACATTAATCTCATTACGGTTAAAGGTGAACCTGAAAGGAGAAGAACTTCTAACCGCATCTTATACTTGAGCAGTATCTACTACTTAACACATTTTGGTTGCACGCATTCTTTCTTGTATTACTTATGTTAGTGTTAAGGAAAATCATAGCACCCTAGTGTAAGGTAAATCGATGATTACGGTCCGGAACGCAATCATGGATTTACAGGTACATGGGGGTGGTGTGTGATTCTACTTAGGCTATTGGTAGACAATCAGTACGAGTCCAAAGTATCAGTAGTGTGGTGGGTTAGCTGCGGTACACCCTATATATAAGCACGAGCGATACTGCGGGAGCGGACTAGGAGTCTGACCAAGAACCTACCCATTACTATCTCTTTATTAGATCGTTGACTAATAGCTAACATTTTCGATAAGAATGTTCTTACACGAGCTTCAATTTGACTTCCTAGAGTCTTTCTCTGGACCATCCACACAGAAAACACAAACTTTGTATACTCTTACACTCTCTGTTAGTCGAAATCCTATTGCACGTCCTTAATAAAGTTCGGTCAGAAACTTCTCTAAAGTAAGGGAAGCTACTATAATACTGCCCTGCCCTCACCAGTTACATACTTTTCCCAAACCATGCTCATTATAAACTCTTAATTCTCTAACCTTGGGTTAAACTTTAAGGATTTTCAAACTCTTATTTTAGGTATTAAACAACTACTTCAAACTTTGTCAAATCATGTCTGATGCATTTCTTAAAATCTACTTGCCTTTTTACAAATGTCTTTTGTTTTATGGAAACCTTCACTTCAAAGTAATTTCGGGACGAAATTTTCTAAACTAGGGGAGACTGTGACAACCTGCACCCTTCACTTTTCATAAATGTGCATAATTGGTTCCTCAACTATTTCAAAATTTTCATTTTTAACCCTCGTATATTAATAGGACCAAAATTCACAATTTAATAAAACTTATAATTTTTATAAGTAAAAGTATGCACGTTTTATACCCACTTCTACACCCGAGCACGTATGTTTCAGACCTTGATACCCAAAGCCCTTAATTTTCGGTCCTAAAACAACTTTGAAATCGAAGGAAACAAGTCCAGAACTTAAAATTGATTAAATTAGAAAAAAATGATTTTTTTATATTTCGCGGTTCGCTGCGACAGTTAAACAGTCAAAGTTTCAGTCAAAGTCTCAGTCAAAGTCCCAGTCAAAGTCCTAGTCAAAGTCTTAGTCAAACAGTCAAAGTCCAAGTCAAATAGTCAATTCATCATAAAACCTTACTTTATGGTGTTGACCAATTTTAATGGCTAATTGAATCCAAAACTAGTATAAAAACCCACCTATGATCCATTACACTTTGCACCTCTAAATCGATTGTTTCAATTCGATTAAACTCTCCCTCGTACCTTTCTTTTATAGTATATTACTTCTACATTTGAAACTTTGATTAAAAGCTCTCGTAATTGGCGAATTGGAAGCTGGATATTTTTCTTATTCGGTTTCTTTTCTTCTAAATTGGACTAGTTTCGTTGTTGAGTCTTTGGATTGCTCGCATTTTCACGCTCGTTTAGTCATCTAGTTATTTGGCGAAAGTGAGTATTTCCTACCCCCTTTTTGCTTTTATACATTTTCGGGGTGTTACATGTACACTTATACAAATTACAAATACAAGTTCACATTTTTACAATACAATTCTAGTACTATGTGCACTTGCTTTACAAACGTGCTTTATGCTTAGACATTACATATAGAATACATTTGTACTTAGTGAAATCATTAACATTGTACAAGCTGACCTTAACATTGGATAGCGCTATTGGATTGACAACCCGCCTAGGTTGATTCTCCCCCTTTTTCATCGGAGAATCTGTGGTCATTGTTAAGTTATTATCCATTTATTGGATAAGTACATCACCGTTCATTTTAGTACATTTATACAGTCACAAGATTGATTTCGCTCATTTGTATGATACATAGTTTACATAAATGCACTGTAGCTTTGCACTTGAATTGTATAACATTTTTTCCAACTTACTATATGTATTAAAACTAGGAATGCTCACCAACATTTCATATGTTGACAAAACTTATTTTGTACATGTTTCAGGTGCAGTTTGATCTTAGTTCCATAGCATTGGATTTTAGTGCATGCTTTTAATAATTAATTTCAAATTTCATGTTTTGTTCAAAGTTATGTATTTTTCCCATTTCATCCATGTAAGACAATTTAAATTATTCAATAATATATTTACATTTTAGTACCATGTGCTTTTGAACAATCGTCACTATGTGACACCTCGATGATTCCGCCATCGGTTGGGGTGTTACACGTTTGCACCCCTACTTTTATCCTTTAGTTCTTTTTCTCCTTTTAATGGCTAAATTACAACATATATGTTCTTTGCACGGTTTGAACCCTTAATCATTTAGTTATGGAATACACCACTAGTTTATCTTTGAACGTGCAATAAAAGTGTGATCACCTGGTTAAAATCAATGGCAAAAGTCTACCCATGCCCGCGAATGCTGACAACGTTTGTAACCCAACCTGCCACCATTCCAATGGAAAACTACCACCCGAAAGCTCGGTATGGTAAAACCTCTTACTTAACTTAGAACAATTTTACTACAGATGAGTTTTCAACCCATAACCCCAACAATAGAAAACCATAAGGCTACCAATGCACCATGAGAAGGTCTAATGTTTTTGTTAAAAATATAACATATTTTCCAATTCAATATCTAATCATATTTTCCCCGTACAGTGTTATGTTCTTATTATGCTTATTTTGTGTTACATGTAAACAATTGGCCCTGTTATTGGAGTTGGACTAAGTAGGACGTATTGGGTTGTAGAAGTTGATTTGGATTGTTGCTATGACTCAAAGTGGACTTCAGAATTGTTGGGCTTATGACCTTGGGCTTATGACCATCTAGGCCGAAAACATGATCACATGGTCTTCTATAAAAGTCATCATGTTGTTGCTTCTCGTGGAGACTTAGTCATCTCAGATATTTTACAAACACATCAAAACTCTCTCTTTCTCACCTAACAAATCTTCCACGCACTTTGTCTCTAATCTAGGGTTTCCATCTAAGTATTGTTATCTTGTGTACAGGATCAGAAACGTTTTAGTTTCTGTTTGTATTGATTTCTCTTAGGGCGTGGATTCTTGTTTTGATTGGGTTTGTGTCGTTGAGTATGCTGTTTAGGTGCTAAGGTTATTTATGTGCATTTTAAGAATTGATGTATGTTTAGGATGAAACATTTGGTTTGGGATCAATAAATCATATTTTGAAGTGTTTTGATATCATGTTTTTGACAATTTTTTATGCATTTGGTTCAGATGACCCAGTCTAAAGTTCATTTTGGAATTAGAAAAACTAAACTTACTTGTATAATCTAACGGGCAATTAATATTTACGCCTATTGTCACACCCTCAAATTTCCACTGCGGGGTTTATACCGCGAGGCGCGTGACACACCAGAATCCCCATAGCCATTATTTACAAGAACGACTCTAAATGCCCAAACCATTTAGTTCGTTTTCAAAAATCAAGTTTAATGTTTAATAAAAAAGTTTAAATAAGTTGCAAAAGCGTAAACCAAACGTAATAGTTTAAATTCATGCGCAAAACAACGCGCCCAAAATAAAACCAATAAATGTAAAGCAAAATATAAGTTTAAGAATGTTCATATGCCCATGACACAATGATACATGTCCTAATGTGCTCCGAACCTAGAGACATTCAAAAGCATGCTATCGTGTGTCAACATAAAGTTGGTGAGTTCACAAAGAGAGTAAGTAAAAGTGCAAGTTTACAAAAGTTTAGGTTTCCCAAACCGTACGTGTAACCAATAAACAAACCACTAGTTCAGTGTATGCCAAGGGTAGCTAACTCATTCATGATAACTAAACAATGAGATACCGAACTGCTATTTAAACGATGAACTCCCTCTATGAGTTGGTTTTTGCCTCCATCATTGCCTATCAACAATGATAAAAATCTAAGGTTGTAGTTCATGCCCGGCTCCCAGCACGATGTGAGGTTTGTCAAACATAATAGTGCTATCAACTAGTAACCCGCTTGCCATAACCCGACAACTCATACGGTAAATAGTGAAGGACTTCCGTGATAGTATGCAGTTTAGTTCATCAAGGACAAAAGGTGTAAAACTAGCAAAACCCGATCCACACAAGGAATCGAAAACCTGACCTACACAAGGAGTCAAAGCACCCCAAAAACCCGGGATGTAAAAGTAGTCTCAAACCAGACTAGAAAAGTTTAATAAGTTAGTCTCAAACCCGAGACGCATGCTTATGAGAAAAGAATAGTGAAACTTACCTTAGGTTGCAAAGAAAAATCCAAATCCGTAAGTAATAGGAACTCGCTACCGACTCCCTATTATACGTGCCACTAAGTGAGTATATGTGTATGTACAATACACAACAAGACTCGTTTGTCCAAGACATCCAACGATGTGAAAAGTTGTTAAAGTGACACTAATGTTCTACATGCACAAGTAACCCTACGAACCCGTTGGTGAATATTATGTTTAATATCAGTTATACACATCCTATACATCCCATACAAGTGTATATACAAGTTCAAGTCATAATTAAGTCATACAAGTCTTCAAACAAGCACTTATGCACACATGTCATAATTTCCATTTTTAGGACAGATTATGCACTGCCAAAACGATTTTATTAAAAATACTTAAACAATGAATTAGACTCCCAAAAGTTTACTGAATATTCCTAGGAGTCCATTTGTCGTTTCCATCTTTTTTTTCGTGACAAAACCATACAGAAAAATTACGAAAAATCATTTACTACAGTTTACGAGAAAAATTCCCAAAAATACTGTATTCATCCGAATGGGATGAATCTACTTGGAAACTCCGAGTTCTTCTTGTATCAACTTAATGTCCAAATTTCGTGACCTAACTCCTTGTAAAACTCGAGTTATGGTCGTTTAAAATTGACCCAAGATATTAATCCGAAAATCAGATTTGACAATGTTTGTATAAAATTCCAAAAATACATCAAACGATAACCAAATCGCGCAATCTTACACATTCTGGAAAGCTAAGATCACGTATAAGATGTTCAAACCAAGAAACAATAAAAAAAAGCACTTTAGAATCACGTTACTTACCCTACAAATTACTGCATATAATCTGTTCGTTTTTAATCATTCGATTATCTTAACTTTTACAAACCCTAGATGCATAATATCAATGAAGAACATCATACATACAACATACAAGACTCCGAACATATGAACCTGATCAAAACATGTAAGATTCATCAATCCATAATACTTTTATAAACCCTAGATGTTCAATAATCATAAACATGCATTAACATAACATATACACATAATAACACAAGAACACATTGTTTAATCATGTTAAGCCTTTACAAAAACCATGTTTTAATCTTTATTAGTTCACATCAAATCTGGACAAACTTATTTTGTTGTTTAAAAACATAAAGGAAGTTGTTAAAACAAGTTTAGGAATCAAAGTTACACCTAGTGCACTTCAAACAATCAAACCGAACACCTTCAAGCCTCCCGAATGGTGTTCTTGAGCCAAAGCAGGTGAGTGAATGTTAATATATTCGTATGAGGTGTTTGGAGGCTGATTAGGGTTGCGTGTTTATGAAAAAAGTGGGTTAAAAGATGTTTAAATAGGCGATTAACCGACTTGGGCTCGTCAGCATGGCTCTCGCGGACCGCGGAGAAGGTAGACTTCTCTTCGCGCTACGCGGCGCGTCTAAAAATCTAGAAACAATATTTTAATCCCTCACGGACCGCGGGGATGTTTCCCTTCCCTCCGCGCTCCGCAGGGAAGACTTATTTGAAAATTTTTATTTTCTTTTTATTTTTAATATTATAAACCTATTAATAATAAGACAAAATTACACGGATGGTGCCTGTGGTTTTCATGTAATAACGCATTAAGGTACTAAGCAACTTTTTTAACTTCTTTAGGGCCCATGGTTTTGTTTTTGTAACGAAAATGGGTATTAAGGTTTGTTTTTGTAACAATGTTGGGTACTAATACTAACTATTGTTAAATTTTCTGTTAACTTTAGTTAAAGTGATTAAAATATTTTTATAAACTAGAGGGACTATTATGTATTAAACTTCATTTACAAAACCTTTAGTACCCAAACATGAAACTTTAGATAAATCACAGGGACTAACCATGTAATTAACTCATTATTTTATTAAATGTATTTATTTTTAAGATTTATAATTAAATAAGGAATATTTAATTAAAACATTGTTTTATTAAATATATTTATCCCATTATTTATAAAAATAAATCCAAGTTATTAGATTAATAGTTGTAACTAGGGCTGTTTAAAACGCTCAACGATCGTTGATCGCTCGTCGCTCGTTCGGAATTTGCTCGGAAATTGCTCGCTTGATTTTCCGCTCGGTTGTAAATGAGTCGATCAGCTTGATTCGGTTTGTAAACGAGCCAAGCACGAGCAAAGGTCCGCTAGGCTCGGTTCGGCTCGATATAATTTTTATTAATTTATTATAAATATATATATTTATAGGGTGGGTTAGGATACAAAATATATGTTTTGTGAGAAGGGTGAGAAAGCTTGTAAGGATGACATGTGGCAATGTTTTAATTAAATCTAAAGGGCATTAGAGTAATTATATACATATTCAAGATTATGGAAATTTCAATCTATAATCAATGTGAGATATTTTTAGGATTTTATAATCTCAAAAACGTCAGTGTGTTTTATCAAAAAACGTCGTGTGTTTTAAATTCATAAGAACTTATTGTGTTTTTATCAAAGACGTCGTGTGTTTTAAACTCATAACAACTTATTTTTTTTTATTTTTTATTTTTTTTTCAGCGAAACAACTTATTGTGTTTTATAAAAAAATGTCGTGTATTTTAACACCTATTTGTGTTCTATTAAAACCATATGTTTACAACACCCATTTAAATGTATTGTGTTTTAAACTCATGTTACATACTCATGTGACCCTATTGTGTCAGCCCTTAAAACACAATACCATAAACAGTCCTTAAAAACACAAAACACATATAAACAATACCATAAAGATGAATCTATAACAAGAAGATGAACAAAACTTTATTTACTCATAAATTAAGAAAAAAACCTCTCAAACATTGATTATTTTTGTAATTTTCGAAAATATAAAGCGAAAGTATTGTCCAAATCGTTGAGTATACATATTTCCATCTTAAAGTTTGTTAAAATCATGACAAACTCAAATTAATTATCAATGGCCAATTATCGACATAATGGAGCAAGAAATATTTGACCAAGTGCTTTGAAACATTAAAAGAATCTTTGAAACTCCTACGAGGACACAATAAAAAAATGGGGGATTAGAGAGAATTGTGGTGAAGAGAGAGAGTAGAGAGGGGACGATCCTAAAATGGGGGATTAAATTAATGAGTTTTAATACAAATAAAGTGTTTTTACCTATATACCCTCATACCATATATTAATTTAATTAGATTATAACATAATTTACAAGTTTGCCATTAATTTAATCTCATCCATTCATCTGTAGTATGCTCATCACCTCACTGGTCTCAACTAGAGCCTCATTCTCGAATGGTCGAACCTCAGTCATCACTAGGCAGCAAGAATATTAAAGGAAACATCCCAAATTTATGCTGTCCGAAAACACTCGCCGCTCGCTCGATGCTCGCTCGAAAAAATGTGCGCTCGAACAATGCTCGCTCGGTTTTCGATCGATTGTAAACGAGCCGATCGGCTCGATTCGATTTGTAAATGAGCCAAGCACGAGCAAAGATCCATTCGGTTCGGCTCGACTCGTGAACAGCCCTAGTTGTAACCATAAAGAAAACATTTAACTTAATGTTGGATGGACTTGTGTTATGGTTACAACTATTAATCTAATAACTTGGATTTAACTTATAAAATTGTTTTCTTTATGTGATTGAATTAAGTGTTATTTTTGGCCAAAAAGATGCAAACCCAATTCAAGAAAATTAAAAAAGATAGAAACAAACAGAAGTTATTTTTTTATAAATAAAAAAAAGAAAGATTTTTTTTTCTTCTTCAAGAACTGGTGGGCTTGGTAGGTTTGGACCTACAAGGTAAAAATAATTTTTGAATTTCATTAAAATCCATAAGTAAATTAATAACATTTAGAACGTTTTATCTATCTTAGAACTATATTTATTTTTATAAATAATGGATAAATATATTTAATTAAACAATATGTTTTAATTAAATATTCCTTATTTATTTATAAATCTTAAAAATAAATACATATTGTTTTATTAAATATATTTATCCCATTATTTATAAAAATAAATACACTTCTAAGATAGATAAAACGTTCTAAATGTTATTAATTTACTTATGGATTTTAATGAAATTCAAAAATGATTTTTACCTTGTAGGTCCAAACCTACCAAGCCCACCAGTTCTTGAAGAAGAAAAAAAAATCTTTCTTTTTTATTTATAAAAATTCAACTTCTGTTTGTTTCTATCTTTTTTTAATTTTCTTGAATTGGGTTTGCATCTTTTTGGCCAAAAATAACACTTAATTCAATCACATAAAGAAAACATTTTTATAAGTTAAATCCAAGTTATTAGATAAATAGTTGTAACCATAACACAAGTCCATCCAACATTAAGTTAAATGTTTTCGTTATGGTTACAACTATTAATCTAATAACTTGGATTTATTTTTATAAATAATGGGATACATATATTTAATAAAACAATGTTTTAATTAAATATTCCTTATTTAATTATAAATCTTAAAAATAAATACATTTAATAAAATAATGAGTTAATTACATGGTTAGTCCCTATGGTTTATCTAAAGTTTCATGTTGGGTACTAAAGGTTTTGTAAATGAAGTTTAATACATAATGACCCCTCTAGTTTATAAAAAGGCATTTTAATCACTTTAACTAAAGTTAACAGAAAATTTAACGATAGTTAGTATTAGTACCCAACATTGTTACAAAAACAAACCTTGATACCCATTTTCGTTACAAAAACTAAACCATGGGCCCTAAAGAAGTTAAAAAAGTTGCTTAGTACCTTAATGCGTTATTACATGAAAACCACAGGCACCATCCGTGTAATTTTGTCTAATAATAATCACCTTATTATTAATAAACCATAGAGCATCCAAGATGTTCACATTATAGTTTCGAGTCCCGGTGCGTCCCGTCCCGGTTACCGACCCGACAACGTTAAATCACGTAAATTCACATAATCACGCAAAAGCACATAAGTTCAAACATGTCAAGCACAATAGTTGTATTAACCCATTCACCAACCTTCGGGGTTCAAGATTCATGTATACAATCCGTAATTCCCCGAATTACCATTTATGTAGTTATTATCCTATCCATGTACGTAGTTCGGTAATTCCCCAAATTACGTTCCGTGCAGTTATTAACCTATAACTGTGTACTGTGTGATTCACTTAACTAACCCTAGTCAAGTGTAATGCCATGAAATATCGTGTAAGTCAACTAGAGTTAGGTTAAACTATTAACCCAAAAATGCGGGGTGTCACACCTATTTAGGGGTTTCACTATGCGGTTCAAATTTGAACAATTCAAAATTCTTCTCAATTTGAATTCAAATATCAAGCTTCAAATACGGTTTTCAACAATTTGAATTGATTCGATTCAAATTCGAGTTTAGTAATCAAATTTGAAGCAAATATGAATTTATGATTTTCACATAAATTTGATTTTAAATTCGAATTCATTTTATACATTCACACACATTAATATATATGTGTACGCACGCACACACACAGATGGAAAAAAAAAAACCTTCTAAATTTATGCCAAAATCTAAAGCTCATAGTCCCTGGTATCTTTACCATTTCCTTCTTTTATATATTCACATCACAAAAATCTAAATGACCATAGTTCTTACTACTTTTACTATCCCCATATTTACATCACAATTATAATTTCAAACGCTAGCACCAGCCACCACATCGCAAAGAGATATGAGGTTGAGATTGACCTTCATTCGTGGTGGTTCTATCGAATTAAGGCAAACAACCGAAGGAATCGGTTTGTGGTTCGTGTGGCTCTGATTATGAATTTGGTATTTTAGTATATTGATAGCTTGTTAATTCTATAGAATAGTATTCTTTATGTTAAATCAAGTTTAAATCGAATTCGAATTGAATACTAATTTAGGTAAAAAAAAACATAAAACTCAAAAAACTTTATTCGACTAATTTGAAAAATCGTTATTCGATGCGTTGAACAACCCTGGCACATTACATTTAGTCTTACAGAATTCTCATACCGTCATATGTTGCATTCTTATCATCCTCCATAATCTATGACTTAACCTGTAGATTTTCAAAATTAATATTTTTATGATATATATAGGGAAAGTATAAATTGAAAACCCCCTTGAGTTAAGAAAACTTAGAAAACCCATGTAAAACCATATAATTATTTTTTTTTTTGAAAAAAAATACACAAGGTAACATATATGTTAACAGTGCAAACTTTGTTTATTTTTTTTTAAAATATCTCATCGGCGTTTTTTTTAAAAATATCTCTTTAGAACCTATATCATTTTCCCCTCTCTCTAACTCTCCGATGAAAACTAAAAGGTGGGTTTGGGTATGTGTGAGGATCAGAAAAGAAGAAAGAGAAAAACCTAATAAAGGTGAGGTGTCTACGGTGGCAAAAGGTTTATAAAATTATGTTTTAGATGTATGTGTCTTATATTTTATATATATATATATATATATATATATAAAAAGTTCTTCATGCCATAATATAATTGAGACTTGTAGCAAAAGGTTTCCCATGAAACAAAGCATTATATGTGTAGACTTTTGTTGAAGAATTTAAGAAGCAAATATCAACCCAAAACGCACAAAGTGATTCCACATTAAGTGGTGCACTCTAATGCAATTATGAGCCCCCCCTTTTTTTTAAACAGCTCTCGGCCAGGACTATACAAGGCCAAAGCTCGGTCGACGCGGGATTCGAACATGAGCACTCCAAGGTGGGAGCCTTTTTTTTTTTTAATTTTGCAAATTGTTCTTTTTTTTTAACAACATATTTCTTCTCCTTATAAAATATGAACTAATGACCTCCTTAACTTAGGTGCTCCTAGAAACTTTGTAAATTATTCTTTAAATTGAGATTTCTCAACTTCATTTTTATCCTTCTATTTATTGTAACAAAATTTATCCTTTTCTTTGATCAAATTCATGTTATACAACATTTTTAAACAAATTAGTAATTTAAATAATTTATAGCATTTTTTATGCAAGACACCACCACAACATACTTTGTATTTTGATTGTTCAAGCAATGTATCTTTTCTTCATTTTATGTAAAGTAGGGGTGTTCAAAACCATATCCGAATTTCGGATAACTGAAATTTTTGGATAGTTGGTTTCACTCTCCGAATCCGTATCCGAAATTTCGGATATCCGATTGGATAGTGAGTCGGATATTTGAATATCCGTTTTTATTATAATATATTTTATTTAGTTGTTTTATATATAAATTTTCGTATGTTTCGGATATTTGGGATCTTTTCGGATATCCAAAATATCCGAAAATTTTTAAAATCACTATCTGAATCCGAATTTCGGATATCCAAAATTTTTTAAAATCACTATCCTAATCCGAATTTCGGATATCTGGTTTTTTCGGATAGTTTTGAATTCGGATATCGGATATTTCGGGTCGGATTTTCGGATTTGGATATTTTTGAACACCCCTAATGTAAAGTACTAACGTATTTCATTAGGCAATGTGTTTTCGTTAATTCTTTTCAGTATGTATGCTATATTGCTATGTTAAGTTTGAGTTATGTATATATGATATATTATAATTTGTAATATTTTAAAGGTATATATAAAATTCTCATATTTTAGGGGTATATATGAAATTCTCTCATATTATGTAAATTGGTAAGTTAAAAACTTATTTTGATTAAAAATTTATTTAGGTTTTGAACCAAATAATAAACAAATTATAAATGTTTTTTTGACGAGCCAAAGAAGCCAACTAGATAATATATTATTTATAAAAAAAATTATAATAACTATATTATTTACGTAAGAAATATATAAATGTCGATTTCATTCAGCTATTTTTAGACATAACTAAACAGTAAACCCGATTATCCAAAAACTCATAGCTTTATCAGTTTTTCAGTTCGTTTAGTTATTCATGTTTTCTATACAAAACTAGATTACAAAGAGTTGTGAATAAAGTATTCTTACTCAAAATTTGAATACAACTAGTGGAAGTGCCCGCGCGTTGCCGCGGGAACCTAATTTTTTTTCTTTCAACGTGTTGCACAACAAGTTGTAATGATATTGGGATGTGAGTGCAGAAACAAGTTGAGAGAAGACATACTCAATGGCAGTGACTAAATTATCGTGCTCAATCACATTTTTAAACAAATACAAAGTTATTCAACCGGCAAGTTGAGCAGCTCATAATAAGTTCGGTCGTGAAATCTAACTTCGTTGGAATAGAATGACACTATCAATCGAGGGTAGAGATGAGAAAATGGTACTGGGTACGATACCCCGAATTTCCCATACCAAATCATTTTCGGTACTGACTTTGTGTTTTTTGTACCGGTATTTTTGGTACCAGTACCTGTATACCAAACTCATCCCTAATAAGGGGTATCGAAGACAGTCCGTATCATATCGTAATTATTTGAATGGTTTGATAGTTTTAGTCAAGAACATATACAAATGACACAATTTAGAAAAAATGATGTAGCTGTTCTAATGCAATTATATTCCTATATATCTGTTGAACTCCAAAGAGGTTGATGAATTTCGTCTCTGCCAAAGCCTGAAAAGTAGTTTTGATTGTTCTTAATATTAAAATCGGAAAATAATAAAAAAAATACTTACCACACGTCCCTTGAAAATCAAAATAATGTCTGTTTCTCTTCAAACGGTGCCTAGAAAGTCAAGTGTAGTTAGAAGTACAATGTGCAAGATATGGGAGTGAGTTCTCTTCAAGTAACATAATAGATTTAAGAAAATATTTCTAAAAACAAAAAGCAAATAATGATAATGAAAGGAAAAATTGCATGAAAATTTGACTTTCAGTTGATTTATGTTTTAGGCAACTTACGCTAAAAGTAGCATTTAAGGGCCCATGTTACACGTTAAGAAATCAAATAAGCGACATTGGTTTTGAAAATAATCTTTTGAAAATGGTGAATGTAGGTATATATTAATTACATGCAGTTTGTACTAATGAAAAGGGCAAATTGAAATGAACAACAAGATGCAGTCATCTCATTTCTAAGGTGGTCACAAGTTTTGACTTTTTTGGTCAATGTATACAAAATTCATCAAGATTTTTTGTGAGTGACAACTAATACCGATATTAGAATTAATTGTACATGTATATGCACATATAACCACGTTCGACCTTTTTTGGTCAACGCCAGGGTGTCTGATAAGTGATAATACATATATAGGCATTGAATGTACGTTATACACATAAAAATAAGTTTTGACATTTTTTTTGTCAATTTCAAATTCATCAAGTTTTGGCGGGTACCTGATAATACAGATGTGGGCATTGAATGTTGTAAGAGAAGAATGAATCTGAACATTTTATCATCGGGTGGAAGAAATCCAAGTTTGTTGGCTAACGTCACAATGTCCAATCCTACAGGTGGAACCAAAACTAATCGCCCAAAAGTAATTGCAGCGGTTGTTTTTAGTCCTAGTTTTGAACTCCCGGGTCCTGCACATTATCAACCACAAAAGTCAAAACATTTTTACTATTCTTATCGCAACATCAAATAGCATAAGCACATCCAACACACTATCTTCTGATTATTCATTATCACATAACCACTTTTGAAAGTTCGATTTAGCTAGGAAAGACATGAACAAGAAGTAAACTTACCATCTGTAAGATTGCCACCTAATGCAAACAAAATGCAAGGGATCATAGCATCCCTGATACAAAAAAGAAAGAAAATCTCATCATGTGGTTGAATGATATTATAGAATTATTATATTTTGTGTTAAGAAGCAAGGAAAAGGAAGAAAAGACTTAAAGAATTCTTACCCAAGAATCAAGCAACTATCAGTGAAGAAGTAGAGTGGTGCATCATGAGTAAATATCATTTGGTTCAGAAATGGTACACATCCTATCACTATAGCCAATATCTACAACAAAGCATGCTTAACAAATGTTAAGAGTTATTATTATAAAAACACAATCATGTTTCAAAGTAAGACTGGCAAAATAGTCGGGTTGGGTTGAAACGGGTCGCTGGAAAAATAACAATTTCAGTCAGGTCTGCATGTGTCATGAAAAAAAATGGGCGGCGGTTGAGGTTACGGCAGTGACAACCTATAGGTGGTCGCAGCAGACAGCGGCGGTGCATTGTGTTGACCCATTTGGAACCATTCTAAGTCGTTAGTTTCATATGAGTGACCTAAATCGGCCCGTTTATTAAAGAAAGAGTCATGATTCGCGTCTGTATTTTAAATAAACTAATTAAAAATAGCAGTATGAAAAAGAAAATTCAATAAATAGCAGTATGAGGTTTTACAAAAAGAATTACCAACCTATACTCTCCGTGTGGTTGGATCAAGTGTTGCAAACAACCAATCCTCAGCTAGAACATCAGCTCCTGTCAATTGATTTAAAAGTGGGTTCTTTCCAGCATTCGTATATCCAACCCATATAAATAAACGTGAGTCAACCGATTGAAAATAAAGAAAAAAAATGCCAAGTCAGTTTTTTATTCCTACCAGTGACACAACTGGCACAGGTACTGAAAGACGGCTTGTCTGATATTGCTTTCTATGTTTTCGAACATATTCCAAATCTTTTCTAAGAACACCAATCTGTCACAGATCATGCACAACAAAAAATTGATTTATATTATTAATGTTAATAAAAGGTTACTTACTTGAGTGCGTAAAATACGTTTATCCACTTCAATTTGTTTCTCTCCCATACCTTTCACTTTTTGTCCTGATTAACATTCAAGATGTGTCCACATCTTTGTTAGTCTTGGTAACTGGTACTTCATTTGTGCCAATGCAACCTGAAGATTTAATTTAAATATAAATTCATGATAAAGCTTATGTATAACAAATAGTTTAAGCTACAGTAGATAATATTAGCTGTAGAGAAGCTTCACGTGTTGCTGCTCGCTGATCAAATATATCGGATGAAGTTAAACCTGATGTAGATCGATAGGATAACCAAATGGACAGAAATATAGGAGAAACCAGAAAGAAATAAGAAGAGAGTTGTGTTAACCATCAGAAGCAAAAATAACAAACTGATCTTCAGGGGTGAGCTTTTGCACTTTTATGGCTGGTTCAGGTTTTAAAATTGGTTTAGTGACTAAACAAACGGATCTATTTGTTCTTATTCACCCATTAGGAAAACAAACATGTCTGTTTGTTTGTTAACACGCTTAGTAAACACTTCATGAAAATAAACAAACACAAATGAGGCGACGCGAATGTAAATGAACGAGCGAAATATTAAATACAAACATGTGTGTGCATAACTTTTTTATTAATATTAAAACAAATATAAACAAAGATAAACGGACGTTCACGAAACGAACATAAACAAATGTAGCGAAACGCTGAACTATACCAACCGGGTCACTTTAAGTGTGCATAACTTTTGTATTAATATTGAAACAAAAAGTAGCGAACATAAACGGACATTCACGAAACGAACGTGGTTACGTGTCGAAACATATCGAACGGCTAACTTAAGTTCATTTAGAGACCTAAGCATCATAACAGATGCAAATTTCAACTTTGAAGTCAAATCTAATAATTGAATTTACTTAGTATACTACTGAATCCAATTATCATCAATTCACATTCAGAATTTAATAATCTTCTATTAAATATGAAAAAAATAAACAATTAATAAAGGCATATAATAGATCACCAGAACAAGGAACATACATCGCGATCATAACAAAAAGTAGCCTATGCCATTGATCCTTAAAACATAAATCCTCTAGCCCTAGATACTGACAACCAATGTTCATATTCATATTAAGCCAAAATTGAAAAACCTAGAAACCAAAACAACGATTGACTTGAGGAACAACTTAAGATCACAATGAATAAGATTACATTATATTATATTGGTGTGGTTACCGATAAGATTGGCGAGAGTCATGACGAGTCTGGGCTTTAAAATTGGAATGACGGCTTCACGCTCCAATCGAATCACTTCCTTCTTAGTGTTGCTGCCCATTTTCGGTGTTATGGACGGATAAACCTAAGTCGATTGAAGCACGGAGATAAAAAGTTAAAGGGAAGATCAAGTGGCAGATCTCCAACTATATCTCTCCCTCTCTCTTTGAATGGCGCGTAGGAGATGAATCGATTCATTGAGAATCAGTTCACATTATTACATTGAAGAAATTGAAGTTTTCAGTCGATTGGTATTTTGTTTTTAGCATGAGGGCAGAGATGGAATATGTTTTTAGAATGTGAGGTAGGAGACCATAGTAAAATTACATACATATCCTTGCAAGTGTCTTAATGTTACCAAAAGTTCCAATTATACCCTTGTGATATAAGCTTAATTTACTTGTACATGTTGCTATAATAGTTGGATGATGTACAAAATTACTATCTTGTACATCACTCCTCCTTTATAATGTATTATAGATAAAGACTTGAGCAAAAAGGTTATCCTATGGAACAAAACATTACAAGAGTGGACTTTGTTGAAGAATCTAAGAAGAAACAAAATGCACAAAGTGGTTGCACGTTATGTGGTGCACTAATAAGTGACATTTTTCTTACTTTTAATGCCTTTATATAGTTTGTTTCACGGCTATACGCCTATACATATATGAACTATATACCAAAAAATACATTGCCATCATACGCCTATTTTCCCTTAGTTTTGGGTAAAACTTTGGAATTTGATAATGCGTTGAGTTATTACAAATGTGAGTCTAAAATTTTCATTATATGATGTATGAATAAATTGTGCACAATTACACTTAGACCTTTTATCCATTAAAAAATTGTATTCAATACCACTTGTAATAGACGGGCACAACTGTCCTCACCCTTAAACTCAGTGAATATACACGTGTCATATTCTTAATATTTTATATGCTTTTCTTCTTGTTTTTTTTTAAACGGCAAATTTTTAACACCTTAATTTCACCTTATCTTGCATTTATGAGGATTTGAACCCACAACCTCACATTTATATGCTTTTCTTCTATTTACATTAACCATCCCAAGGAGATTAGAGAAATGAGTTTAACTAATTGCATTTTGCTACTAAACCATCAACTCGTTTAGAAAAAGAAAACAAAAAAAAAAAAACACATAGCTATGGTTTCAAATGAATTAAAAGAGAGTGGAAACATTAGACTTGGGGAAATTGGTGAATTAAAAAGGCAAAAAAATCAAAAGCCATATAGGAATTGATTTTGAGTTGTGACAAAATAAAATTGATTTAGAATTGTGTGCTTTTGCTAGGCTGATCTTTTATTCTTTTGTTCATACATTAAAATATTGACTTTCAGTTTTATATTTTTTTGATTTCCAATGTTTTTGTTATATACTTTCATATCGAATTTTCCACATCAGCCTTACTTTAATAAGTTTTCCCTAGGTTATAGAAAACTTTAGATTATATAATATTAAACTTGTTTACACACAAATGTTTATTTATATTAGGTTCAGGTTCGAGTTGATAAGTTAAAATTGGTTAATCCAGACACTATTAACACGTTTACTTCTTTTGAAGATATCAATCTTGAATTAGACACTATTAAACCCCATGTAATCTTTACAGTTTATCTTAATGAGTCAAATAGATTGTAATAAAGTTTTAAAAATTATAAATGAGTTAAAAAGTTATCCAGTGGTGGGTGGAAACTCTTGGAAATCTGCATGTTCTTCCACATGGAATCGGGTAAGGGGTACACTTTGTTCGAGTTGTAGTCATAGTTTATTGGTGACCAACATGTTAAAATGTGAGACCGCCGGCGCCAACACATATTTTGCTAGTTGGGACTAATGACGACCAATAGCTGATAGTTGAGATTATTTAAATCCAATACTCAAATTTAAAATCATATTCCTATAACTATAATTAGACTTATAAGTACTACTATTATCATTATTAATGTTATAATATAGATAGAGAAGAAAAATGAAGCCATTGGGACCAATAATCATGAATATGGACAAAGAGCATTAGCATAACATCCAGCCAAAACATTACGTCTATTGATTATTCAAATATAAAAATGTAGTTGTTTTTATTATCTTTTTTAATGTTTATTGTTTAACCATAAATAAGTTTGTTGACAATTAATTTACTAGCCTAGACGAAAATATTAGAGTCTATGTTGAAAACGACATGTAAAAGGAATAAGGTTTTTAATGTGGCCTTTTTTTTCTTAGGCGTTTAAAGATAAAAATAAATAAAATAGTTAAAGAAATAATATTTAAATTTGAACGGCTTGATCATCCAATCAGTGATGACTTAGGGGCTGTTTGGTTGATTAAGTGTTGAATAATTAAAAGGTCTGAATGGTTAAGCGCTGAATTATTAAGTTGCACCTCTTAATGGTTAGTTTTCTTGTCCCACGTTGGTAGGGGAGCCTCATTAAGGTTCAGCCTAGTTCAGTGCTTAATGGTTCAGCAACATCCCAAATCTTAATGATTCAGACTTAACCATTCCATTCAGAAGCTGAAACAAACACACTGAATGCTGAATCATTCGGCACTGAATGGTTAAGAGCCTCATTAAGAGGCTACCAAACAGCCCTTAGATGACTATATAATTCTTAAGTCGTCAAAAGTAAATGATTAGTCACACTATTAAATAACAAAATGGATATGAAAATCTCATAATTAATACTAATGACTATATTACTTTATAAAAAAAATGAAATAAAAGGTAAAGACATTGTTAAGAGTATCCAAGGTGATGTCCAAATTATAAACGAATACAAAAGATAATATTGTCATTATAACATTTGTAACCATTGTGGTCAGATAGATCATTAGAGATCATATCTGGGAATAATAATATAAAGTGTTATCTTGATAATATTCGGTATAAAACAACAATGAATAAAAAGAATAGATATTTGCAACAAAAAAAAGCACCATTTATTTTGGAGGATATGTATATTTAGAAGAGATCAAATTTCTTCTTAATATGATCTTGCTTCCATCTTGGTAACTCATAAAACTTTTCTTTTGTCATCTTAAATATGTCTTCGAAGTCTTCATCGGAGAGATAAGTCTGAAATTTTAATAAAAAAAATAATAAGTTATATATAGCGCGTACTAAAATGGGTCGATTTGGGTCATACTTTGGGTAGGTTTGGCAAATTATTTAGTCCAAGAGTTGGTGGCTCGAGCTTTAATTTGTATAGAAGTGAAGTTGAAACGGGTCAAAAGCGAAAAACACCTTGAACGCGCTTTTTGTTTTAAACTAAAGGCTACGCGCTCGTCGTTCAAACAAGGCTTTTAAACTAAAGGCTAAAACGCTCCTACCATTGTATATAATGGTTCGATGGTAAACATAACCAAGATTACCTCTCGTTTCTTGAAATCGATTCCTGTAACAGGGTTTGTTGATTTTGCTTTGAGTTGGTCATAAGTATATGTGGTTTGAGTGCCTTCACAACCCTTTTCATCTTCTTTTGTTTCTTTTACCGAAGACTCTTCTTTGTTGGTTTCTGGATTTGGCTCAGATGTCTCATTTGCAGCTTCAGAAACTTCATTATTTTCGATAGTGCTGGAAGGTTCTTCACTCTTCACAGGAGATGGAGATGGAGATGGAGCTGGAGCTGGAGCTGGAGCTGCAGCTGCAGCTGCAGCTGCAGAGAACCATGATATTAATATTAATATTAATTAGCAGAATCAAGCTAGGAAAATGGGATGATAAATATTAGATAAACAAACACTAGAAATTCGATAGTTAACATGCACGGCTGAACCTACATGGATGACAAAGTATGCATGGGCATACCACGGAAAAGAGTCCAAGATGTTAGCGTAGAACAGTCGATCCATTTACTTATCAATGGACTGTTTGAGATTATGTTTAATCTTTAACAGGCAAAGATAAAACAGATAGAACTTCCTAACTATTACCAAAATGATAACGTTCTGGTCTTTATAAAATAAAATCAAATCAAAATTTACGATAAAAAAGTGTTGCAGGTAACCCCGACCCATCCACATTTGAAACTACTCGTTTTTAACCCTTTCCCACCCCGCTCGCCTTGTTGCCATCTCTAACATGTAGTGTATAGGTAAAAAGACATAAAGAATAATGAAAAATATTATAAAAAAGCATACCCTGGTCAACGATCCCGGAGTTTGTACCAGGTGAGTTAGGTCCTGATGATGGATTTTTTTTAAGCCTACCGGGGGGAGAGTCAGGCAGCGGTCCCTTCCTTTCAGCAGTTAGAACATTTGATAAAGCAGCAACCGCAGCAGCTCTCTGTGATGCTCGGTTAAATACTCTAGGAGCACTAACAGTAGTCGTTTTAGTAACGGTAGACGACTTAAAAGCAGAGGTCAAAGCTGCCATGGCTGATGCTCTCTGGGTTGCTCCACCTCTATTCACTTCATGCTTATTATCATGCTTCTGCAATAATATTAGATATAAATTATTCATATTAAATACATGTAAACAATGAAACACTCAAAAGCATGAAGTTGTAGCAGTTGTTTACCTCGATTACGCCTGGGCCAAACAGTAGGATAGCTTTCTTTTTAAACGAGTTTCCCTGAACCTAATCATGTAGAAATATAGAAAGAAGATACAATCAAAACAAGATGTAAATTGAAGTAGCAAAATATCATTAAGTCATGATTAAAAAAAAAAAAAAATACATACAGTAGCTTTTGAAGGATCCCATGAAAAATACGTTGTGAAAAAACAAGGTTCGCTTCCCTCTGGTACTCTATACAACGGGACATATGGAGACAGGCCGTCCAAAGAAGCAGCCAAGTCTATGTATTTCTGAAATCAACTTTTTTATTAACAGACCGACCCGTAAAGGACTTCCATGCAGAAAACTAAAGGTGGCAAGATAGCCAAGTTGTGTAGCGGGTCAAAATTCGAAAGTAGTGTGGGTTGGGCAGGTTTGATCCGCAACCACATTTTGTCCCTTTCATAAATATTTTTCTATACTAATTTATGCATCAAAACTGAATACAAAACTACGTTATTACAATAATGATATTATTATTTTTTTAAGAAAGTGATTTAGTCGAAGCATAGTAATTATGGGTAAGTCGGTACCTGGCCAATTTCAAAAGCATTTTGTTTTTCCTTTGGGTCTACTGACTGACCAACCCAAACGATAACCTCAGCGTGTGTATCTAATATCATAAAATCCTCTGCCAATAAGTCATCTTGTTCAAAATTGTAGATTTCTTCAATCTGTCATGGAACCGAACATAATTTTGAGGCGTATACTACACAAATTGTCAAATTGGTTGAAGAAAAACGATACGGAGAGCTCACCTCAAACTTTCCTATGGATCCATTAACAGCAAATGAAATTACAAAACCAGTTAGTGTATATAACATCAACAAAAACTGAAGCTAATCAATAAAATAAAGTTAGATGGTTTTTGTTTTCTTCTTTTTAAACCTTTATTGGATGATATTTCGAACAAGTGTGGTTCTCTGACAACTTCCTGCGTTAGTTTTTTACTGTCGTAGCTTTGTTTGCCTCCCACTGCAAGCCAGAAAGCTAAGCTCTCTTTTCCTTCTCTAGCGAGTTTTATGGGTGCGCCAGTCTAAAGATTTAACAAAAAAAATTGATTTAATAAACTATCAAAGATTAAAAATAAAGTAATTGGCGAAGGAGCCGTTTGATAAAAAAATAATAAATAAATTAAAAAAAAAAAAAACAATATTACTTAGAGCAGTCAAAGACTGTCAAGAAAAGGTCACCAAAAAAAGACCACAATATTCATTAACATACTACAAAATAAATTAATTACTAATATGTGCATGAGTATGATTTATTTTTATTTTTATTTTCAAAATCAAAAGTGTGTGTATCTTGTTAAGAAACCTGCTAAAAGTAGACAAGTTAAGATCGTTGTTAAGCATACCTTCAAAAATTCAACAACTTTTCCTGTGAGCTGCTGCTGCTCAACCGTACTCTGGTTACCATACCATGTAAAAACTGCTGAACTAGATTGTGCGATAAAGCACCCATATGAATTTAAAGATGTTGCGGCCTGAATGAGAATATGCATGCATGTTGTCAGGTCCTAGTTGACTAAAATCGTTCAAAAGTCACATGATATATACAGGGGCATGTTCTATAGAACAATTTAAGATGAGAACATAAGTACTTGTACATAGTGGCGGTAGTGCTAGTCACGTATAGTGGAAGAGAGAAAGAGAGGCGATTATGTGGTTACATAACCGCATTATGCATCGCACTTAAAGCAATAGATACAACTTGGTTCATTACAAATGGCTTAATTATTGCGAGAACCAAACAAACAAACCTAAATCGTTTAACTTTTTCCATCAATGGTTCATATTTTTAAAAACTTTTACTTCTTACATACAAAATTCCTATTTTATGTACATAAAAAACCATTAAACTAATTTGTTCATATGTTATTTTTCATGTTTAAACATTTACCTACACATGCGTAGGTACTATAAATAAATAAACAAACAAACTTTGTTTATATATATTTTTTAGAATGTTAAAAGAGATGAATAAACATTGCATTTCAACTATTTTATTGTATTTTAATTTTTTTAGAATTTGAAAAAAAAAAAAAAAAACTTATAGATCTATTTTGTTCTTTCTTTTATCGCAAAAAACTATCTTCTGCATAGATCCCCCCCCCCCCCCAATTATATGTGTGTGTATGTATATATGTAAATACGTAAGAATTGTGTCATTCATAGACTAGAATAAACTGATGACACTCTCCCAATAATTCTCAAATATATTTATCCTAAAGCATACCACATCCACTTGAAGAGCTTTATTATTATGAATTGCAGTTCCTGATATTTCAATCAGGGCAGAAGCATCCGGACTGTAGGTCTCATCCTTCGATCCCTTGTCTGCAATGTAGCTTTTGTAACCAGAGCTCAGTCCTCCCTAGTAAAAGAACATACATACCATCGCTAAATAGCAAATAATAATTTATCGATAAATATATTTATATCTAATCACTAGTACAATTTGCACCTTCAGAACAATCATAGGCTGAAAGATGGCAATAAATTGTGGTGGCTCTTTTCCTTGATAAACCCGACCCTGCAGAAAGAAGATTATAAGTTTTCAATTTTAATTTGCATGCAACACTGCAAAAACTTTTTTTTAATTATGTCACCTGCACTGGTTTGTTCTTGAGAGATTTGAACATTGATGTAGTCAGCTGGGAAGCCAATGTTTGGTCCTCCTGAGGCGTAGAATGTCGAATAACATAAAGTGGTATCAAATGCATAATTCAAAAACTGAGAACAGATAACAGAAAACATGGCATTTTCCTGTGTAAAATACACGATTTGCATAGCTACATTTATTTCTCTGCTGTCAAAAGCCCCTCGGGCGCAGCGAGGCTCACCTATAGCGCCTGGTGGTGGCTTAGGCGCAAAACTGGGCTTTTTTTGTGAAAAACGGTGCCTAGGTGCTCGTCTGGAACCAAGCGCAGGCGATAAAAAACGAGAGCTTAAACATATCAAGCTGATTTTCCGGCCAAATTCAGGCTAAAAGTTGCCTAAACCTCTAAAACATCCTAAATGAGCTATGAACAAGTCCTAAACAACCCTAAACCATCCTAAAGTAGCCCTAAACAAGCCTAAAACATCTCAAAAATCCCAAAAAATAATGTATTTATACTATGCGCCTAATTATAAAAAGCTCTCGTTTTTTATGCGTCTTGCACCTAGACTCCGGGCTCGGCGTATGTGCCTTGAGTGCGCCTAGGCGCTTTGACAACTATGATTTATTTTATGTTACCTGGATGCTATCCTTCCCAATCCAGCAGCAGAGATAATGATCCTTTTTATCGTTAACAGCGTAGGAGTAGAGACATATATAACAATCTCCACTGTAAAATTTGCCAATCTCTTCCTTGGGTACTGGTGTCTTAGATTCTCCATCAATATGCCATACCTAAAAGGCAAACAGTTTTAAAGCTTTTTATTCAAAAAATTTCTGCAGCGGAAAGTTAACGAACAAACCTCAAGTTCTCCATTTTTGGGAAGCAAAGGTGGAACTTCCTCCTCTACAGGAGAAGGTTTTGTCTGTCCTTTGATTAGACCAGCTTGTTGCTTTAGCAGAGCTAGTAATTAAGAAAAAAAAATAACATCATTGGTAACGGGTTGAATTATTGTAAACGGGTTCGGGTTGGAACGGGTGAATTTTCTTGTGCGGTTTGAAACAGACTGTGCAGGTAACATCTTTTGTCTATTTTCAGAAAAATAAAAAATAAGTAACGTTTTTATTATGTTTACGACAAAAATATTATTGAACGAATAATCTAAATCTTTGAAAAAAAAAACGCTTTAGGAGATTGTGTAGATTCAACATAGACTAAAGGCGATTTTTAGCCTGTTCAACCTGTTTGAGATAAATGACAACCCAAATCGACCCATTCATAAGTAAACTTGTCAGAATGAATCTACCTGCTACTTTTCCCCTACCCCCCTCAAAAGGAGTAGTAGCTGCTGAAGCTGATGTCCATGATCCAAAGTTGGATTTGAATAAACTAGTCTCATGACCTTGCATAAGTCGTGTTACAAGAGTCGACTTCGGTATATTATGGTTCACAATGAATTCCTGCATATGGTTATAGGGGAAAGTTTATTAATAAATACACAAGATGAAGGTACAGATAGAGATTATTTTATTTGATCCGCTGCTTACCTCAGCAGTCTGCATGGCGGCTTTTTTATCTTCAAGTCGTGTTGCTCGACCAACCCAAATAAACACATGTGTGCCACAATATAATATATAGCATTTATCGTTGTGTAATAATGATTTAGAAAGTTCCCCTACCACATCCTGTATCTGACCTCCAGCAATGCTGCAAAATGAAAAAAAAAAAAAAAAAAAAAAAAAATAGCATGATGCATTTTCATGAGATAGCCAACAAGACCATCTTCTATACCCACTCTAGAGGTGGAAAATTGGCGGGTCAGGCCGCCTGTTGAAACTATTCGGCTCAAAATGGGTACTTTCTGTTACGGTTTGAAAGAGGTAGGGTTGACCAAAAACACTTTTGGCCAAGACTTTCGTATTTTTTGTATACAGCTAACGTGTCAAATACGATAGCAAAATGTAAACCATTTTAATAATAAATCATTTATTTGAAAAAAAAAACTATTTAGAAGCTTTTATATATTAAATATACATTTGACCCGTTCCCTTTTTAGCTATTTTTTTCAGTTTTAATTTTTAACCCAACAAGCTTCAAGCATTCACTCAAGAAAGTGGAGTTATACCAATAAAGTTTGGCAGGAGCTTTCTCTGGAATTATATCATCTTCACTTGCGGTCTTCTTGCCAATAGAAGCAAACCCGCCGAAGAGAGTCCAGAATTCACCTGAGTGCCCTTCTGATTGTTGTTTTCCATCTTGTTTTACATCATCTGCAGCATGTCAAAACTGTTAACCTCAAAATAATATAAACATATATAGTATATCATAAGTAAACATAATGAACTTGACTATCATACGCCGTACCAACAATCGCAACATTGCAGTTCCCCTCATGATATTTGTCCTTTAAAAGCTGAACAACCTCCAAAGCTTTGGACCTTTCTTGATTATTTGTGTTTGTTCCATTGAATTGAAATATTTTATCTTTGGTGTCCAAGATGAAGATCTCATCATGATTTAGTGAGGATTGAGTAAAAGGGACCTAAACAAGAATAAAAATATGGTTATCATAAATTAGTGTAGACATGATATTAACAACTGAAGTTAAATATTAGAGGTGGCAATTTCAGTCTGCTTACTTATGACTTCGGATCATGTCGTATTTCAAAAGTGAAATGTGTCAAGCGGATTGAAAGTCACCCAAAGTCTATTTCTAGTGCATACAACCTCTTGTATCGTTTTACTTGACGGATTTACATTATTACTATAATTGTATTGTTTTTTGTATTCATATGTAACGCATTCCTTGTTTGCAACCCAAATAAGTTACCCAGCCCCACCCGAACCAACTGTTTGCCACCTCTATCAAATATTTTGTGTGGAAACCGAACCTGCTTCAATCTCGCAACTCGTTTTCCTTCACATGTGTACAACCGTGTTTCAAAGTTTTCGTCTGTCTTTAATCCAGATGAAAAACCTCCCTCTAGTGGCATTAAACATGGCTTAAAATACGACAAAAATCTAGTAGACTCGTGACTTTGAAGTTCTCGATATTGTACTGCACGACTGCCAAGAATTACATCTAGCTCAACAGCTTTCGTAGATGCTGTTCCAGCTTCATCCTAGTTCACATCACGAATACAGGGCATTTACGCAACTACATATATACATATACAAATATACATACAAAAGAATCATAAAAAGGATAAAAAAACACAAGCAAATAGCAAGTAGTACCTGGCTAGTATCTTTGCCCAACCAGAAGTGTATATCGTACCTATACGCACCTGCCTTGCCAGCAGTCTGCAAATACACAAATCATTGAAATATAGTCATCCCCTTGAGATATAAACGAAGGGCGAAAAAGGCGTATTTGACAGTCATAAGCACCTTTAAGACGATATACGAATCGCCAGAGTAGAATCTACCATAATCAGAGTTTGGCAAAGGTACAGGTTGCAGGTTCTCAATTCTCCATATTTCAATCCCTCTAAAATGAGTCAAGAACAAACCATACATAATATACAACTAACCAAAACATGCATACATTATAAAATATTAGTTCCTTTTTTGTTTGCAATGGAAATAAACTAATGAAGTAATGATATCGATGACATAAGAAACTCGGTAAGGATACACTTTTTGACCAACTCCTTGAAATGCAGGCTCCGAAACTTTAATTGACATGGTGCAGAAATCTTGCTTGTAAAGAGATGAATATCATCAAATCCTGCTGTTTCAAGCAATCATAAGGCAAATTAAACTCTTTGTCATATTAATCTTTCTTAGTTTCTAGAAATCATTTTCCAAAATCATGAGTTATACAGCCTTTCAAAATCATCACGATTTATTGGAGATTATCTGTAACATCCGGTCTCTCATACCAACAAATATTGTCCGCATTGCCCACTAGGAGGTCACGGATTTGTTTTCTGTTGCCCAGGTGGAGACTTCCCAGGAGGTCACCCGTCCATGGATTTCCCCACCCGAACACGCTTAACCATGAAGTTCTCCTCTCATCCACAACAGTGCGTCCAAAATACACGTTATGACCCAATATCTCTCTTACGTACATAACATAACATAACATAACAAATAATGTGAGATTTGCCTAAGGTGTCACATAATTATAAACCTTCAAAATACACGTTTCAATAACGTTTCGTTATTTTGTTCATATACATTGCGAAAAGCACAATTTCCATAGCTTTATGGTTGAAATTCATTGTTATTAATCACATTCTATAAAATCAAGGCCATGATAAGATCAAAATAAACAAATAATTCCTCAATACTCCATACATTTTGGACACATTCCTAACAATTTAATAAAAATGTAAACTCGAACCGATATGATCAAACTGAAAACAAAATATGAGATATACACATATGCAACGATTATGAGATGCAGATTTGGATAATCAATTGATCAAAAGGTTATTGTACCTAATTGGTCACATCAAATGGATGACAATGATAGAATAATTTGTGTTTTTGGTATTGTTTTACAATATTGTGTTTCCATAATTGTAGGATTGTGAAAATGTTAATGAGGATTTGAGGTTTGTATAAAAAATGGAGATCTAATAAAATTGAGGTGGCAATTTTATGATAGTATTATTATTATTATTATTGGCGTCAAATTCAAAATAGAAGTTTGTACTTTTTTTTTATCGGCGAACAACTGTGTGGCAACCACCCTTGCAGGGCGCTGTACTCAAGAATCAACTACTCGACCTCCAGCAGCCTCTGTCTTCTCCTGATGCGTGGAAACCCGAGCCCCACCCGCCCGAAGGCACGACAGTGTTATATAACTCGATAAAACCTCGCCGCCTGTCAGATTCGAACCGGCGCCACCCGTATTCGATCTTCACCCGGATACCAAACCATAAATGATGAAAGTGGGGATCGTACTTAATTGGTGATGGTGGTAACTTGGGCCGAAAATATTGGGCTGAAAAACTATGGGCCGGAATAATAAAATATTGGGCTGTTATGGTTCATAAGGACCAATTGCCGGTCTATATTCATTTTTAGAGGTGTAAAAATACTAGTTTGGGCTCAAAACCAAACCGGTTTTCTTTTGTTTGGACTTAAACTGGTTTGGCCATAAGTGATTTGGGTTAAGAACCAGTTTTAGGGTTGAAAACTACAATCCACCTGAACGGATTTGGATTGGGTTCAAAACCGGTTTGGGCGTTTAAACCAGTTTTTTATTAGATTATTTTAGGCGGAATCAAACCGATTTGGATTGGAACCGATTCTCAACACAAAAATTCCAAACCAGTACCAAACCGCCGAGTCGGGGTGGACCCAAACCAGTATGGACCAGTATGAGCCAAACCGATATTTTTTTACCGGACCTGTGTAAGGCCTAAAAAACTGGAAGCCCCACAGCTAGTATATGGTAGCACACATAGTTATAGACTAAATTTTTAAAACAAACACAACTGGATATCTACATCTACATCTACACTATCTAATAAAAGAAAACATATGAGAACACATGTCACTCCCTAATGAGGTCTTACATTAATTATTCAAAACAATAAATGTCATTCAATTAGTATTTAAATTATTTTCATAATTGTTTTTATTAATCGATATAAAAATATTAGAAGACAAACATTTTTTTACATATTTAATCTCATCAAATATAGTTAATCATTTCTAAAAACTATTTATAATTATAAACCAAAAAATATTTATCGTACTTTAAAATTACAAAATTAAATTTTCATACTATAAAGTCAAACCAAATTTAAATAGTTCAAATTACATCCATCAATTCATCTAATCAAAATATGACTGTTCAAAATTAAATAATTTTTTTAACTGCGAAATAAACCAGAAACTTTGGGATAACAATTTAATTTGTACATAGTTGAATACTTAGAGCATGTTTGGCTCTCCATTTCCTCACCTCCATTTGACTTATAACTTCTTCAAGAAGTCAAAAGTTAAAAAAAAGTATTTGGGTAATTGTTTAAAATGAGCTTTTGAAATGTTTTGTGCTTTGAAAAGGAGAAAAGAGGAAAAAAGTCATAAGTTATTTGGGTAATTGTTTGAAAATGAGCTTTTCAATAATTTACGTTAATATATGTAATCTTAGTTACTATATATTTAAATTTTATATAAATTTTACTTATTATATCCGTGTGTTACACGGGCAAATAACCTAGTTAAATGTAAACGTAAGAAAAAAATTGTTAAAACTAACAATCAAATAAACAAAAGTGAACAACTATTTAACACGAAAATGCCAGTTTGCGGGAAGCAGTAACCATCACCACTTGCCAGGGAGCCGCCATCAAAAACCGCATAAACATCTACAAACATGACATAAATGCTAAAACATGAGCTACACAGAGTGAGTTCTATAGTATAGTAAGGTAAACCGTTAAAACAGTTTCATAAATCGTCTTTTGAAATCGTTTCCATCATTGTCTTTAAAACTCATTAACTCAAATTCAAAATCATCATTTTTTACTCATCGACACCCTAAGGTGACGACTTGCCTAACATCCTCAATAGTATCGTCCATAACATCATCAATCACGTTGTCTACTCTACAATATCGTCAATTTTATAGAACTATCTATGTTACCTTATTAAGGAGGAGACATGTCTACAATAGTAAAATCATCTCATTTTTAAGATGGCATGCCAAAAGTCTTGTGCTTAAAACTCAAATGTCATAAAATTCTTTACCTTTCTACCCCTTTGTGCTTTATGAAGTAGTACATTGAATTGAATATGAATTGAATCATCAATTTAATTTAGAGATTAAATAGTCTCTTTGTTTCCCTGAATTGAAAGAAAGGGAGTTAGCATTGGTGTGCTGACCGAAATATATAGATATATATCTCATTTGTGTAAGCTCAAACCCAATAGCTACTATCTTAAGGAACTGATTGAGGAATGGTGTGAAGGGATAATACAAGATAACCATCGATCACTAGCAAAGGAATTATTACAAGCTTCCAAATTCAGTGTGTGCTTCTCATAAAGAAGTGCCAACTTACTAGGATGGTAATTGATATTTTTTTCAATGCTATGTTTTAGAGATTTGGATAACAAAATTAGAAATCATATCTAGAGATTTTGGATTTGTAGCATATTAGCATCAATTTTCTTGGTTACAACTCACAAGCCTACGGAGTTGTATGAATTTTGTCAAAAACATATTGTTATATGAGAACTAAATGATGAGAGTTTGTATCTTGTATTCATTATAAATAGGTCTTTGGTGACTTTCTACCGGTTTGATCGATATACTTGAAATAGGACTGAATTTTTGTGTTTTTGTCCGGTTCCATTTCATGTCGGTAGTATCATGATAGCCTTTCAAAAGCTCATGAAACGTTTTACTTAAAAACCTGTGACCTCACCGGCATTATTTGTTGACGTTTTTGGCATGTTTGTCTCAGGTCGCTAAGGTAGCAGCTATCGTTAGGCGCACGGATTCTCACGGCATCTAGGAATCATAAGCGTTTTTGTTAAACATTTCAGACTTTGAGTTTTACCTTTGAGTTGTAATAATATGTTATGCTTCCGCTGTGTTGGAACAGTTTTGAAACATAATGGGCAATTTACGTTGTTTTCATATTATAGAGTGTCGTTTATTGTGACCGTTGACTTGGATCCTTGTTTGTCACGCGCCTCGCGGTAAAACTCCGCACGTGGAAATTTGAGGGAGTGACACTGACCAAGTCTACAAAAGTGTATATATATATATATATATATCTATACTATATTATAAAGCATTTTCCAAGGACTTCTTAAAACTTAAGAGGTACAAATTTGATTGCTTATGATATAACATACAATGCATAAAATAACTACTTTTTAGGGGCAAAGTTGTCTTTACAACACCATATTTAATAAAAAGTAAGTCAAGAGTCAAGAGAGTTTATGAGAGATCATGACATTCAATTTTATAATGAACTAGCTGATTACCCCGGGAGGGTCCCGGGGTTGAAAAATCTAATTTTACGTGATAACCTATTGCAAATGGCTCAAGTTAACTAACCACAAAATCTCTCAATCATTGCATGTTCATAGTATTTTAATCAGTAATAACTCATATTCACCACAAAATCTAATTTTACGTGATAACATGAACAATTTGTGTGTTTTTTTCCTGTATGAATGAAACCCCACAAAAAATAGTCGTTTTTTCTCCGTTTTTTTATATAGCACTATGGTACTCGTTGGAAAGATAATAAAACGCTCGTTAATTTGGTGTAATTTTTTTCTTTAAAAAATCCCGTATATAAAAGATATAAACGTTTAAAAATTATGGGAGGAAATATGAGAGAAAAAATTTTAAATTTATTTTTAAATTCTTTTTTCCTAAAATAACTCAATTTAATTAAAAAATGAAACAATTCAAAAATATCAAAAACTCTCCATTATGATGCCACGTGCCACTCTCAAAGAAATGTTGAGGCCTCTATTGCACGCCACGTCAGCATATACGTTTTCTTTTATATATATAGATAGATTTGAACACATTAAATAAAAAACCTATAAAAACAATTAATAATGCTATGTTTTGTTATAATCTTTTATATAAAATTAGGTAATTTAGAAAGTTAAAGTTTTATAAACTTGATAATACTTTATAGCAATTGAGAATTCAATAATTAATGTTGTGTTTTTAATCATTAGGTAACGGTTTGAAATATGAAATTATTGTGTTATACTTATATACAGAGTCGGTCCTCATGATTTATGTGTTTTGTACGAGTTGAAAAAAGACCCCTAGACCCTAACAGATCAATCTCGCATATTTTCAATTTAAAGTGTTGTGATCCCCGTTGCAACGTGCGGACACACCCACTAGTATGTCATAATATGAAAGTATAAGATATACGAATCTACTTTATATCCCAAGTGATCCCAATATGAAAGTATAAGATATACGAATTTACTTTATATACCAAGTGATCCCATATGTTCTCACGTGAATTTAATAAAGATCTATATAAGTTGTATAAATTTTCTGAGAAGGTCAACTATCTTAAGTGTAAAATCGTTATCAATGGAATATCAAGTTGGTAATGAGCCGCAACTCTATCATCTAATATTGTGTCATGTAAGCGCTGGCATAGCGATGTGATAAAGTTACAGGTCACTCACTTGATCCTGTTGTGGCTTAAGGTGAACAGTGTCTTTATCCAGTTTTTTTTTTTACATTTTTTTTAAATGTGATATAATTTATACACTTGAAAGACAAATTAAATAATAAACATAAAATATTAATTAATAAAAAAATTACATATCATTAATAAAAAAACATAAAAAAAACTACTAAACTACTCGTTGTTTTGCTTGTCTTCGAATTCCTTTGCGATACGCTCATGTTCTCGTTCAAGTATCGTTCGATGACTAATTGGGAGGTTGCTAAAGTCATTCGTAAGAAAATCCATGTTCCTCAGTCTTATTTTAGACGCCTTCATGTAAGACCCTAACCCGTAAACACGTGATTAACGCTAAATCTTGTGGGTTTTGGCCTTAATCTAACTCATTCCCGATTAAAACTTTGGTAATTAAGAAAACCCAACTGAATGAAATCTCAAGTTTAAACGGTCCAACAAACTTTACATTATAGTTACTAAAACATGTATAAAAGAGTTCATTTTAATCGGGGAATTCTATTGCGGAAGCTTGATGAGTGTTCGGGTGTGTTCGGTTCTTCTCGCGACTTGATCCTTTCTCCAGGACTTCCATCACATGTTTACCTAGCACCATTACACAAAGAATGGTTAGTGGGTTGTCAATGATACATTTAAAATAGTATAAGAGTCGTTACACGTCGAAACGGAACAAACCAGGCCAAACGGCCCCATTTCAAGAGAGTAAACTGTTGCGCTTTTCGGCGCAGCAGCTATTTGGGTAGATTTTTACCCTTCTAAAACCCATAATCTGACTTCGACTTTCAAATAAGAAATGTTCCTAGTTCAAATACCTTTCCATGCATATAAAGAACACCTCCTAACGATTTTTCTATGATTTTATATGAATTTTTGAAAATCAGCATGTCCAACAGCTTTGCCTGCTTATGAGGTCGTTTCAGATTTTCAGTGAAATCTTACGCGGCCTTTTCAGCTTTCTATTTAGGTTGAATATATTAAGAATTCCTGATACACTACAAAACGGCCGTTTCGAAGTGCCAAGGAATTCTTACGCGGCCGTTTCGAGGGTCTGTGTAAGTTATGTCAAAACTGCAATTTTTCACCATTTCATGACCTACACTTTAAGCTTGTATTAGAAGCTTTTCCAAGCTATATATCCAAGTATTTAGGTTGTTGCGACACGTTTAAGAGGCCATAACCTCATTCGGTTTATGTCGCAATGACCCGATTCATAGTTTTAAATGTTCATGTCGGTTTTACCCAAATCGACCCGTTAAGGACCTGGGCTATACAAGACACTATTTTACCACACAAAAGACTTAAAAATCATATCATCAACTCATTGGACACTTGTTTAACTAAAAACATTGTCCGTTCGTTTCATGATAATTCGGTTCTTAGATTTAACCTTTAGTAAATCTTTAAATTCCCAAAATGTCCCTTATAGCCAAATCTTTCCATTTAGCCATCCATGGCGACACTTCTTGTTTCAAATCCATTATTTTTTACTCAATGACTTGTTTAAAACCGTCTAAGTCCTTCTGGACTTAGATTTTCACCATTTCTCAAGATTTCTCTTATTTAGTCAATTCTAAGCGCAATAGCGCACATTAGACATAGTTATGGAAATAACTTACTTGATTGACACCCACACTTCATGTGAGTAGTTTTAGTACCCATGTTGCCTCGCCCGAAGGCGTTTATTTAGCTACGGACTTACCGGGTGGCCTTGACCCATATCCATACCTTGTGCTCATCCTCCATGATTCTTGGCATCAAGTGCCCATTCTAAAAATGCATTTACCTGCATGCTTTCTAGATTGACAAACATTAAGTTTCTCGAATTCAAATGGTAATACTTCGCCATTTGATCTATTTAACCTCATGAATCTTAATGCTTTGGAATACAAGCATCATGTGTTGGACTCAAATGATGAGGGCTTCACCATTTGACCCGTTTAGACCATAGTTCATGATGCTATGTTTTCCAAGCCTTTATCTATGGTTCAAGTGACACAAGCTTGACCCATTTAACAACATACTTAACGACTTCATTCAAATGCTTTCATTCGGATTAAAACATCATTCCTCGCATATCATTTTTAATTAACCCGTTTGATGAATTTCACCATTCGGTCACAACTCATTATCTCGATTAATGTCATAAAACACGTTTTGTTATGAGTGCGCATAAGGCAACCCACTTCATAGATTTCCACCCCTTGAGGTTTACCTTTATCACATACTCAAGATTTAAGACTAGTGTATACAACAATTAAGTTATGCTATAGTCTAATGGTGCAAGTAAAATTTGCATTGTATTCATTCTTATTTCCTTGCACTTTAGGCTCGTATCCGCTTGACCCATTTTGCTCGTTGATCCATTCCTTCCAAGCTTGCACCTAGCTTGACAAGATCAACCTTATCTAAACTCATAAGATTAATTAAGTTAGTCATCATGTCCAATAACTAACACATCTCATAAGTTTATTCACACCATTACATCACTTTCCCAATCATTGTTGGGCTATATTTTCATGTATGGTGTGATCCATCTTTTAAACATGTTTTTCACGTTTTATATGCGGGTAATTCCATGATTACCCAAATCTAGTTATCACCTCAATTTGCCAACAAGGCTATTGAGGCGTTTCATTAAACACTTGGTGTGCACCCACCAATTTATTTAGTTTTAAAAGCTCAAGATTAGCCAAAACATAATCATTTGTCTAATCATCATCATAATACATTATTTAGACCATTTTGCCTAAATTTCTCATATTAACAACTCCTAAGAGTCAACTAGATCACTAAACATAGAGGGTTCCAACCTAGAGGTAAAACCCCAAATTTTACACATTAACATACTCATATGAACATAACCAACCTCACATGAAGAGTGTGATTCATAACCAAATTAGATATAATTGAGGCTCCCTAAAGCTAGAGAGACCTCCTACAACTTAGAATCTCACATTTTTGACAAAACCCTAGATTTTCACCATGATTAAAAACGAGTATAGCATCAATTTCTACCAAATAAAAGGTACCTTGATTATCATTAGGCCTTAGAAGACCCGTTTCTTGCTAATGCACCGAAAATCCCCTTGCTTTGGCTTGGATTCAAGCTCATTATTGAGTTTAGGGTTTGGTTGGGTGAAGGAGGTGATCTCCTGATGTTGGAGTCGACCAACACACACAAGTGTGTGTGTTTTGTTTTAAATAAATTTTATTAATGGAATTAGTTTTACCACTTTGGCAACTATAGTCCCTCCAATAATCCCTGAATGTCATTTTCTTATGAAACTAGCTATTCAAGCTAGTTTTCTTATATTATTAGCTCATTTATAAGATTAATAAGATTGACTAGATTATTTCTATATTAGAACATAATTCATGTTCTTTCTTTGTTCGAGTCTCGTTTTATTAATTTTGCTAATCACGCCTAATGGCATAATTAGACGAACGAATGGCTTTGGGGCGTTACACTTCGCTTGCGCCTTCATCTTCATGGTACTTCTTATTTTGCTAATCTTCGTTGAGAATTTGATATCGGCTTCATTACCAACTTTTTTTCCCTTGTCCCTTCCAAGTGGTCTGTGTGGAGATCGGGTAACACCCTTTTAAACGTTTAGGTCAATCCCCAAATGAGCATCCGAGCTTGTAGAGTAGACGAACCAACCCGAAGAAGTAGTTTTTGTTCACTTTGATGAGTCTCCTTCGCTCAGTTCTTCAGCCGTAATTAGCTCGATCCATTTCGAGCAATTGCGAAGAATTCTCCACGAGTAGTCCTCATCCCACTTTTTCGTGGTCTTGTAGACTTCAAGATTACTACTACCACTTGCTCGCATTCGATTGCTATTTTTGTTATGGGTATTTGTAAATAAGCCCACGTATTTTTGAATTTCGGCCCACCGGCCGGAAATCATATCGGGGGAACGAGTTTCACTCCCCACTTCTTTGTAGAAAATTTCGCGGATTCTTTTCCAAAAAAACTTTCGCCCGTTAATAATTGGCTACAAAAAAAATATAAAAACTTTTTAATTGACAAAAAAATATATATATATATGTGTGTACATAAAAAAATTATACCGGCTTGTAGATCTTCAAACCTCAACCCACGCACGACACAACGCTATTTTCTCATCTTTCGGGCGGTTCGCCACCTCTACCACCACCTCTCGCCGCACTACCTCTCGCACCACCTCTCGTCGCGCCACCTCTCCCGACCTTCTTTTGCCCTCGCTTTTTTGGGCTACATCTTATGGTTGCGTATCCGAAATAACAAAATCTGGAGACAGTAGTTTGAAGATTTGAATATTTGTGATGTTGTAATTGATTTGGGTGTAAAGGTTAAAAAATGTTGTTTTTTTATAAAGGTCCTAAACTAGCCATTGCCAATGGCTAGTTTTCAGACAACGGTCGAAATTTTGCTCGCTAGCCCATGCGAGCATGGTAGCGTGGGCTTGCTCGCGCCTGCTCTCATGGACGTGTGTTATGGTGTTCGCTAGCCACATGGATCAGCTTCTGGCTCGTGCCTGCTCGCGCGCGGCCCACAGCACATAGTCTAAGTGTCCATCATTGTCTTTTTTGTTCTGAAACCGTCACAATGGTTCAGTTTTATGGTTATAAGTTATAACGAGTGCTGATACTAACGGATTGAACCACTAACTTTTCCGTGACTTCGAATATACCGCCATGACATCCTTTTTTTTATCGTCACATAGAATTTTCCATTTCAATTTGCTTATTTTAATCTACGTTTCAAACCTATCACTAAGCACGGGTGATAACCGAATAGTTACTATTGCTCACAAAATTTTTATTACAAGGTAAAAACAGAAAATAAGAACTCATTCACCTACATTTGTTTGATATTTTATTTAGTTAAATCTTCAGCACAGAAACCAATGGTTCAAACTGGTCTTACCTGGCCCCATGAGAAACACACAACAGAGAAAGATATTTTACACATGTTAGTTAATTTATAAAACAGTTTTTAGAAGCTACTACAAAATATTTTGCAGTGTTCATAATAAACTTTTAGTTACTGTTAAACGTGTATTACATAGAAAAGGTATTCCCAACAAGCATTTATTTGTCTTGTTTTAATTGTATTGATTATTTAATTACGTCACTTTGACAGCTAATTCATTCGGTTAGGCCTTTGGCCTTTGAAGTTTGATCACCTGAGTCAGAAATCTCGTAGTTGGCATATTACTGTCAGGTTAAACCAGTATCACAGTTCGCCCCCCGTCAGGATTCAAACCTAAGACCTCCGGAGCAGAAACCCCCCTTAAATAGGTAAACCTTCCCACCTCCGCCAAACCAATCGGTCCGGAGATCATTAGCTAATTATTTTATAAATAATATTTTTTATTATAAAAAAAAAAATCCAAAATGTAAAGAAAAAGATGACGTAAAGCCCTCCCCTCACCAGTCACCACACTTCCTCTCTTATCATCCACACTCCCCAAACCAAACCCACATCTTCCTCGTAACGTTGGCTATGAAATCCAAATCAACCAATCAAAACTCTCCATAAACCATCCCTCATCACCATTTATCATATTATCTCTGATTTCCTTGGCCCCACACCTTCTCTCTCACACACTCAACACACACACACTCTCTCTCAACCTCATGCATTAACACATATCCTACGTGTCTTTTTATCACACCATTAATCCCTCCAGGCTCCAACTATAGTTTCTGTCACTCAAATATATATCTTTTAAACCAACTTCAACACAAACAGAGTGAATGACACAATAATAACATTTCAACATTCACAAAAACCATACTTTTTTCTATCTGTTTTGAAGCCTCACAGGCTCAAGATTCATCATTTTGTTGTGTAGATTGTTAATAACTTAATATACCCATATGGCATCATGGTGTCAACACCTTTTAGATTAGCCACAGCAAAAGCTGATCAGTTATCATCAATCTCTCAAAAACATTACTTTCTTCACTCATTCCTACCAAAGAAACCATCACATTCCACTAACTCAAGAAATCCCAGTTTAGGTGTGAAATGTGCTGTTGTGGGCAATGGTCTTTTCACCCAAACAACACAAGAAGTTAGGAGAATTGTGCCTGAGAACAAGCAGGGTCTTCCTACTGTTAAGATTGTGTATGTTGTGTTGGAAGCACAGTACCAGTCGTCGTTGTCTGCTGCGGTTAGGACGTTGAACCAGAGTAACAAGTCTGCTTGTTTTGAGGTGGTTGGGTATCTGGTTGAAGAGCTTAGAGATGAGAATAATTATAAGAGCTTCTGTTTGGACCTTGAAGATGCTAATATCTTTATTGGGTCGTTGATATTTGTGGAGGAATTGGCTTTGAAGGTGAAGGCTGCTGTGGAGAAGCAAAGGGATAGAATGGATGCTGTTTTGGTGTTCCCTTCAATGCCTGAGGTTATGAGGTTGAATAAGTTGGGATCATTTAGTATGTCTCAGCTTGGTCAGTCGAAAAGCCCCTTTTTTCAGCTGTTTAAGAATAAGAAGAAGTCATCAGCTGGTTTCTCTGATCAGATGTTGAAGTTGGTCAGGACTTTGCCAAAGGTTTTGAAGTATTTGCCGAGTGATAAGGCGCAGGATGCTCGCCTTTATATTCTTAGTTTGCAGTTTTGGCTTGGCGGGTCTCCGGATAATCTGGTTAACTTTGTGAAGATGATTTCCGGGTCGTATGTTCCGGCTTTGAAAGGGATGGATTTCCAGTATTCGGATCCAGTTGTGTTCTTGGATACTGGGATATGGCATCCGTTGGCTCCGTGTATGTATGATGATGTGAAGGAGTATTTGAATTGGTATGATACAAGAAGAGATACCAATGAGCAGCTAAAGAACCCAAATGCTCCTGTTGTTGGATTGGTTTTGCAAAGGAGTCATATTGTGACAGGAGATGACAGTCATTATGTGGCTGTGATTATGGAACTCGAGGCAAAGGGGGCGAAAGTGATTCCAATTTTTGCGGGTGGGCTTGACTTTTCAGGTCCGATCGAGAAGTATTTGACTGACCCGATCACAAAGAAATCGTTTGTGAACTCTGTGGTGTCGTTGACTGGGTTCGCATTGGTGGGAGGACCAGCGAAGCAGGATCATCCAAGAGCGGTTGAGGCGCTGATGAAGCTTGACGTACCGTACATTGTGGCGCTGCCTTTGGTGTTCCAGACAACTGAAGAGTGGCTCAACAGCACTTTGGGGCTTCACCCGATTCAGGTTGCTTTGCAGGTTGCCCTTCCGGAGCTTGATGGAGGCATGGAGCCTATCGTTTTTGCAGGCCGTGATCCAAGAACAGGTAAATATTTCTTAAATCCTTATAGTTCATGCTTATTCAATGCTATACTACTGTAAAAATTTACATTAAGGTACCATATAATTAACTTAACCAACTAAACTATAGTATTATAGTTATGTAAAGAGTATTTCAGAAGCACATGTTGTAGTACAAGTAGAGCTTATGACATTTAATTTTGTAGGAAAATCACATGCTCTTCACAAGAGAGTAGAGCAGCTGTGTACTAGAGCAATTAAATGGGCAGAGCTGAAGAGGAAAACGAAGGTACTTTACCTATTATGTTCACTATTAAATCTTTGAGTTTTGATTTTGATGAAATAGAAAGAGTTAATGTAAGATTTGTTACGAAAAATTGCAGACTGAGAAGAGGGTGGCGATCACTGTGTTCAGCTTCCCACCAGACAAGGGCAATGTCGGAACAGCTGCTTACCTGAATGTGTTTGCATCCATTTTCTCTGTTTTACAAGACCTCAAAAGAGATGGTTACAACGTTGAAGGACTTCCGGCTACTTCTGCAGAGTTGATTGAAGACGTTCTTCACGACAAAGAAGCTCAATTCAGCAGTCCAAATCTCAACATTGCTTACAAGATGGGTGTCAGAGAGTACCAACAGTTAACTCCATACGCCACAGCATTAGAAGAGAACTGGGGAAAGCCGCCAGGGAACTTGAATTCCGATGGTGAGAATCTGTTGGTTTATGGGAAACAATATGGAAATGTTTTCATCGGTGTCCAGCCCACTTTTGGGTATGAGGGTGATCCCATGAGGCTGCTTTTCTCCAAATCGGCTAGTCCACATCACGGCTTTGCAGCTTACTACTCTTTTGTTGAGAAAATCTTCAAAGCCGATGCTGTTCTTCATTTCGGGACCCACGGGTCGCTAGAGTTCATGCCTGGGAAACAGGTCGGGATGAGCGATGCTTGTTTTCCCGACAGTCTTATTGGAAACATCCCGAATGTTTATTATTATGCAGCTAACAATCCTTCCGAAGCCACAATTGCCAAGAGAAGAAGCTATGCCAATACCATCAGTTACTTGACCCCACCTGCAGAAAATGCGGGTCTTTACAAGGGTTTGAAGCAGCTGAGTGAGTTGATTTCATCTTATCAATCTCTCAAAGACACGGGTCGTGGTCAACAGATTGTGAGCTCGATCATTAGTACAGCTAGGCAATGCAATCTTGACAAAGATGTTGACCTGCCTGATGAAGGTGCAGAGATTTCAAGCAAGGAGCGTGATCTTGTCGTGGGAAAGGTCTACTCTAAGATCATGGAGATTGAGTCCAGACTGCTTCCATGTGGACTTCATGTTATCGGTGAGCCGCCATCAGCCATGGAGGCTGTTGCCACTTTGGTCAACATTGCCGCCTTGGACCGCCCAGAAGAAGGCATCTCGTCTCTTCCATCAATCCTGGCAGAGACACTTGGCAGAGAGATTGAAGATGTTTACAGAGGCAGTGATAAGGGAATCTTGAAGGATGTGGAATTATTGAAGCAAATCACAGACGCATCTCGTGGGGCGGTTTCAGCTTTCGTGCAGAGAAGCACAAACAGCAAGGGTCAAGTGGTTGATGTGTCGGGAAAATTGACTTCGATCCTTGGGTTCGGTATAAACGAGCCATGGATCCAGTATTTGTCTGACACCAAGTTCTACAAAGCTGATAGGGAGAAGCTTAGGGTGTTGTTCCAGTTCTTGAGTGAATGCTTGAAGCTCGTTGTAATGGACAACGAGTTGGGCAGCTTGAAACAAGCTTTAGAAGGCAAGTATGTAGAGCCTGGTCCAGGAGGTGACCCGATCAGGAACCCAAAAGTTTTACCAACCGGAAAGAACATTCACGCATTGGACCCACAAGCAATCCCAACCACAGCAGCTATGCAGAGTGCTATGGTGGTGGTGGACCGGCTGCTCGAGAGACAGAAGGCTGATAATGGAGGAAAGTTCCCAGAGACAGTTGCATTGGTCTTGTGGGGAACAGACAATATCAAGACTTACGGTGAGTCCCTGGGTCAGGTTCTATGGATGATCGGTTGTAGGCCGATTGCAGACTCATTGGGACGAGTCAACCGCGTCGAGCCCGTCAGTCTCGAAGAGCTCGGAAGGCCTAGAATCGATGTTGTTGTCAACTGCTCTGGAGTCTTCAGGGATCTTTTCATCAATCAGGTACCACAGTCCGCAACATTTACTTCGATTCCATTTTCTGGCTTTTATTTTCCAGATTTCTCTAATGCTATAAGTATGTAATATGTTCTAACAGATGAATCTCCTGGACCGGGCGGTGAAGATGGTGGCTGAGCTGGATGAGCCATTGGAGCAAAACTACGTGAGAAAACACGCGCTTGAGCAGGCCGAGACTCTTGGTGTTGATGTTAGAGAAGCTGCGACCCGTATCTTCTCCAATGCATCTGGCTCCTACTCATCAAATGTAAACCTTGCGGTCGAAAACTCAACATGGAATGATGAGAAACAACTTCAAGACATGTATCTGAGCCGAAAGTCGTTTGCATTCGACAGCGACACTCCTGGTGCTGGAATGAGCGAGAAACGGAAAGTGTTCGAGATGGCTTTAAGTACAGCCGAAGCCACATTCCAAAACCTCGACTCATCAGAAATTTCATTAACCGATGTGAGCCACTATTTTGATTCTGACCCAACTAACCTTGTGGGGAGCCTACGGAAGGATGGGAAGAAACCAAGTGCGTACATTGCAGACACCACCACAGCTAATGCGCAGGTGCGTACCCTCTCCGAGACAGTCCGTCTAGACGCACGCACAAAGCTACTGAACCCAAAGTGGTACGAGGGAATGCTGTCAAGCGGTTACGAGGGAGTTCGTGAGATTGAGAAGCGGCTCACCAACACGGTCGGGTGGAGTGCAACTTCAGGGCAAGTTGACAACTGGGTGTATGAAGAGGCTAACACAACCTTCATTAAAGACGAGGAGATGCTAAACAGGCTCATGAACACAAACCCCAATTCCTTCAGGAAGTTGTTGCAGACTTTCTTAGAGGCCAACGGACGAGGGTATTGGGACACATCCGATGAGAACATCGAGAAGTTAAGGCAGCTGTACTCCGAGGTGGAAGACAAGATCGAGGGCATTGATCGGTAAACCAATAATCATGTGATGTAATAACCTTATCATTTGTTTACCAATTCCCATACCGTATCTCTTTTTGTTCATACATGGGAATTCTCATTGTATTCTGTAAGCTTGCAAAACTCTGATGTGCCAAAAGTTTAATGTAAAGTCAATAAACTTCTCAAGATTGAGATCTCAAACTCTTCTAAGTTGAACAAGTCACACTCGAGCTTACTCAAGCTTGGCATCGGCTTATTCACAGTATGGGGATTGCAGGTCTCATGTGTCATTTTTAGTCCTTTGTTCAATCCACCATAGTACTAAATAAAGTTCTTAAAACCCTAGAAGGCTAGAACTAGTTAAAAACTAACTTCCTAGTTCCTAGCATTTAGTATATGATGTTTTCATAATTGTATCAACTAGAAGATGATTATCAGAATTTATACAAAAAAAAAATAATCCAGATCAGTAAGAATTGTATCAGAAAAGAGAAGACTGCAATCAACGGCCAATTAAGGTTTGTCAATTTCGGAGTTATTTGTTAAGCACCGGCACATTAGCGAGTAGTGGTCTGACCGTTGTTCATGCGGACAGTGCAGGAAGCAGGATTATGATTTGGCCATTACAAAGAATAATAATAGCAATTTTTTTACTTAATTTAGTTTACAAATATGTAATAAAAATAAATGGTTGAGAAAAAATAAGAAAAGAGTTGGAGAATGGGTTAAGAATGCTCTAAATTCACTTCTACATTAGCATTCTTATCCCTATCCCCATCTTCAAATTATTAAAATTTGCCACTTGCCGTCACTAACCCAAAGGTGAACCACTATCACGCTCCCCCCCCCCCCCCCCCCCCCCCAGCCATCAACATTTGCATGATATCAAAAATTGACGTAAATGTATCGAATAGCTTCAAAAAAAATCTATGAGTAATTGCGATCATAAGAGATGAACATCGATTAATTATAAGAGCTAGAGTTTTTAATCTACTTTGATATTTAAATAACTGAAATAAGTTGGTGTCATATGGATAGATAGCAAAGACATAAGTAGATTCAAACCAGCTGAAATAAATAAGATAAGCAACGTATTTACAAAAGCAGCTGGGATGACAGCTGCATGACTCGCCTGAACGTGAGATTGATTCGTGCAGACCCAGCTTTTGCTCGTTTAGGAACTGAATGGAGCCAGTCCCTTTGTGTATTGCCCCTCATAAGCAGCAGCGACCCATGCTTCAACGTGAAACAGTGTTTCTCTGCGCTATTATTCTTTGCTCGCTTGCTGGGAGGCTCTCCCACAACTCTACCTGAAACAAGATATTCGATGATTCACTCAATACAATTGGGGAAAATAGTCTTAAATGATAAGAAAAGTTGTACCTTGAGGTCTCATTTTCAAGAAAAAGTCACGTTCGCAGCCAAAGGAAATGGAGGCAATTTCTGGATTGGGTCCATAAAGCTTCTCATCATCAGCATGCCAACCGACATAGTCATTACCGCTATTGTATCTATTAATAAGTAAGCTGTTAAAGTGACTCCCAGGAAACGCTTTGTGTACCTGAAAAGCAACGTGTCAATCATTTGTACTAAACTAATAATCAACTGAAATCAATTGAGGATCGGTTTTGCATACCTGCTCCAGAATCTCCTTCAAAGGTGGATAATCGTCCCAAGAATGCGCATCGGGCTTATACCCACTGTAAATTAATTCCTGCAATCCTTTACTTGCAACATAGCATACATCTCTAGGCTGTTGAGGGTAGACATAAAACATTTAATGTGGCATTGTTTGATTATGAGAGGCACCAACACAAGGACAAATCCATCTCATATAACAAAGATCATGGTTAAAAACATTACAAGTGTTCAAAAACAGCAGAATGTGAAGAAGAAAAACGCATTCAAGAAGGAAGTTCATGGTGCTTATTGTCATATAACTCATAAGGAGGCTCATCTGAATTTAAACTTGGTAAAAAAAAAAGATCAATTCCTTAAACCCATGGTTTAAAAAACGGCCAAGGCGCACTTTGAGGCAATTCAACCGAGGCGCACTTTGAGTCAATTCGATAAGAAAACATGTAAGAGTCGCGCCTCATGAGGTCCAGTTTGTACATACGCCTTTATAGGGCTGGGGCAGTAAGAAAATTTGCGCCTAAGGGGGGTTTAGGGTGTTTTTTAACTATGTTATTTTTTATGTGTTTTTTTTTTTTTTTATGTTTTAGACTTTCCGTGCCAATTATTCTACTTTTTTATAAGATATATAATTTATATCTTTTTTTTTAATTCCGCCTCAGTTCGCCTAGAGGCTTACGCCCCATGAGGCGATAGAAAACACCTCGAGGGCCGAGGCTCGATCCCGTTCTTTTAAACCTTGCATAAACCAACTTAATCAGGTAAAGATCATGATGCTAAATAACCAAAAAAGGACCTCACAATAAAATGCTAAACTATGTCTAGGTTTGAACCTGAGACCTCGTCTCTGAAAGGTAAGTACCTGGAGACAAGGTTTGCCGAAAACGTGAATAGTAGGTCTGGTCCATGGGATGTGTTTATCCAGATAATGAAAATACTCCCATGACTTCTCGTTGCTCAGGAACCGGGGTACGTACACTACCTCGCTCCCGTTTCCCAAATCCTTCACATTATTATTATTATTATTATTTCCTCCATCATTAGCATTAGTGCCTGCGATTTCAGATGCTGCCGTTAACATCTCAACGATTAAGCCACAGATTTCGCTCTTCGGTTTAGAGGGTGTTTGGAATTGAGTTTCAAAACAACTTTGGGCTTTTCCAAAAAGCCAATAAGTCAATAAGCTGTTTGTGTAACTCAAAAGCACTTTCTGTTTTGACTTTTGGCTTTTAAGTGTGAAAAAATTATTTTTGAAAAGTTAGAAATCCTGACTTTTGGAAAAAAAAAATTACAAATATACCACCCATACAACCAATATTCACAATAAGTTAAGCGAAACACTTAAAAAAACAACAATTTATTGACTTTTTGACGTTTCTCATCCCAAAAGCTAATCCAAACACTTTTTTTAAAACTCTTTTTCAAAAAGTCATAAGCCAATAAGCACTTTTGACCAAAAACACTTTTGCATCTCCAAACTCAATCCCAAACACCCTCTTAGTGAAAGCTTTTGTTGATAAATCCAGGAAGATAATATATATAGGCTGATTATTGAGAATCCGGGTCTCATACCTGAGACGAAAACCGACCGGATCACGGTTAAGCCCCAAGCGCCTTCCAAAATTCTAGCCCAGCCCGTTAGGGACTCTAGTGTACCTATTTTAGTCATTATAGTTTGTTAAATAACTAGTTTTTTACCGTCGTCGCGCGTTGCAGCAACGGCCTAGCGTTTGCGATTTCATTGCAAGCGGTGCGATAATGACATTAACTTGAGTTTGTTATATGTTAGCAAAGCGGATTCAACGTGTATTTTATTATTTCCCGAAGGAGCAATGGCGAAGCGCCGCGAAAGGCGACGGCGCGTCGCGGCTTCTTCGGGCTACAACAATGGTTAGATAAACGTAAAATATATTTGTAACATATAATAGGAAATAAAACTTTATAAAATATGAAAAAAAAAAAAAAAAAAAGCTTTTATTTACCTATTTTATTAGGCTTAGTTTTAACATGCATTCAAAGCAAAAATAACGTACCTAAACCACGATAGAAAACCAGCATTTAAGGACAAAGGAGAAGACAGGCATCTTCTATAAGAGTATGTGTAGTGGGGATCGTTATAGAGCGTTTTGGGGCTCCATAGCGCCGGGAACACCGCCCCCTCCGGCGCTATGGAGCGTTTTGGGTGAGATTTTTTGTGAGGATAACGAGCGTTGTGGGATTGAATTTGATGATTTTTTATAGTTTGACCGTTTGACAACGGTCATTTCATTTAATATTTTTTTTTAAACAATAAAATCTATCTATATATATATATACATATACAACACATTCACAATTCACACATACACACACTCTTATATACATTTTTCCAAACAAAGAAAACCAAATACAAACCAATAACCAAACCTATGTTGTGGAGGAGGAGGAAGAGGAGGTGAATGGTAGTCTCCAGGGCCGTCCCCGGACCCGGCGAGCGTACTGCCGGACATTAGAAGGTCCGGCAGCTCCTGGTTGAAAACCGCCCATATTATTCATTGTGGTGGTGGGTGAGGATAGGATGAGGAAGAGGGAAGAGGTGTGACTGAGATTTGGGAGGAGGGGGTATTTATAGGTGTGACTGAGATTTGGGGGGGGGGGGGGGAGTTTGAAATTCAAACTTTGAAATTTAAACGTTTGGGGGGAAAGTTTGAAATTCAAACGGTTTGGAACAGTAACCGTTTGAAATTCAAACGGTTTGGAACAGTAACCGTTTGAAATTCAAAAATTTTTTATTAAATATTATTTTTTAATATTAAATATTTTTTTATTATTTTATTAATTTAATAAACTTTAAGTTTAAATTTTTATTTTTATTATTATTTTTATATTTAATGAAATATTATTAAGTATTTAATATTCTTATTTAAATAAAAAATAATAATTAACCAATCATTACCAATCATTTATAACCCCCACATAACCCCCTTCCCACTACACCCTCTTTTTCCATAACCCCCACATAACCCCCTTTCTATTACTTTTTAATATTTTAATCCTATGACCCCCACATAACCCTCTACCACTACACATACCCTAAATGTAGTAAAACAAAACCAAACCATTCTTTGCTTTTAACTCCTATTTATTATTTACCTCGTGGACATCAAAAGAAATTTAGGATTACTTTTAGAGTAGACGGAGTAGAGGGCGGGGATAGTGGCGTGGAGTGAGTTTTGGGCGGGAACACCGCCACCAAGGTGGGGGGAAGAGGGCGTTGCCCCTTTGGCGGGGAAGATCTCACCGGCCGGGGGGGGGGGGGGGCTTGAAAAGAGGTGGAGGGTTTTGATTGTTTAGGTTTTTTTTTTTTTTTTTTTTTTTTTTTTTTTTTTAACTTTAACACAATATAATATTATTTCCTACCCCCTTCCACTTCCACAATTTTCACCCTTCACACACGGGTCCCACAAGTGCCACATGGCGCATCACGCCCCTCTTTCCCCCCTCCACTCCGAGTAGTCTTATAACATTTGACATCCATAAATCTATATGTCTTCCACCCACAAAATCTAGTTACTCCATCTACACCATCTCCTCTTTCTCTGCAAACACCCACAACGATTAGTCACCTCTAACTCAAGAATTCACAATTCTGATCAGAATAAAGCTAACCAGCTCCTTCGCTTGTTTGAGGATGACGTCGGCAGTGCTTATGGTGGTGGTGTGGGTTGCCTGCGCTGACGCATCCGCGGAGGTCAGCACCAACTTACCGCGGTCATCCTGCTATGTCTTGTTCGTCTGGGTTATGACGGCGGCGACTCCAAGTCTCTTAACACCACCATCGCTCCTCGCCCTCTCTAAAAAAAACCGTTGCCACCAGCATGACCAACCCCCCTCCTCTTCTCTCTCGCTGTTCAGGTAAGGAATGGCTTTGTTTGACGCGAGATGGACCTTCAATCTAACAGATCAACCCGGAAACGGTCCATGCAGGCGGAAGCAAGCAACTATCTCCGGACACCGTCGTCGGAAACCACACTTTAACAATCGCCGCCGCGACACATAACCGCCGCTTCACCACGTTTTCTGGGTGGTTTTTTTGGGCGTTTTGGTCGGTTCATCCTGAGCAGTGGATTATAGGACAGAGGCACGTGGCAGCATCGGACGTGAGATTGCTACATGAATCTCAGCCGTCAGATTGTAGGGACAGCAACGTGGGAGACTGTCAGCCATGTGATAGCTACAGTAATCCCCCCTCACATCAGAATCTACCAATTGTGTGTGTATGTGTATATATATATATATATATATATATATATATATATATATATAACTAGTTGATTACCCCGGGAAGGTTTCGGGGTTGAAAAATCTAATATGACTTAATAAAAAAATTATAAAAGAAGAAAACATACAAAACGTAAAACTCACTAAAAAACATTTTTTTTTTCGTTTTTTGTATAGCATTATGGTGCTCGTTGGAAAGATAATAAAGCGCTCGTTAATTTGGTGTAAATTTTTTTTTCTAAAATTGTCATATATGAAAGTTACCAACGTTTAAAAATTGTGAGGGAAAAATTAGGAAAATAAAATTAAAAATATTAATTAACATATTTGAAATTTAAAAAAAAAATAATTAATAGTTCACTAACATTTAAAAATGTGAGGGGAAAATAAGGAAAAAATATTAATTAACATATTTGAAATTTAAAATAATATAGATATAGATTTTATTTAAAAAACAAAATAATTAATTTAAAAGAGAGTTTCACATGATGCCACATGGCACATTCAAAAGGTAGGAGGTTGTCTCATTAGATGTCACATCATCATAAGTCAATTCTTTTATTAATAGTTATAGATTATAGATAACATAACACAAAATAAATGACTACCGAATGATCTATAATGGTGTAGGTTATTGCAATATATAGCACTAGCTGATTACCCTGGGAGTGTCCCGAGGTTAAAAAATCTAATATTACTTAATAAAAAAAGGACAAAAGAAGTTAACAGTCTTGACCTCTTTTAATGTTAAAGAAAGTTGTTCTAATGTTTATACTATCAAAAGAGGTTCTCATGCTGCGTTCCCAGCAGATTAAAAAATCTCAACCTCTTTTAATGCTAAGCATATCGTTATAGCACATGAACATGGGCAATTCATATATGTAATAGTAGGTTCGAAAACATATATACTATCATAACATGATTAGTGACTTGCGTATATATGATTAAGAAATTACCTAAATAAATTGTGCTTTTTTCTGCATGAACAAAAACTCACTAAAAAAACTTTTTTTCTTTTTGTATAGCACTATATATGGTGCTCGTTGGAAAGATAATAAAGCGATCGTTAATTTGGTGTAATTTTTTTTTCAAAAAAATGTCATACATAAAAGTTACTAACGTTTAAAAATTGTGAGCGGAAAATAAGAAAAAAATAAAGATAAAAATATTAATTAACATATTTGAAATTTTAAAATAATTAATAGTTCACTAACATTTAAAAAATGTGAGAGGAAAATAAGGAAAAGATATTAATTAACATATTTGAAATTTTAAGATAATATAGATATAGATTTTATTTAAAATACAAAATAAATAAATTTAAAAGGAATCTTCACATGATGCCACATGACACATTCCATTGAATGCCACTTCATACAAACTCAATTCTTTTATTATAAGTTATAGACTATAGATACGCATTGAAATTTCTATATGCATTAGTGTATTTCTCGAAACTTTCCGTGATAGACAAATTTAACACTTAAACCACTCATAATAGTGCGTTAAAGCGGAGTGAAAGGGCAAATTCGCACCCAAATTCGAGTCCAAACATCGCCTCGGAGGGCGCTAAAGCTCACGAATGCTCGATGGCATGAAAGATTTCACGCTGCTGGCTTGCTTCTCTCGGCCAATCAAAGTCCACCAAACCACAAACTTCATCCCATGACCACTCGAGCAAAGGCTGGGATTTTCAAACCAAAACATTTTCCACACCTTGCTCAAATCATCACTCATCCTCTACATCACTCTCTATTTTCTTCTCACATCCCAAAAGGCATAAAAACCGCTCTCAAAAATCATAAATGGATCCAAGCAATGCATGACGAACTCAAAGCCCTTCATGCAAATCAAACGTGGACTCTTGTTCCTCGTCCCACTAGCACCAACATCATTGGCTCAAAATGGATTTATAGAATCAAATATAAATCCAACAGATCTATTGACCGCTACAAAGCAAGACTTGTAGCTCAGGATTCACGCAAATACCGGGGCTAGATTTCTCTCACACCTTTAGTCCCGTTGTCAAATCATCTCGACCGACAAACAAGTAGCCGATATATTCACCAAGAGTTTACCAAAACCGTTATTTGAAAGATTTCGAACAATGCTTCGTCTTGGACCTCCACCGACTTGCATTGACGGGGGGGGGGGGTATAAGGAAACAACAAAATTCCTGGAGTCAAGTATTGACAACATCATTCTTGGAGTCAAAGTCTTGAGTCAAGAGTCAAAGTCTTCACAACATAATTCTTGGAGTCAAAGTCTTGAGTCAAAGAGTTATGTGTAATTATTGAGTCAAAGTCTATTCAAGTTTAGATGAGCATTTATCTCCCTCATTGTTGTCTTTGTATTTGTATATACAATGTTGTACAAAAATGAAACAATCAAGTTGAACCATTACAAGTTTATAGTATGTCATGATGATAGGCGATTTTGATTTGTAAAGTGAGCATAGGTGAAAGAATGACATATTTATTTAATCTTCATTATGGATATACAATCGATTACCTTAGGCAACACTGAATAAAACAATATTCTTACCAAACTGAATACATCTGTGAATATATAATATCTTAACATGATTAGTGACTTGCTTAGACAAGATTTAATTTAGAACGTATGTAGGTGAATATATTGGATAATGGGCACTTGATACCTAGAGCCATGGTAAAGGTTTCAAGGTATGTAAATGGGTCAACGCTACCCAATAAGCCAGTAGTTAAATGAAAGCTCTTGGGCTAAGTGGTATGAGTATAATAAACAACCCACATGAAGTGTGGGTGCCAGATTGGTAAGTCTCATTCCAACTACCTCTAATGCGCGCCACGACGCCTAAAAAATGACTAAACAATAGTGAAATTATGAAATTGGAGGAAAACTAAGTCCGTAAGAGCCTGGAGGTTTTCAAACAAGTCAACGTGTCAAAAATAATGAATTTTAACCAAGTAGTGTCGCCCACGGGTGGCTAAATTGAAATATTTGCCTACAAGGGCATTTTAGGAATTTCAAAGATTTGTTAAAGGCTAAATCTATAAGCTGGGTCATAATAAGAAAATCGGATGATGTTCTTAGTTCAACGAGTGTCAAACGGGTTATTAAAATGGTTGTTATGATTCTTGAAGGATCAAGTAAGTAATGCTTGTATAACCTATGGCCTTAACGGGTCGATTTGGGTGAAGACTACATAGATTTTTGTCAAGCTGAAAGGGGTATTTAATCATGGATAATGGGCATCTTACAAGATTAATAATGGTGTTAAACAAGTCCCCAAGTTACCTTAGGAATGGCTTTCAACATAAGTAAAAGAACATTCAAAGATTGGGGAAAACAAACAAGGAAAAATAGGCCAAGTCTGAAAAATGGGGGAGGAGACAGCAGCCTCCAACCGTAATCTACGGCCCTGAGGCAGTAGCTTACGACTGGGACAAATCCAAAAAAAAAAAATGTTTGGCCATTAAAGCAGTTCGTTTCATTTTTCAATGTGTATCGACACTTCAACCATTTTAAATGTGTTATTAATAATACAACTAACCACTCTTTATGTAATGGTGCGCCGAACACACCCGAACACTCATAAGCTTCCGCAATAGATTCCTGGCTAAAATATAAACCTTAGTATAGGTTTGTTATACTTAAAAATGCAAAGTTATGAGTTACTATCAAATGAAAATCTTTAAATGGGTTATCTTTTCATAAGTAATAAAGTTTTAATCGGGTGTGATTTTTTTTAAGGCCAAAACTCGTAATTTTAAGTATTAATCACATGTTTACGGGTTAAGGTCTTACATTAGAGAGCACCAGCAGATGCAGTACGACCACGCAACGACCATGCACTTATCCCTGGTCAACAAGTCAAAAATTGCACGAGCATGCACCCTATGTGCACGAACATGCACCACGTTAAAAACACCACACAATGTTCCAAATCCGACTAAGACTGACAGACAGTTATGCCACGTGGTCGTGCGCGGGCGTGCGCCTCAACCTCTCGACACCATCTGTAAGAAAGGACTATGGACTAATCCCATATGTTTTGCATGGGCGTGCACGGCCTCCTGCTAGCGAGTCAATAAACAAAGGCCTTCACCTCTCATTTTGGCATCTCATTTTATCCTTCCTACTCAATCTCCCACGAAGTTTTGCCCTCTTTGTCTCTTGATAGTGGGATCACTCCATAAACACTTTATCCTAGAGAGAATCCACCCCACTCAAATACCTAGAAATCTCCATACAACCCTTACCATGATTTCCACACAAATCAAACCTTGTGAGCCTATTGTATTACCCATGCAAGGCTATATTTTTCTTGGTGTTGCTAGGTGATGATGAAACTTGATATGGAATAAATAGTTTATTTTTATTTTAAGTAGTGTTAAGCAAAGCTTTGGTGTTAAGCAAAGCATTGGTTTTGCGACTTAGTTACATGGTCCATGTGTTAAGTTTGGCGTAAACCAAAGTTTGGTGAACCCACGTTAGGAATAAACGGTCTTTTTATTCATATTATTATATTGCAACACAATTAATAAAGGTCGGTCACTTTTTGATTTATTTAAAGTAAAGGATGAGCGGACTCAGAAGGAGACGAGGACTTCCCCATATCAAGTAGTAGTTTTTCAATCGCTATGGCTTTTGGTAAGTTATTCACAAAGGAATAGGGCAATTGGATGTCAATGTCACAATTTTGGGGAATGCGTTCTCATGGGTGAGATGTCGTATTTGTGGGTAACAAGGTTTTCCAATTTGAGAGGTGAGCTCACCGGACGGGAGACCTTCATAATAACATCAAGAACACAAATCGTCTAAAGATTAATGCAGAATGCTTAGTTTTTAAACACACCACCAAAATAAAGATCTACTATTGTTTTATACCAAGTGAAGTCAGATCACAAATCAACACCATTGTTTTGATATTATTATTTCCTAGAGGTTTATTTTCTCTTACTCTCTTTTAAAATCTTTAAAAGCAACTTAAAAACCATTTAGTAATTTAAAGACTGAATAGTAAAAATCGTGTCTTTGGGTTCGATACTCTGTACTTGCTCAAGGCTATACTACACCCAATAGATACACTTGCCTATTGCGTGAGTTTTAGACTATTAAGCGACTATTGTTTCTTATAAATTTAAAATTTCGATAGCGTTTTGGTAAAAACCCAACTTTTCTTTGGCTTTGAGACATCAAGTTTAGACACCATTGAATATCTTTTAAAACTTAATAAAACACACACATCAGCATGTATTGCCAAGGATCATTGAATTGAATCACAAAGTATGGTAACGGGTCAATGCTATCTGATAAATCTCATAACTTAGACAGAGGCCTTTGAACCAAGAAAGGGGAAAACAACCCACGTTATGTGTGCTTAGCACATTGAGTTAAAATGTTTTTTCTCAAGCCTAATGCGCGCCTATGGCGGTAAACAAGGCAAAGAGGCCAAGTTATAGGGAAATGGTGTAAACGATGCCGTAGGGGCATAGACATTTTTTTAAATATAATGACGGGTTAAAAATAATGATTTCTAAACAAAACATGATGTATGTGGGTGAAAAGATTGAGAAATTACCCATAAAGGTAAAATATGAATTTAAAGACTATGATTAAGATTGATCATTGAAACGAGTCAAGGTATATCTTAACAAGTAAAATTGGGAGTTTGAAATGAGTATAAATAAAGAAAGAAATGGGAAAAATTGGGCATGGTGCAAAAAATCTCATAACAGGTGAAATTGACCTGTACCGCGCTATAGGATGCCCAAGTGAATGGGTATCCGTAGCATAACCAAGTCCGAGACTTAGAAAGTGCTCGAAGTGGAATTTCATGGTTATTAAAATGGTTAATACACGGTTAGAATGAATTGTGTCACATAACGGGTCAGTTGGTTTAAGAGCCCAACTGTGTGAATATGTAGGCTATAAAATAAATATAGTAATGACATACAACGGGTCGATTTGGGTTATGGTAATAAGGGTAGAATGAGCTAGAAATGCAACTTTTCCCTTAACGGGTTGATTTGGGTCAAGGCCTCAAGGATCTAAATCGAATGGTTGACTTAGAAATTTGCCAAACCGGGTTAGACAATCTAGCGATAAATCAATTGAACCCGGTTCATATGAATTGAGTTCAATATGTGAGGGTGAAAGTCTCGAAAGATAAAAAATTTGGCTACGAACTAGATTGGAAAAAACTTGAAAATTTAGCCAAGTGTCAAAAGTCCAATGCTTGAAACTCTATGTTGAAAAAAGCGGTCGTCGTGCACCACGGGGATGGTCCTGCTGTACGCGATGCATTTTTTGAATGATTTGAGTTCTTCGCGAAGAACTGTCAGGTTATGCAAAATGTTTTCTTTCATTGTATTTTGACCGTTAACCTAAATACTAATCGTTATCCTGTGTATTTATGGTAGGTGGGGTCAAACGATGGTACCAGATGAATAAACGAGCTAAGAGAATAACCGATCACTCTCGAACCGCAACTCCTTCGGGAATGATTTCTAAAAAGGGTTTTGAGCGAAAATATACGCAACGTCCCTATAGGCTATATAGTCTAAAACTCTAATCAAGTTTAGACTATATGGTATATGTTATAGTAGCAAAAGTGTTGATGAAGGGTCATGTAAGTATCGGTAAACTGGCCCATAGATTGCACGTTTGGGTTATCTGTTAACCCATAGTAACAAATTCATATGTTTAAAAAAATGTGATTAATCTGAGCTAAATCATGATTAAATATTACTTAATTACTGTTTAATGGGACGAGTCTTTAAGTCGTGCATCAGTAATTCTATGTAGTTTCTAGTACAAGATTATAAAAAGTTAGGGAGGTCAAAGGTTACGTGACTTAGAGCATGCACAACCTGTTCACTAAATATTTGTGAGTGCATCCCTTAGGGCATGTGTAGTGGCCCGTTTTTGGGCGTTTTGTGACCCTATAGCGCCGGGGTACACCGCCCCCGGGCGCTATACGGCGTTTTCGACAACAAGCGCTTTATACATAACGGGCGTTTCATCTTGGTACACTGCCCCCCGGGCGCTATATGACCGTTGAACGGTCAAGTTGGTTTATTTAAAAAAAAATTCAATATATATATATATATACAATACACACACATACAATACACACGTACATCCTTCAACCCTCAAACAAATTCAACACACAAACAAATCACCAAAATGTCGTCTCCTCCCTCCGAAGACTCATTTGTCGATCTATATAATCAGTTTTTTCACGATGACGGTGCGGAAGAGAACGAAGCCGTTACGAGTGCGGTTCAACTAGCGTCTAGCGCGATGCATCATATAAATAATTCCGCCCCACGACCGATATTGTCTAGGCAATATATAGAGCGAGACCGTGTATCCGCCAATGAGCGTTTGATGAATGACTATTTCAATGCGAATCCGGTTTACGGCCCTGATATGTTTAGGCGAAGATTTCGGATGAGTAAAAACTTATTTTTGCGCATCACCGAAGATTTAGAGTCCGCCTATGACTACTTTAAGCAAAAACCCGACACTAGAGGGTGTTTAGGATTCACCGCAATTCAAAAGGTCACTTCCGCAATACGTGTACTCACCTACGGGAACACATACGATATCAATGACGAGTATTTGAAGATGGTGGAGAAAACCACACGCGATACCTTGGAGTATTTCTGCTACGATATTTACAAATATACATATATATTTTTTGATACATTAGTAGTTACATTTTATATATATATATATATATATATATATATATATTTGATTTTTTAGGTATATGCCAATTATATGGAAAACGATAATTGAGAAACCCGACATGGAGCGACCTTCAACAACTATACGAAACGCATTTAGAAAGACATGGATTACCCGATATGATTGGTAGTATAGATTGTCGTCAATGGCAATGGTATAGTTGTCCAACCGCATGGCGAGGTCAACATACACGCGGTGACCAAAAGGGACCAACGTTGGTTTTACAAGCAGTTGCCTCACAAGACCTGTGGGTTTGGTCGGCCTTCTTTGGTCTCGCCGGGTGTATGAACGACATAAATACTTTTCAGTTTCCGCCATTGCTAGAGTCTTACATTGGCGGAACAATACCGAAAGCTGGGTTTTATGCAAATAATAATTACTACGAGCATGGATACTACTTGGCGGATGGTATATATTCGAAGTATTCAATGCTCGTCAAAACGTTTAGTCAGACACAATATCAAAAAAGGCAATATTTTAAAAGAGTTCATGAGTCTGCAAGAAAGGACGTCGAGAGGTGTTTTGGCGTTCTTCAACAACGATGGCATTTTGTTAGAAATCCTTGTCGTGTGTGGGAAAAAAAGGATTAGAATGGTGATGTATGCTTGTATCATAATGCATAATATGATACTTAAGACGAAGGAAAGGCAATATGCCCAAACTATGTAGCAGAAGATGTTCAAGGGACGCAAGCGACACAGGAGGAGAGATTCCAAAACAGTTCCATGTTGCGTTCCAAGGATATACATAACGCGTTGAAGGCGGATTTGGTTGAGGAAGCATGGGCGATTCGCCCGATTCATCACAACCAAGAAGAAGAAGAAGAAGAAGAAGGAGGAGGAGGAGGAGGAGGAGGAGGAGGAGGAGGAGAAGCAGAAGCAGAAGAAGATGGAGAAAACGAAGAAGAAGAAGACGACGACTAGTTTTTTTAAATATTTTTAGTTTTTTTAAGTATTAATAACTTTTTTTAAGTATTTGTAATTTTTATATATTTAATAATATCTTTAAACTATTTAATATTACTATTTAAATAAGAAAAAATAATTAACCAATGATTACTCAATCATTTATAAAGCCCCATAACCCCTCTTCCCACTACACCATCTTTTTCCATAAAACCTCATAACTCCCCTTCTATTACTTTTTAATATTTTAATACTCATAAAGCCCCATAACCCCCACCACTACACATGAACTTATAGTTTAAAAAGTGAGTCAGTGGCGAAGTTTGAACTTTTGGATGGTGGGGGCCGAAAGTCACGAGACCCATTTTTTTTCAAATCGGTGGGGGCCGGACTAAAAAAATACAATTTTTTTTTATAAAACAGAGGAATTTATACTATTGAGCAAAAAATCGGTAGGGTCAGGGCACCCCCCTGGCCCTCGCTGAGCTTCGTCCCTGTTGTGAGTGGAGGAGAGAGAATTACTCTTCATTTGTATAGGGGGGGGGGGGGGTTTCCCTATATATTTTTTAATCATTTTAAAAGTCGTTGTGAGTAAGAAGAGAGAAAAGATAATGATAAAATATAAAAAAATATTATTTTATTAAAAATAAGAGAGAAAATATAGTGATTTTTAATGTAATTTGATGGATAATTTTTCATTAAAAATAAATGATAAATTACATAAAGACAGTAGGTAGGCGGGCAACAAGCTGCGCCAACACCCATTTCGGGATAGAAAATCCTAATCTGCTTAAAACAAACGCTTGCCTTTGAGGGGTGGAAAAGTTGTTGTGCACTACTCGTTGAACCGAGCCAAAAACCGCACCGCTTCCGGTGCCAAGGAACCGAACGTGTCAAAGGCCATGGGAATGAAAACATGTTGATTATCCTCATATGCTTTAGCATGCTTTTCCACTTTCTTGGATTCAGCTCCCATGACCGTTTGCCCGGCCACAAACCCATTATCTCGAAGCCCAACTAGGGGGACACCCCAGTAAGATCAACGCACGCATGTTTCCTGTGACACCTAGCATGTTTGGGTCAACATTTTATAAACACATAAGTCTACCTTAGCGAAAAACGTTTATTAAACATAATTGACGGGGTCAGTAGAGTCGGAACAAAGTCCGTATGGGTTAGTCACACACATACACACGGTACGAGTCCCGTTGTTGGTGAATTACATAAACTGATTGAGTGTATATGTAGATTATGGGTCGTGTGGTGGATTATATACATAGATGTGTTTAAATGACGTGTAGATGATTATCCATGCTTAAATATGTTAAACATAGACTAAGGTTGCATGCTCGTATGTTAGGGTGCGTTAAAATGCGTTAAACACGACAAACTGGAAAACTAGATAAACATAGGTCCTGGTTCGACCACTTCGAGTGGTCGAAGGAGGAAACTTGTTTGGTTCGACCCTTTGTAAATGGGCGAACCTGAGATACAGAATTGAAAGAATTCCTTCGACCAGGACAGGGCTCATTCGACCCTGTGAAAGGGTCGAAGGAGAGTACATTCGCCCAGGTAAAAGGGGCGAATGTGAACATAGTATAAATACCACACTTTGTCATTTTTCACCATTTCACAAACCCTAAACGTCTCTAAACACTCTCTAGCATCTTTAAACATTGAGGAAGGAGTTTTTGCCCTTGTTTTCTATAATCTAACCTACAAACATCTTCTACACAAAGATCTAAGGTGTGTTCTTCATTCTAAATCATTTTTAAAGCATTTCAATTCGTTTTCATTAAACCCAAGAGTCCAGATCTGATTCAAACACGTTTTCATGAATAAAAACCTTCCTAATATCTTTCTAAACAAAACCTATTCATAAACAATGAGTTTTCATACAAAATAACATGTGTTAATGGTGTTTTAGGTGATGTTATGCATTGTTTGATGATTGATTGTTGTATAGATGTTATAACAATGATCTAGGACTGTTGTTGATGATGTTTTATGATTGAGATAGGTTACAATTGATTATTGATGATGTTATGTTCATTTTGGGGATTTTGGGTTAGATTTAGGGCTTGTTCATGATGATAGTGATGAGGATGGGATTGGGGGTTTATTGTTCATGATAATCTGAGCATATTAAGTTGATTATTGATTGATTTCATAAAGTTTCCTAATTGGGTAAAGATTTCATGCAAGATGATGTGACATCTCCATAATTTACTATTTTAGGAAACTTGTAAAACGACTAGATGTTGGTGTAAAATCGGTAGGGTTTCGTGGGGATATGTTAATGATAGTTGACTGCTGTAACTCATGATGTTTCGTGATGTTTTCGGATGTTTTTGATGCGTTTTTGAGGAAACTAAATAACAGGGTCGAACCTAGAGCACCTTCGACCAGTCGAACGGTCGAAGGAGAATCTCCAGGGTCGAACCTGGTTACTAAATGGTCGAACGTATTACAAATGGGCGAAGGAGGGAGAAAAGGGGCGAAGGTAGCCACATTCGACCATTTAAGGCCTCCTTCGACCGCTTAAAGCTACATTCGACCCTACGATTTCTAAAATGAGATTTCTGATGCAAACTAAGTGTTTTATGCTTGAAACCTATGTGTTAAACTTATGTGCATGCCTAATTGATGTAATGGGTCACCAACGGGATGTCGGGTCGGTCTGGGATGTCCGGTTAACGTTTAAACACACTTTTTAGCACACGTAGTCAAGATCTGGACAATCGGGGACTAGATAGCCTTCGGGTTAATAGTCATCACACTTATGTAAACTCATTGATAGGTTGTCATTAGTTGGGATTATCATACACGTGTTGGAATTCTAGTTATCAGAAGACGCACTCTCAGGTGAGTTTCACGGCCCCTCTTTTATACACTTTTCTCTCGGGGGAGAAGCATGCCGCACGTTTTAATAAATACAACGTTTATGCATTAAAACGCAACGCTTTCGAAACACAACGCTTTCGAAACACAACGCTTTTGAAACACGACGCTTTTGAAACACAACACTTTTTGAAACGCAACGCTTTTAGAAACATGACGCCTTTTGGGAATGTGACTCTTTTAAGAAACGTGACACGTTTGGCACTTGGCATATTTAAACATTGGCATTTGACACTTTTACACATTGATGGTTGGCATTTGACACTTGATGCTTGGCACCTATTTACTATACGACGAAACCTAAGTCCCTATTGAAACCATGAATGTGCGGGGTACAACGGGGGAAATGTGGATAGATCTATCGGGTGTGACGAACCCCACTTGACGGCTGGGAGCCGGGCGGGTGCATATTGTCTCTACTTGACACTTGACACTTGACACATGGGCAACAACTTGAGCAACGTTTGTCAGTAATGGTTTTAGCAACATAGTCGTAGTAGTAAGGGAACGTTTGTTATTTATTTGGAGCTTTTGCACACTTGGCACTTTATGAGGAATTGCTTTACACATGAAAACGTTTACGAACTTAAAACCTGTGAACTCACCAGCATTATATGTTGACGTCTTTTTGGCATGTTTTCTCAGGTCGCTAAGGTAGCAGCATTGAGTATAGGCGCACGGAGTCTCACGACGTCTAGGGATCATATGCATGTTTTGTTAAACATTTCAGACTTTGAGTTTTACTTTTAAGTTGTAATAATATATTTTGCTTCCGCTGTGTTAGAACGGTTTTGAAACTCAATGGTAGTTTACGTTGTTTTCTTATCATATAGATGTCGTTTATTGTGACCGTTGACTTGGATCCTGACGTGTCACGCGCCTCGTGGTAAAACCCCGCATGTGAAAATTTGAGGGTGTGACATTTCCCACCTTCCCAACCAAACACTAGAACATCTGTTGGGCGCAAGATGAACATCCCCTTAGCAGGGTCTGTGAAAAAATTAACTGACGCCTCTTTTTTTACGAAAATCCCCGCTCTTTGATGGATAAGAATGAATCTTCTTACATCCCCTTACTTAACAAAGTGGATTTCACTAAAACATAAATAAAGCTGATTTAACGTGTAATCACATGCTTTTTCATCACACAGACACAGTAAGCTTATAAAATAATAAAACCTTACCTCCAACTCTAACTCTAATTATTATTATTATTCAGACCAGACCCCACCCCTCACCAAATCCACCAAACCCTGTAGCAGCAGCATCCGTTAACTTCAAGTTACATCTTCAACTGTCGGTTACCTCCTACACCTCACCTTCTTCTTCTTCTTCACCTTCTCCTTCATCATCACACACACACACACACACACACTCTCCACTGTGTCTTCTTCTTGCACTTCATCTTCCACACTTGTATGGGCGTCCAACTCAACCCAATGTTAGTCCAACAAGATCACGATCCCAAACCCACTAACCCCAAATCATCCCCTCTCCCTACCACCCTTCGTTCCAATCGCTTCTCCCCATCTAAATCCCTTGATTTCTCCACATGGGTCTCCGAAAATCTTTACAAAATCGTCACTATCTCTCTCTTAATCTCCACAGTCGCCGCTTTATTCTTCCTCCGTAATGTTGGCGACTCTGCAGCCTTACTCTGCTTCCAATCCCAAACCCAACACCTTGAATCCATCCATTTCCCACAAATCAATTACAATAATATTCCCCCAATTGTTGATAACATCACACCCTTTTCAAGATTTAGATCAGAGCAGTGGATTGTGGTTTCCGTATCCGATTACCCGAGTGATTCGGTTAGGAAGTTGGGGAAGATTAAAGGGTGGCAAGTTCTTGCGGTTGGGAACTCGAAAACCCCGAGTGATTGGGAGGTTAAAGGTGTGATTTTTTTGTCTTTAGAGATGCAGGCTAAGTTGGGTTATAGGGTGGTTGATTTGTTGCCTTATGATTCTTATGTTAGGAAGAATGTCGGGTATTTGTTTGCGATCCAACACGGGGCGAAAAAGATATTTGATGCTGATGATAGGGGGGAGGTTATAGATGGGGATATAGGGAAGCATTTTGATGTTGAGTTGGTAGGTGAGAGTGCTAGGCAAGAGATTGTGTTGCAGTATAGTCATGAGAATGTTAATCGGACGGTTGTGAATCCGTATATTCATTTTGGGCAACGGTCGGTTTGGCCGAGGGGTTTGCCGTTGGAGAATGTGGGTGAGATTGAGCATGAGGAGTATTATACTGAGGTGTTTGGTGGGAAGCAGTTTATTCAACAAGGGATTTCGAATGGGTTGCCGGATGTGGATTCGGTTTTTTATTTTACTAGGAAACCGAAGCTTGAACCGTTTGATATTCGGTTTGATGAGCATGCGCCTAAGGTTGCGTTTCCGCAAGGTACGATGGTTCCGATGAATTCTTTTAATACGTTGTATCATTATTCGGCGTTTTGGGGTTTGATGCTTCCGGTTTCTGTTAGTTCAATGGCTTCTGATGTGATAAGAGGGTATTGGGCACAGAGGCTTTTATGGGAGATTGGTGGGTATGTTGTGGTTTATCCTCCAACTGTGCATAGATACGATAGAATTGAAGCGTACCCGTTTGCAGAAGAGAAAGATCTTCATGTTAACGTGGGCCGTTTGATTAAGTTTTTGGTATCTTGGAAATCTAATAAACATAGATTGTTTGAGATCCTTTTAGAGTTGAGTTATGCTATGGCTGAAGAAGGATTTTGGACCGAAAAAGATTTGAAATTTACTGCTGCTTGGGTACAAGATTTGGTTGCGGTGGGTTATTTGCAGCCACGGTTGATGACACTAGAACTTCATAGGCCGAGAGCAGCAATTGGTCATGGAGATCGAAAGGATTTTGTACCGCAAAAGTTACCGTCTGTACATCTTGGAGTTGAGGAAACGGGAACAGTAAATTATGAAATTGGAAACTTGATTAAATGGAGAAAGAATTTTGGGAATGTTGTGCTTATAATGTTCTGCAACGGACCCGTTGAACGTACGGCACTTGAATGGCGATTACTGTATGGAAGGATATTCAAGGCTGTGGTTATCTTGTCGGAAAAGAAGAATGGTGAGCTTGCTGTTGAAGAAGGCCACTTGGACCACCTATACAAGTATGTGATTCTTCAACTCTTTTTTATTTTTTTATGCTTATTTAAATTATTTATATAACTGTTTAATTATATCTTTCACACATTACCGCATTACGCTTTACATTGGGCGTTTGTTTTGCATAGTAACTATTCGTGTGTACTTTTGGTTGTGAAATTATTAGGAGACAGACTAATATAATAGTAGATCTGTTTGTGGAATGGAATTGATGTGGTAATGAAATAAGTAAAGAAATGGAATGGGCCCTTTCATTTCATTATCATGTACGGTTGTCATGTAGGCCGGAATGACTTATCATATTAATTTAAGAATAGTATGCTCCATACATGAATTTGATCTAGAAGATGGCCTCTTTGATCTTCAAGTTACAATATTGACTCATTCTTAGTTTCCGGTATACGCACCCACTGTTTTATAGATCGATATAAACATTTCGCCTCGTTTTGGAACTCTTTCGTCTCTTTTTTTGCGATTACCTTTAAAAAAGTTAACGTTTGATATAAAATTTATAAAATTGTTTGACAAATGACAAACACTTACTTTTCAAAAACGAAGAAAACCAGTTTAGAAACCATCAAAATTTAAAAAAAAAAATGACAACATTTTTTTTTTATTGAAGTTTCTTTAAAAGTTGAAAATTGAAATTAAAACATTGTTTACATTACAAAATTATGTAAGGATAACAAGAATGATTTAAACAAACATGGGCTTAGTCTTTGAATTGAAGTAATCAGTTGGTAATATTGGTAGGTGTGATATCAGTATCCAATTATAGAGTGATTGTGATGGTTTATCTGTAGATAATCCAACTTTTGTTGAACCATCTATTTCTCAGTGTATCAATGAGACAGTTAATATTCCTGTTTATAAATTAAAAAAGATTAACATATGGCTAAATTGGCAGGTAGATAACAGGTCAGTGTGGGTTTGGTCTGGTTCGGTTGACCTGCCAACCCCTTTCGGATTTTCTTCTACTTTCATAAACATTAGATTTTAGTTTTTATTATATAAAATTATAATTCAAGAAATACCATTAAATTAATTACTTGATTCTTTTAAGTTTAAACTATTTTATCAATTTGATCATTTTCCCTTTAAGTAATTTTTTTTATTTACCCATTTGACCCGTTAGCAACAAAATACAACAACTCGACCCACTTTTGACATACGAGCGTTGAAATGCCTGTTATGAATTATTCTTTTTCATTGCAGGCATCTTCCGAAATTGTTTGATCGGTTTTCAAGTGCAGAAGGATTTTTGTTTCTTCAGGACAATACTGTTCTTAATTACTGGAACTTGGTTCAAGCAGATAAGACCAAGCTCTGGATAACAAACAAGGTACAATTCTTTCGGTCCTTAGATTATATAAAAACTAAATATAGCATACAATTATTATTATTTATTACATTTATAAATTTGTACCTCCTATTAAATATGCGAGCATCATGTTTCATATGACAACTTTGATCTAGACGACTCACAACCGACCATTAGATGTTTTGACCCGTTACAGATGAAATGAAATTTGTCATTTTTACGTCAACATTGTAGGTGTCAAAATCTTGGACCACCGTGTCTTTCAATGGGAACAATGATTGGTATGGTAAACAAGGAGAAATGGTGAAGAAAGTTGTGAGCTCTATGCCTGTTCATTTCCAAGTCAGTTACAAGAAACATATAACTAGCCACGATTCAAGCCTGACAATTTGCAGCTCCGAGGTGTTTTACATTCCCAGGAGGCTTGTCGATGACTTCAAAGATCTCGTATATCTCGTGGGAAATCTTGATATCCATCAAAAGGTTGCTATTCCCATGTTCTTTGCAGCAATGGATTCAACTGAAAATTTCGACTCTGTGTTTAGCACAATGGTGTATAAGAAAAAACTGCCTTCAAACAATACTTTGAGTCATTATTCTCCTGAAGCAGCTGCAGTTCATCCATGGAGCGTGTCGAGCGAGCAGGAGTTTATAAAGCTTATCAGAATAATGGCTGCAGGTGACCCTTTGTTAATGGAGTTGGTTTAAACACTAGTTTCATACGCGTTTGCTTCATTTTTTGTACGGTTCTTTAGATAGATGAATGCGAAGAACCTTTTTTGTGTAAAATTTATAGGGTGGAAAGGGAAAACAGAAGTATAAATTCATGCTTTTTCATTCATTTGGTGAATTTAGTACAGATTGTTAAAGCCTTAGCCAGCCTAATTTGTACATTGCTATCAATACAATCTAAGTGAAAAATTCTGTTTTTTTTTTTTTTTTTTTTTTTTTTTTTTTTTTATATTGTAAAATCCTGCAAATATATGTCCTGAAGATAATGATATCATGATAAATTTATGAACTTTACATTGAAATGTTGTTGAATCAGAGTCTTGCATAATACAATGAGAATCCTTATTATGAACAAAAAAGGATTACAGTATGGAATAGGGAGACAAATAACTAGGTTATTATATCACATGTTTATTGATCACCGATCGATGCCTTCGATTTTGTCTTCCACCTCGGAGTACAGCTGCCTCAACTTCTCAATGTTATCGTCGGATGTGTCCCAGTAACCTCGTCCGTTGGCCTCCAAGAACGTCTGCAACAACTTCCTGAAGGAATTTGGGTTTGTGTTCATGAGCCTGTTTAACATCTCCTCATCTTTAATGAAGGTTGTGTTAGCCTCTTCATACACCCAGTTGTCTACTTGCCCTGAAGTTGCACTCCACCCGACTGTGTTGGTGAGGCGCTTCTCAATCTCACGAACGCCCTCGTAACCGCTTGACAGCATCCCTTCGTACCATTTTGGGTTCAGTAGCTTTGTGCGTGCGTCTAGACGGACTGTTTCCGAGAGGGTACGCACTTGTGCGTTAGCTGTGGTCGTGTCTGCAATATAGGCGCTTGGCTTTTTCCCATCCTTTCGTAGGCTCCCGACAAGGTTAGTCGGGTCAGAATCAAAGTAATGACTCACATCGGTTAACGAAATCTCTGATGAGTCGAGGTTTTGGAATGTGGCTTCAGCTGTACTTAACGCCATCTCAAACACTTTCCGTTTCTCGCTCATTCCAGCACCAGGAGTGTCGCTGTCGAATGCAAATGACTTTCGGCTCAAATACATGTCTTGAAGCTGTTTCTCATCGTTCCATGTTGAGTTTTCGACTGCAAGGTTTACATTTGATGAGTAGGAGCCAGATGCATTGGAGAAGATACGGGTTGCAGCTTCTCTAACATCAACGCCAAGAGTCGCAGCTTGCTCAAGTGCATGTTTCCTCACGTAGTTTTGATCCAATGGTTCGTCCAGCTCAGCCACCATCTTCACCGCTCGGTCTAGCAGGTTCATCTGTGAGAACATATTACATATAAATAACATTACAGAATTAGAGAAATATGGACAATGAAACCAGAAAACGGATTCGAAGTAAACTGTTGCGGTACCTGATTGATGAACAGATCCCTGAAGACTCCAGAGCAGTTGACAACAACATCGATCCTAGGCCTTCCGAGCTCTTCGAGAGTGACAGGCTCAACTCGGTTGACTCGTCCCAACGAGTCTGCAATCGGCCTACAACCGATCATCCAAAGAACCTGACCCAGGGACTCACCATAAGTCTTGATATTGTCTGTTCCCCACAAGACCAATGCAACTGTCTCTGGGAACTTTCCTCCATTATCAGCCTTCTGTCTCTCGAGCAGCCGGTCTACCACCACCATAGCACTCTGCATAGCTGCTGTGGTTGGGATTGCTTGTGGGTCCAAAGCGTGAATGTTCTTTCCGGTTGGTAAAACTTTTGGGTTCCTGATCGGGTCACCTCCTGGACCGGGCTCTACATACTTGCCTTCTAAAGCTTGTTTCAAGCTGCCCAACTCGTTGTCCATTACAATGAGCTTCAAACATTCACTCAAGAACTGGAACACAACTCTAAGCTTCTCCCTATCAGCTCTGTAGAACTTGGTGTCAGACAAATACTGGATCCATGGCTCGTTTATACCGAACCCAAGGATCGAAGTCAATTTGCCCGACACATCAACCACTTGACCTTGCTGTTTGTGCTTCTCTGCACGAAAGCTGAAACCGCCCCACGAGACGCATCTGTGATTTGTTTTAATAACTCCACATCTTTCAAGATTCCCTTGTCACTGCATCTGTAAACATCTTCAATCTCTCTACCAAGTGTCTCAGCCAGGATTGATGGAAGAGACGAGATGCCTTCTTCTGGGCGGTTCAAGGCGGCAATGTTGACCAAAGTGGCAACAGCCTCCATGGCTGATGGTGGCTCACCGATAACATGAAGTCCGCATGGCAACAGTCTGGACTCGATCTCCATGATCTTGGAGTAGACCTTTCCCACGACAAGATCACGTTCCTTGCTTGAAATCTCTGCACCTTCATCGGGCAGGTCCACATCTTTGTCAAGATTGCATTGCCTAGCTGTACTGATGATCGAGCTCACAATCTGTTGACCACGACCCGTGTCTTTGAGAGATTGATAAGATGAAATCAACTCACTCAGCTGCTTCAAACCCTTGTAAAGACCCGCATTTTCTGCAGGTGGAGTCAAGTAACTGATGGTATTCGCATAGCTTCTTCTCTTGGCAATTGTGGCTTCAGAAGGGTTATTAGCTGCGTAATAGTACACATTCGGGATGTTTCCAATAAGACTGTCGGGGAAACAAGCATCGCTCATCCCAACCTGTTTCCCAGGCATGAACTCTAACGACCCGTGGGTCCCGAAATGAAGAACAGCATCGGCTTTGAAGATTTTCTCAACAAAAGAGTAGTAAGCTGCAAAGCCGTGATGCGGACTAGCCGATTTGGAGAAAAGCAGCCTCATGGGATCACCCTCATACCCAAAAGTGGGCTGGACACCGATGAACACATTGCCATATTGTTTCCCATAAACCAACAGATTCTCACCATCGGAATTCAAGTTCCCTGGCGGCTTTCCCCAGTTCTCTTCTAAAGCTGTGGCGTATGGAGTCAACTGTTGGTACTCTCTGACCCCCATCTTGTAAGCAATGTTGAGATTTGGACTGCTGAATTGAGCTTCTTTGTCGTGAAGAACGTCTTCAATCAACTCTGCAGAAGTAGCCGGAAGTCCTTCCACGTTGTAACCGTCTCTTTTAAGGTCTTGTAAAACAGAGAAAATGGATGCGAACACGTTCAGGTAAGCAGCCGTTCCCACATTGCCTTTGTCCGGTGGGAAGCTGAACACAGTGATAGCCAGCCTCTTCTCAGTCTGCAAGTTTTATCACAAATATTACATTAATATGTTTGTTTGTTATTTTATAAATATCATAACTTTAAGATTTAAAAGTGAAGTTCATATGTAATAATAATGGGTAAAGGCACCTTTGTTTTTCTCTTCAATTCTCCCATTTGATTGCTCTAGTACATAGCTGTTCTACTCTCTTGTGAAGAGCATGTGATTTACCTGTTCTTGGATCACGGCCTGCAAAAACGATAGGCTCCATGCCTCCATCAAGCTCCGGAAGCGCAACCTGCAAAGCAACCTGAATCGGGTGAAGGCCCAAAGTACTGTTGAGCCACTCTTCGGTTGTCTGGAACACCAAAGGCAGCGCCACAATGTACGGTACATCAAGCTTCATCAGCGCCTCAATTGCTCTCGGATGATCCTGCTTCGCTGGCCCTCCCACCAATGCGAACCCAGTCAACGACACCACAGAGTTCACAAACGACTTCTTTGTGATCGGGTCAACCAAATACTTCTCGATCGGACCAGAAAAGTCAAGCCCACCTGCGAAAATCGGAATCACTTTCGCCCCCTTTGCCTCCATTTCCATAATCACAGCCACATAATGACTGTCATCTCCTGTCACAATATGACTCCTTTGCAAAACCAACCCAACAACAGGAGCGTTTGGCTTCTTTAGCTGCTCATTGGTATCTCTTCTTGTATCATACCAATTCAAATACTCCTTCACATCATCATACATACACGGAGCCAACGGGTGCCATATCCCAGTATCCAAGAACACAACCGGATCCGAATACTTGAAATCCATCCCTTTCAAAGCCGGAACATACGACCCGGAAATCATCTTCACAAAGTTAACCAGATTATCCGGAGACCCGCCAAGCCAAAACTGCAAACTGAGAATATAAAGGCGAGCATCCTGCGCCTTATCACTCGGCAAATACTTCAAAACCTTTGGCAAAGTCCTGACCAACTTCAACATCTGATCAGAAAAACCAGCTGATGACTTCTTCTTATTCTTAAACAGCTGAAAAAAGGGGCTTTTCGACTGACCAAGCTGAGACATACTAAATGATCCCAACTTATTCAACCTCATAACCTCAGGCATTGAAGGGAACACCAAAACAGCATCCATTCTATCCCTTTGCTTCTCCACAGCAGCCTTCACTTTCAAAGCCAATTCCTCCACAAATATCAACGACCCAATAAAGATATTAGCATCTTCAAGGTCCAAACAGAAGCTCTTATAATTATTCTCATCTCTAAGCTCTTCAACCAGATACCCAACCACCTCAAAACAAGCAGACTTGTTACTCTGGTTCAACGTCCTAACCGCAGCAGACAACGATGACTGGTACTGTGCTTCCAACACAACATACACAATCTTAACACTAGGAAGACCCTGCTTGTTCTCAGGCACAATCCTCCTAACTTCCTGTGTTGTTTGTGTGAAAAGACCATTGCCCACAACAGCACATTTCACACCTAAACTGGGATTTCTTGAGTTAATGGAATGTGATGGTTTCTTTGGTAGAAAAGAGTGGAGAAAGTAATGTTTTTGAGAGATTGATGATAACTGATCAGCTTTTGCTGTGGCTAATCTAAAAGGTGTTGACACTAATGATGCCATATGTGTATTGGATATGTACAGTGGGTTTGTTGAGCTAGTGAAGCTCTGTAAGAATGGAGTAATGTTAAAGGGTAGTTGAAGCATATAAAGGAGGGAAGATAGTGGAGTGAATGGTTAGAGAAAAGGACACGTATAGTAGATGATGGAGATGATGCATGAGGTTGAGGTTTGTTTAGAGAGAGTGTTTTTTTTAAAGAGATGAAATCAAGAGTTTTATCTGGGATGGGTTATGAAGATGAATATTGGTGGGTTCTTATTGGTTGAATTGGATTCTCAAAATAATAAAGTTTGGGAATGTTTTTTGTCATTTCTACTTTTTTTTTTAAGTATTTGTTTTTTTATGTTAAAATTTGTTATGTCGTTGGCATTGGGATATGTAGGTACAATTTAAGTGTGGTATTTATTTGCCTATTTTTGTACATGTCACATTCCATGTCTTGAAGATGATAAATGACAAAAAAGTTCCATTTTGTGACCTAATTTGCAACTTTTGAAACACAAGGTATAGATAGCTACTTTTGGGTGTGTGGTTTAGGAAAGTAACCATATGTTAAAAAATGATATACCTGTTTAATATATATTATGGATATATATAATATATCACCTTAGATGACACCTGAATAAAATAATCAATAGGTAAGCAATAAAGATTCATTTTGAAAATAAATAAAAATGATCTAATTGCTATCGGCTAAAAAGATTGTAGGATTGTAACGTTTGATGTCTCCCGACTATTTTCTCTACTCATACATAATTTAAGTATCTATTTCAATAATCAATGCATGTCAATCGATTTCAAAGTACATACATTAAAAACGATCTAAATACAAAATATGAAAAAATAGATTCTTACCAAACTGGCTACATCTATGCATATATATGTAGTTAGCTTATTCTTATATGTAATTTTAGGTTCAAAAATATATATACTATCTTAACATGATTAGTGACTTGCTCAGACAAGATTAATGAATTACATGAAAATAAACACAATGAATACATGTACAAAGCCATCATAACCACAACCTTAACTTTAAATAAGGAATTCAGAAACCATACACCCCTAAATTAGGAATGATACACCCTGGCCCACATCATGCACCAATAGGAGCCTGTCACATACCCCAGAATGTGATGTCACACCTTCGGGGTGTATAAAACCTAAAACCCTTTAAGTTACACATCCATTTTTTAAATGTCCATAACTTTTTCATACTACATTATTTAAAAAAAAATACATCATAAAACAAGTTTTTTTATCCTCTTTTATTTGCATACCACATTGCTATAGTTTTGTTTTGTTAAGTCACTTAAGTTTACATTTTATTAGTTAGTTAAGTAGTTTTTGTTAGTGGGTTGTGTGGAAGTCTTAATAAAATCACATAAGCTCAAATAATGACGACTAAAAGAGATCTTTTTACTAAATAACACATATTAGCCACTAATTTATTTTGGTAGTAATTTAAGGAGGGGCAATTATGCCATTTTACAATTACATTTAAACACACAAAAATCATCAACCACTTTCACTTTCTCTCTCTCTCTCTCTCTCTCTCTCTCTCTCTAAAACCGTTCAAAACCCTTCACTCTCCTTCATTATCTCTCTCTCTAAAGCCAATCAAGACCTTCACTCTCTTTCTCTCCCTCTCTCTCTCTAAAACCATAACTGTCCTCTCCTTCTCTCGACACTTCATTTCATCTATCTAGGGTTTCGATTCTCCACCAAAAATGAAGAATAGCGAGTCTAAAGATGATCAAACAAGTGAGTTGCACATTTATCGATGTTAATCGATTTTCTGTTATTTTTTTCACTATGAAATCGTATAAACAAATGTTAGGGTTTTAGTTTTTGTTTTGAAATGTTAACCTTTTGTAAACACAATGGATAATCTAATAACATTTACTATTTTAGGCTACAATGAAGGGGAAAATCGTTGATTGTACATGTGTATTTGAAGTCGATTATAATTTTATAGTAACATATAGGCTTTCATCTATTAAATGTTTATACACGAAGACAATGAAGTTAACTTGTAGTAGTTATAGATTATAATTTCATACGCTCGTTGAACTTATCAACAACCATTTGAGCATCTCTATCACCAACAAAATCACGGGTATCTCTACCGAAGTTCTTAAATTCAGTAACTGTACCTTGAACATTATGATGCCCACCCTTCAAACCACATGAAGTTTGTTGGGCCAAGACCCCGTACACGATAATTAGCAATAAACTCTTTTGTAGAAACATCAAGTTTCCTTCTTTAATTGGCTAATTCTAAGTGGTGGACAGCAATAGGCCCATGATTGTGATCTTCCACAAAATCATTGTAACACCTGTAAATCTCCCGATGTGTGTTTCGCATTGTAGAGTTTGTACACTTGTTTTTACCTATTTCGGTTTTGTGGACGGGACTCTTTGGCATTTTCTAAACTCATTTGATATAGCTTTGGGGACAAGACATATGGGGATCAAAGTGGAGGGACCATTTGTAACAATTGGATAGAATTGAAAACCTCTATTTCCTTTCCTCTTTCCCTTCCTCACGGCGCATTTCCAACCCTCCTCATCTCTTTTTTTTTTCAAAAAATTCAAGCAGCTCAAAAGGCTCCCATATCATCATACAAGGTTAGTTTATCATTCCCTAGTAGAATTCATGATCAATTGTTATATAAAAATCGTTTAATTAAATTATTTATGATTTAGGGTTTGAATCGGCTCATATCAATTGGACATCAACTGAAGGGTAACTTTTGGGGATTTTGCCTCTAAGTCATCCTACAAGGTTAGTCTATCAAGTCCCCAAGCAAATTCATGATCAATTGTGATGTTAAAAATCAATTAATGATTGATTTTATGATTAGGGTTTTGAAATCAGCTTGTACCAATTGAAGGCTGATTTGATTGAATCTTTTTTGGAGGGTTTTTCTTCCAAACCATCCTAAGGTATGTGCTTAAGATTATGTATGAATATGATGGCCATTGGGATAGGTTTGGTTGGTCAATTGTGATTATTACCATTCTAGGGTTTTAAAATTGAGGATTTTGTGTTATATGTGTTAATTAATCAATTAGGAGATCAATTCAGACCTTAAAAACTATTTTGGACCTTTTGTAATGTATTTTATGATTTAGCATGGTCAAAAATTTCGTTGATCAACAATGGTAAAATTGGGGTTTTTGGTGTGTAAGAAAAGGGACGATTTGAGGCAATGTGTTTTTGTTGTGCACACACCACCCAAATTGGATCCCAAATGTTTCCAATGATGAAATATGATATATAATATGGTTTAAGTGAATAATAGGGCTGCATTGGGTAAATGACATATTACTTTGCGAAACAGGGACTTCGGTTCGGGAATTTTAGGAATTTTCGCAATTTAAGTGATGGGTCATCATATGAGTCACCAAATCAGATCCTAGACCATTAATATAGCATATTGAATTTTTACAAATGAAATTTTGATGATTAGGGTCTGAATTGGTTAGTTACACCTTTGAGACGGTTCTAGCATGGAAATAGGATTATTTAAAACGAAATGGGTGTAGCCTCAAATCCGATCGCCTCCCAAACATATTGGCTAATGTTTTAAGGATATAAATAATGTTTGAGGTAAAATGTTTTATACTAGGGAGTGTAATTGATGAACTACAACTTTCTAGGGATTCAATGTTACCCGTTTGGAACCATAGGAGTCTTATAGGCTTAGAGTGTGATGTAAATTGTTATTTGGCAGGTGCTTGATTGTGTGTAGCCTCCAGTATCAATTAGCTTATCCAGTACTTGTTCTCACATTCAGGTGAATTCATGATGCACTTTTTACTCTTTTCAAACATTTTGGGCTAATATTAATGTCTTAATCACGTACTTGAAACTTTACGTGTTAGTTCAGGTCTTGTCATGTTTGTTACATGGTTTAGGTTATATGTGATAATATATATAAATATAATGTGTATGACAATTACTTGATATTATTAATTGAGCTATGATAGATGTGGGATATGCCTGCTCTGAAAATTGTTTGAGTCGAGTAGGAGGAATGTGCTTATGTAGACTTGGTATAGTTTCGTATCAAATAGTCAAAATGCACTTATTGTAGATAGTGAATGAAGTCTTGGGTTAAATAGGTGGATTGTGCTTATTATAGACTTTGAATATTGCTTGGGGGAAAAAATAGGCAGATTGCGCTTATTGTTAACTCTGAGGTTGAAGTATTTTGTTAATTCTTATTTTGACAATTTACTTGTTTATATTAATTTATAAAACTTGAATTCACTCAGCTCGTTTGACTTTGCGTGCATATTAGATTGATTTCAGGTTTGTTAAAGAATAAAAGGGATGCTTGCATGCAGTAGAGCTACTTAGTTGTTGTTGACATTTCGAATAATAGGACGTCTACATTATTTGCAAGAACATTTATTTTCATTATTTCTAAGATTTTGTCGTATGAACATGTTTTGACCCGTTTTGGGAACTCGATGTTTGGATAACTTAAAACTTATTTGACATTCCGTTGCGTATTTTCTAAAATTAAACAAGACTTCTTTGAGTATTTAACAAGGTTTTAGTCTTTGAATGGCAACTATTTGACACCCGGTTTTGGGGGTCTTACAATCATATATCTTGTAATCTGTGGAGCCAACAACAAGTTTTACTTTTATTCGCGCTTTGCAATCAGTAACTTTGAAAGATGTAGACCGAGAAGAAGAGCTTGAAGATACACTAATGGAGTCAACATTTTGATCCTTAGGTTTATTAGATTTAGAACACAAGATGTACCTATGTGTCGTTATACCCTTACAGACCTTTGAAGTGCTTAAACGTGTGCTAAAACCAGCAGCCTCAGCATATTGCTCATACATGAAGATAGCTTCATCTAAGATACTAAACGTAGCTCCCTCATAAGGCTTAAGGTCAGCTGGAACAACTTGAATCCAAGACCTCGAACCACTTGGCAATTCATATACATTAGTTGTTATGTTTCCTATATGAAAAGAAATAAAACAATAGTTAAACAATGATGTAATACTAGTTTTAACAAACCTGTTAATATACAGACACAAATGTACATATATGTATAGCATATGGGGATTTCAATTAACAACTCAAGGATATTGAAAAAATAATTCAGTAGCCCCTAGACTAGTTGAACACATATCTCCAGTATGGGTCAAATATACAAATGTGTATATGTAGACAATCTTCTATTATCTATCCACGCATTATACATATGTGTACATAGTGTCAATCAAACTAAGATTACCTTGCTATTCAAAACCAGAAAAAACAAAAGGAAGATCAACATCATCACCATTACCAGAAAACATAGAACTTAACGAAGGCATTGAAAGAAGAACATATAACATGACTACATCACTCAAATCATCATTATTATTAAAAGCGTGAGTGTTTTTGTCAATAATGTTTAACTCGGATATTGAATGCGATGTAGATGCAGAATTTCCAATATCCATTAAGAAAATCTGTAAAAATAGAATTAAATGGAGATAAAAAGAACAAAATTCAAATTCTACTTAAGGTTTTGATTACAATTATTGTTTTAGAAAACCGTTCCATCATCTAAATTGAAGAACAAAAAACCTAATTGATGCCCTAACTAATACGATTGTTAAAATTTAAAGGTTAGAAACGTACCGATTAGTTTTTTTTGTAGATTTCTGAAGACGTGATATGTGATTCAATTGTAGAACAAACAATGACCACTAAGTTTATATATCTTGATCAAAGAATATATGTTGATATTTGTTGATATAAAGTGAAGAACAATCGATGATTGAGAGCACAATCGATGATTGAGAGCACAATCAATGATTGAGAGACTTGTATCTATCGATCAAAACCCCAGGTGATCGATACACAGAAAAGAGGTGAAGAGCATTTGAATCTAGAATGTTTTATAAGCAGACTATAAGCAGAGATGTAAAACTCATTCATTACCCTTCCACCTTTTAATATACTTAAACAAAACTAGTGGTTGAGAATGGTTCTCTTGGTTCTCAAATACCCCAGTGGTTCTCATTTGAACCAAATCATATATATATATATATATGTATGTATGTATGTGTATAAGCGTACACCAAATTATAAATTACGCAAAAAAAGTGGGGGTAACTCAAAAGTTATTTTATGAGATTATGTATGGGAACATCTAAACATGCGTAAAAACAATATATTACCCATCTCTATTTCCATTGGTTGATCTTGAACTTAGTATTTGGTAAAATTTAGGGGCCAGACTCAATACATATAAAAATTTTAGATTTTTTTTTGGTAAAAGTTACATTACGAAGTGAAAGGACTAGAGGGGTCAAGGCACATTATGGCTCGAACAAACATCCGCTCATGTCTATTTCAATATTTGTTTCTTGTTTATAATTTTCTTTTTATTCCTTTTACAATCCTAATTGTCATGGAGTAATATTCTTGACTCACGTGTAGTGACTTAGAATGCTTCTAAGTTAAGCCGTTGACCTGGTTATGTATTGTTTTATGGTGTGTGATGCGGAAGCGTGAAAGTTATGAAAGATTAACTCTTTATATTAATAAAAGAACAATATTACAAGAAGCTTTTACAAGGCCATTGTTTTGTGGGTTGTGAACAAGTAGTGTAGGTAATATTCAAGTTATGTGGGGTGATCCTAAATGTGGTCCTTGATCACTTATTTATACTAGTATTACAAGATTTAGATGGTTCTTTTACGAATACCTTTCATGTAAAATATTCTAGGTGGATTCTAGAGAAATCCACCAAAATATCTGCACTGTTGATTACTTATTGGCTTAGAAGCTTCATTTGATAAACCATGTTTCTAGCCCCTTCCATGTAAATATCATGGCTTTCTTATGATGGTTCTTGTTTGTTCTAGAACTTTTTTTGTTGTTCCAACCCGTTCTAGAGTCTTCCCTGTCTTTGCAACTTGGTTTATGGGACCCGAACGTTATAGTGTTGTCGGGAAAATTCCGGCAACCCTTAATACAATTTGAATGGACCGAAAAGTCCTGGAAACATGGTGTACTGACTTGATTTTTTTAGGTGATGCGTGATATAATGATAACTAACTATTTCTTCTTCACATTATTTTTTAATTGATTTATAATTACTTTTAATATAAAGTAAATAATTTTAAAGGATATCCATGGCCAACCAAACTAACTATTTTAAAAACAAAGTACAAGCTACGAAGAACACATGCCTATTAGAGTCGGACCATATTGTTTGAGTCTCATTTGATTGGATAGTTTGAATGCCAAAACCTCAACAAGCTAATTCAAGTATTTAATTAAGAGCATGTTTGAGATTGAATTTAGAAATAACTTATTGACTTATTGGCTTTTTAAAAAGCTAATTAGTCAATAAGTTGTTTGGCTTAAACTAAAACACGTTTTGTTTTGGCTTTTTTGTATGAGTTAAAAAGCTGTTTCTCAAAAGCCACAAAAACCCACTAGTATATAAGGTTGAACAATATCATTTACGGCTTTAATCGTCATTTGTATAAAACTAAACCCTGAGTAATAAAACTGATCATTTAATCCTTTAAAACAAGTTGTTTGATGACAAGGTGTTAGGGAATCAATAAATAGGTCATGATAGTTTATTTGGGTCAGATTGGTTTCGTTAAACGACATAATTTTGGACAAATTTGAAATCAAGGAACTGTACTGGACGATTGGGTCCTAGTCGCCTGTTCTTGGCATGCGACTGAAACCTTAGTCACCCGTGACATAAAATTTTGTGACGATTTCATGTTTTTGATATGTTTTGCCAATTTTTATGTCTTTAGAAAGTTTGAGGAACCCAAGCAAAGAGTATGATGATAAGCATAACAGCTGAACATTTCTGGATGAAACGGAATAAGTGGTTAGAGAATTGAAAACATTATCCTGTTTCTTAAAGGATCGAGGATAGTATTTGTGATTTCGGAAAGACACAATGCTTACAGTAGCCACCAAAGATCCTTTTGGGAGAATGCAGTTGTGGAATATAATCGGAATCCTGTTGCAGTGGTGTCAAAAGTGTTAAACAAAGAAGTTATTTTTACAAAACAAACAATCAGGAAAACCCTTCAATTTGCTGATGGAGAGGAAGATCCCACATCACTGCCCATCTTATTTGTTCGTGTATGCTTCATGCGAATCAAATACGATGGAGAATTAACAGACACATTGCTGAACAAAGCAAACATGAGCCCTCAATACAAATACTTGGCACATGTGTTGGTTCCAGTGTTGTCAAAGCGACCGCCTGAAGCGCCTAAGCGACCAAAAACCTAGAAGTGACCTTCTTCCGCTTTTGTCTCCTTGATAAAAACCTAGAAGTGACTCTTCCGGCAAACTTTCAGCCAGTTTATGGCGAACTTCTAAAAATTAATACCAAATCCGTCTGGAACAGATCTGTGATTGTGGTTGCATGACTTGCATCACCGGAGAGCAGAAGTTGAGGAGGAGAGAAAGAAGAATATGAGAAAATGAAAAACTAAGTCTTGTCTTAAAAGACCCTAAATGACCCTTAGGCCTTTAACAATGTTTGTAGAAAGAAAGTTGGATACTACTTTGACTTTTGCAAACTGCTACAACATAGTGACACTACATATTTAAGAAAATTCTTTTTTCCTTTCAAAATATTTTAATTAAAAAATTATAGCAAGTCACAATGATAATGTTAATATTTCTTTACAAATTATTCTAAAAGGTTTAATATTTGTTGTTGAAACTAGTTAGATCATTTCAATATCGAATCTTATTGGTGCTATAAATATATTTAGAGGGTAATTTTAATCTACATACATACAAGATATATTTATTATTTTTTTGAATGCATAATATATTTTATTTTATTTTTTGTGTAGTGCGTTTTTTTTTCTCAGACCCTCGCTTTTTATGCGCTCTGCACCTAGGCCCAGGCGAGACCTATGCGCCTTGATTTATGGACAACGGCCGCCATTCCAAATGTACCCTAGGTTCCTACAAATGATATTCGATTATCAATTGGAGAATCTTCCGAACATCAAAGTGGATAAAATCCCTTTGGTACATCAGGATAAAATTACAGTGTCTCGAGTAAAGGTGTATCGAGAAAGGAGAGAAAAGCCGCCGACGAAGTGTTTGATTGGTCATTCGATTAAAGCTAATTACGAACCTCCTGTTAATGATCGGTGGAGACATGATAACAGTGATTTCGATGTTGAGACTATTTCAATGGCAGGTGAAGAGGTAGGACATGGTGGTTCTCGAATATCAGTTTCAGCCACATCTAGTGTGCCCATTTCTGAAACACAACTTGAACATGTTCCTGTACAATCTGATGCTGGAATTCACGATGATTTATTCTCTCTTGATGAGGTCGTCACTGCATTAAATAAGAATCCACAAATGTCGCTTGCATCCACAAGCCTTGAGACATTGGAAAGTTTATTATAATGGAAACAGGAAACAAAGTTAGGGAGGAAGAAGAGGACAATAGTGAGACTGAATCTGAAGATCATGATTTTCATGGCCTTTCTTTAATAAACTTAAAAGAACATAGGAGGAAGGAGAGAGAAAGATAAGAAGAAAGGATAAACTTGAAGAAACAGCAAGGAACAACTAGTGTTGTGGTAGCTAGACGTGTTCCTAACAGATTCGATCCCATTTTGATCCCTTAGCTGAAATTGATACCTAATCGCCTCAATTGAGTACTGAAAAACGAGGCAGAAAGAAGAGGGCAACTATGACACTTGGTAAAAAAATGTCTAGTCAAGTGAAGAAGTCAGAGCTATCTAAGCTGATTATTGGATCATTTGACATATCTACATCAACTTCAGCAGTAGCAACAACAACAACATTCACCATGCCATCTATTGATGTTTCTATGCCTTCGGCTAGGGCCACTATTGTTACATATGTTAAAACAACCATTGCTGCCACATCCACCTCCACTGAACATCCATTCCAGTATTTACTCTCTATTGATCAATCATTACACGCATTACTACAAAAGTTCGATCTTCCACGTCATCTGCATCACCCGAGTCATCAATTTCAGCTCTTCGGTCATAGATAATTAAATCATAGTTTGAGCCTATTATAGATCCAAGCAGAAGAAAATGTTGAAAATATACACAAAATTGCTAAAATGGATAATTGTGAAAGAACTTATCTCATGCTGCTTAATGAATCAAAGACAACAACATATCATCTTTAGTCTAAAGTCCATCAACTACGTCTTGCAAATGCTAATTACATAGGCAATATGGTAGTTTATGAAAAACGATTGTCTGATCAGGAGTCTGAAAACAAGAAATGGAGAGAAATTGTGGGCAAACTGATGGAAGATCTTCCCTAAACCCGAGGCAACGAGGATAAGGGCGATGAATTTGAAAGTGACAAACAAGACGAAGATGATGATGAGGATAATGATAATGAAAATGATGGTGGTGGTGGTAAGGATATTGGTGGACACGATGCTGGTGAAGGTGGAAGTGGGCTAGAAGTTCAGGTTCAGGTGCATCTGAATGATGTCCTCTAAGGAAACAATGTCGTTCAAAGCAACCCGAGGGAAAGGGAAATGATCATGAAGGTGGTTCGTCCACTCAGGGGGAGCCCAGTGTAAGTATACATGAGAGATTAGCAGAATTTGTGGCTAAGAGAGTGGCACTGATTGATTTCGTTGGATCTTTCATGCATGTATTCCTTTGTGTGGATGATGGCAGCCGCATCGAATTCCCACAACCAGATTTAGAAGGTGAAATCCCGCGGCTGTTATCGAAATATGAAATTGCTCAACTGTTTGGGATTACCTTGGGTGAAGTTGATGTTGAAAATCCATCCCAGCAACCTCCCGAAGAAGATTGCAGATACAATGAAGTTGAAATAGAAGATATTTCTCACGAAGAATATGATAGCAAACTTGGTTGATGATATCTTTCAATAGGTTGAGAATATTCTTAATTTCACTGCCATTCCTGAAGAAGTTAACTCGAGAACTAAATGGCAAAAAGAAGGGTTTGCTGGGCGGTTTTATGATTTGAAAGATTGGTTGGGAATCAAGAAGAATATGAAGATTATGGAGGGAGATGTGATTGGTGTTGGAAATCGATTAATAATGCAAGTATCAAAATACGATCCAAAGAGTTACACTTTGGACTATGAACATAGAAATAATATTTAATTGTTAAATATTATTAGTCACAAATAAACTTCGATTAAGATATAACTATTTAGCAAAATATTTATCGAATAGATTATTACGAATAATTGGTGTTGATTGTTTAGAGAAACAATAGACTGCAAGTGGATTGATTAAAAAGATTAATCAATTGAATCGTTTAAGGCGTTAAATGATACGATAATTATTAGAGAATAATTATTACGGTGTGACCGAATAATTGTTATTCGATATTAATATATAGTTATTGATAATTGCCGGGACAATTGTAGACAGGTTGTGTAATACAAGGGTTATTATTATTTAAAGGTGTTAAATAATAATAGTAATAATAATTTCATTAGATAATAATATTATTACAAGATATAAAAATGTTTTGTAATTAATTTGTTCATTATAAAACTTCAAGTGGCTAGTAACTAATTAGTTAATTACAATTACAATTAGGCAAGTCATTGGAGGACAAGCCAAAAGATTAGGGACTTGGGTGCAAAGTTTATTATTATATAATAAACCTTAAGCCAAACCCAAATCTCCTAATCATTACGTAGCCACCATCATAATATTATATTGATAATATTCTCAAAACCCTAACAATCATCACCACCTAGTGCCGCCACCTCCACCACCACCACCACCAGCCATCCACGACCGACCGCCTCCACCACCTCCACGCATTGCCACAGTCACGCACCACCCCTCCCCTTCGGCCTCCACTCACGTGCAAACCGTGGGGTCCTCGGGTCGCGTGCCTTGTTCTTGGTTGCCTCGTTTCATGTGTTTGGTTATTTAGGTGTTCGTGTTGATAGAGATCTACACAGGTGTTCTTGGGTGCTTTCGGGTGATTTTTGAAGTTTGGTGACTTGCTAACTAGCGTGGCGTTCGTACATCCATCGCGCGATTTATTTGGTGTTCCGTCAAAGGTAGTTTGCTAAACACTCTACGATATCAATCCATCTAATCCTAAAATAAAACCATTTTATCTTCATCTTCCACCATATGAGATCATATCGTTATCCTCCACCATATCGATCCTTCTGTAACTTCCATAGATACGTCACCGGAGCTCTATCTATAACCTCAATCGATCCATCTGTAACCTGATTGAGCACGTTAAAGAGGGTAAAAAGCCATCCATCGCCAAAACATATTATATATAAAGCAACTTCATCATCCTTCTGTGTTTATTCACAAATATTGTGGTCTGGAGTTTCGATTAGAATTCTTTATTTCTGTTTGTTGTCATAATCATGCCAACACCGATGAAGCGATTAGAGTTTCTCAAACAAGACCTCCGCCTTATTATGTAGTTGGATTAGGTCCTGGCGCGACTGGATTCACCACTCTTCGATATTGGTTCAACGGCTTATTCTGGTCAGGAAGAGGGGTATGATGATGAGAAACAGAAATTTGAAGGTAATGATGGTGGGTTGTTTGATTCTGCTAACTATGACGAGGAAGGTGATGTATGGGATGAGATTGATAAGTGGATGGACTCCAGGAAGAAAGATAAGAGATACGCTAGGTTGTTGAAGGAAATCTGTAAAATAGAGCTTCAAACCCTAATATTACTCTACAACTTGATGATATTAAGAGGATGTTATTGACACTATCTGCTGCTAAATGGGATAGTATTTCTGAAATTGGGGATTATTCTTTGAGGTATAGAAAGCAGAAAAGATTTGAGAGCTTTGTACCAGTACCTGATACCCTGCTTGAGAAAGCCAGACAACATGCTATTGCATTAGCACCATATTTGACTGCTGTTGGTGAAGGTCGAGGAACCCTTTTGTCTTTAAAACTGGATAGGCTTTCAGATTCTGCAAACAGAGGGAATTATTGTAAGTTGGTTCTATATTTATCTATTTTAACATGAGCATGTTAAAGATGTGCAATTTCTTGATATGTACATGTGAATTAAGAATGTTAATGCACATGTTCATAACGTAATTAATACTGATAAAAGTAATGTTAATGCACATGTGCATTTATACTGATATCATTACGCTCATTCATTCTAACGCACATGTTCATATATTATGTGGTAATGAAAAAAAGTAATGTTAATGCACATGTGCATTAAGATTGAAAATCTGGTTTTCTTATGTGTTGTTTATTATTTGTAGACAAAGATGGGATAAACATAAAAGAATGTAACCTTTGTGTTATAATTGAGGGAGAAAAGGTCAAAAAAAGCTGCCAGATGCGATTGAGGATGATGACATAATCGTTGATCAGGAAGTTAAAAAAGGTTGCTATTATTTATTTAAGCAATTTAGGTATATATGCACATGTGCATATATGTATATGCACATGTGCATATATGTATATTTTTCATGTTAACTAATAAATGTTAATTGTTAGTTAATTAAACAAACGAACAATGTGATAAATTTGAGAAGTATATGATGTTCAGGTTGACAGATGAAGAAACAAGGGAGATGTTAGACAAGGGATCAATGAAGTGTGAAGAGTGTTGAAATAAGATAAGTAAAAGGGGAAGAAGATGAGAAGGGACAAATAAGCAATAGAAGGGGATTGTTGGTGGATGTGAGATTGTGAGATAATAAGAAGTTTGTACGTAGGTGGTTAGTGATAACATAGTTGGTTTGTAATATGGATACTTTTTTTTATTATCGTTTGTTTTATTGAGTTAATACGTTTGGTAGAAACTACATGTAGTTGTATGTTAAAAACAAACTGGTATAAAAGCTTTGTTATTTGAAGGATGATGCATGCACATATGTATGCCCGAAAGTTAAACCATTAAAAAAATCTAACAATACTAGTGAAATGCACATGTGCATGCAGTACACGTTTCTTATTTTATAGTTCTTATATAGAGGTGTTTTAAGTTTATTCATGTTTGTTGTCATACACGTGTTTTATTTTCAATTTATGTCATAATATGCATGTCTAAACACTTGACGAGTTCGATTGTATTTTATATCTTACTTTGCGTCCATTTAATGATCATTGAATAAAATTTGTGACCCCTTATATATTTGTATCACGTCCATTTAATAATCATTTAAGTATGGTAATTGACAATTCATTCAAAAAATGCGATTTAATAGTGAAATGCACATGTGCATCAGGATGACGTCATACGACGTCACAAGCCATCTTTTTAATTTTTTTTTATTTTTTTTCGAATTAATAATGCAAAATAATCATTTTGGTGTTTTTACTTTTTTTATTTTTTTATTTATTTAGGTTATATAATTTTTTTTATTTTTTTATTTTTTTATGGAGGGGTTTTTGTAGACACCTTCATATTTACAAAAATGCCACCTGTTCATACTGGCTCTTTGGTTCTCTCCCTAAATGGTGGTTCTCAAATGATCCAAATCCTATGGCAATTATACATATGTGTATATAGCATTTTTCAGCTATACATATGTGTATATTTCAGTTATACATATGTGTATATTGCATTATACATATGTGTATAATGCAATTATACACATGTGTATACTGAAAAAAAATACAAAATAATAAAATAAAATTTTTTCCTTGCATATAAAGCAGCGATTTTTGCAAAAAAAAAAAAAAAAAAATTGCTTTAGAGAAATGTGTGGCCCAGAATAGTTCTCTCAGTTCTCAATTTGGGGAAAGGTTCTCATTTGAACCAAATCCTATATATATATATAATAGGATTTTATAATAAACCAGGTAAACGGGTTCGGGTTGATTTGAACCCGAACGAGTCATGCGATTCCCAACAATTGGTTGGGTGTGTATCCCACAATTGAATGTTATTGCAGTGAGGTTGGAAAATGGGATTCTGTATTTCAATCAAAGTACTCATGTAAGTCACTTTGTAAATCCGCTGAAATGGGAATGCAACAACGGTTGGAAGAATTTCAAGCCTCGATATCCGACCAGCAAACCCTCAAATACGAAGATCAATTTGAAGTTTGGGAAGTCGGTGTATGTGTAGAAGATCAAACCGCTAAAGAATGAGAATAAGCTATGCGTAAGCTCAGAGTGTTTGATTTTATGTCAATGATAAACTGTTCGAAGAGAGATATAGAGGCTTTATTCTTCAGCCCTATCCACTTTGACGCTTTGGATATTGATCAGGCTTTACGATTTCAGAGGGTGGTGTGTTTCTACTTTGCATACGAAATTTTTCAGGATGCATCTGGTCAATGCTTAGCAGAGTTTTCTTGGAATGATTTTTCTGGAGCTGTTTGCTTTTGAAGACTGGATCGAGGATCAAGAGCTGTTGTTTTGAAGACTAAAGATGCAAGCTAGGCCTAAGGGGGAGTTTATTAGTGCATATGTCCCTAGCTTAGTTTGTATTTATTTGTATTGTAATTTTGATGCATTTATGTTAGTTTTAGCCTGAGGGGCATTTTGGTCTTTTGGGTGTCAGGAGACTGGGACACTCCATGAGACTTAGGCCTTCCAGTCTCATGGGGAGCAAGAGACTAAGACTATATGGTGTGCCCCCTTTTTCCCCCAACTCCCCCAACTGCCACATCAGCGCCATGTCATTTCCTCCATTTTCTCTCCCAAACTTTGGAAATGGTTTCCCCCAACTCCCCCATTCCCCCTTCCTTTTTTTATTCTTTTTCCTTTTTTTTTAATTATATATTTTATATTTCATAATTATTTTTTTATTAAAATAAAATTAAAAAAACCGTAAATAATAAAAAAAAACGCAAAAAAAAACGTATAATAAAAAAAAACCGAAATTTCATAAAATTAAAAAAAAATACAAACTAAAGTCACAAAATAATAAAAATTACAAACTAAAGTTCATTAAAAAAAACTAGAAAAAACTACTCGTTATTGTCGTCGACACGAAAATTATTCCAAATGTGATCAACGAGATCCGAAACAAGGTTTCCATTCGTAGTGGCATCGTGTAACGCCCACGTGTTTGATTCTTGTTGTCCCTCGTCAACTGGCTCGAGCACTTCTTCAATCTCATTCGGATCGTAGACGCATATCGCACGACCTTCGTCTTCAATTATCATGTTATGAAGTATCAAACACGCGTACATAATGTATCTCAATCTTTGTGGATGGAATGCACGTGCTGGTCGTTCTATTATATGCCACTTCGCCTTGATCACACCATATAATCGTTCGACGTCTTTCCTTGCTGCTTCTTGACACTTCGCAAACTTTTTCCTTTTGTCATCTGAAGAATTCAATATTGTCTTCACAACAGACGCCCAGCTTGGGTATATGCCGTCACATAAATAATACGCATGCTTATATTTTACGCCATTGAGCCAAAAAGAATCATCAGGGCCAGTGCCTCTAATCATGGGGTCAAAAATATGAGATCTTGCAAGAACATTTAAGTCGTTACACGAACCTGCAACGCCAAAAAAAGCATGCCAAATCCAAAGATCTTGTGAGCAAGCGGTTTCAAGAATAAGTGATGGTTCTCCTACGTCACCCCGAGTATATTGACCTTTCCATGCGGTGGGGCAATTACGCCATGGCCAATGCGTACAATCAAGACTTCCTAGCATGCCAGGAAAGCCGTGTTTCTCTGCATGGTGCGCGTAGAGCTTTTCGATGTCGCTTTTTCTTGGCGTACGCATATAAACCTTGCTATATAAGTTCACAACATCTTCGCAAAACTGGTACAAACATTCCCGACTCATTCTATCAGACATCCTTAAATACTCATCCCATGAATCACTCGCAGTGCCGTATGCTAATTGACGAATTGCAGACGTGCATTTCTGTAGGGTCGTAAAACCCCGTTTTCCTCTACCATCGTATCGTAGTGTAAAAAATTCATCATAATTAGCTAAATCATCGGCAATTCGTTCGAACAATCTTCTACTCATTCGGAAACGACGTTTAAACTGTTCGTCCGTGTAAACACAGTTTTCGTCAAAATAATCGGCCACCAAACGTTCGTGTGCACCTTTAAAAAAAATAAAACATATTAACAAAAAAAAATAAACAATTTTAACAAAAAAAATAAAACATATCAACAAAAAAAAATAAACAATTTTAACAAAAAAAATAAAACATTTTAACAAAAAAACAAAAACATACCCTCACGATCTCTATCAAGCGCCGCGCTCCGTGTCAATGGTACCGAAGACGCTTCACTATCGCTTTCGTCTTCCAACTCGGCTATAAGTTTTGCCGTTTCCATCATTGCGCCAACGTAAAAGTTTATCACATTTTGTTCCTCCTCCTCCGACGAACTCATGGTAACAAATTGGATTTTTATAAATTTTTTGGAGATGGAAAATGATAGTTGTGGGTATGGTTGTGTTGATAAAAGGTTTAAATTGAAGGTTATATATATATAGATAAAAGGTTTAATTTTTTTTTTTTTTTATTTCAAACGGCTATATGCCCTCGGGACCCACCACCAACGTTCAAAAAATTTAAGCCAATCACATCGCTCGGTTCAAACGGGATTATTTCCCCGTTTACCCCGAAAAATCCACGGGGGGGGGGGGGGGGGGGCGGTGTTCCCGATCGGGGAGTGTGCCAAATCACCACCCCGATTCCTTTCCCCGAGTGCACACCATTCAGTCTAAGAAACCCTGATATAAGCCCAATCTCCCCCATTAGTCAAGTCAAGTGTTGGTCATTTGTGCAACGTGTAAGTGTAAGGAAGTTTGATTGATTGTGTGTTGTTTTTATTCAACTTATAATCGTCTTCCATTACTATAAATCCCGAATTCATTAATTCCGCCTTTGAATTTGGTAAAAATCCGTTGAATCTCATTCTTGTTAGGCAAGAAATCGATCCTATTTTTTTTAATTTTATTATTTAATCTTAATTTACTTTTTATTTTAAACGAGTTGATGTCAACCCGCGCGTTGCGGCGGAAAATGTTTTAGTATCACTATATGAAATGTGAAAATCCTTAATATTCTTTAACTTTTGTTACCCTTAGACTACAACATCATACTAAAACATTTGAGTTAAAAAGATAGAAAGTGTTTGAAGATAAACATATTTTTTTTGAACGGCCAACAAATCAATCTCGAGCACTCTCGAAGTACCCACTGGACAAAGGAGTACTCCGAGAATAACTCGGGTCCACCAGTAATTTCACACGAGTTCCTGGGGAAAACCTGCCGCCCAAAAGGCCACTGCGGTAAAACTCGGTCCACAAGCAGCATTTTGGTGCCGGTATGACTTGAACTCCATACCTTCCATAAGGAAAAAAGGAGGGTGTCACTCCATTACAAGAAGATTGGGTGAAGATAAACATATAATTTTATAAAATCACTTTGTAACCGTAAGGGTTTAATTAAATCATTATTTAAAATAGTAGTCCATATCTCTAGACTTGGATTTGATTTTAAAATAGTCCATGTCCCTGCATCGCTGCATATAGTCTATCTCTTGATTTCCCAGTAAATTAGTTAAAACTTATTTCTTTTGCATCCTTCATATTATTTATCTCCTTCAAATATTCAATTTAATAATAGACTCCGTTTTCATCTTACGATCGACGATCTATAATCATTGGCAAAACGACAAATGAAATCCTCACAGCCAATCGTTAGTTTCCTCGTCTTCACCGTCGTTTCCGGCAATAGAAATACGTTCTTCCAAATAAAAATCAGAAATTGGTTCACTTTGAATATGATCAGACGGGTGACTTAGGGAAAGGAAGCAAGGGAAAAAAGTGAAAAAGAAATATATTTACTCTTACTGATCCGACCGCCGAACCGACCCACCGCTTCAAAATAATGGTTCCATATGAACATTTCTGCATATCTTGCCAATAATTGTTATATACCGTTGAGAACCTACGCGGTCGCACGTGCGTCGCCGGAAAACAACCGCCATCGCCGTCGCATCTTCCTCTTGCCAATAATCTTTAATCCTTGTTGTTCAAGCGGTTATTATTTAATTATTTTTTTCTCATCGAAAGGATGCAATGGTTATTGATTTGTGGGTAGGATGGAGTTAAAATCATTTGTTTTTTGAAGCGGTTACATTGCAGAACGGAAATTAATGTGTGTGAGTGTTGGGATAGGAAGCGGTTAGGGAATTGTAAGTCGTTAAATCAATTAACGGAATTTAACGGAAGTTAGGTTTGCCGTCAAGTTACTTTTTGTATTATATATAAATAAAAAATACTGGTTTTTTATTTGTTTATTTATTGTTTATTAAAAAAAGGGTTACTGATGGATACGATGACCACCCTATGTATTTAGTGATAACTGTGATAAAATAAGGTGACACATGGTGATTGATTAAATGTTTAGTGATGATGTGATAACCACCCATGTAAGCTGACTGAGTTAAAACGCCATAACAAATGATTTTAACACATCATAAACAATTCACCATATTAAACATGCAATTTTAATACAATCCTTCTACACAATTCATCTACACTTCAAACTTGCAACCCAATAAACTAAACTAAAATTAAAAACACAAGCTAACCATTAATAATTGTCCTATTACCTCAATAATTCACACTTTTCAAAAAAAAAAATATACATTCTTAAATCTTTCTAGTCTCTACACTTACCAATATTTTCATGCTAAGACTAACTCCACTGCGCCTTTAAGCATGTTGTCCGAGATGAGCTGGCAAAAATCCTTATTTACAGGCCCATTAAAGTGCATCCAAAATAAATGTAAATCCGACTGCAAGGGCCTATGTGGTTTTGGTTCTTGTGCCAAAGTCTTTGCTTTTAATTGTCTCTTTTACATACAACTTAATTATTTACTTCATAAATGGGTGATGAAATGGAAAAGGTAAGGATATGTAAGGATGTTTGTATGGTTGGAGATGAAGTTATGGATTTTTAAGGATTTATAAGGATTTTAAGGATTTGTAAGGATATGACGTGGCAGCTGAATAAGCAGTTAAGGGCGCCTAAGAGCGGCCTTAGCATTGCAGATAGTCTAACTACTTTTCAAACACCCTCAAACATCTTCCAACCCAAATCAACAACAATGATCTTCAATTCTTCATCTATAAATACAACCATTTCATCAACACATCTTCACAAACATTCATCAATGGCTTCCAAACCAACCAACCATCTTCACATCCTCATGATCCCATTACTAGCACCCGGTCACACCATCCCCATGATCAACATGGTCACATTATTCGCAAAACGACCCAACATAACAGTCACCATTGTCACCACACCCGTAAACGCCATTCGATATGGCCCGAATCTCCAATCCCACATCAATGCTGGTCTCCCTGTTCGTTTTCTTGAACTCCCTTTTCCTTGTATTGAAAATGGATTGCCTGAAGGATGTGAAAGTGCTGATCGTGTCCCTGGTTTGCATTTACTTCCTAACTTTTCGGCTGCTGTTGATATGCTGCAAGAAAGACTTGAACAACGGTTTGATTCGATAAAGCCTAGGCCGAATTGTGTTGTTTCGGATAAGTTTATGGTTTGGACTGATGATACAGCTAGAAAGTATAGGATTCCTAGGATTGTGTTTGATGGAATGAGTTGTTTTAAGCAGTTGGTTACTTATCATTTGTATGCACATAAGGTGTTTGATGAAATGGGTGAGTATGAGCCTTTTGTTCTCCTTGGGTTGCCTGACCGGATTGAGATGACCCGAGCTCAGTTGCCACCCGAGTTTATGGAATGGTGGTTAATAGTTTTGAGGAGTTGGAACAAGAATATGCTAATGAGTTTAAGAAGTTGAAAGAAGGTAAGGTTTGGTGTATAGGACCATTATCACTAGAAAAAGATTTAGGCGAAACGTTAAGAGGGGACGGTATTGATGATGAGCAACGTTATTTGAAATGGCTCGATTCGAAAGAGCGTGGATCAGTTGTGTATGCATGTTTTGGTAGTAGTAGTCGGGTTACCCCTCCACAGATTATTGAGCTCAGTGGCGAAGCTCGACCCGAAACTTCGAGGGGTCGGAAATCACTAGTTTCGGGGGTCGAAACTGTATACACAAAAAAATTTCTATACGAATATTATATAATCGAAACTTCTGAGCGAAAATTCGGGGGGGTCGGCCGCCCCTCCCCGCCCTTTAAAAGCTACGCCACTGATTGAGCTCGGGTTAGCTTTAGAAGCATCGAAATCCCCGTTTATATGGGTGATTAGAGCGGGTGACAGAGCTAATGATATTGAGAATTGGTTATCAGAAAGCGGGTTTGAAAACGGAATAAAAGATAGAGGGATGGTAATAAGAGATTGGGCGCCACAACTCCTGATCTTATCGCACCCTTCGGTTGGAGGGTTCTTGACACACTGCGGGTGGAACTCAATCTTGGAAGGGGTTTCGGCTGGTGTCCCTATGATCACATGGCCGCAGTTTGCTGAACAGTTTTTAAATGAGAAGTTGATAGTTCAAGTGGTGGGGATTGGTGTGAGTGTTGGTGCTCCGGTTGTGGTGCACTGGGGCGAGGAAGATAAATTTGGGGTTACTGTGAAGAGCGAGCAGGTGGAAGCGGCTATAGAAAGAGTAATGGACGTGGGATCCGAAGCAAACGAGAGAAGAAAGAAAGCAAAAGCGCTTGGGATGGTAGCGAAGAAAGCATTAGAAGGAGGAGGTTCTTCTCACAATAACTTGACATTACTAATACAAGATCTGTTGCAACTTTCGGATGCTGCAAGCCAAAAGTCATCGGTTTGATGCCAATATAGCTGTATCGACCATTTTAGAGTAGTAGCTGTTTAAAAGTATTTGGGTCGGCTTTGTGCCATATTCGTTTAATATGTTGTCGACTATCACAATGTTTGGATGAAAGATACAATGGTGTGTAGATTTATGGTTAATTCTAGTAATTGATTACTGTCATCAGTAACTTGGTCACCGACAGCTTTAGTTTGCTGATGAATTGTTTCTATCAGTAGTAACTTTAGTTACTTTTGATTGCTTAGTTATTGCTGAAGGATTAGTTCAAACTGCTAGATCAATCTCTAGTAATGAACCGCAACGAGAGGGATTCAAAACAACGCCTTGGACTCCACTAGCGACATTGCCCATCGAGCCTCGTTGGGGCACTACCCCCTTCAACCCGACTCTTCCAAAAATAGTTAATTTGGTCCATCGAGCTTCGTTGCTTCATTTGAATCCGCTTTGCATCATACAGGTCAATTCAGGTTACTCAAATTATACAATGGGTCAAAACAGGTCGCTTTTATAAAACTTGTCTAACTTAAAATCAGTCTAAATGGTTCGCACCAAGGTGTTACTGTCACCATCACCAGTATTACCTCCACCAGTGTCGCCACTGCCATTGCCACCACCAAAACCACCACTGCCAACCACCATGACGCCATTGTCAACCATTCCGTCTCAGTTGCAGCCCCTACCGCCTCTGCTGCATCATCGTCACTTGCCATCATGAAAAAAAGTATTGTAGGTTCTACTTATCCACTACCTTTTTTTTTTGTCTAAAATGATTAATTTCAACACTAGCATTATGATTAAACATTTTACCACATACAAAAACGAAAATTTACTTCAAAAATCTATTTATGTAAATTTATTGTAAAAAAGGTTAAGTGATCATGTGAAAAAGTTAAGGCTATTTCTTTTACATTTTGCGAACTTTATGAAAGTTTACAGGCTCGGAGAAAAATCGGCATATCTTAACTTTTTAAAAATGAAAAGGAAAATATATATAAGAAAGAAACCTTTAAAGGGGCCACATTTCATTTGTGGCGTTGGTCCACACGAACGCACATCCACAAACACGCCATGAACGGATGCACGGATTTGCTGATCTAACATGCTGCAGAAGTTCACATCTACGGACACACTGATACTTTTTGGGAGCTTCTCCGGGCTATAGTTTTCTTCTATGTCAAATACAAATTTACATAAATAATCCCCTTGTTATGATAATCAATACAAACACAGTGATAATAATTGATAATAATCTTTAAAATTTTAAAGATGGTTTCAAACAGTAAGTTCTTTTGTAAACGCATCTTCTGCGAACAAATATCTCATAGCTTCACATGACCAATTCCTCCTTTAAATGACCCGTAGAGGGGTCTTGATCTCCTGAAACTGAAAACATCGTCAATATTAACCATGTTGCTGTCACCCTCGTCCGCTGTGTTCTCTGTAGAATGTGTAGTTGCATATACTTGCACGCTCAATGCTTTCTTTTGTGGGGCGCCAGCTTTTATATGTTCGTCAAAAAATTCAATCAATTCTGCCTTTGTCAGCTGCTTTAACGCAGCAACCTGTTTCAACACACAACAATTAACGGTATGAATAACATGGATGGCAATTTCTGGAACGACATGAAGATAATCAAGATGAATTTTCATTGTAATCCGCTTAATAAACAGGTCGTACTGCATTTAAAATTAGAATATATTTTTTTTTATATAGTCAGCTCGTTTAGTTACAACCCTCCACCCCATTCATGACTTGTTTATAGCTTGATCATCGCAAACCGTTTAGACACGTTTATAGCTTGATCACATCACGTCAAGACTCGTTTAGATAAGTGGGTTACACTAGTCATGTGTCTGGGTTAGAGTTGATATCGTTTTGACACAAATAAATATACGAGTCGTGATTAGGTTCATCAACTCAATCCATCAACCTGAAACCAATCCGACACAAATGACACTCCTACAGTGAATAATCTGTAACCTTGTGTTCGATTTAGTGTTGAATAAAATATCAGTGTTTTAAAATGTAAAATGAAACTGAATCACTTTTAAAAAAATAGAGTAACTTGTAGATATGGGAATGTTCTAAACATGCAAAAAGTTTCATACCTCATATTCTTTCCTATCAAATTTGAAGGTGCCATCATGGATTTCCCGCCAAAAGTATCCAGATTCTTCTCTCAAGTTCTTGTGTTTCTCAAGCTTCATCTCGATCAATGCATTAACATTACTCTGCGCCATCAGATCATAAATATATGGATCAGTAAAAGCATTTATCTTTTCATATCAAGCTTACTGTCTGTAGGGGCGTTCATTAACTGTTGAAACAAGCCAAAACAAAGCAATTCTGCTGGTCTAAGATTTATATGGGGTGGTTCCTAGTTCGGATTTGGCAGGTTGGCAGTTCAACGGTTCAGACAACGGTTTGGAACTTGGAACAGACAGTTTTAACTTTTTTTTGCTCTTTTATTTTTTAATTTTTGGAAAACGCAATTATTATATACTATGCTCATGAACTATATTAGTATTTCAACATGAAAAACCCGCCAAAACCAAATCGCAAAACCACTGAGACCAGTTTGTCAACATGCCACTATGGTTTGCTGTTTCAGGAAACCGTAATTAGTTGTTCGGCCCAAAACTTTGTCAAAATCAGTCGAACAAGAAGACTGCGTACACCCCTACTTGTATCAAAGAAAAAAGCTGAACGGGTTTACAGCCAAGAAAACCTAATACAGGTCTTAAATTATACCCACTTGTCAAAAACTCATCAAGACAAAAGAATTAAGAATTGAGGGGAAAAAAGCCAACCTTAAATTCATCATCAGGCATCTCATATAGTTTACTCTCAAACATCTTAAGAAATGCTTGAACTCTTGACTCGATATGTTTAGGGCCCTATTAAATCCAAGATACGTGATTAGTCAAGTCATACACTCAAACATCATAATCGTACAAACATAATAAGATAAAGTGTCTACCTTTACTGTAGATTGTATGATGAACTGTACTCCACGGATGCCAGAGTCGTTCCTACATTATTCAATTTATTATATAAGAATATTTGTTAAATACAAAATGAAATTAGGTTCGTATAAAAATATATAAAAGCTTCATATACCTCTGCATGAGGACGGTTATGTAACCAAGTTGCTCAACTGATCTAAGTTGATGGAAAGCTGGTTGTTTAGCAATAAGAGCAACAAGCTGAAGTTTGATATTCAACTTAAAATCATCTTGATGTACCTAAACATGCATGCATACACCCTGTTAATACTTGTCTATACATCTATACATAAGCCCATATGTGAGAAAATATTAGAGATTGTTCATTTTCAGCCTAATAAATAAATATAAAATAGTTAATCTGATTCCACATTTTATAATCTGAAACCCATACCTGAATGTAGTGAAGAAGAGCTGAATTGTCATCGCTTGGATTCAGACCCTCTTTGGTATAGCAATACTTAACGCCCTTTTCAAGATTCACGATTCTATTTGCCATATGTTGTGATGGGAATAGAGCTTGAGATAAAGGCTTGGGACCCTTAAAAAGTACATTTTCAACATGCTGAATCATTGATTCGGCTTCACTGGGTTCAATATTCCCTGTTATTAAATAACGAAAAATGAGCAAAATTATATAACAGATGGAAAAAAAAAACAAATCATATAGGTAGAAGAACAACCTGCTGCATAGCACTCTATGAATGTCCTTGACAAAATTTGAGGATAATATCTTGATAAATCTTCAGGTCCAAGACCAGAAAGAACTTCGAGCTCATCATTCCAAGGCCATGACTGATCTTTTACAAGTAATGAACAATAATACATAGCCTGCTGATATGGTTGTTGAAACTTGAAATTTTCATATTGTTTTGCGACCAATTCCTGCAAAGGGGGAGGACGGGTTACAATTTACAAATGGGATATGAAAAGACGGATAGTAAACAACATAAGTATTCAAGTCAAATATATACCTTGATCACATAGAATCTGTCAGGTTTAACTTCAAAAGTTTTAATTTTCTCAATTACCGTCTCAAGTAAGACCTTCAACTTGTGACTGTATCCAGTCAAAGTCACCTGCAGTGTTATAAAGACAACAATGAGCTTACAAGTAAAGAGTATGCTTCAAGAGATAAGATATTAACACAAATTAAAATTGAAAAGATATAAGTATATAACAATCAATTTTAAACAGGAAGCAACAAATTTACTAATGTATATGTTAAATACCCAATATCTTTTACAATTTTCTAAATAATTTATAGCTTCCCAAATCAACTCATTTTAAGTTTTGAGATTAAAGATTCTGTCATTCTGATATCAAAAGAAATAAACTTAGAATATGTTTTTTTACTGATAATATATAGTTGACTTGTTATGTCCCCATCGACAAGACATACCAAGACAACTGAGACATTATTTACCTGAAAACCATTATCTGTGTGAGAAATGCCATAATAAAGACCAGCAACCTGAGCATCATAAGCTGAAATGGACAGTATCAGAAGTTCAGAACTATATACATATAAATGAGTGTTATACATGAAATCATAATCAAATTAAGGAAGCTTTATGACGAACCATATTCATTCAGGTAATCCATTAATAACCGCGTTGAAATGTCGGTAAGAACATTTGCTTCAGGGGAGTTGCCACCAAATGGACAGTAAAAATCTAGCTTAACATAAGCTTTAGGAGTGGAAAACGCTGTATCAGGCTTGTGCCATAGCCTTGAATACGAAGATTTCCTTAACATAACTGGCATATCAACCTGTTTAAAAACTGAAGACCATGAGAATCAAAATTCGAAAGTAAGATTTGACTTGAAGTATAACATCAATCACACCTTCTCTTGAACACTCTTAATTGACAAATCAGTAGGTATAAACACATTAGGGCTTGGCAAATGTAGGTGTTCTTCAGGAGCTTTATCCATCCATTCCTGTATATTACCCATAAAATATTAAATATTCTATAGTTTTGTAAGAAAAATTCATATAACACCATAAACATGTGTAGATTCAAACCTGAATGATGGAGCTAGTGATTTTTTCAACAGAGTATGCAGTTCCATACCATGGCTCAGTCAGGTCAGTATGCCCTTCAAAGTTTGTTGACTCCCAAAAAATTCTGGGGAAGAAAGAAATAACGGAGAAAACATATAAATTTGATTTGTTGGTGGTCAATGATTAGCAGTGATACTCTAGGTGGAGCTTGCAGTATGTTTTTTATTATTATTATTACAAATTTGATACCGAGTTACATGAGAAAACTGAAAAAGAACCATACGTAAAATATCATCAGTAAGTTACCTGACATCGTTTGGTGTGAGCTCATTTAGCATAGACTGAATAACGTCTGGGGCGAAGTTTGAAGGTAAAGATGACCCAACCAGCCAATCTCTAAAGGGATATAACTATCACGTTCAAAATGATTATCAGAATAAGCAAATAACACAATAACTTCTTACAATCTTAAGTCAATGATAATTTCCCACGATCTTTGGATACAATAGAGAATAGATATTAAAATCTGAAAAATGCTACAAAGGAAAACTGTAATATAAAGTACTTGACGTCAAATCCATGGTGCAATTGGTACTTCTTTTTATCAATATGCCAACCAGTTTAATTTTAATAAGCATGAGGCGTTTAGGTCCAAATGCCGAGACGCAAAATGCTAAACAAGATTTTCACTTATGCAAGGTGTGCTCTATGTACAACCACATAAGCTTTATTTACAACCAAACCCTACATCTCTCACATATTAGCCTCATCACTTCAGGAAACTTTATGCCATTTTTACATATCAGCTTTGTAGTGGTCTAATATCTATGTCCACAACAACGATCCTAATTTGGACAGACATGTTCAACAAGCTTCGCTTCCCATACACTAATGCATTTTCCCAATCACCTCCCGCCTATGGTGCACTTTTTCAAACTATCATAACTATTGTATGTAACTAGAAACTAATACCTACATACAATATGCTGATGACAAACAACTTCAAAGAAAAACTATCATGACTATAAAAAGAGATGCAAAGGCAAATAAATACCTGCATATTTGATGAACATTTAACCACATAATCAATTGGAGGGGTTTTATCCTGATAATGGAAAGTCATCTCGCAGATTGCTGAAAGCTTCACAAAACATATTATATAGCATTGTTAGGACTTTAAAACACAAAATATATCAAATAGCATTGTTAGGGGTTAGGGCTTTAAAATATCATGCCACATAATATCATAACTCAAATAGGAACCAATACAACATAAAACACCAACAAATCGAAGAAGCATGCCACACAATATGACAGCCCAAAAATTATTGAATTACTTAACATATGAAAACTTAGGCTGCGGTTAACATCAGATAAATAATTATTGAAAGCAGGGATAAATGGCAGTTCACAAATTCCTCAAATATAAAATGGAAACACTAGACCTTAAGGCTTAAACAGATCATAAAGTACTAAAAAAAAAAAAAAAAAAAACACATGAAAAAGAAGATTTAGAATGTGTACCTCATCAAAGATCCACTTGCAAACACCAGACTGTTGCAAGAGCAAAATGTACTTGAATAGAAGTCCAATAATATGTTTAACATTTTCTGGTGTTTCAGGTAAAAAAAAAATAGATTAGTGGGATAAATAGGGAAAAAAAAAAAACAAATTAAACATCTACACACACAGGGGACAGGAAACAAAGTCTCACCATGACCAGCATCAGTTAAATCAATAACCACTTTAAAGAAAGAAAAATCCATAGTCCAGTCAGATTCACCAGCAGATAAACTATTTGCCCAACCTGCACACAATTTCATGTCATCACTCACCCAGGAACTAAATGATGATAATAATAACAATAACAATATTTATGCAGATACCACTTAATTTACAACTTCACCGACAGATTGCCACTTAAAACGTCATTAAGTTCCAATAAAGCATAGAAGACCCGTTTAAACTAAAAAACTTGCTGATAACTGTATTGCACAGGTATACTACTAAAATGAATACACACACATGTATATATACACACACACAACATTAAGGAAAGAGATGTTAGATACATATAAAATGGTGAGAACTCACCCAACTTCTTCAAGATATAGAAGAGGGATCCTTCTCCTTCATGACCAATCAAGTGACCAAGATACCTGTTTGGTCCTTCCATGTAATGATGAATGCCAGGTGTGATTGGCCATGTAACTCTCAGCTTGTGACCACGTTTTATAGGAACAGTTTTGACAATAACCTAAGAAATAAATGCACCAAAACAAGAACAATCACAAATGTTTAGAGGATCAAGGGAACTATACTAATACACATTGATCATATTTTCATTAACCATGATACACTTAGAAAAGTGGAAGAAGGATTGTCATACAAGCAGATTAACAAGCCAAAAAACAAACATTGTTTCTGTAAATACCTGAAGATGGTCAGAGCAGGGTTGACCAGGGAAACTAAGCTTATCGCGGTTGATATTTCTTATATCTTGGAATTTGCTAAGCACACTGCTTTCAATTTTATCCAGGCTTTCTGAAGATATTAATATTACAGACAATGAGCACATGAATTACTTTAATAAGACTATTAAAATTTGACACATGCATACCTTTTGCATACACAACTAGATTCATGATGTTGGCTGAGTAATTTTCTTTGTAGAATTTGAGGAGCTCATCCCTTGTATCTACCCCTCTTGCCTTTGGTCTTACCTCAAGTGTATCCCAGTTCCCTATTCATGACATGGGATGCAAAATAACTGTTATCTATTGGGTGTTTAGTTATGTAAAAGCATAGGTGTTTTATGGAAAACGTTTTCTAGGAAAAAATGACAACTAGAAAACATATTCATATCAGACGGTTTCATGAAATTTATTCATCAAAAGCAGATAACTCATTATAACAACTTTATAGCCATATTTAAGAAAACATGGATATATTTGTTTCTGCTCTTTTCCATTGTAAAAGTATACCCGTGTATTCAAACTTCTACAAAATCTGTCCTAAATTCCAGAAAAGCAAACGAGCCTCCCTGCACAACGACTTCAGTTTCTGCTGTGCTTACACGGGTAACACCTTGACGAATCCGATTTTTATTGGGTCACCTGGTTACACCTTGACAGGTTCAGTTTCTGCTTCAATTTGTTACACAAATGTTTTTTTTTCTTTCTATTTTTCAGAATATCAACTTTTTCGTTTAATTTGTTGCTGCTTGGGTTTGTTAACTTGTTTAACCAATGTTCTGCTTGCTGTGTTTGACTTTCTTATTTGATAGTTTCACCTATTAGACATATATTCAGCATTGACAACAGAATATATGATTGATATTAAGATTATATAGTTTCCATATATTATATAGTTTCACCTATTAGACATTCGTTTGCTTTGTCAGGTTTAACATTTTCATACACTATCTCCCACCCCCATGATGGCCGCCCTTGCATTGGAGCTCCCTGTTTGTGGAGGGTTCATCCTTGCAAATGGGCACCATGGGAATAGGTGGTGCCCGCATGAGTTTTTTTTCTTTCTTTTTTTCTTTTTTGGGTTCCAATTGGGGTGAATCAATAACTTGTACATCACATTTATTTTTAATTTTAAATCATTTAAATGTAGTAATTAGGTAAAATAACATAAATATGTAATGTTTTTTTATTTTTATTTTAAGAACATTAAATCATTTAATTATTAAACTAACTTTATTTATTGTATACAAAACTTTTGCATCAACTATTTTACTAACAAAGCATTTGTTTTTTTATAATAAGCTATATAATTTTTTATAAATAATTTATTTGGTATAGAAAACAATTTGATTATGAAATATACATGTAAAAAATAGTGATGATGTGGAAATGTAAGAATTTTTTTTTTTTTTTTTTTTGATGTTTGTTGGGTTGGAGAAAAATGAGGTTCTTGAAAGATGAGTTGAAATCTGATGTGGCAAGTGAAGTGATAGGCGCGTTTGTGGGTGTTTTTGAGGGTTCACATTGGAGATGGTCTTAATAAGTGAACCAACATAAATAAACTTCCTGACAAATGGTTCACAAACTGTTCAATAATCGTTCAATTTGCTTACAACCCTATTTACTGGTTTTTGTTGTTTATTGTTTTGTGGTCATATTAGTTGTAGTTTCAACTTATTTCAATTCGTTTCTTGTGTTAAGTGTTAGTTTCAATTGATTTTCATTAATCTTTTTAATGAAAATCCGCTTAAAATTGATTCTAGTAAGGTGGAAACGTTCGAGAGTAGTAAAAAAAGTCAAATTTATTTTTTTGGTTCAATGTGAGAAGTGGGCCAAAGGGACTAAACGAATTCTAGAAAGTGGTCCAGGAGTATGAGAAACCCAATTCAACAACACCAAGCCTCCGGGACGGCTGAGGTTCATAATCATAAGAGGCCCGGGGACCATTGCTGGCCCTTTGACTTAAATACTACGGTCAATGGATGCAGGTGTTCTTAAGAAGACAAATATGGCATATTTAGTTGATGATATCCTTGGAGAAATGCAGTCCACGGTCCTCATATGGTATAAACACAGGGCGATTAAACACAAGGTGGAGTGGGAGAAATGGGAGACTTTTGATGACATGGGGTAGAAAAATTATGATGTAATAGTAGTAACTTCAGGGTGTTTTGTCAGGCGTCTTACATTGTGTTAGTGTCTTGCTCGTACAATGTTTTGTATATTCTGGGGGATGAATATAAGTTGTTTGCCGTTGAAAAAAAAGTGTTAGTTTCAATGGAATTGTAATTTCAACCAACTGTAATTTTAATGGGCTGCCTGTACTAAGTGTAGTTTCAACAACTCATTAGTAGCTCTGTAGCTGGTTAAAAATACTCATGCCTCATATTAGTTGTACACTTGTACTTGTATTCTATAATAATAAGTGTGTTAATATATACTGTGCATATAGTTTTATGGATGCATAGTTGCATCTGAGCATGTGTCCAAATTTTCAGTAGTTTTCTAGAGATGGAATACACCCCTTGTTTTCTAGGAAAACAGAGATACAAAACTAGATAAAATTCTTTACAGCTTAAAATACCCTTAGCATTTTAAGAATGTATGAACTCTGTCACTATAAAAGAGTAGAACATCCTAGTAACCGAATTCAGATACCAAAAAAATGTGACAGGAAAGCTCAATTCCACACACGTACGGCGTACCAAACAAAGAAACCAGTATGCAAGTATTGTGATTGTGGTGAAGTTTTCTTGGAAAAATGTAGCTTACGGCGGCATATGATATATAGTGATAATAATTTCTATTTTCAACAGATACATGCAAAAAGAATGTGAAATGCCAACCTGTACTGAACTTGTGGTATGGGTGACCTTCTGCACTAAGATGTTTTTGCAGCTGCAAAATATGGTTAACCCAAAGAAGTTAAAGCTTCTGATTTCTCTTCGCATAGAGCTTATGACATAGCACTGATGTGAAAACAACATTACCTGATTTACTCTCCATGCATCAGAGAGTAAATTCTTCTGATTCTCTGTATAAAATAAGTGGAAGGAAGGTGTAAAGAAGACTTCATTAACTAAAATATATAGCAACAAACCCATTAAATTGATGCTGACCAGAGTCAACAGCTTTTATTTCCCTTGTGGTTGCATCAGATGACATCAGTGGCTTGATAAAGAATTGGGCAAATCTACACAAAAAATTAAGAAAATACATGTTAAATTAACACATGCCAGCAGCTTACTAAAATTCGACCAGAACAAAACTGGAACTGCCACAAAGTAACTATAGAATTGCCCCCCAAAAAAAGAATATTATGTACCTATCCAAAGCCTCGTCAAAACAGTCAGCATTAACATCAAAGAAATAGTTGGTATGCTCAGAGGATGTATATGCATTGGTACGACCTCCATGCTAACAAAATACCAAAAATTAAAAAATTCAAAAGAGCAGCAACAAATATGAGATCATATACATGACATGTAGTCATAGTTGTCAATAGCAGCTATAGCGCGCTATAGGTCATATGTCGCTATATAGTATATGGCGATAAATAGCATAATTTTATTTTATTTTTTTCACATCTCCAATGCTTGATAACATGTATTTTTCTGCTTCTCTACTTTATCACTAAACATAAAATAGCAGGTGTTATTTCATCGCTATCGCTATGCTTGGTTTTAAAAAGCGCGAAGCGCACAAAAGCGATGAGGTCTAAAACCAAGGCGCAAAGCACAAAAGCTGTGGGCTTTTCGTACGTGAGGCGCAAGACAATTATATAATTTTTTTATATATCCTATAGGTTTGTAGCATCCTTACCCAAAATATAGATACAAATAATGTCTATATATGATTTAACTTAAATGTACAACCTTTTTAGCTACACGTATAACACTTTGAAGCACAAAAACACCCCGTGTACGAAAAGCGCGCGCCTCAGGGGCTTTTTTCTCCAAAAAAAAAAAACGTGCTTTTCTCTCCAAAAAAAAAAGTGTGCTTTTCTTGCGCTTGTTGTACACTACGCGCCTTGTATGACATAAGGCGCATGGATCCGCGCCTCAAGTCGCCTCGCGCTTAAGCGCGCTTTTAACCTAGTCACTACTTAGCATATAGGTAGCTTGTCGCTATTGACAACCATGCATGTAGTTGTATCATTTAAGAAACAGATAAGCATGAGTGCGAAAAGAATATTGGCATCGAACAACATGTGTTGTGCAAGCAAAACATAAAGGTACAAACTACAAAGTACCTCTGATATGTATGTAGAATAACTATCCTCCAAAGGATACTTCTCACTCGCATAAAACAGCATATGCTCTGCAATTAAATATCAACCAAAATTTAAAAAAAAAAAAAAATCTAGCTTCAAAATAATTCCAACATTTCGTTAACAATTTCAGAATTTATAATTTTGACCTAAAGCTACTATGTGCAAATTAATCATACTATAAACCTAAGTATATATCATATTATCATCATCAAATAACAAAATCCTAAACATTATCTTCATCAAATACAAAAATCAACAGAATTAATTAACAAGTCGCACCTAGAAAATGAGCAAGGCCTTCGAGACCGTCCGGATCGCTAAACGAACCAACGCCAACGTTCATCGACGCTGCAGACTGAAAAACAAACAAACAAACAAACAGAACAGAAACTGAATAAATGAATTCACGATCTAATTAATTAAATCAAATTATATTAATAACTATAAACAATTAGTTAATTGAAAGAAGTAAACGACTGATAGTGAATATTGTGATTGAATAATTGAATCGGAGACAGTTAGGGAGACCTTATCGGTATCGGGATCACTGATGAGGAGAGCTTGGAGAGAGTTAGGTAGGATTATTCGTTTGTAGGCTCTGGTATCGTTACGAGGCTTTATCATCTCCTCCGTTGTAGGTTTTCCGACCGTCATGGCTCCGTCGTCGTCTAGTTTGTTACTGTGAAATGTTGTTGTAGAATGTTTAGGCTTGACTAGGCATGTGTATAGATATAGATATCTCTATCTTTCTAATCAAGAAAACATGAATGAGGTGGTCGTTCCAAACTTCAAAAGTCTACGCATAGATTTTTTTTTTTTTTTTTTTTTTTTTAACCGGCTAAACTCTCACGGTCCGAACCCCCTCGCAGAACTTGGACAAATTCCTGCACAAAGCAGGACTCGAACTTGCAACCCGCATCAATCCGCACAGGAGGAAAGCCTTATGGCAAAACCCCCTGACCTATGGCCTGATAGTGATGGCAATCTATGCATATTGCATAGAGTTAAATGTCAATTTCATCTACTTTTTTTCTTTTTCTTTTTTTGCAATGGAACCTTGAGGTTTGGACTTTCTTACTATTTTCGTCCTTTTCATTAATAGTGTTAGAAAGTGACGTTAAGGTTGTGGGTTCGAATCCTTGCAAATGCAAGCAAAGGTGTAATAAAAATTTGCCGTTAAAAAAAAAGTGACGTTAAGTCAGGGGCATTTTTGTCATTTTGCCTAACTAAATGAGGGTCAATTTGAACATTTTGTTTATGATTATTTTAATTAGAAATATCTTGTCATCTTCATTTTCCCCCTTTTAAAGTGTTTTAAACCCTAAAAATCCAATCATCTCGGTCATCCTGCAACACCCTCAATCTAACATCAAAATATATTTCTGACTAACATTCAACATCAATACAACTCTCTTTCACACTAGCATAAATTGCATTGCAATAACAAATAAAAAATCATTAGCATTATCCCCTCTTCACACCAACAGGGCTTCCCTTCAACAGAGCTTCCCAATCTCTCCTCTCCTCTCCATCATCCCCTCTCTACACCAACATTCAATCAAATCCCACCCCAAACCCGAACCCATCTCAACTCTGAAACCAAAAAAAAAAAATAATAATAACAGAGTGTAATGGTGGCTGTAACGCCCCAAAATCCATCAAACGCGTCATAATTCTATTATTAACGTTTTGGGCTTAATTAAGCTAAACAAATACCAAATGATACAAAATACTCAACCTTGTAGTTAACTTGGTTAAATACCATGAGAGTAATAATACTAAGACCATAACTAGAAACTAACTTGGTTAGTGGTTCTAGTTAAAACAACAATTTCTTGTGTGTAGTAGAGGGGCCAAAACTGCCATAAGGCCATAATGGCTAAACAAAATAAAAAAAATGAAAAGGAAGCCATCTCCATATCCTGCAGATCGACTCTTCAACACACACAAACACCACAAAACACACACACAAACCCAAAACCCCAATTCTTACCCAAATCAGGCCAAAATCAAAGGGGAAATCCGTGCATTAAGCAAAAAGGGATCATCTAAGGTCCAACACACCCAAAGGTATCAATTATTTGGTTCAATTTGATGTATACTTCATATATGAACATGGTGAAAATTCTTGGGTGTTTTGTAAATGTTAAATTAGTGATCATTAGAGGTTGCTCTAGCATTAGGGAACCTTAATCATGTTTAATCTAGTCAAAAGAAGCTAATACATGCATGAATTGTGTGATTCATGTGAAATTGTTGAATATGTGAAAGGTGGGTTTTATCATTAGTTGAGGACCACACCTAATTTGTAATTGTAGCATCTTCTAAGCATGAAGTTATGAGATTGTGAGCAAAAAAAAGTAATACTAACGTGCTAGTAATGTTAATCTTGGTCAAGGATGGATCCATGAGGTCCTTAAGTCCTAAAACTAAAGTTAGAAAAAATCACGCCTACCAAGTGTTTGATAAAATGCCTCAATGAAACTCGATTTCACTTGGGCATAGATACTTTGATGAAAACATGTATGTTGGTAAAACATGACCAATAATGCTTATAGACATGTAAAGATTAGGTTCTAACAACCTAAGTGATCATTCACCTCATAGGTGCGAATACAAGAGACTTTGGATAGCCAAGGAATCTCAGATTGAGGTAAAGAGGAAGCTCGCATAAGGTAAGTCACTCGATGACTTAATTCTTAATATGTCTCTCGTATGTTTATATGCTTAATTATACCTTTGTATATGCATTTGGGAATTAGACATTGAAATGTCACAAAAAGAAACATAAATAAGATACACGATTCATAGAAGATGGCTTTAGATGAAGGTTGTTAATATCCCAATTAGACTATCGGGTCAATTGGGTAAAATGCTAGATAGACAATAGCTTAGGCCAAGAGTTAACAGTTAGCCGGTAACGAACTCGTGCTAGTTGCTTGAGTGTATTTATGGGTATATCATTTAATTAAAATAGAAATTGCGATTTCCAAGGGATAGAAAACAACAGATAAAAACCATGTCGTAAGTCATAGAGGCCGAGCGTACAAGACCGAGAGAAATGGCACATGTGGCCATGGACACGAGGCACCGCAATCACGGCATAAATGACTTGGGCATAAATTTCCCTAGTCAAGCTGAGACTTGACAAGTGGGCAAAAACCACAACTAGAACTTGGAGATCATAAAATCTTATGATTTTGTCATGTATAAAACTTAACCGGTCAGCTTAAAGATGGATATATAAATCATGGTTTTTGGGTTAGAAACCGAACAAGGAATCCAAACATATCTTTAATCATGTAAGAGGTACGTATTATGATCCATTAACAAGTCCCAAGAATCCCCGTAAATGGCCTTGAAGCTGCACTAAAAGTGTAGCTTGGTGCAAGAAAAAGGGTAGTTTCTAACAGCAGTTTTACCCGCCCGGTAAAACACTCACCCGCCCGGGTAAAGGTTCTGATAAAAAAGGGGTGGTTTCCAACAGCAGGTTTACCCGCCCGGGTAAAACACTTACCCGCCGGGTAAAGGTTATGTAAAAAAAAAAACTTCATTTTATTATTCTTTCAATACTAGACATTCATAATAACGTATTAATGGGTTATTTCCTCGCGTTTAACCCTCAGGGACTCTATTATACTGAATGGATGATGATCAAGAATTGAACAAAGATCCGAACGCACAAGACTCGTCCGCTTCCGCAACTTTTGAGCTAAAAGGGTTATAAACTTAGTTTTGGAAGGTGCCATTGAAAATGTTTTTGCTAATAAAATCACCGTACGTATGTTTAAACCATGAGATACATGTGCAAATATTTTGTCAAAAACTTGTTGAGCTCTTAATGACAAAATCTGAAACTTTCAAATTAAGTTTATTAACTCGTAAATCTTCTTATAATACCGCTTTTAACGGGGTGGGTCTTACAAGTGGTATCAGAGCCCAAGGTTAAATGAGTCTAAGCGTTCGGTTCAAGTATGATCATCAATCCGGTAAGGAATTTATTTCCAAAAAAAAAAATTAATCTAGTTGATTAGCATTATACATCACGATTGAACACGAGTCATTCAAGAATTAAATTTGGAAAAGGTAAAATGAGCCATAGAACCCGGATAGACGCCAATTACACGGTCATGGTGAGCTAAGGCTCAGCCAAACCGGAAATTGGAAAAAAAATGCAAAGAATACTTAAAACTTAGACAAATGCCAATAACACGGTCATGGTGGGCTAAGGCTCAACTGAACCGGGAATTGGAAGGCATGATCGCATCAACAGGACTGCGCGATCGGATAAAACACAAATAACTTACTAATACGGGTACACAGAAATACATTAGACAAACTGACAAGAATGTTTCTATTAAACAAGATTCATGACCAGAAGTTGCCCACTTGGAGAGTATCGTGGTGATCGCGATAAGATCACCGTGTCATGTGTGGATTGCTTACCCTGGCCAGGTAAGTGTTAAACACATGGTGCGGTGGGCTTCTCATGATTTACACTTCTACCCTTCACGTGACAAGGACTGGGTCAGGGGAGAAAGGCATGTTAACTTCTCTAAAAATATAACTCGCGAGGTCATATAACAAGGAAGTATTGCCAAACAACTTAAGAGGCCGGGTAGACCAGGTAAGTAAAACCGAAGCATAAATGACCCACGGGGTCGTAGAGCCAAGGGTATTACCACAACGGTTACACGGACCAAGGTAAGACTTGAACCTTAATCAAAGGTTAAGTCATAACTAAACTCGAACCTTATAGAATGTTGAATTCGTAAATAGACTTGAACCTTAATCAAAGGTTAAGTCATAACTAAACTCAAACCTTTATAGAAGGTTAATTCGTAAATAGACTTGAAACTTAATCAAAGGTTAAGTCATAACTAAACTCGAACCTTTATAGAAGGTTGAATTCGTAAATAGACTTGAACTTTAATCAAAGGTAAAGTCATAACTAAACTCGAAGCTTTATAGAAGGTCAAATTCGTAAATGAAGGTGAACCTTAATCAAAGGTTAAGCCATGAATAAACTCGAGCCCTAATCGAACGTTAATCCGTAAGCAGACTTGAACCATAATCAAATGTTAAGTCATAAACACAAACGAGTCCTGACTATAGGATGAATCGCAAGTAAATCAATCGGACCTTAACTGAAGGTCAAACCATAACAAATCTGAGTCTTAACCGAAGGTTAAACTGTAAACCAAACTAGACCCTAGTCGAGGGTTAGTTAAACAGTAACGGTTAAACCTTCATGGAAGAAAAAAAAATCACAAATGAATCTGAACCATATCTAAGGGTAAACACTAAATAAATCTGAACCATACTTGAGCGGTTAACTCGTATTCCAACATGAACCCCATACTGAGGAAAAACAAAAGGCCAAGATTCGGGCTAAGCTCAAGGTTAAGTTATACTTAAACTTGACTCGTAATGAATTCGTGAAAGCCTACGGGCAAATGTGAACTATGCGTCACACTAATCATATTAAATTCGTGAAAGCCTACGGGCAAATGTGAACTATGCGTCACCTAATCATAATGAATTCGTGAAAGCCTACGGGCAAGTGTGAATTCACACAAAACTGAGCTAAAAACATGGTTTTATACCGTAAAATGACGTGTTAGATAAAAGAAGAAATTAAACGCTAAATTAATAGGGGGGCTCATAGAAGACCCTGGAAACCGGAGGTGCCTCCGCACCAGAGAGACTATCCTAGCATTGAGCAAGGACGTTGTGGGAGTAAATGATGATCGATGTGGTCTAATGAAGGCCTGTCAAAAACAAACAAAGTGAGATAAACCTCATGGGCCTTAGCACATGGTGGATCAACGGACAATCTGAACTCTAAATCATATTGATAGCTGTGAGTCGCAGAAATGAAGGCAATGCCTTCATAACAAACCAAAAGCGGTCTACTGGACTACTATGCATACGAATGCTAAATAGAGAAAACATAAGTGAATAGCCTTGTGTGAATAAATATGGTAATGTAACACCATGAAGCTAAGACAAGTAAGAACATTTTTAAGGAACGCTAAATGGATTTAAGGGTCAATAAGTCCTAAGGGACATGAATGAATAGATCGAATCATAGCATAGACATGAACCCTGTAAGGGTAGACCATTAAAAAAAATTGCCTTGGGACCAAAGTGTTATGAGGGATTAAATAGAAAAAAAATGAAAAAATGACCCGACAGGGGATTTGAAGACGGGGTGTTATATACGCAATAATACCTAGATAAATAAAAGAGTCGGAAGACTCAGGTTAAATCTCAAATAAGATGCTTACGAGAGTTAGAAATGTAAATTTGAAAGGCTAGATAAGAAAGGGCCACAAACCCTATGCTAATTCTATCGATAGGATAAAATTCCAAAAAGCCCGGGGCATCGGGGCAAAAAGATAATAGGTGATCAATCGCCTAGAATTAATTTGACTAAGAGTGAAACTCACATACTAAAATTCAGATAAGATAACACCAATGTGAGTTAAAGAATGCATGAGATAGGCGAAGTGCTATCTGAGGTATTAAATGGAGGATTCCATGGAATATTCAAACTCTAAATGAGTAATGCGAAATACTAGTCTAGCACTGAACTAGGACATATGTACGTTGTGAGATCCCACGTTGGTTGGGAAAGGAAAACAAACACTTCCTTATAAGGGAGTGGCTACTCTTACTATCACGACACGTTTTGGCCAGTCCTCCGAGGGTGAGACCAATACAAAACCGTGAGCTTGGTCACAGTCTAATACGGCTGGGCGGGCAAAGCGGACAATATACGATACTAGTTACCTTGGGCTGTTACAGCCTGTTAAAAGAAAGTTGGACTTTATAAAGTCCAACAAATCCAAACTCAGAAGTTTGACAGACGGTGTGTAGAAACACATCATAAGTCGCAGTCCTGAGATTGGATGACTAACTAAAGCATGTGACTTATGAAACTAAGTCTATTTGTAGCCGAAAACCCTGACGAATTAACTATTCACAAAATTGGCAATCGGATAGTAACAGAACGAATGATGAACCATTAATAGTCTAGTGATTGCTAAGCGATCATTAGAAGATTCAAACGGGTCAAGTGAAGTCGTCGCCACTTGGACCCAGAGGAATGCATAAATACAACTAAGCCTATTAAAAGGTGAAAATACTATTAAAAAGGACACTCGGTGTCTAGGACAAGGAATACGTGAGGTACGGAAAGGAATCGATGCTTTCCGGTAAAACCATGGCATTATAAAAAGCCTTTGAGCAGAAATAAAATGGAAACTAAATCCACGTTGATCGTGGGTGACGACTTTCGGGAAGTCGTTGTGATAACCAAATCCAGTATGTGCCTCAGTGCATAGAAATGGTTCTAAGCAAAGTAAATAATCAAATGAACACCCTAAGCCCTCGGGGACTTAAGGAATCTAAACACGTAAAAGAGTCAAATCAAAGATGCTTGGTCGAACCGTAACATCGTGAGTGCCTACACTAGAATAATTATCTGCGAGAGTAGAATCAGAAGGAATAATTCAATGTCAAATAGATAACACCTCATAGTAGATGGGATAAAAACACAAGACTCATTTGTGAGTCGTGATCTATTTAGATTCCAGCCGATAGGCTATGCTCCATGCAGCTGATGAGCTAGAATAACCTACCTATTCTATAAGTATCCGGTTTCGAGGACGAAACCCTCTTTAAGGGGGTAGAGTTGTAACGCCCCAAAATCCATCAAACGCGTCATAATTCTATTATTAACGTTTTGGGCTTAATTAAGCTAAACAAATACCAAATGATACAAAATACTCAACCTTATAGTTAACTTGGTTAAATACCATGAGAGTAATAATACTAAGACCATAACTAGAAACTAACTTGGTTAGTGGTTCTAGTTAAAACAACAATTTCTTGTGTGTAGTAGAGGGGCCAAAACTGCCATAAGGCCATAATGGCTAAACAAAATAAAAAAAATGAAAAGGAAGCCATCTCCATATCCTGCAGATCGACTCTTCAACACACACAAACACCACAAAACACACACACAAACCCAAAACCCCAATTCTTACCCAAATCAGGCCAAAATCAAAGGGGAAATCCGTGCATTAAGCAAAAAGGCATCATCTAAGGTCCAACACACCCAAAGGTATCAATTATTTGGTTCAATTTGATGTATACTTCATATATGAACATGGTGAAAATTCTTGGGTGTTTTGTAAATGTTAAATTAGTGATCATTAGAGGTTGCTCTAGCATTAGGGAACCTTAATCATGTTTAATCTAGTCAAAAGAAGCTAATACATGCATGAATTGTGTGATTCATGTGAAATTGTTGAATATGTGAAAGGTGGGTTTTATCATTAGTTGAGGACCACACCTAATTTGTAATTGTAGCATCTTCTAAGCATGAAGTTATGAGATTGTGAGCAAAAAAAAGTAATACTAACGTGCTAGTAATGTTAATCTTGGTCAAGGATGGATCCATGAGGTCCTTAAGTCCTAAAACTAAAGTTAGAAAAAATCACGCCTACCAAGTGTTTGATAAAATGCCTCAATGAAACTCGATTTCACTTGGGCATAGATACTTTGATGAAAACATGTATGTTGGTAAAACATGACCAATAATGCTTATAGACATGTAAAGATTAGGTTCTAACAACCTAAGTGATCATTCACCTCATAGGTGCGAATACAAGAGACTTTGGATAGCCAAGGAATCTCAGATTGAGGTAAAGAGGAAGCTCGCATAAGGTAAGTCACTCGATGACTTAATTCTTAATATGTCTCTCGTATGTTTATATGCTTAATTATACCTTTGTATATGCATTTGGGAATTAGACATTGAAATGTCACAAAAAGAAACATAAATAAGATACACGATTCATAGAAGATGGCTTTAGATGAAGGTTGTTAATATCCCAATTAGACTATCGGGTCAATTGGGTAAAATGCTAGATAGACAATAGCTTAGGCCAAGAGTTAACAGTTAGCCGGTAACGAACTCGTGCTAGTTGCTTGAGTGTATTTATGGGTATATCATTTAATTAAAATAGAAATTGCGATTTCCAAGGGATAGAAAACAACAGATAAAAACCATGTCGTAAGTCATAGAGGCCGAGCGTACAAGACCGAGAGAAATGGCACATGTGGCCATGGACACGAGGCACCGCAATCACGGCATAAATGACTTGGGCATAAATTTCCCTAGTCAAGCTGAGACTTGACAAGTGGGCAAAAACCACAACTAGAACTTGGAGATCATAAAATCTTATGATTTTGTCATGTATAAAACTTAACCGGTCAGCTTAAAGATGGATATATAAATCATGGTTTTTGGGTTAGAAACCGAACAAGGAATCCAAATATATCTTTAATCATGTAAGAGGTACGTATTATGATCCATTAACAAGTCCCAAGAATCCCCGTAAATGGCCTTGAAGCTGCACTAAAAGTGTAGCTTGGTGCAAGAAAAAGGGTAGTTTCTAACAGCAGTTTTACCCGCCCGGGTAAAACACTCACCCGCCCGGGTAAAGGTTCTGATAAAAAAGGGGTGGTTTCCAACAGCAGGTTTACCCGCCCGGGTAAAACACTTACCCGCCCGGGTAAAGGTTATGTAAAAAAAAAAAAACTTCATTTTATTATTCTTTCAATACTAGACATTCATAATAACGTATTAATGGGTTATTTCCTCGCGTTTAACCCTCAGGGACTCTATTATACTGAATGGATGATGATCAAGAATTGAACAAAGATCCGAACGCACAAGACTCGTCCGCTTCCGCAACTTTTGAGCTAAAAGGGTTATAAACTTAGTTTTGGAAGGTGCCATTGAAAATGTTTTTGCTAATAAAATCACCGTACGTATGTTTAAACCATGAGATACATGTGCAAATATTTTGTCAAAAACTTGTTGAGCTCTTAATGACAAAATCTGAAACTTTCAAATTAAGTTTATTAACTCGTAAATCTTCTTATAATACCGCTTTTAACGGGGTGGGTCTTACAGTGGCGACGTTACCCGGTGGTGACGTTACCAGTCTTTTGGATATAATTTGACCAGTTATGGTAGGGTAGGTGGGTGGTGTGTTATGGTGGAGGTAGGTGGTGATGTATGGTGGAAGTGGGTTCGTGGTGAGGATTGATCGGACGGTGGTGTATGGTGGAAGCCCTAACCCTAATAGTTGAACATTTTCCTCTGTTGTGAGCAATCAATTAGGTTGAAAGAAAGTAGATGGAGATTGAGATGGGGATGGTTGATGGGGTGTTGGGACGATCGTTTGGGTTAGGAGGAGGAACGGGTCGTGGTGGTCAGGTAAGATCCTAGGCTCTGAGGAGCTCTTTGCTTCTCATCTCATGTCTCCTTGATCTAGAACTCATGTAAAACTTCTTGGTAGGGAAGATGCCAGTGTGTAAGTAAACCATCCTCCTTCCTTTCTTTCAACTATAACCTTTCTTCATTGCCTGTTGATTCAAATGATTCCCTTAAGCACCATCCTCCTTCCTGTCACACCCTCAAATTTCCACGTGCAGGGTTTTACCGCGAGGCGCGTGACACACCAGGATCCAAGTCAACGGTCACAATAAACAACACTATATGATACGTAAAAATGACATAATCAAACCATTAAGTTTTCATAAATGATCCAACGCTGCGGAAGCGTAAAACTTTATTACAACGTGAAATCAAAAGTACGAAAGTCTAAAAATACTAAATGAGATGCACATGAATCCTAGACGCCGTGAGACTCCGTGCGCCTACCAACAGCTGCTACCTTAGCGACCTGAGACAAACATGCTAAATACGTCAGCAAATAATGCTGGTGAGTTCACAGGTTTTTAAATGAATACCGACTCCAAATGTATACCAACTCCAAGTGATAATCGACTCCAACTGAATACTCATGATCAATCCAGACCACATGCATGCAAAATATATGAATACCTGTTACTACTGCGATTGGAAAACCATTACTGGACTCGAATACTGTGAATACTGAATACGTGCCCGAATGAATACTGAATACTGAATACTGCATACTGAATACTGAATACCTAAGAGACAATATGCACCCGTCCGACCTCCAGTCGACGAGTGGGGCGGGTCAAGCCCAAATAGCGCTATCCACATTTCCCCCGTTGTGCATCCCCGCACATTCATGGTTTCCCCCGGGACTTCCAAAGATCGCATAGTAATATAATGAATACTCTAAAACATAATGAATACGTGAAAACTTAATGAATACTCCAAACCCAATGAATTCATGAATACCAAAACGTAGTTGACACATCTTTCCTGAAAACTTATTTGAAACGCCTTTTATGAAAACATAGTTGAAACGCCTTTTATGAAAACATAGTTGAAACGCCTTTTATGAAAACATAGTTGAAACGCCTTTTATGAAAACATAGTTGAAACGCCTTTTATGAAAACATAGTTGAAACGCCTTTTATGAAAACATAGTTGACACATGTTTAAAGGACACAGCATGTTTTCTCCCCCGAAAATGTAAAACCAGTAAAAGAGTGGGCCGTGAAACTCACCTTATTGTGCGTCTTCCGATAACTAGAATTCCAACACGTGTATGATAATCCCAACTAATGACAACCTATCAATGAGTTTACATAAGTGTGATGACTACTAACCCGAAGGCTAACAAGTCCCCGATTGTCCAGATCATAACCAAGTATGTTTTAAAACGAGTTTAAATGTTTAACCGACACACTAGACCGACCCGACATCCCGTTGGTGACCCATTACCCTGACTAATCAAGTACACATAGATTACATGCAAGGTTCAAGCATAAAACACTTAGTTTGTATCAAAAATCTCATTTTTGTTAACGTAGGGTCGAATGTGGCTTTAAGTGGTCGAAGGTGGCTTCAAACTCCCACCTTCGCCCCTTTTCTTCCACCTTCGCCCCTTTTCTTCCACCTTCGCCCCCCTCAGTTCCAGGTTCGACCCTTGGAACCCACCTTCGCCCATTCGACTGGCCGAAGGTGTTCCAGGTTCGACCCTGCTGTGTTGTTCACTCAAAAACGCGTCCAAAAACATCCGAAAACATCACGAAACATCATGAGTTACAGCAGTCAAGCATCATTATTATATTCCTACGAAACCCTACCAATTTTACCCCAAAATCTATCCGTTTTTACAAGTTTCCTAAAATAGTAAATTATGGAGATGTCACATCATCATGCATGAAAATATTACCCAATTAGGAAACTTCTGAAATCAATCAATAATCAGCTCATCTTCATCAAATCATCATGAACAAGAAACCCCTATCATAACCTTATCATAACCATCCAAAACAAGCCCTAAATCTAACTAAAAACCCCTTTAATCGACAAAACACCATCAACAATCAATTGTAACATGTTTCCATTATAACTCTCTATTAATAACAGCCCTAGGTTGTAGTCATGTCATCTACATAGCAAGTAATCATCAAACAATGCTTAATACCACATAAACACATGTTAAATTGTATGAAAACTCATTGTTTATGAATAGGTTTTATTTAGAAAGATATTAGGAAGGTTTTTAACCCATAAAACATGTTGATATCAGATCTGGACCCTTGGGGTTTAGATGAAAACAAGTTAAAATTGTTTAAAAAGGATTTGAAATGAAGAACACACCTTAGATCTTCACTGTAATGATTTAGAGAGTTAGGTTATGAAAAATAAGTTCAAAAACTCCTTCCCCAATGATAATAGCTGATAGAGAGTGTTTGGAGGCGTTTAGGGTTTGTGAAATGGTGAAAAATGGCTAAGGATGGTATTTATACTATCTGCACGTTCGCCCAGTTTATGTGGTCGAATGTGGAATTTTTCCACATTCGCCCCTTTTTAGTGGTCGAATGTGGAACTTTTCCACATTCGCCCACTTTGTTTCTACGTTCGCCCATTTTTCAAACCCCATTTCCACATTCGCCCAAAAGTTCCACATTCAGGTCATCAGCACATTTTTAACACATGTTAACATCACTTTTAACACATGTTAACCTTTTTCCAGTTTGTCGTGTTTAACGCATTCTAACACATCTTAACACATAAGCATGCATCCATAGTCTATACTTAGCATGTTTAGGCACGTATAATCATTCGTACATCATTTAAGCAAGTATAAGCATACAATCCACCACACGACCCATAATCTACACATATACTAAATTAATTCATGTAATGTCACCAACAACGGGACCCGTACTAATGTATTCCCAAAACGACTCCCAATGATTCTCCAGATCATTGGACCCTGGACAATCCTAATCTGACCCGACTCAACTAACCTAGTTAAGTTTGTTTATAGACGTTTCTCGCTAATGTAGACTTATGTGTTCATAAAGTGTTGACTCAAACATGCCGGGTGTCACATCATCCCCCAGTTGAAAGAATTTTCGTCCCGAAAATTTCCCGAAGTCAAAGAGAACGAAGCGATAAAAAGAAAAATTTTCCCGGTCGTCACATCATCCCCCTGTTGAAAGGAATCTCGCCCCGAGATTCACTCTTCGACAGTAATGAGTGTCGACCTAACCCAAGTAACGTTTCCTAGAACACAAACGAAATGATAACCACGAACGAAAGATGATAACCACGAACGAAAGATGATATCAACAAATACTCTGTGCCGGGGAACCGCCCTCCCCAAAGTGAATAGAAAACAATGAATCCCCCTGATCGAAGGCCTACTAGAGACTACCATGATCGGTATAAATGATACACCGGTACCGTCCAAGTAACATCTCCAAAGGACCCACATCAGACTCATGAATGCAAAATGATGACCAAATACCAAACTGAATGCACACAATAAATACGGATTGCCAAACAATGCGAACGAGAGTGAATACGAGCATAACGAGAATCAAGAAAAGAATACTCACCAGTAACAGCATCAGGATCCTCCTGACCAGTTCGTCCACCACCCTTGCCTTGCTTCTTCTTAGGACAATCCCGCTTGAAGTGCCCAATATCTCCACAGTGATAACATCCTTGGTTCCCCTGAGGAACAGGGGCAGGGACAATCGCCTGACCTGGAACTTTCTGGAGATTGACTCTACAGTTTCTAGCAACATGGCCCACATGCTTACAACGGTTGCAACGAAACTTCTCACAGTTGCCATAATGATGGTACCCACACACGACACACTTCGGGAGCTTCCCAGTATACCCACCGTGCTCCCGACCAGACGATGAACCTGAAGCTTCGAACTTCCCTATCTGCTGCTGTGGCTGGTTTGGAACCAGATTCTCCTCGATGCTCTCCCATTTCCTTTTGTTGTTCCCAGTCTCGCTTAGGATGTGAGGCTCGTACTCCATAAACACTTTAAAAGTACACACTTGCTGACCGATAGGAGGAGGTGGTGGGGGATGAACGACAATCCCACCGAGACCCTGCTGAGTGATCTGATGTGCAGCGATAGCAGCTGCCACATGCTCCTGAATCAGGCTATTCAGCTCAGCCTGGGTCATACTAATGTTGCCACGACCCCCATTGTGTCCACTGCCATTCCGACCACCAACACGACCACCACAACGTCCCCCAGCACGTCCACCAGCGCGACCAGACATGTTCTGCCAACATGAGATAAGATACTCAAAACCACCCACAGATCGAGCTACAAGTGACCAAACGAATTCAGAACATGGTTCCAGCATGACCATTAGTCCGAACACGAAGTCCACCAAGATTTTCATGCATTTCGATTTATGATTTCGTGTGCACCCGAAATAACAAATCGCTCTACATGGTCCTCTAGGCGTGCTCCTAGCTAGAACTTCAAAATCACCCGATACCCACATTCCTAAAAGAAACTGTTATCGCACGAAGATTCCAAAGTGAACAGTCACTCAGGAGTGTACTATGACAAGTACTAGTGCATGATAGTGTGTGAGTAAGCAAGTATGTAAGCGAATAGTCCCTTCAACTTCAAACCCGAAGAAGAAGATAGAACCCAGGTAGGAATAACAAAAGATAGATAACGTGATACTGTGTGATGAGGACACCGACACCCCGACAAGGTTAATATGTTTTCCAAATGACACGACTCGTAACTATGTGTGACCGCCTAACGTGTGTGATACTCGGCTATAGACTAGACTCTACATGCAGTCCTAGTTCACTATAACCATTGGCTCTGATACCAATCTGTCACACCCTCAAATTTCCACGTGCGGGGTTTTACCGCGAGGCGCGTGACACACCAGGATCCAAGTCAACGGTCACAATAAACAACACTATATGATACGTAAAAATGACATAATCAAACCATTAAGTTTTCATAAATGATCCAACGCTGCGGAAGCGTAAAACTTTATTACAACGTGAAATCAAAAGTACGAAAGTCTAAAAATACTAAATGAGATGCACATGAATCCTAGACGCCGTGAGACTCCGTGCGCCTACCAACAGCTGCTACCTTAGCGACCTGAGACAAACATGCTAAATACGTCAGCAAATAATGCTGGTGAGTTCACAGGTTTTTAAATGAATACCGACTCCAAATGTATACCAACTCCAAGTGATAATCGACTCCAACTGAATACTCATGATCAATCCAGACCACATGCATGCAAAATATATGAATACCTGTTACTACTGCGATTGGAAAACCATTACTGGACTCGAATACTGTGAATACTGAATACGTGCCCGAATGAATACTGAATACTGAATACTGCATACTGAATACTGAATACCTAAGAGACAATATGCACCCGTCCGACCTCCAGTCGACGAGTGGGGCGGGTCAAGCCCAAATAGCGCTATCCACATTTCCCCCGTTGTGCATCCCCGCACATTCATGGTTTCCCCCCGGACTTCCAAAGATCGCATAGTAATATAATGAATACTCTAAAACATAATGAATACGTGAAAACTTAATGAATACTCCAAACCCAATGAATTCATGAATACCAAAACGTAGTTGACACATCTTTCCTGAAAACTTATTTGAAACGCCTTTTATGAAAACATAGTTGAAACGCCTTTTATGAAAACATAGTTGAAACGCCTTTTATGAAAACATAGTTGAAACGCCTTTTATGAAAACATAGTTGAAACGCCTTTTATGAAAACATAGTTGAAACGCCTTTTATGAAAACATAGTTGAAACGCCTTTTATGAAAACATAGTTGACACATGTTTAAAGGACACAGCATGTTTTCTCCCCCGAAAATGTAAAACCAGTAAAAGAGTGGGGCCGTGAAAACTCACCTTATTGTGCGTCTTCCGATAACTAGAATTCCAACACGTGTATGATAATCCCAACTAATGACAACCTATCAATGAGTTTACATAAGTGTGATGACTACTAACCCGAAGGCTAACAAGTCCCGATTGTCCAGATCATAACCAAGTATGTTTTAAAACGAGTTTAAATGTTTAACCGACACACTAGACCGACCCGACATCCCGTTGGTGACCCATTACCCTGACTAATCAAGTACACATAGATTACATGCAAGGTTCAAGCATAAAACACTTAGTTTGTATCAAAAATCTCATTTTTGTTAACGTAGGGTCGAATGTGGCTTTAAGTGGTCGAAGGTGGCTTCAAACTCCCACCTTCGCCCCTTTTCTTCCACCTTCGCCCCTTTTCTTCCACCTTCGCCCCCCTCAGTTCCAGGTTCGACCCTTGGAACCCACCTTCGCCCATTCGACTGGCCGAAGGTGTTCCAGGTTCGACCCTGCTGTGTTGTTCACTCAAAAACGCGTCCAAAAACATCCGAAAACATCACGAAACATCATGAGTTACAGCAGTCAAGCATCATTATTATATTCCTACGAAACCCTACCAATTTTACCCCAAAATCTATCCGTTTTTACAAGTTTCCTAAAATAGTAAATTATGGAGATGTCACATCATCATGCATGAAAATATTACCCAATTAGGAAACTTCTGAAATCAATCAATAATCAGCTCATCATCATCAAATCATCATGAACAAGAAACCCCTATCATAACCTTATCATAACCATCCAAAACAAGCCCTAAATCTAACTAAAAACCCCTTTAATCGACAAAACACCATCAACAATCAATTGTAACATGTTTCCATTATAACTCTCTATTAATAACAGCCCTAGGTTGTAGTCATGTCATCTACATAGCAAGTAATCATCAAACAATGCTTAATACCACATAAACACATGTTAAATTGTATGAAAACTCATTGTTTATGAATAGGTTTTATTTAGAAAGATATTAGGAAGGTTTTTACCCATAAAACATGTTGATATCAGATCTAGACCCTTGGGGTTTAGATGAAAACAAGTTAAAATTGTTTAAAAAGGATTTGAAATGAAGAACACACCTTAGATCTTCACTTGTAATGATTTAGAGAGTTAGGTTATGAAAAATAAGTTCAAAAACTCCTTCCCCAATGATAATAGCTGATAGAGAGTGTTTGGAGGCGTTTAGGGTTTGTGAAATGGTGAAAAATGGCTAAGGATGGTATTTATACTATCTGCACGTTCGCCCAGTTTATGTGGTCGAATGTGGAATTTTTCCACATTCGCCCCTTTTTAGTGGTCGAATGTGGAACTTTTCCACATTCGCCCACTTTTGTTTCTACGTTCGCCCATTTTTCAAACCCCATTTCCACATTCGCCCAAAAGTTCCACATTCAGGTCATCAGCACATTTTTAACACATGTTAACAGCACTTTTAACACATGTTAACCTTTTTCCAGTTTGTCGTGTTTAACGCATTCTAACACATCTTAACACATAAGCATGCATCCATAGTCTATACTTAGCATGTTTAGGCACGTATAATCATTCGTACATCATTTAAGCAAGTATAAGCATACAATCCACCACACGACCCATAATCTACACATATACTAAATTAATTCATGTAATGTCACCAACAACGGGACCCGGTACTAATGTATTCCCAAAACGACTCCCAATGATTCTCCAGATCATTGGACCCTGGACAATCCTAATCTGACCCGACTCAACTAACCTAGTTAAGTTTGTTTATAGACGTTTCTCGCTAATGTAGACTTATGTGTTCATAAAGTGTTGACTCAAACATGCCGGGTGTCACACTTCCTTTCCTCTCTCTCTCTCTCTCTCTCTCTCTCTCTCTCTCTCTCTCTCTCTCTCTAAGTGTGCAGGTGTGTATGTATAATGAGAGATGAGAGGGTGGTTTCAGGGTATTTATTTTCTTTTATTTAAAGTAAACAAAAAGAAATGAAAAAAGAAAAGGAAAAAAAAACAAAATGGTAAAAGTCCAAAATGCCCTCAATCTAACGTTAAAAATAAAGGGAGTTAGTGAAAAGGACGAAAATAGCAAGAAAATCCAAACCTCGAGTTCCATTGCAAAAAAAAAAAAAAAAAAAAAAAAAAAAAAAAAAAAAAAAAAAAACACTTTTTTAGACTGAAGCAACAAACTGGAACAAACCCCAGGGATAAAATTGGCATTTAACTCCTATGCATATTATATGTACATAGTTTAATAAACAAAAAAGAGTGATTAGCCAAAATCGTCCCTAAGGCTTGCACACTTTTGTTAGATCCATTCAAAAAAGTTTTTTTTTCTCAACTGAACTACTAAGGTTTCCCAAATGTTGCTAGATCTATCCATTTTTCTGACTTTGTTAAAAACCACATTTAATTGAAGGGTATTTTTGATATTTTACATATATGTTTTGTTTTCTAGTTTTTTTTTTCTTTATTTTTACTCACTTTTAACATAATAAGTTAAAAGAATTTTTTTAAGAAAAGCACCCCAACCCCACCTGCCCACCTCCCCCCCCCTCTCTTTCTCTCTCTCATGTATATTTTTATCTAGACCACACACCACCATCATCATCACCATCACCATCACCATCACCATCATGGCAACACCATCACCTCCATCCCTACCCTCACCGTCACTAAACACCATCCCATCCTTCATCACTACTCCCCACCACTAAGACCACCTACTACCTACCACTGGGGACCATCACAACCCACTTGCCGCCACCTCTACTCACACCTACAAATCTGAACCCAACCCTCACCGTACATCTCCTCACAACCGTAATACCAATCACCAGCTACACCATCACCACCGAATAACACCACCTCATTGCAATCCCACAGCCACGACTTGCGACCATCACCTTTGCAATCCCACAACCACCGTACAATAGGGTAGTAGTGATGTGATAGTGAAGCGTTTAATTAAGTGTATGAAATAACATTATCCAGAAATTCTAGACCAACCATTAATAAAGCTAGGGTTTTAGAAAACAACAAACTAAAATGAAGATGTTGTATAGGTCAGGTAGTAGCAGTTTGGGGTTTGAAGCGTTTGTACTAAAACGGTTAAAACGGTGGGTGAATATAATAAAAAAAGTCACCTAGTTTCTTATTTGAATTAACGAGTGGGATGTTAATCGTGGGGCTGGTGATGGTGGTGGTGATGATGGGTTGGTGGAGTTGAGGCGGGTGGAGATGATGGTGTTGCCATGATGGTGATGGTGATGGTGATGGTTCTTTAACTTATTATGTTAAATGTTAATGAAAATAAGAAAAAAAAAAGTTAGAAAACAAAACATATGTAAAATATCAAAAAATACCCTTCAATTAAAGTTAGTTTTTAACAAAGTTACAAAAATAGATAGATCTATCAACATTTGGGAAACCTTAGTGGTTCAGTTGAGGAAAAAAAAAACTGTTTTTGATGGATCTAGCAAAAGTGTGTAAACCTCAGGGACAATTTTGGCTATTCTCACTCAAAAATGATAATTAAAGTTTTATTTATTGGATTTAATAATCTCAACTTTGAAATATACGAAAATGTTTACTGATATTCTCAACTTTTAACATACAGGGAAAATGGATTTAAATACTCTCAACTTTTACTTATTTGCGGATAATACTCCGAACTAACACTAGGACCAAATAACACTCCTAACTTGTAAGTCAGGTTGTTCCATCACCCCCAAACTAACCAAGTGGCAACCTGGTTAGTCTACGTGGCAAAAATGGATTATGTGGCTTGCTGAGTTGTCATAATTGCTTATGTGTCATGGCGATGTGTAAATAATGTATTAAAATTTGATCTAGTGAAATACTTATTATGATTTTTTTTTTTCAAATTGATTAATTTTTTTTTACAAACCCCAGACCTCCCCCCCCCCTCTTCTGGTGACACTAATTCACCACCATCCTCATCGCTGGTGACACCACCCCATCTCTGGTGACACCACCCAACATTAGCCAGTCGCCACAAACAGCTGATCGGTATTGAAAGATCGGTCAAAATAAGAGTTTAAGAAAAGACCAACTACCGTACTAGTTTGGGTTAAGTCGGGTGTCAAACCACGAGGAGTATTGTGGAAAGTGCTACCTGTAACAAGTAAATTAAACTAAACAGAAATGTAAAATCGATAGATTGATTGTTGATTAGAGTGCAATTAATAAAAACGATTTAAAGGAAAAAAGTTGTAAACAATATAACAAATGATGACCTCTCAGGATCCCGGTTAATCACTTTAGACAAGGTTTAATATATTTTGTCAATTAATATCACATAGACATGATATGTGGTTAATATATTTGATAAAGAAGGTTGATTAATGACTTTGCTGACATCTGATAACTAGACCGTGACTGTTGACTCGGTTGATTATCACCTAACAATATCTTAATGACTCGTAATATTGAAAGACACAACTTGCAAGTATTCAATGACCTCGATAAGAAACCGTGTTGGTTGATGAAATCCAAACAAGCTAATCATTCAATAAACGTTCAACATCAAGATTAAAATAAACCACAACCGAAACCGAAAGTTTAAACATTCAAATCTCAATTCAATTATTCAACAAACACAAAACCTTGCAAATATAACGAACCATTCACCCGGAGAGGTTCACAGGTGATTAGCCGCTCATGGTGGTGGAGAACGCGTTTACGAATCGAACAACACCTGAAACTAGGGGGTTCAAAATCGGATAATCCGAAATTTCGGATAGTCAATATTGAGATCCGAATCCGAAATTTCGGACGGATATCCGAAATTCGGATATCCGAAATTTCGGATTCGGATCATCCAACGGATAATCCGAAACTTAAAAAAAATTTTAAAAAATAATAAAAAATAATAAAAAAAACTATAAAAAACGTTCTCCTTTATGCCTAAAACGTGAACCTATTAAAAAAACAAAAATCGAAGTTAGATAAACGAAATTTGACAACAAATATATATAAAAAAAACTTATTATTTTGATGGAAGAGGGCTGTGGAGGTCGGATATGAGGTGGACGGGGGCTGTTATAGAGGAGAGAAGAGAGAGCAACAACTATGGATTAGAGGAGTATGGACTTACGCTGTGTTCCCGAGTTTTCTACCGGAAAGAAAGAAGAGAAAGGAGATTTAGGACAGAAAAGAACGGGAAGGAAAAGAAATATATAACTTTATTTTGTGTTCCCGAGTTCGAAGGAAAGGAAGAGAAAAGAAAGATTTAATTTTACAATAATACCCTTGTTAGGTGTTATAATAGATTAAATGGAAGGATAAAATAGTAAATAACAAAACATTTTAATTGATAACTTTCCTCTCCTTCCATTTCCTTCCATTTTGGGAAGGAAGATTTTAAGCAATAATTTTCTTTCAACTTCCTCCCATTCTTTCCACTCCTTTCTTTTAATGAAACTCTGGAACACACTTATTTTTCATTTTCCCTTCAATTCCTTCACTTTCTTTCCGGTTCCTTCCTTTAATGAAACTCTGGAACATAGTGTTAGAGTTAGAAGGATTAAGGATTTAGGATTGTGTATTGTATTATGTAGATGTATATAATATTATATTTATATATATATATATATATATATTTATATTTAATATTCGGATTCGGATAATCCATTATCCGAAAATTTTCAAAATCAGGATCCGAATCCGAATCCGGATATCCGAAAATCGGATTATCCAAAATTTCGGATAATTCGGATTCGGATTTTCGGATTCGAATTTTGGATTATTCCGATTTTGAACAGCCCTACCTGAAACCATCTTGATTCGGATGTAGGATTGGTTGTATGATGTTCTTGTATCAAAATCCTCCAAAACATGTTCTTTTTCCGTCCAAAAATGGATGAATTTGCATTAGGTTAAAGTTGTTCCTTAAATACCTCTTAAAACAAACTTTCCAAAAAATTATCTTTACCGCCGTAACCTACGGCCAGGCCTAGAGGGGTTACGACGGGTGAATTCTGCTCCAACAAAGGTGCTTGCAGTTGCTGATGCTTTGTTTCTCGATGTACCCTACAATTGGGGCACAAGACCCTAACGGCCATCAAGCCCTGCACACACACTTCATTTATTTCCTTGACTTTTGCTTTTCTTTTCTTTTCTTTTTTTCTATTCTTGCTTCATTCAGGAGACATTCACAATATTCTCAATCACTTTTCCTTTTACTATTATTATAATCATTTATTATTATTATTATTATTCAATCCTTCGACACGGGGGTTCTTGGCTTATCCAAAGTTCCTCTTCAACGCTCCAGCGTCCATGAACACCTATCAATTTCCATGCTCGTTTTCAAGTGTACGCGACTTGATCATTTTCCTTCGGCTCACACACGTTACACAATTCCATCTTAAGTCCATCCATTTTAGCCGCTTCACCTGCGATTACACAATGTAGCGTAGTTATCTTATTCATAACAATATACTTATCCAATTCACATTAAAACAACACCATTACACCACATTAAAGTTCAGGTTTAGCCCGTTCATCACATTCCCACACTTACCTTTGATTGTCCCCAATCAAACAATCTCAAGACACGACTCACCTAGTTAACAAGCTACCTCCAATTTCTTTACCTATTGATTTTCCAAGATCCCCAAATCACACCCGTCCCATAGACCTACACAATCAAGATTGACAATACGGCAAGCAAGTGTTGGGCAATTTCAAAACAAGACTTGCCTATCCAAAACTAACATGTTTATTATCATATACATATGCTACACACCACTCACAATGTTCACTCCATTCTGTTTAATATCTGGACTAGTATATAAGGTGCTAGTATATAACACTCTGAAAACCAAGAATGCGACTTCGTTATCATAGGTTTGTATAACAATCACACATAAGCTATAAACCGAGCACATATCAAAAGGACTTACGGGTTTTGGGCTTCGGGTAAAGGTAGGATAGATTTAGTTTACACATGGCTTGAAAACAAAAGGTTAACACAAATGCTTAAACATCCTTATTCACATATCACAAAAACATACCAACACATCAACTTGGGGCATAATCGACCCATAACAATAACTTCTAATTTTGTATTTTTTTTATTTTCTAGTTTTTTTTCTTTTCTCTTTTTTTATATATTTTTCATTTTTCTCAAAGTTGAATAACTCAAACGAAAAATAACACGAACACATTGGATGTCAACATTTTTATTCAACAAAGTAAACGGTCGATTTGGGTGATAGTGTAGGTTTAACAATTGAACTGTTCGCCAACACATATTTTCCTTAACAAACGAACACGAACAGAAAATCTCGTTCGGTAAGTGTCATGAACTGTTCGTGAACACATATTTTCCTTAACAAACGAACACGAATAAGGCCTTGTTCGTGTTCGTTCGGTTCATTTGCAGCCCTAATCTTAATGATCAGCACTTAATCCACCAAACAACCCCAAAATGCATGTACTTGTGAGTGTTAAAGCAGCTACAATAGGATGGTTTGGACGAGTCCAAAGCAACCAGACCTTTCAAACCAAATCACAACATTGTATGTGATTAGGTTGAGTGGTCTGGTTCCGCTCTAGGGGACATGTCTGGTCCGGAATTGTGGACACCCCTTTTATTTTTATTTTTTAATTGTTTATTGCATTGAATATTATGTGTTTTTATTTTTTAATTGGTATTGGGTTGTGTATTATGGGTTTTATATTTAAACTAAAGAGTTAATAGCCATTTTCGTCCCTGAGGTTTGGGCCAGTTTGCCACTCCAGTACAAAAGTTTTTTTTTTTTTTTGCAATTCCTTCCATGAGGTTTTGATTTTTTTGCCATTTTCGTCCTTTTCACTAACTCAGTTAAAAAATCTCGTTAAGTCAGGGGTATTTTTGTCTTTTTACCTACAATTAAAAAATTTTAATAAAAAATCTTACTCCTCCCCCACCCTACCCCACCCCCACCCACACCCCACCCTATCTCTCTCTCTCTCTCTCTCTCTCTCACTATCACTCTCTCTCCTACCTTCTTCCCAAATCATATTAACACAGAAACCCAATAACCAAAACCCAATCAATTAACTATGGGTTAGGGTTCAACAACAAAACACTTGACCACTCTGTTCTTGAATAAATCGCCGAGAATAACAAAATTTCTTCGATTAGGGTTTTGTTTTTCTTTGATTTCTCACCAAATCTTTCAGATCTATTATCTTTAACAACAGCAAAACAATGTCGGATAATAATTTCTCATTCACCGACAATGACGACGAAAGAGCCATTGAAGATGTTCTCTCTCAAGCACTTGACCACTTTGTTCTTGAACAAATCGCCGCCATCAAACTGCTCCTCTTTTTCCCAATCAACCCCACCATCACCAAACCACTAATTACCACCACCATCACCACTACCAAACCAGTAATTACCACTACACCACCACCAGACTTAAATCCACACCTATCCTCCAACAACCGAACCACCAATAACACATCCCTAACCACCATCCGTACCAAGATCACCGATCCATCTGCGTCGTACCCTCCCGTTCGTCACAATAACCGTCTTTAATCGTTGCAAACGCTTCTCCGGTCACCCGCATCTCTAAAAGCCCACCACGATTCTCAGGTCAATTCCTTCAATAATAATAATAATAATAATAATAATAATAATAATAATAATAATAATAATAAGATCAACAACATCACGTTACTGAGAAAGATTCTCAGGTTAGGTCAATTTCTTCAGAATGTGAAGTATTTGTCTAACATGGTGTGGGTCAAAAACGAGACGTTAGTATTTGAGATTGAAGAGACCGAGTTTAATTTGATCCTAAGGTTTATTAGAGCAAAGAAATGGAGAGAGAGAGAGAGAGAGAGAGAGAGAGTGTTATGTGTGTCTGAGAGAGAAACAGATAGAGAGAGAGAGAGAGAGAGTGAGTGTTATGTGTGTTTGAGAGAGAAACAGAGAGAGAGAGAGAGAGAGAGAGAGAGAGAGAGAGAGAGAGAGAGAAGTGGGGTGGGTAGGGGAAGATTATGGGTTTATTTTTATTAAAATAATCAAAGGGTATCAAATTACAAAGTTGACCTTCATTAAAGTGGCAAAAAAGACGACCCTACCCCTGACATTAACGAGATTTTTTAATGTGTTAGTGAAAAGGACGAATTTGGCAAAAAAATCCAAACCTCAGGGAAGGAATTGCAAAAAAAAAAAACTTTTGTACTGGAGTGGCAAACTGGCCCAAACCTCAGGGACGAAAATGGCTATTAACTCTTAAACTAAAGATTTGTATTTTAAAAATATAAATTAACAATCAAATATATAAATTAAAAATAACCTCGAATTAAAAATTAAAAACATTACAAAGAGTACATATTTGACAAATTAGATATTTAAAGTTAAACAAACTACATAATTAAACAATCATCAACCCCTGAATCGTCAGAGTCGGAATCCGAATGCAGCACTCATACTTTTATTATTTGCCAGGCATCGATGTGAGTAAATATGAAACTGTGTTGCCATTGGTATAAGCGGGGGACCTTGGCAATTGTTTCAGCCTCCGTTTCGCAGTACCTTGGCATTGTTTCAGCCTCCGTTCTGCTGGCACTGCGAACCATCACAGTGTTGAAGAGATGATTAAAACCAACTATCTTCTCTTTAAAAAGCCTCAACCTCAAAGAGCTTGGAATGAATTGTAATCGGTATCACATACACATTGTTGGAATTCTTGAAATAGGTTTCTTTAAACGGTACATCTCGTCGTAACTCGTTCTCGCAAAGGTGAACCCAAGAGTTAATCAAAGCTACATCTTCATCTTCAGTCCAACATCTTCTTGCCATTTTTTTAATAAGTGCTTGTGGTGATTTGTGTCTTGAGAACTGAAAAGTAATGTTCAATTTATAGACACTGAAACTAGTCATTTTAAAAAATAGTCGTTTGTAATGAAGCCGTCTAAAAAGTAGCTTCATAAAAATCGCTCTTAAAAATATAAATTAAAAATTAAATATTATACAAACTAAATTAAAATATTACATAAACCTAAATTGACTTTGATTTTATACAAACATTATTTTTTTTCCATTTAATAAGCCCTTTTATTTATTTAATATTTTTAATTAATAAATTTAGTTTTATTTTTTCATAGTTTTATTAAAAAAATATTCTTATAAACAAATAAATTAAAATATAGTGTATGAATTTAAGTTTGAATGATTCATAGTTGCATGAAAAAAAAAATGAGTTTAGCTTATGATTCAATCAGCTGGAACTTTATTGATGCAATACTTCAACAAATGGAGTTTCCGGTTAAATGGAGGTTGTGGGTTCGAGGAATACTTCAATCATCTAGAGCCTCGGTTCTTATAAATGGGTCGCCGACATGGGAGTTTGATTGTTTTCGGGGTGTCCGCCAAGGTGATCCTTTATCACCCTTTATTTTCATTATCACTATGGAAGCGTTTACCGGCTTCATTGAGAAGGGCAAGCAAGTGGGCCTCTTTAAAGGTATCGTACTTCCAAACGAAGGCCCCGGTCATGACACATTTGATGTACGCGGATGATATAATATTTATGGGTGAGTGGGGCGAATCAAATATACGAAATATAATACGACTAATGAGATGTTTTCACTTGATTTCGGGTCTGAAAATAAATTTCAAAAAATCCAGCCTATTTGGCATCGGTGTACAGGATGGGACAGTTGATAATATGGCTAATATTATTCGATGTTCCGTTGGTAAATTTCCTTGTCGATACTTGGGATTACCACTCGGGGCAAATATGAATCTTACAAGGAACTGGACCGGCGTGGTGGAGTGTTTTAAGAAAAGGCTAACTAAATGGAAGGCGAAACATTTGTCGTTTGGCGGACGCGTGGTGCTGCTAAAGGCCGTACTTGACAGTCTTCCACTCTACTTTTTCCCCCTTTATAAAGCGCCTAAAGGTATTATTGATGTACTTGAGGCTCTCAGAAAAAGATTTTTCTGGGGCGGTGACGACCAAAAAGCCAAGACCAATTGGATTAGCTGGGAGAGAGTTATTGGACCAACGGATAAAGGCGGACTTGGTTTCGGGTCACTAAATGATATGAATGTTGGTCTATTGATGAAATGGTGGTGGAGGTGGAAGGTGGACAGCTCATCACTCTGGACCAGAGTGGGCGCTGCCGTTCACAAGCAGAATGGTGCTTGGTCTTTCATGCCGGTAAAAGCTGGATTATCTAGCGTTTGGTGCTGCATCAACAAGATTGATCAGGTGTTAATGGACAGAAGTATAAACATCAGAACTATGTTAAAAGCTGAGGTCAAAAATGGGCTCTCTACTCGTTTTTGGATCGACTCGTGGTCTGATAGTGGACCGCTAATGTATAAGTTTCCAGCCCTGTTTGTTCTTGAGGCAAAGAAGTGGGTCACCGTCGTATAAAGGGTTACGGGTTGGGCCTGGAAGCGGCTGCCAGCTACTGCTGTTGAACTACAAGACATGGCTGAAGTGACTGTTTTGATTTCAGCAGTCCGATTAAATGCTGAATCGGATAGATGGGTTTGGCTTGGAGCTTCGGATGGATTATTTTCAGTATCTTCGTGCAGGGCTTTACTAGCACAGAATGCAGTTCCTTATTATCCATTCGAATGGGTCAAGTTTGTGCCGAAGAAGGTGAGCATTTTCGGGTGGCGTGCGGAGCAAAATAGATTACCCACCTTATCGGGGCTGCATAAGCGAAGGATCTATCATGGGTCAGTTTTATGCAGGTTATGCAGTCAAGTGTAGGAGGATGCGGATCACCTGTTGACATCTTGTTATGTGTCGTCGATTGTTTGGGATAAAGTATCAACGTGGTGCAAGATTCCTCAATTGTTTGCCTTCTGTGTCCGTGATCTTCTGCAAGCTCACAAGACTTTGACTATGGAGAACTATAAGCGAAAATGGGTGAGAATGATAATTATGGGGGCGTCTTGGGCCATTTGGAAAGCACGAAACGGGCTGATTTTTCTGGGAAGAGAGTATGTGCTCAAGGGATATTCGCCGAACTTCAGTCTATGACTTTTCTTTTGGGCGAAAAACAAATCTAGTCGAAGCAATTGGACGTGGGAAAGTTGGGCCTCTTTCAATGTACCAATCACTTAAAGGCGAAAGTATAATGTAGTAGGTGATTGTATGGGTGTTGATTTTCATATTTCGGACTAGTATCTTATTAGTCCTTGTATGTAATAATGTAAACTTTTTGGTGATGAATGAAAACGTAATTTGCCGATAAAAAAAAAATGGGTTGTGATTTAAAATGATGCAAAATAATTATACTTCATCACATGAATATTCACGTGACTACGTGAATGATAAGCGAATTACATTTTATAAAAATCTCCACCTTGAAATGTACGAGTGTGTACGTTCCTGTTTCACTCTTCTTTAATTTTCTGTTAAGGACACTTGTTTAAAAATACTAATTAACTTGTGCTCTTTTCTCATTTATTTTATGTTAAAAAAACACAATTGCATAATAAATGTCAGATCTGAATTGTATTATTAAAGATCTGAATTATATTATTAAAGATTTTTGACATAAAATGCTCGATTTTCTATTTAATATATAACGACTCAAAACATTATTTATTTATTTTAAAAAAACTCATCTATACTATGTTATGATACATGTAAAAAGGAAAATAAATAAATAAATGATTAAGGATTTAAATAATACAACATTAAACATATGATATAACTATTTAAAATATATGGTTGATTATTATATAAACTAATTCCATGATTTATAAACGTTCATAACTTTTTTGTATGCTAAAATATATTATTTAAATTAGGGGTATTCGATTTTAATAATCCAAATTTTCACCTATTGACCGACAATAATTTGTACTTCAAAAATTCTCAACAACGATCCCAACCTACAAACATTTTTCCTCTGGTGAACCTTTTTTTAACTAATGACTAACTAAGTTAGTGAACGCTGACATGGCATGCCATGTCAACGTCCATGTAAGCATCAACATGTAATGCCAGCATCCACGTCAGCGCCAACATGCCACATCAGCGTCCACGTCATCATCCATGTTAGCGTTGGCATGTCACGTCATCATCATGAGCATGCCACGTCAGCGTCAGCGTCCACGTCATCGTCCATGTCAACAATGGCATGTCAAGTCAGCATCCACTAACTGAGTTAGTTCTCAATTAACAAAAGTTCATTGTCGGCTAATACAGTGAAAGTTGGGATCGTTATTGGGAATTTTTGAAGTACAGATTATTACCGGCCAATGAGTGAAAGTTTGGATTAATAAAATCCAATACACCTTTAAATTACACCATAATTCGAGTATTTCATTGCTATATATTTTTATAGTTTTTTTTTTTTTAAATTAACGTGTTAGGTGATTACCACGATCTTGTTCCTCACTGTATCGCACAGGCACCTATTTAGTAAAACTAAACGGGTTAAATAGGTCAACTCATAAACCTAGTACCCAAACACAAGCTCTTTAGCTAATAGGTTTAACCCGAAATTAACCCAAAACCGCTTACATAGATTTGTCATATTTCGTGTTGTGTTGTACATCACATCCTAATTTTGTTTAATTAACCCAAAAGCATTATTATAGAGCCACATGAAGAACGGATGAAAGTCAAATGTATAAGTGAGAATCACTTGTAGTTATGGTTATCATAGAGTCACATCACATGAAGTACCTACACATATGCCGTAATATGTTCTTTCCAAGTGACCTACTTTAATGCTCCCACACCATCATCAACTTAATTAGATCAGAATCTAGAATTTTATAATGTATTGTTTACATTAAATTATATTTTAAACGATTAAAGAGAATCTAGACATTAGCAAAGTAAACATTACAACTGATCGACGTTGAAGGACCGATCAAAAATAAGAGTTTTAGAAAAGTTCCAACAACCTTATTAGATAGGGTAGGTCATGTGTCGAACCTCGAGAAGCATTGTGGAATGTGTTATGTTTAAACTACTTAGTTAACCTAGGCAATAAAGTAAACTCGATTGTTTGGATTGTTTGAGAAAAAAGAAATTAAATAAAACAACTGAAAGTAAAATGAGTTGTAAACGAAAATTAGAAAAAGTGATCTCTCCAAGATTCTGGTCAGTCACTCTCGCTAAGGGTTGAACGAATTGTCAATTGAAATCACATAGACATGATTTGTGGCTAAATACGATTTAGATTGTAAGTTTATTAATGACCTAGCCATCAACCGATAATTAGACCAATACTGTTGATTTGATTAATTACCACTTAACAATTTACCAATTATTCATAAAATTGAAAGAACAAGACTTGCAAATTAATCAATAACCACTGATAACAAAACCGATATGGTTGATGAAATAAAAAAACAAGTACTGCATTCAATGAACGGTTCAAAGCAAATCGTTCATGTAAGACCCATATTATAATTACCAAGATTCAACATAGTTTTACATCAAAAATTCGGGTTCAAATTACATTAAAAACATAGTGTTTACACAAAAGCCTTTTTGGCTTGTTTCTAGACCAACGTGTTTAAAATTTGATAGTATTCGGTAGCTAACAATGCTAACTAATGACATTTGAACCCAAATATAATACAATTGCGGAAGCGTTGAGATTTGTATGCATTAGATCTTCAAAACGAGAATGAGCTTTATCACCTTCCGTGTCACCTACAAGCCGTACCTAGGGTCAAATCATACGATAAAAACCCGTTTAGAATTAACCAACATATGTAAACATAAGATAAACATGTGTTAAAATGCGACTTAAACAACAAATGGCCAAGTTCCAGAGACCGTTGTAGCTTACGGTTCCCAGGCCGTAAGTAAGCTACGGCTGGGATGTTGGTCGATAACATAGGCGCCGCAGCATACGGTCACCAGACCGTAGGCTATGGTTGGTGTCTTCTGCTCTGATTTGAGTATAAAGGCCGTAACCTACGGTCTAAAACCGTAGGTTACGAATTTTAGCTGCTGTTTGGACTTGTTTCAATCATTCCTTAGGACCTATTCTTACCCTTTTGAGCCACCACAATAAACCATCTTCAAAGGCATTGAACCAAGACTAAATCGCCTTATGTTATCTTACCCGTTCACGTCAAAAACACGAACAATGAATCTACTAACATGCCTTTATGGTCCTTCAACAAGTGAAGGCTCTATTTGACCCGTTAGGCCCTCACCGAGCTAGGATCATGGTTCAGGTGAGATTCTACAACCTTTCAGGCTCCTTCTAGTTTAACCCTTGTTTTAAATTGCTGCAGTAAGACCTATTAATGAAGTAGAAGCTATGAATAAGGATCCTACTACCCAATTCCTTGCATATTTGATTACCTTGATATTAATCGACTTAAACATACGACCACTCATGATCCCGAAGCTTATGTTGAATGGTACGACTTCCCAATCAAGTTTTGATTCGATATTAAAACCCATTCATTCAAGCCCTTTTTACCGTTGTGGCCATGCCTCGCGTGCATGACCACATGTGTCACTTATGCGGTCAACGTTTGCCTGGTCCAAATAGCTTGTAAGGCATCCTTATTGGAAATCCTTATGTGGTTTGGGATTCACAGTATCAATTTAACTACTAGGACATTTCCAATAATAAGAATTTAACTCAGATGCATGCGGGATTGAGTCATAGAACAACTTACCTTACTCGCGGCCTTTTAACTTCAAATCCTTTATCGCTTGGCTTCCCGACGCTTCTTACTTAGTACCTAGATGTCGTGTTGCACATAAACATCCATGTAATTGTGACTAGACTCGGTTTGAATAACCAAACAAGTTCCACCAAGCATGACGATTCAAGATTTAACAATATATGAAATCGAGTTTCATTGTGGCATTTCATTATACACTTGGTGGGCAAGGTTTCACAATTATTATTTGTTTACTAGCTAGACTATCAAGATGAAGCCTAAATTCCATTTCAAGGTTTCCATGATTCAACAAACACAAAATTTCATCAATCTCACAGATTAAAGATCTCAAATCAATATGATAAGTTTCACAATTAAAATCCTTATCAGGCAATTTTGCCAAGAATTCTAGGTTTAATATACAACCTACAAGACCCATCATGAATCACACCGTTTGGGGCTGCACTAACATGATTAGCTATGATTAATTCGTTTTATGGTTCCATAGTCCTAGGGTTACCTTCTCACATCGGTAAATTGTCAAAAACATGAATTTTTAAGACATCACCCATTATCATTTAGACTATTATACACAAAATTTGATGAAGTATGAGTTACTAAGAGGTGAGATGGGCCCTAGATGACTCAAATTTGTATCATGCAAGCAGCAATAACTTGATTCATGGCAGAATTTGGGACTGATTTTCATATGGTTGAACTACTGTGTGAGAAAAGTGTATGTTTTGGGTGTTCTGATCGTATCCATGGAATGAGAAAGTGAGTTTCCTTCCCTTGGCATATTAACCCCCTCCAAGTATGTTTTATTATTTGTCATTATCAGTCCCTCTAGTTGTATATTAGGCTACTAGCCAAGTTACTTATAGAGTCCACATAATCAATTTGTTTTGTTATTTTTTAAATTAAGCCCCGAAATATATCATTTTGATTAGTCGTATTCTAATAGGATTTTGGGGTGTTACAGTTCATACGAAACCACAATTGAAAGTTATAATGAAACAATTACAAAGTTCAATTCAATGTTTTGACAATGAAACAAACCCCAGCTACGTAACTAACCATTCACCCAGAGAGAATCACGAGTGGTTTAGCCGCTAATCTTGTGGAAAATGCATCGCCTGATTGATGAGAGATCAAAGACATGATGTATTGGAATCAAACGGTTGATTGTATGATGTTGTATGGATGTTCTTGCTGCCAAAAAGCTCCCAAAGATGGACTATTTTCGACTCCAGACGGCTGACCTCGTGTCACACCCCGCCAAGGCGGAAACACGGGGATGTGATTTGAAAGGTTTTCAAGCACAAGGTTCGAGCAACACACAAGATTTAAATTATATAGATACCATCGAAAGATGAACGATGTCATAAATTATTAAAATAACACAACATTGTTTGGAAACGAAACATTGTCTGAAATCACATGACTCAAACACCAAGATAACATATGTCTGACATGACCCAATCAACGGTGGTACCATCAAGTGTAAGCTCAAACCCAGCTCTCAAGTCTCTGCCCCGCATGATTAGTTTCTTGAAAAACATGCATAAAAGATTTGTCAACATAATGTTGGTAAGTTCACAGGTTTTAATGTACTATGTAAAGTGCTTGTGAAATTCATGTATGATCAATCATAGGCTAGCTAAGTGAATGATTACCGTGCAAACCATGAGTCCCATAACCAAACCTCTTGACTGTTATGCCTCGCGCATTTTACAATAAGATAACGTATGTATAGTAGAATACCAACACTCATTTGTATGTAACCGGTTAGAGCGACTAACCAAGAGTGGGGGTGTCAACCCAATAGATCTATTAAAGTGATCCATGGCTACTGATAGCTAATGGTTATAGTGTAATGTATGTACGAGGACTATTGAGATCTCATGAACCGAATGTCTCATGTTCCACATGGCAGTCACGATAGAATAACACACCAAAATAAGTTGTACTAGTATGTAGCATGTTTATCCCCTAAAATAGAAAACTGTAAAATGGGGCCGTGAAACTCACCTGGTGACTGGATGTGGGGTCTGGTAATGCAGTAAGGTGGAATTGCTACTGTCCTGACGAGTGATGCCCTATGATTATGGAGGACATAGTAAGTTGTACGTTCTTTTCGTTTATCACCCGACTTGTGGACCATTGTGTCAGTTTATGTGGGCCATGTTTTGTGTACGTGACAATCATTACTTGTTTCATGTGTACTTTTTAAAATGTACGGTTTCAAGAAATCGAGGCGTTCTATTGTAATATTGTATCTATTGTGAACGAAATGGGCCCCCACATGTCGTCATGGGTTATGGATTGTTCCCAATCTAACATGTGTGGTCGTTTTATGGCAAAACAAGTGTTTTAACATATGTTTATGCCTTTGAATGTTAAAAGATAGTATTAACACATGTTATGGCTAAGTTAACACACGTTATAATGGCATAGCCGAAACCTTTCATATTCTTGTCTTAAAATCTGAATGTTTCATGCATCCAAAGCAACCTGTTTGTGTTTGTTAATGTATAAATTGATGACCACGGAGGTATGCTAGTGTGTTTCTAAAGAAATCGTGTATATACATCCTTAAAATGTAAGGTACCGTCGAGTGTATGTATATACATATGTTTTGATTCAAAAGTTGAACCTATAGCAACCATTAAGGCTGTGTAGGGTTTATAAAACCTTAAACATTGTGTGGGTGCATTCTCCTAAATCGTTTGTGTCACATTTGTATGTGGTTTATGTATATGCGATTGTATAAGCCTTCATATGGTGAGTTTGTAAACAAATATCAATGTATATAAGGCTTGTGATTAATAATATACCATATTATGTTAAGTTAGACCAGATACACAAGATTTAAGGGCCATAGGTCGGGTGGTTTTGAGGTAGGCCGATTATAATCATAGGATTAAGAAAGAGTTTTGTCACATACCAAAGAAAATAGGATGATGGCAAGTGCTATTGGACGATCAAGAGCTTCCTTTGAGTCGTTATCCTACAATGTGGCTTCGGGTTCCTCTTGTAGCTCTTCGAGTGGGTGAGTATTGAAAGGAAAATCAACTTGTGGTGCCTAATGTTTGGAATCGGCCGAAGGGTTCTAGAAGTAAGGAGTGTTGGGAGGTTTGTGTGTGAGATGTTAATGATCATGAGGCCTTTATATAGCGGTCGACTAGTATGGTGACAAAAACAAATGAGGTAAGTCCCATCTTCTTGATTGTTGTCATGTTTAAGGAAATTATCATGGTTTAGAGTTCATGTTGACAACTCAAACATTTGTCTTCTTCCTTTAGAGCTATGGGCTGATTGTCATATCCTCAAAGGAGCTTATTGTCATGCTTGGTGGTTGTAGGTGCACCTTTGTCTCATTCCCATTTGGTGTAAGATGTATTAGTCAAATCTGGTGCTCCTCAAAGCACAAAAATGCACCACAAACCACTCCACCACCAAACCATTTTGTTAATTATTATGAAATCATATGTATTTATAAATAAATAAGTGTTGGAAAAAAAATCTCATGTTTCAAACCGGTTTCGAACCTAAGACCTCAAAGCACACAAATGCACAACAAACCACTCCACCACCAAGCCATTTTGTTAATTATTATAATGGAATCATATGTATTTATAAATAAATAAGTGTTGGAAAAAAAACGAAAAAGACAAACCTCATTAATGAGGTTACTGTTCAATGTGTTGGGTGTTAAATATATTTATAATAAGTGTTGCCTTTTCAGTTTTCGCTTCTGTCCTAATATCTCTACCTAATCACACGATTTGTCACCGTTTATATTTGCGGAATTGGATTTTAATAATCCAAACTTTACTTCGTTGGCCGGAAATAATTTGTACTAAAAAAATTCTCCATAACAGTCCCATCTTTCAAAGTGTTTTCCTCCAATGGGCTTTTGTTAATCTAGAGGTAACTCCTGCGAACATCTACGCCAACATACACTAACTGGGTTAGTTCTCGATTAACAAAAACTCATTGGACGAAAACACTTTGAAAGATCGATGGGATTGTTATGGAGACTTTTTTAAATACAAATTGTTACCGGCCAATAAGGTAAATTTTGGATTATTAAAATCAAATTCCCTTTTATATATTAAGCATTGATTTATCTTGATAAGTGTCCAACTTATTTCGTACATTTGGTGCATTTTTTATTATTTGCATATGATGCCGAAATACATGCACATTGTTTTGAGTGGTGATATGCAATACGACTTATAAATAGGGTGAAAGATGAGTAACACCCCACCCGTACATCCTTTGTACTTGCTAGAAAATGTCTTTCCTAACTTCTCTTTGCATTATTCTTTACTTGGCTCATATATCCTCTTCAATTCCTATTCGTGATGGTACGTCATATCTATCTTTTTCATTTATTTGTTAATGAACTTTTAATTGAATTTATGTTGTACGAAGCCCAAGGCGCATAGGCCTAGACCCAGAGCCTACACGTAAAGCAAGGCTTCTTTAAGCTAGACGCATAGTATAATTTAACATTTTAGCGGTTTTAAACATGTTTTAAGCTTGTTTTGGTCAAGTTTAGATTGTTTTATGCTGATTCTAGACTTATATAAGGGCTTCGGATGCTTTTTAGCCGGAACTTGATATGAAAATTATCAGAATTTGCACCTGGTTGTCTGAAAGGGCGCAACACAATAAGTTGAGTTGCGCCATTGCACCTAGGACTCTTTTTGACAACATAGAATTAAATTACTAAATATGTGCTACTTTTGACATCATAGAATTGAATTACTGAATATGTGCTATCTTTTTACTCTAGGCATGCTTCCAAATGGTCAATTTGAGCTAGGACCAAAACCATCCAATCTCAAGAAAACAGTGATCATAGGTAAATACTCTTTGCCCAAATGGGAAATCAAGGGCATAGTCGAGTACGTCTCGGGGGGCCCACAACCAGGTGGCTTCTACTTCGCGGTCCCTCGTGGGACCCATGCAGCAAGGCTAGGTAACGAAGCTTCCATATCACAATATGTTCCTGTTGAGGCGGGTGCAACGTACTCTCTAACATTTTCAGCCACACGAACGTGTGCGCAAGACGAGAAGCTCATGGTGTACGCTGACGGTCACTCAGGCGAGCTTCCGATTCAGACGTTGTATAGTACGGATGGAGGGGACACTTATGCATATGCTTTTAAAGCTCTTCGTACCACAGTGAAGATTACCTTTCATAACCCTGGGATACAAGAGGATCCAACTTGTGGTCCTCTTTTGGATGCTATTGCAATAAAGAAGATGCAACCATTGAAATACTCTGCGGGTATTATTCTATCGATCTTATCTTAATACATCATTACATTGCTTATCTTATTCGAGCACGATCTTTGTGATATCTGTTGGTTGTGATTACGCTCACTATAGCAGCCTATTGGCTTTTTTTAACGGCTAATGGTACACAACCCCTATTCCCTACTAAATTACACCAAAGTATCACTTTGCTTGGGATTGACCACAATACCTCACAATAAGAGGCAATAGTCTCTACCAAATGAGCTAGACGTTGTTTGGTAGATTAGTTTAAGCCCTTTAGTTATGAATCCTTTGTATAAATAGGGATGTCACAGTTTATCATTTTACAAATTACATTTGGGGGATATTGGGGGAAAAAACTAAAAATGGTGATGCCTTAGTTTGAATTGGCGGTATCAAATTAATGTGTACAGTGATGCCGCCGAATGGAATGTTGTATTCATAGATGCCTTAGTTTGATTTGGCGGTATCACCTTTACACATTAGCGGTATCAATGAAGTAAGGATCCCAATTGAGGTGATACCGCCAAATCAAACTAAGGCATCTATGAATACAACATTTCATTCGGCGGCATCATTGTACACATTAATTTGATACCGCCAATTCAAACTAAGGCATCACCATTTTTAGTTTTTTTCCCCAATACCCCCCAAATGAAATTTGTAAAATGATAAACCCCCTATTTATGCAAAGGATTCTTTAGTTATTTGGGCCGCCCTAGACGTGATAGGTGGGCTAGCCAAAAGTTTATCGACAAAAGTAATAAACGGCGGTTGTAGCCTAGCTCGGCCCATTTAACTCAAGTGGGTTCGAGCTAATAATAATAAGTATTTAATTTTTGCAAACTTTAAGCTCGTGTAGGTTCATGAGCATATGTAGTCAACCTCGATATTTGAAGTTTAAGCTTGAGCTCAACTAAGTTTGGCTTGATTCAAGTTCTTAATGAGACAATTGTAAGTAGGCAAGTAGCACGCTAGCAGCTTGATTTTTTTTTCACAAGAAATAATGAATCCTAACGCTCTCTAGATATAGTCTGATACCATGATTTCGAGAAATATAGAAAATAAAATAAATATCGATATTATAAGTCCATATACATAACATTAAATTAAAGGAAAAAATACAAACATGTGATAAGACAATATTCTTCGGCTTATAATGGGGAAATGAAAAATGATTTATCACGAAACTAAATTGCCAATGCATGATAACCACGATCAGTTATATTAATGTTTTATTATTTTTTTAAAATTAATGTCTAGCATAAGATAGGTAATCACATGCACTGTACTTTAGTAATTTGGGTATTTTAATATTTTAAATTACTTGACAAGACCGTCACGTAATTGGGACACTTTGTAAATATACGGTCTTGTACATGCAATTATAGGTCTGTACTATTTGATTCCTTATTTGTAAAATACTCGACCATTTTAATTGCAACTTGTTTTTGCTCATAGTCAAATACATGAATCTTAATCTAAACACAACTAAAATCATGTAACCCATATATAACTGTAAAATCCATGTTTTAAAATATAAATATATAAAACAAATTGAAGAGTACTTATACACAAACTATAAAAGAGGTCATAAGTAAGTTGGTAGTTTGTAAACAAATTGTAATAAACGAGTCAAACGGGTAGTTTACAGCTTGATCTTATAAAAAATATTTTTTTATTCTAATTTTAAAGGGGCTGATGATCATTATCTTTAATTAAATAAGTCAAACTCAAGACATCTATTTACTTAATCAGGTTAAAAATATCAATTCAAACACCATGTGTTTCTTAAGTGGATCAAAGACGAATAACATCCAAAAACTATATATGCAAGAAACGTTCATCCATTTTCTAATATATTTTTCTTGCTGATGAATGTTAAATATTTTAGCGTAATTGGATTGACTTATTAGACCATATTGTTTCATAGTATACATCAACAGTGGCGAATCTTGACCCGAAACTTTAGGGGGTCGGAAGTCACTAGTTTCGGGGTTCGAAAACCAGTTTCCGGGGTCGAAATCTTATATACCAAAAAATTTCTATACGAATACTATATAATCAGAACTCTAAACGAAACTTCGAGGGGGTCGCCGCCCCTTAAAAGAATCACTCTTGTACATCAAGCAAGTTAAGAGAGTGCAGAATGCGTTGAGTTTATGTATAAAGAAACCCAATAGGTTCTAAGACCATGTGTAGTGGGGCGTTATGGGGGCTTGAAATCTTTTTTTAGCGCCTAAACACCGCTACGGTAGGGCATTAGGGGGCGCTATATTGCTTTAAAATTAAAAAAATGTGTGTCAGACGCTATGTATATAATGCCAGTTTTGTTTGGGGGGGGGGGGTGTCCCCAAATTTCAACCAATAGAAAAAAAGAGGGGGACGCTATATTGTTGTTCCACTACAGAAGATCTAAGAAGCAAAGAAGAGATTGAGAGTTAAACTTTATAAAAGTGATATGCTATAAAAATTGAGAAGGAAATTAGCTGTTAAAAAAGTGATATGCTATAGTCAAACACATGAAAAGGCAATATAGCATATACATGTTCCATCACGTGATAGTTCAAGTGAGCGACGACTATAGCACTATTTTTTTTAATAACTTTGACCATATACCTTTTTTTACTTTATCTATTTTATAGATAACTAGCTGATTATTTTGAGAGTGTTTCAGGGTTAAAATATCTAATATTACTTAATACTTAATAAAAAAGTATAAAAGATGTAAACAGTCTCGACCTCTTTTAATGTTAAAGAAAGTTGTTCTAATGTTTATACTATCAAAAGGTGTTCTCATGCTGCTTTCCCAGCAGATTAAAAAATCTCAACCTCTTTTAATGCTAAGCATATCGTTATAGCACATGAACATGGGCAATTCATATATGTAATAGTATGTTCGAAACATATATACTATCATAACATAATTAGTGACTTGCATATATATGATTAAGAAATTACCTAAATACATTGTGTTTTTTTCTGCATGAACAAAAACTCACTAAAAAAACATTTTTTTTTTCGTTTTTGTATAGCACTATATATGGTGCTCGTTGGAAAGATAATAAAGCGATCGTTAATTTGGTGTAATTTTTTTTCAAAAAAATGTCATACATAAAAGTTACTAACGTTTAAAAATTGTGAGCGGAAAATAAGAAAAAAATAAAGATAAAAATATTAATTAACATATTAGAAATTTTAAAATAATTAATAGTTCACTAACATTTAAAAAATGTGAGAGGAAAACAAGGAAAAGATATTAATTAACATATTTGAAATTTTAAGATAATATAGATATAGATTTTATTTAAAATACAAAATAAATAAATTTAAAAGAAAGCTTCACATGATGCCACATGACACATTCTATTGAATTTCATCTCATACAAACTCAATTCTTTTATTATAAGTTATAGATTTAATACAGATATGTCTTAGCATTTTATGTTTTAGATAACATTTTATGTTTTAATTTAACTTAAAATTGCTAGAAAAGTTAGTAACAAAATGAACTGGTAGCTTCTTAATGAGGCTCTGAATCATTCAGCTTTGAATGATTCAATATTCAGACTATTTGTTTCAACATAAAAAAAACTTTGGATGGAATTGTTAAGAGCTGAACCATTCAAACTTGGTGCATAACTGAACCATTCAACACTTAATCATTCAGCACTTAATCAACCAAACAGCCCCTAAATAAATTATACAAATCAAGTGTCAATTAAAATGGCATTAATATTTGTAAAATAAGTTAAATCAAATTATTACTGTTTACTTAAATTCGTAAACGTATTATTATTATTATTATTATTATTATTATTATTATTATTATTATTATTATTATTATTATTAGGGGTGCAAACGAGTCGAGCCGCTCGCGAGCTACTCGAGCTCGGATCGGTAAAAAGCTCGAAACGAGCCTTATCGAGCTCGAGCCGAGCTTGAGTCTAAAACAAAGCTAGTTTATTTATCGAGCCCGAGCCCAAGCATGACATGTGAAGCTCGTTAGGCTCGTTGAGCCTAGTTAGTGTAATACTAGTTTTATTTTAATATTAAATAATATTTACCACTCATTTAAAATTGCTTAGTAAATGGGCCCAAGCTCGAGCTTTCTTATCGAGCTCACGAGCCTAAATAAACTATTATTTATATTATTTTTGTTTCAATGTATTAACTAATTAATAATAAACGAACCAAGTTCGAGTTTGACAATTTGTCAACGAGTCAAGTTCGAGCTTTAAAAACAAAGTTCGAATCAAGCCGAGCTTGGCTCGACTCGTTTGCACCCCTGTATTTATTATTAATGAATCGAGACATGTGCCATGATACTTATAAAATTATATCCGCAGCACCTCTTAAGCTGAACCACCTTGGTCCATTATGAATACATACTGTACATTAAATCCCAGTTTTCTATTTTTATATGAGGCAAATACACAAGCGTTAAATTTACTCCTAAAATTCGTTTATTATTTATTTTATGGGATTTAATTCACACCTCTTTAGTAGTAATAGACACCTAAACGTACGTACAATCAGCTCAGTTTTCTATAGACCTGGCAATTTCAACCCATCTAGTTGAGTTTGGGTTGTTTTGGGTTTAAAATTTGACCTTGTGGGTTAAAATGGGTTTAGTATAATTTTCAATTGGGTTAGGATGGGTAATTTTAATTGTAGGAAATAAGTAAGTGGGTCAGGATGGGTATGTCAAAAAAAATAAATGGGTCATGATGAGTATTTTTAGATAATCATATACAAATCTGAATTAAAACTCACCCAACACCAAAAGTGTTGGTGCCTCATAAAAATCAAAGTCACTAAAAACAAAAAATTATATCTTTTGCATTTGTTGATAACCCAGTCGGTTTGAAACCGTTCGGGTCGTTAACGGACGACCATGTCGAAACAACACGAATCGTTAACGAGACCAACCTCATCGAAACGGTTCGAGTGGTTAGCAGGCTTAATCGAGTCCAAACGGTCTGGGTTGTTGACCGGCTCATTCGGTTCGAAATGGTCTGGTCGTTGACAGGCCCGGTCGGGTCGAAACGGTCCAGGTTGCAAACGGGATCGGTCAGGTCAAAACGGTCCGTGTCGCTAACGGGCCCGGTCGGGTCGAAACAGTACGGGTCAGGTTGAAACGGTCTGGGTCATTACCGGGCCCGGTCGGGTCAAAACGGTCTGGGTCGCTACCGGGCCCAGCCGGGTCGATACGAGACGGGTCAGGTTGAAACAGTCTGGGTTGTTACCGGGCCCGGTAGGGTCGAAACAGTCCGGGTCGTTACCGGGCCCGGTCGGGTTGAAACGGTCCGGGCCGCTACCAGTCCCGTCGGGTCAAAACGGCCCGGGTCATTACAGGGCCCGGCCAGGTCTAAACGGTCCGGGTCGCTACCCGGGCCGGTCGGGTCGAAACAATCCGGGTCGCTACGGGACGGGTCAGGTTGAATCGGTCAGGGTCGTTACCGGGGCCCGGTCGGGTCGAAACAGTCCGGGTCGTTACCGGACCTGGCCAGGTCGAAACGGTCTGGGTCGTTACCGGGCCTGATCGGGTCGAAACGGTTCGGGTCGCTACCGGGCCCGGTCGGGTCGAAACGGTCCGGGTCGCTACCGGTCCCAGCCGGGTCGAAACAGTCCGGGTCGCTACCGGGCCCGGGCGGGTCGAAATGGTCCGGGTCGTTGCCGGGCCGGGCCCGGCCCGGTCGAAACAATCCGGATCGCTACGGGACGGGTCAGGTCGAAACGGTCTGGTTTGTTACCGGGCCCGGTCGGGTCGAAACGGTCTGGGTCGCTACCGGTCTTGTAGGGTCGAAACGGTCCGGGTCGCTACCGGGCCCGGTGGGTCGAAACGGTCCGGGTCGTTACCGGGCCCGGCCCGGTCGAAACAATCCGGGTCGCTACGGGACGGGTCAGGTCGAAACGGTCTGGGTCGTTACCGGGCCCGGTTGGGTCGAAACGGTTTGGGTCGCTACCGGTCTTGTCGGGTCGAAACGGTCCGGGTCTTTACCGGGCCCGACCGGGTTGAAACGGTCCGGGTCGCTACCGGGCCCGGGCGGGTCGAAACGGTCCAGGTCGTTACCGGGCCCGGCCCGATCGAAACAATCCGGGTCGCTACGGGACGGGTCAGGTCGAAACGGTCCGGGTCGCTACCGGGCCCGGTCGGGTCGAAACGGTCCGGGTCGCTGCCGGACCTGGCCGGGTCGAAACGGGACGGGTCAGGTTGAAACGGCCGGGTCGAAACGGTCCGGGTCAGGTCGAAACAGTTCTGGTCGCTACCCGGCCTGACCGGGTCGTAACGGTCCGGGTTGTTATCCAGCCCGATAGGGTCGAACCGGTTCGGTTCAAAATGAAATACTTCAGATCCCCTAAAATTTTATATTTAAGTTTATTTTAGTTTTTTTTTTTAATTTTATTTTTTTAATTTTATTTACTTTTTAAACTTTTTATTGTTATTTTAATTTTTTTAAAAAATTTTAATTTATTTTAATGTGAACCTATCTTAATCCAAACCATCTATACCCAAACCCATCCATACCCAAACCCATCCTGACCCAACCCATCCTAACCCATTTTTTTAATCTACCCATCTTGACCCATACCAATCCTAACCCAAACCCATCCTGACCCAACAACCAAACCCACCCAACTTACCCATTTTGCCACCCATAGTTTTCTATATGAGTGCATGAAAGCCATCCTACTCATAACCTTTCGGTTTATCAACCATGATGTTGTAGTCTAGCATTACTAAGGTGTATAGAAAAATGTTTCTTGTTGGAAAATATTAGAAGTGAATGTGAGTTGTTGTGTCTCACATTGGTGGGGAGATGAAAATCGGATGTGTTTATAAAGTGAAGCTTGAATGGAAGAATTAAAATGTTAAGTTACATTATACTCTAGCGTCTGCCCGTACGCAGGGGGGGAGTGCAAAAATGGGTTCTGGCTCGGAACGATTTCTTTTCACGCAAATGGGATAGTCCGCAGTGCACCATCACTATCGAACCGGTGTACCCTGGGAAAAGACGACAAATATGTTTAAGGGAATTGGACAAGCCCGGTTTCTTCTTTACCGCTAATCTGTTTGTATCTTTCTTCCTGTTTGTTTTTGCAGAATTATTTCTACATTTTCGTAGTAAGAATTTCTAACATTTCTCGCATTATAAATTGAGGGTTCAAGTCTTATGTTAGCAAATATATAGATTTAAGAGTGAAATTAGAAGGTTTGTAGTAAGGCTTATAACCTAACGAGATCAAAAGTGTGGTAAGTTGTTACTCCCAAAGTGTTAAGGGTTCTAGTCATGAACATTGGTGTAGATTTAATAGTAAATTTAGGGATTTTGCTTGTTAGAGCATTCACGGTAGCTTTCCCATCCCCATTCATTCACAACCAATCACAATCACATATTACATTAAAAATTATTAGAGTTTATCTTTTCTCCACTCACAACTACTTTCAACAAATATTAAAAAATAAATACAGTTTTTTAGTTTTCCCTAAAAGATTCCCAAAGAACCAAAAATTTACCGATAAACGGTAGATTCCTCATTTTCTTCACTCGCAATCACTTCCAACCCCATAAAAAATTATAGAGTTTTGTCTCACCAAAAAATGGGGGCACTACTGTAAATGCTCTTAGTCATTCAAAAAGAAAAATCAGTTGTACCGGATATAAAAAATGGATAACTCTACAAATAACTGAAAGTTAAAGATTATAACTATCTAATTTAAACCAAAGGGCATGTGACCTAGCGATATCAAGGCGTGTAGCAAAGGCGTTGCTCTCCATATGGTTAAGAGTTCAAGCCTCACAACTGATAAATGTGTGGATTTAACAATGGTATTAAATGGTGTGTGAGTTAACCTTTAAAAAATAATAATTTAAAACAAAATATAAACCCTTTTTCACATATATACACATACGTACACAATATTAACTTACAAAACGTTAATTTAGTATATGAGATTTTGCAATTTCTTTTAACAAATTCAGTCCAATCATAGATGGGTTCTAGGATTCATACATTCTATGATATCATATTCTAAGGTGAGTGACATCACATTCTAGGTATCTGGTAGCCTTCTATTGGTGTGTGATATAGGTCAGGGTGTATGAATCCTAATTAGATGGTGCATGATTCCTAAATACCGATCTGTTATAAAAAACTGCAGCGGTTGGGTAGGCAATTTATAATTTTATTACTCCGGTTTTGAGAACACCGATTAAGTTACACATACAAAATAGTATTATGACTTATCAACCAAGGTTTGTGTTGTTATTACAATATATATTAATACGAAGTTAGTTTGTTATTGATGTTGCATTGCTTTTTACGACATTAAACTTTTAAAAAACCTTAAAAAAACTTCAAATACCTTATTAGTATTTTATACTGATTCCAAAATACCTCATATAAAATTTAGTTAAAAAGAATCTAAGTGCTACATGTTACAAGAAAACGAACTTAACAATTTATAATTTTATGTGTTACAACATGCAGGAAATTTTGTGAAAAATGGCGACTTTGAAATCGGTCCATACGTCTTCAAGAATTTCTCAACCGGAGTCCTACTCCTCCCCAAAATACACGACATTATATCCCCCTTACCCGGGTGGATCGTCGAATCGCTCAAACCAGCTAAATACGTCGACTCTAAGCACTTCAACGTACCTTCGGGCCTATCCGCAATTGAGTTAGTTGGAGGCCGAGAAACAGCCATTGCGCAAATTATCCGAACGGTTCCTAACAAGTTCTATAGGCTAACATTCGTTATAGGTGATGCAAAGAATGGTTGTCACGGGTCTATGATGGTAGAGGCCTTTGCCGCTAGGGAAACGGTTAAAGTGAGACACGAGTCACAAGGAAAGGGCGAGTTCAAAACCGGAGTTCTCAAGTTTAAAGCGATATCGAACCGGACACGACTCACGTTTTATAGTGCCTTTTATCACACAAAGCTTCATGATTTTGGTCACTTTTGTGGTCCTGTGTTAGATGATGTTAAGGTTTGGTATTACTAGGTACAAGGTCTATTTAATTACTCCTTGATAATATAAGGTATACTATGAAGATACAAGAATAATATAAGGTTTGTGTTTGGAGATGATGTATTTAATTCCTTTGTGATGGATTGTTTTTCGTTGGTTGTACTATTTATTTTATAATGAAGATGTGATTCACTATTTTCTTTGGATGAAGCTTTAAGTTCATGTGATTTCAATGATCCAACTTGTTAATTTTAATGTAAAATGATACGAATCAAGAGATATTGTAACATCTGACCTCTTGTGTATCAACCAACAATGACTGACTTGCCCACTGTTAACTTAAAACTTTGTTTTATCGCACCGATTTTTGGGGTTGGCTGGATGCTTTTGGTTTTCATTTTCTCCCTCGTCCCTTTACAAAAGGAGTCAATGTACTCGCCGAGGTCAATATAGAGGTAACCCACTTGATAGAGGCAAATGTATCTTAAAAGGAGATCCCAGGTTCAATAACTAGGCAAGGGAGTAATTAAATAGTATTGGCGTAAAAGTAGAGGAGTAGCATTAGCCATTAAAAAATGTACTTGTCGAGGTGCACGACACATTCCATGCCAAAGAGTTGTTCAAAGATACGGACACTTTAGTGTGGAATTTTCTTATCATGCACATACTAGTAACAAAACTTGACGGTGAGTGGCATGCCCATGTGTTATAAAAACACAACAAAATCTAAAACAATTGACAACGATTACTCAACCATTTTATTGAACGAATGAAAACGAGTACTAGAAACGAAAGAATTCCAAAAGATTATTCATCTAATTGGAAAGCCCCAATATATAGACATATGAGCCCTAATCTGATCTCAACAAACTATTAACGACTATACTTTCATCTTGGCACAAACAGTCCCTCATATGCTTCCACTGTGTCGTTTTTAGATAAAACTCCACTTTAGCCCTTTATCAGCTTTATTCATCTTTGTAACATTGTCATAATTGCCAACTAACCTTTATTGACTTTTGTTGACCAGCTGGATTTTGACTTTTCCTTTAACAATCTCCATCTAAGTCTTCATCAAGCTCATCCCAAACTCATTGAATGAACACAAAACATAAACTTCGGCCTTGGTAAAGCCTTGGTCATCACATCAGCTGAATTAACATCAGTTCCAACCCATTTGACCTCCACCTCTTTTGAAACAATAACATCTCTTATCCAAAACATCTTCACATTGATGTGTTTGGTTCTCTCATGGAACACACTGTTCTTAGAGAGTTGTACAGCTCCAGAATTGTCACAATTCACCTCAGCACCATCCAATATGATTCCCAGATCAACTACAATACCTTTGAGCCATAAAGACTCTTTTACCCCTTCTGTTAAAGCAATGTACTCAGCCTTAGTTGTGGACAGTGCTACTACATGCTGCAATTGAGATTTCCAACTAACTACATTCCCTAAAACTGAGAACACATAGCCAGTTATTGATCTTCCATTGTCTTTATCTTTAGCATAATCTGCATCAACAAATCCTCTTACCAAACTACCCTTTTGGTCAGACTTTCTCTCAAACTTTAAACCAAGCTTCCTAGTACCTGCCAAGTACCTCAATAACCACTTAACAGTTGCCTAATGATTCTTTCCAATATTAGCCATATACCTACTCACCATGCTGACAGCATAAGCAATATCAGGTCTTGTGCAGACCATGATATACATTAGACTGCCAACTGCAGTGGCTTAAGGAACTCTACTCATAAAATCCATTTCCTGACCAGTCTTAGGAGCATCATTCTTTGACAAATTAAAATGAGCAGCAAGAGGAGTACTGATGTGTTGCCAAATGCATCTCATTTATATATTAGTTTTGTATAGTTTTTAATCGTTTATCGTTCGTTTATATCGTGTCTTAGATACTTAATTGTGTCTTGGTGTTAAGCAGGTGTTCGTGGGCTAAAACGAGAGAAAAAGAGCTTAGTTGGAGAGGAGACGAGCATTCGATGAAATTGGAAATCAAAAAAGAAACAAATCTGGAAGAACTGAAATTAGAGACCCTCTAATTTCAGTAAAACTTATTCGCGGGTCTCCAGGAAGTAAAATAGAGGAAAATGACGATTTTACCCTTAATGAATTGTGGTAATTACGAAAGATGCCCTCGCGTCACTTTTAGGTTATTAGAGACCCTCTAATTCCAGAAATAGTTGTTCATGGGTCTCTAATAACTCTTCAGCCCATAAAAAGCCCATTTTCGCAATCAAAACCTAATCAGCCGTTTGGGGATTCTATCTTTGACTTCCAGAGCTTCTAAGGGGGGATTTTGAAGACTTTTTGCAGTTCCATTCATTCCGGTTGATGCCAGAGCAATCCAGAACAAGTTTTGAAGCCGAAATCATGATTATGCACGGCTAAACATCCTGCGGTTTTCTCCGGGTGAACGATTTGGTTATTTTATCAATTGTTTTGTGTTTGATACTTATTACTTGGATTAGATTTTGTGAACACCTTAATGTTCTTTGCATCTAATTGTATGTTTGACTGATCTAGACAGTTTGGTTGATTAATATTATTGCATTATGTTATCGTATCTTGGTTTTCTTGCACTAGGATTAATTTAACTTTGCAATTAATGTTATGATAGCTGAATTGGGTTGAACAATTTAAACAAAGTCATGTCTATGTGATTTCCTAGGTAGGGTATTAACATAATTCAATTGATAATTACCGAATCAGAAACCCGGAGTGACCGTTTTTCTTTATATTATTGTTTTTTAATCAATCTTTTTTTGCAAGCAAGCAGCAAATCAACTTCATAAAATTAATTTAGTTTAATCAATAAATTGCTATTAACACTATCCACAGACTCTTCGTGGTTCGACAACCCTACTTCCTATATTGCAGTCAGTTGTAGCTAAGGAGTAGTTTTTATTTAATTTTTTGATTAGCATTTCGACACGCGATCAAAATGGCGCCGTTGCCGGGGAGTTCGTGCGCTTAGTGTTTTTAGTTTTATTATTTTTTTTTCAAATTAAAAAGACCAAAAAAATTATTTTTTTTCTTGTCTTGTATATTTCTCTATTTTGTTCAGTATTACGCTGGGTATGTTAGTTTTGCAGAATTGAATTCAAGATGAACTGGGTGGATTATGATGCATGTGGTTGTTGCGAGAGCCCATATCATGTGATGCAAGATTGTCCAATTGCCCGTCAGAGAGTTGAAGCTTATAATGCACGAAAAGATCGTATTATCTTTGGGCTAGAAAAACCTGAAAGCTCACACCTATCATCCTCTTATTATTGGCCACAATATCAGAACTTTCAGCAAAGATACTACAAGCCAAACATCTACCAATCCAGGAAACAAACTACATGTTACTACACGAATCCCGATCCAATTGTTAATGGAGGCCAGAGTGTTGACTATGATTATCAACCGCAACAGAACAGTGAAGAGGGAAGCAATGCTTAACTGAATGCGATCTTAGAGGCCATAAAGGTTGTTCAGGAAGATGTAAAGGCTGTTCAGGAAAATGTAAAGGCTATCCAGGAAGATGTTAAGGGGATTCAAAAGGACAGTGAAGTTAGAGACAAAACTGTGGAGGCATTGTTTAAGCAGTTGGTCAACTGGCAGAAGAATTAGCACTTGAATATTTGACAGTTGAAGCGGATACGGTTAATGTTGATGTGGCTGAAAAAGTTGTTGAAGAGGTACATGTGGACCAGGTTGTGATGGAGGAAGCCTTAGAAGAGGAAGCTACAAACCTTAAAGTAGACGTGACTTCATGCGTACAACCACTTGTAGACACACCTGCTGAAGAACCAGTGAACCGGGTAACCTTGGCGTACCCTAACCATCCTTCCATATTTATGAGCAAAATAGACAAAATTGAAGATGATGACTCGAGTGGGCATAAGAGGAAGGTGAACATTGAAGACCTTGGACAAAGTATAGTGAAGTGGCCCAACAATGATCCTGCAAACATGTCAAAGATAAGAAAAAAGATAAAGATTCGACATGTCAACTACCGAACATACACTGGGAATTCGGTAGGCAAATGTTCTTTGAGACCACCATGAATGAACAACAGGTATGATTTTTGTATATTTTATATATTTATTTGTTTTTATGTTGTTTTATTTTAGTTTATTTTTATTTTGAGTGTGTTTGAGTTAGTTTTATTTTTATTTGAGTCATGGATTGCTTGATATGATTTAAATAATCGATTGCCTCGCCCGTACTTAATCTCCATTTGGGCATGGACGATCTGGAAATCACTAATTTTTGCAGGTATCCCGGTTTGTTTGTTTTGTTTTGTTTTTCCTGTTTCTTTGTTTCAGGTTTGTTTATCGGCTGCGAATGAAATGCTATACGGCCGACATCAGAAGGAATTGAACGGACTCATACGCGTATTGCTTATACAGGGGAGTCTGTTCCTTTTACTTTTGTTTTATTTTATTTTTAATTCTGCTTTATTTTATTCCTAGCTCACATTGAGGACAATGTGTCATTCAAGTATGGGGGTGGGGAAACTTTTTTTTATTTAGTTTTGAGTCAAAAAAAATAATAATTAAAAATTAAAAAAATGTCTTAAAAGCGGTCTGATCGGGCATGAAAGCGACTGTTTCAATGCTTTCATTCTGTCGCTGCTTGTGGTGTGTGGGTCCTTAATAATGGTCCAATTCTTTAGAACAGACATATGAACCGTTTTCAGCAGGTATTTTAGAAAAAAATGTTTAGAATTTGCCCGATTAGGTGTAACGAGTTGTCGGTAATAAATGCATGCACACATCGGTAACCCATTTCCATACTTTGGTGAGATCTTGAGCCTACTAGATGATAGATTGATACATATATATTTTCATTTGTTGAGTGTAGGCCAGATGTTTCTCTGTTGCAGAACTTGTGTGATTTGATACATGCCGAGGTTGTAGACTAGATATGCATATAGATGATAAAGGCAATTTAGGTTTTCCCTTTTTCTTTTGATACCCATTTAATTGTTATGTGTTGACCCGTTTACCTAAAATCACCCTTAGTAACCCATGTTGAGCCTATACCCTTTCATTTGATTAAACCTATTACCCAAATTGACCCGTTTACCTTTGTGAAATAAATTGATGACATCCATTGTGTTTATGTTTTGTTCAAGTGATTGAGTTATGTTTAAATTGTGAAAGAAAAGAAAAAAAAAAAAAGAAGAAAAGAAAAAAAATATATATGTATGAAAAAAAAAAGAAAAAAAATAATAGAAGTATGTGTTATGGGTCAAATATGCCCAAAGTTGTGTGATTATTGTATTATGTTGCTTAGTGAATAAGGATGATCATTCAAGCGTGTTGAAACCCTTGTTTTAAACCAATTGTTAGCCAAATTTATCCTACCTTTACCCGAAGCCCAAAACCCGTAAGTCCTTTAAATATGTGCATTTGTCTATAGTTGAGGTGTGATTGTTATACAAGCCTATGATAACATAGTTACATGCTTGGTTTTTGAGTGAATAATACTAGCGCATTACATGCTAGTCCAGATATTAAACCGAGTGGAGTGAAAAATTGTGAGGGGTGTGTTGCATAAGAATAAAAACCGAAAGCATGTTAGACTTAGTCGGGAGAGTTCTGTTTTAAAAATTGTGCATCATGGTTGCCTGTTGAATTAACACATATAATGATGATATATGAATGGGGTATGACTTTGGACCCTAACTAGTGCATGGCGGGGGCGTTTGAGGTATTTGTTACTTGTTCGTGGTAGTGTTCTGAGCAGATTTGCTTAAGGGCAAGCAAACGGTAAGTGTGGGGGTGTGATGTGTTGCCAAATGCATCACATTTATATATTAGTTTTGTATAGTTTCTAATCGTTTATCGTTCGTTTATATCGTGTCTTAGATACTTAATTGTGTCTTGGTGTTAAGCAGGTGTTCGTGGGCTAAAACGAGAGAAAAAGAGCTTAGTTGGAGAGGAGACGAGCATTCGATGAAATTGGAAATCAAAAAAGAAACAAATCTGGAGAAACTGAAATTAGAGACCCTCTAATTTCAATAAAACTTATTCGCGGGTCTCCAGGAAGTAAAATAGAGGAAAATGACGATTTTACCCTTAATGAATTGTGGTAATTACGAAAGATGCCCTCGCGTCACTTTTAGGTTATTAGAGACCCTCTAATTCCAGAAATAGTTGTTCATGGGTCTCTAATAACTCTTCAGCCCATAAAAAGCCCATTTTCGCAATCAAAACCTAATCAGCCGTTTGGGGATTCTATCTTTGACTTCCAGAGCTTCTAAGGGGGGATTTTGAAGACTTTTTGCAGTTCCATTCATTCCGGTTGATGCCAGAGCAATCCAGAACAAGTTTTGAAGCCGAAATCATGATTATGCACGGCTAAACATCCTGCGGTTTCTCCGGGTGAACGATTTGGTTATTTTATCAATTGTTTTGTGTTTGATACTTATTACTTGGATTAGATTTTGTGAACACCTTAATGTTCTTTGCATCTAATTGTATGTTTGACTGATCTAGACAGTTTGGTTGATTAATATTATTGCATTATGTTATCGTATCTTGGTTTTCTTGCACTAGGATTAATTTAACTTTGCAATTAATGTTATGATAGCTGAATTGGGTTGAACAATTTAAACAAAGTCATGTCTATGTGATTTCCTAGGTAGGGTATTAACATAATTCAATTGATAATTACCGAATCAGAAACCCGGAGTGACCGTTTTTCTTTATATTATTGTTTTTAATCAATCTTTTTTTGCAAGCAAGCAGCAAATCAACTTCATAAAATTAATTTAGTTTAATCAATAAATTGCTATTAACACTATCCACAGACTCCTCGTGGTTCGACAACCCTACTTCCTATACTGCAGTCAGTTGTAGCTAAGGAGTAGTTTTTATTTAATTTTTTTGATTAGCACTTCGACACACGATCAAGTACTCACAGGTTTACAATCTTCCATCCCATAACTCTTCAACACTTTATGAATATAAGAAGATTGTGACAGATTTAATACCTTAGCCTTTCTGTCTCTTTGAATTTCTATCCCCAATATCTTTCTTGCTTCTCCTAAGTCCTTCATATCAAAGTCTCTCATTAGCAGCTGCTTGGTTTCTTCAATTTGACTTTTATCTTCACAAGCTATCAACATATCATCAACATACAAGAATAAATAGACAAATTTACCCCTGTCATATTCCCTATGATAAACACAACTATCATAGGGACTCGTCATGAACCCACTGCTTGTACTCATAAAACTCCTATACCACTGTCTAGGAGATTGTTTGAGTCCATAAAATGACCTCTTTAACAAACAAGCCTTATTTTCTTGACCTTTTACTTCATACCCCTTTGGTTGTGCCATATAGACTTGTTCTTCCAAGCTGCCATGTAGAAAAGCAGTTTTAACATCCATTTGTTCTAATTCCAGATCCAATGATGCAACCAATGATAAAATGATTCTGATAGAAGTGTGTTTGACTACAGGAGAGAAGATCTCATTGTAGTCAACACCAGCCTTCTGTGTGAATCCTTTGGCCACCAGTCTCGCTTTAAATCTTGGACCTTCACCTTCTTTTACACCTTCTTTCAGTTTGTAGATCCACTTGCAAGATACCAACTTTTTATCACTAGGCTTCTCTGTTAACTCCCAAGTGTCATTCTTATATAAAGTTTCCATTTCTTCATTCATTGCTTTACACCACTCTTCTTTATGACTTGAACTTATGGCTTCTTCATATGTTAAAGGTTTATAAATGCTTTCAAATTCAGCTGCTGTAAAGGCAACAGCTGAGATATTATCTTGATGATCTCTGTATCTTATAGGAACTCTGATCTCCCTCCTTGTTCTATCTTTGGCTATGCTAGGACCAGGATCATTATTACTATTATTACCAGAGATACCCTCAACTTCAACTTCTTCTTGTACATTTCCCTTGGGCCCCAACTCAATTTGAACACCCTTGTTTTCATCAAACATTTCATCATCATACTTCAAATCTTTTCCCAACAAATCCTTGTACAAGACATCTTCTTTGAACCTAACATTTCTGTTATTAATGATCCTGGGCATCTCACCATCCATTCTCCACAACCTGTGACCTTCAACCCCATCAGTGTATCCCAAAACAACACACTTAATGGCTCTGGGTTAATCTTCCCCTGACTTACATGAGCATAAGCCAGAGACCCAAAAACTTTAATGTCACTATAGTTTGGTTTTTCTCCAGTCCAGACTTCCATTGGAGTTTTCATATCTAAAGCTGCTGAGGGAGATCTATTAATCAAATACACTGTTGTAGTAGCAGCTTATGCCCAAAACTTCATAGGCATCCCTGCATGACTTATCATACACCTCAATCTTTCACAGATGGTTCTATTCATTCTTTCAACCAAATCATTCTGTTGATGTGTCCCAGGGATTGCTAAATGCCTATCTATACCATGAGACTTACAATATTGATTGAATTCAAGCCCATTGTCAGTCCTAAGTTACTTTATCTTCTTGCTAGTCTGGTTCTCTACTAATACCTTCAACTCCTTGAACTTTCCAAAGGCATCACTCTTGTGCTTGATAATATATATCCATACTTTTCTAGAGTAATCATCAACAATGGACATATAATATCTAGCACCTCCCAAAGACTCAGTCTTAGCAGGACCCCACAAATCTGAGTGTACATAATCCAGTATACCCTTAGTTGTGTGTGACACCGGCCAAGTTCACTAGTCGAGTCCGTACAATTAACTGGTTTGCTTCATTATGTGCTTAGAATAAGTGTGTCAGTACGCCTCATTATTTGAAAAATTATATGAAAATAAACTCTACCCGAACACCATGACCATCATAAGGATCAACAAAAGCGTATGAATTTTCACATAATATTTTATTTTGCTAAAACTATATATATATTTTGTTATATACTTGTGTGAATAATCAAATATTATTCATATACACATGCTTTACATATGCACACTTGAACTAGATGAGACAAAACCATAAAAGCTTATATGGCATACACCACTAGTCGAGTTCTGGTACTTGGCCATGGATGGAGCGGAAATATCGGCATACACCACTCGATTTCACGAACTTTCTCGACTTGTCCCGCATATGGTTACGCCTGAGTTCAAGAGGATTGAAAGGTACATTTGGGGTCTTGTACCTCAAATTCAAAGCATGGTGACGTCATCACGACCTACCAGTATCCAAAGTGCCGTGACTTTGGCTCATAGTCTGACGGATGAGGTTGTACAATCTGGAGCCTTGATCAAGAAGGGTATGAGTGAGAAACGGAAGTTGGATGATTAGGAATCAATGAACCATCCAGGTAAGAAGCAGGAGGTTGCGAATGCGTATGCGGCAGTGGCAAAGAAACCGTACCAAGGAGCGCATCCTAAGTGTGATAAGTGCGGTTTTCACCATAAGGGAACATGCGAAAGTTTTACTTGCCATAAGTGTAGAAAACCAGGCTACCTGTCCAGGCATTGCACGAACCAGGAAGCTCGGTGGGAATGTTATGAGTGCGGTAGTATAGAGCACCTCAAGAGAGCTTGTCCGAAGCTGAAGGACCCGAATGGAAATGTCAGCCCTCCTCGTGGTAGAGCATTTGTGATGGAAGAAAGGGATGTTAGGCAAGAGTAACATGTGATCGCAGGTACGTTTCATGTTTATGACAAGACTGCATTTTTACTCTCTATGTGTGCATAGACTTTGCTGTAACTAAGTATAGACTACTAATCAATAGAAAACCAGATGAAGCTTAGATACCATTTGAAAACTAGACGACACACCAAAAATTTTGCGGACGAAATTCTCTAAACAGGGGGAGAATGTGACACCCGCCAAGTTCACTAGTCGAGTCCGTACAATTAACTGGTTTGCTTCATTATGTGCTTAAAATAAGTGTGTCGATACGCCTCATTATTTGAACAATTATGTGAAAATAAACTCTACCCGAACACCATGACCATCATAAGGATCAACAAAAGCGTATAAATTTTCACATAATATTTTATTTTGCTAAAACTATATATATTTTTTGTTATATACTTGTGTGAATAATCAAATATTATTCATATACATATGCACACTTGAACTAGATGAGACAAAACCATAAAACCTTATATATATATATATACACACACACACACACACAAGTGCACACAAGAAAGCATTAAACATGTGCAAAATTCTTGTTCCTTGACATGTCTTTTTCCATGACAACTAATACCTTCTAGAAGATAGGGACATAACATGAGACAGCTAGGTGACAACCATGTGCACATTCATCTTTGAAAGGGACAAGACCATATATACTTACCTACATAGCATGCGTATATATATGTGTATATGCAAGGAGACAACACAATAATTACATGTTCACATACATTAGACATGTGCCTAAATTATTTTGCACATGAATCGGCTAGAGTAGAAGAAACATAGACCATCCTTTTCATTAACTTATGATAAGTCACTATCACACTAAGCACACCAAATCTTACACATGTTTGGATAGACACCACACTACTTCAAGGTTCTAGACTAATACTCTTCCACATTTAGAATAAAACAAACATTCATATCTAATACCTATATTGTTGCCGAAAGGGACACATCAAAGGACCAAATGATGACAAAAAGTGTATGCATAAAAGTACACTATCCATCCTCTCTTCTTTTGTTTATTCTCGGCCGCAATCCACCAAAACAAACCCACATGTTTCTTTCCAACCCATGACAACCTTACTTTCACTAAATAACACACTACACCTAAGTATAACCATCATCCATGAAGTCAACCCTTCCTCTTATAGCCACTACAAAACAATCGGCTTATGTACACCTCACCACCTCCACGATTTCACCAAGGATGGGACAAGAGGAGATCTTTGATCCATGAGATGTCATTATCAACTAATGACACCAAAGCTTACATAAATTTGGAATCCAATGCTTTCCCTCTTTGTTTTACAAGAGTTGTCTTGCCACATTTATCACATCACGCTTGCAAGTAAATCGGCCAATGTGTATGGAGGCAAGCCATCGATGACAACTAAGAATCTTATATGATTTTGGAAACTTAACACTAACTAGTTTCATCCTAGACAATGACAACTTGCCATCTAATCCACTATATAAGGAGCCTCACCACCACCTTCATTTCTTGCACCAACACCTCTCTAATACATCTCTTTCTCCCTCACTATCACGCTTGGCCAAGAACCCAAGGAGCTCAAGTGTTGAAAGTTCCAAACAATCGGCTCTCGTATCCACATTTGAAGGTATGTTATTCGATCACCATTTCGCCTTTGTTCCTCTTATGACTCGACCTCTACCCGACCATCATTCGACCCTCTTGTTACCCGACCCTCGACCTCTAAAACACCGAGTAATCGGCCCTAGTCACATAAGTTAATAATTTTCATAAGCATATCCTTATCTATTGTTAATTGATTTCAATCACTCACATATATACAATCGCATATATATAAGTCACACACTTATGCAACACAAGTTGATACACCCACATCATGATCATTGTTTTATAAACCTCACACGGCTTTAATAGTTGTTAAGCAATCGATTTTGAATCAAAACATATGTATACTCGAAACCACACCACATTTTGAGGATAACTATACACGATTTCCTTAAAAGTACACATAAAATACGTAGTAATTGTCACGTGTACTTACAAAGGCCCCATATATACATGATACGAGGGTCCATAAGTCGGGTGAACAACTTGTATGATAAACAATAAGTACACACAACTTAAGATGTCTTTGACGTTATAGGGCACTTTTTGTCAGAACAGTAGTTACTTCTGCTTTGCTAGATCATATAACGAGACATCAGGTGAGTTTCGTGGCCCCTTTTACTGTTTTACTATTTTGCAACTTCGGGGGAGAAACATGCTATAGATCAACATATGTACATGACAACAATATGTGTTACATGAGTTAGACCCATAATTATCGCAGATCAACAAAAATTCCCCGGAAAACTACAACCATTAGCTTAGCAATAAGCCGTGGATCATATGAATAGTACTATTTGGGTTGACACCACCTATCACTGTTAGTCGCGCTAATACATATGAATGCATATTATCCATACTTTACAATGTCTCGCGATAAGGCATTGGGGAGGGGTGAACACGAACGTCGTGGTTTGGTTATGGTGCTCATGGTAACTGTATTCTGCATGGACACAGACAACGAAACTTTCTGAGCAACAAAACTGTATTATCGAGTCAACAAAACCTGTGGACTCGCCAACTTTTTAGTTGACACTTGTAAGCATGTTTTTCAGGAAACCAAGTAAAGACGTTAAGGAGCCAAGTTTAGGACTGCATAAAGAAGGCCTTGTTTTGTGGTTTTGACGTAGCTGTTTGAAACATTTGTTAGGATTTGAAGTCTGTATTCGACTATGTGACTTATGTGTTTGATGGAATAAATGACATTTGGTATTTCTCATATAAACAATGTTTGTGATCACCATGTTCGTCTCACCTTGCGTTTCCGCCTTAGGCGGGGTGTGACATTGTGTGTCTGCCTTTTGTAAATTTTACCCTTCTATGTTTACCCATCACACAACTTTCACAGAAACTAATATCATAGTCGCTATTTTTCATTTCATCAATGACTTGTTGTTTATTGAGTTCAACAAGCCCTTGACTACTTATGTCACCAAGTCTCTTATACCATAAAAGGGCCACAGAATTACCTTGTTCAAGAGCCATAGACACAGTACTAGAAATCATTACTGTCCCATCTAGTAAGTAGGTATTATTCCTACTTCTTGTACCTAACAGGATCACCATTGAACCTCTTATCACCTTGGCATTTCCTCCTCTTAGACTGATATGGCATCCTTTTTTCTCAAAAGTACCAAGAGACAACACACTTCTCTTCACATTTGGGACATATCTAAAATTCTTGATATCAACTTCATGTCCATTCTTCAATTTCACAGTTATCGTCCCTGATCCAACCACTTTACATGGTTGATCATCTCCAAGTTTCATTGATCCAAGATCCTCCATCTTGAGATCTTTAAAATACTCCTTATCTGGAACCATTTGAAAAGAACACCCTGAGTCCATAACAGGAACTTCTTTATCATCTGTACTTGTAACACAAAGTACATCTAAACTCTCATAGCCATCAGAAAAGTCATCTTGTGCAACATGACTTGATTGATTCTTAAAACCATCACTGGACTCTCCCTTTCTTTTCTTGAATTCTAGACAATCTTTTCTTAGGTGTTTTTCAGAGTTACAAACAAAACACCTTCTTTTGAACTTTGATTTGGATCTTCCCTTCTTCTTTGGCTTTGAACTTCTCTATTCTGTCCTCCCTCTCACAAATAAGCCATATCCACCTTCTTCTTTCACATCAGATCTCTTTTTCAACTCCTTCGAATTAAGGGCAGCCAAGACTTCTTCCATTGTCAAGGTCTCCCTTCCATACATCAAGGTGTCCACAAAAATGCTCATACGAAGATGGCAATGATGTGAGAAAGATGATGGCCTGATCCTCATCATCCAATATCACCTCAATATTTTCAGGATCACACACTAATTTATTAAACTCATCACTGTGATCTTCCAAAGACTTACATGTATTCATCTGAAAAGTATACAATCTTTTCTTCAGATACAGACAGTTTGCCAATGATTTTGTCATGTACAGAGACTCAAGCTTTTCCCATACCCCTGCTGCAGTACCTTCTTTTGACACTTCCCTGAGAACTCGATCACCAAGACTCAAAATAATTGCACTATGAGCCTTCTACAAGATATCCTTCTTCTCTTTATTTGTTAAACCTGCAGGCATGTTTGCTTCACCCAGTAGAGCATCACTTATGCCCTGATGAACAAGCAACGCTCTCATCTTGACCCTCCATAAACTAAAATCATTCTTGCCATCAAACTTTTCTAATTCAAACTTCGTCGACACCATTGTAACAACGAACTGCGGAATTAATCACCAGATTTCACTCAATCGAGCCAACGAGACTCTGATACCAACTGTTATAAAAAGACAGCGAAATCTAAAACAATTGACAATGATTACTCAACGGTTTTATTGAACGAATGAAAACGAAAGAATTACAAAAGATTATTCATCTAATTGGAAAGCCCCAATATATAGACATATGAGCCCTAATCTGATCTCAACAAACTATTAATGACTATACTTTCATCTTGACACAAACAGTCCCTCATATTCTTCCACTGTGTCGTTTTTAGATAAAACTCCACTTTAGCCCTTTATCAACGTTATTCATTTTTGTAACATTGTCATAATTGCCCCCTAAACTTTATTGACTTTTGTTGACCAGCTAGATTTTGACTTTTCCTTTAACACCATGCCACTCAAAACATGACGCCTCATGTCAACTAGTATTGTGTGCTTTTCACTTGAGGCATATTTAACTGTATTTAATTGTTGAGTTCTTATCTCATCAACAACTAAAGAGTCTAAAATACCTTAATTAAGCATGTGCGGCCAATTTCATTCTTAAGATCCAACATATTTGGATCATACATCTATGATGTTCACAATTGATGTGCATTTGCCTAAGAGGTAACAATCTTTTACGACTAGGAAAAAATATAAAGAAAGATCCACTCCCTCACATTGTTGGCACATGAGGAGGATGTTTGGCTGTAATGCTTGGTCTCATTTATCAAATATCATAAATATATTATAACGTTTTTTAGTCTGAATAAGAGAAAAACTCTACAAGAACACATGATTGGGTGAGTAATTTTATGATAGGTAACATTAACATATGGAAACCTCCATTAGAATAAACAAAAATAAAGTAGTAATCTTCCCATTGCAAAGTCATGCATGACAAATTAAGTGGGCAACAATGAGAAATATTATCGTTAAATGTTACAAGTGGCATCACAATAACCTTGTGACTACAAGGACGTTGAATACGTCATGGTTATAACGAGACGATGCAAGAAGAAAAATTAAACATAAAGAAGAAAAATGAATATGAATCTCGTGAAGAGTTGGGATTCGGTGATAGAGAAGGTGAAGAAACGGTTATCAAATTGGAAGGCTAAATGCTTATCATACGGTGGTAGGATTACGCTACTTAAGTCGGTGTTAAGTTCGCTACCCCTATATTTTTTTCTTTATTCCGGGCTCCTGTACAAGTCATTGACAGCCTTGAAAGGATTCAACGTAGATTTTTTTGGGGTGGTACAGATGAGGTGGATAAATTGAGTTGGTTAGCGTGGAAAAGGCGGTGGCTCCGGTTAAATATGGAGGGATCGGGCTAGGTTCTCTTAGAGACGCTAATGTTAGTCAATTAACCAAATGGTGGTGGCGTTTTAAGACGAATCAAGGCGACCTATGGCGCAAAGTTGTATGGGCTATACACGGCAATGGTAGGGGATGGAGTTTCCTTCCGGTCAAGCTTTCTATGGCTGGAACATGGAAACAAATAGCGAGTATTCCAAGATTGTTGATTTCGTTAAACTTGGATCCACATAAGATGATAAAAGGCAACCTTCGTGATGGTTCGGGTACACACTTCTGGCTGGATTGGTGGGTTTCGGACGATGTACTGTAGAGAAAGTTCCCTGTGTTATTTGGTTTGGAAAAAAATAAGACATGTTTCGTGTCAGAGAGGTTAAACTCTCGGCCTATTGGTGAGCGGTTTAAATGGGAATAGCGCCGTGTATTAGCAGCTGTTGAGGAATTTAATCAACTGCAGGAGCTGCAGAGGCTGCTGTTAGGGACCTTGATTGCAGCTGGAAATGATTCCTGGTCTGCTGCGTTTGACGGGTCAGGTAGCTTCACGGTCCGGGCTGTCAAGGAATGTATAGTTAAGGTGAATGTTGTGGTCCTGGAGGAGGTATACGAATGGTGCAATTGGGTTCCACGAAAGGTTGCAATTGTAGCTTGGCGTGCGTTTTTAGACCGGTTGCCCACGGCTGATGCTCTCACTCGGAGGAATATTGTTATGGATTCTACTTTGTGCAGGTTGTGTGAAATGAATACGGAGTCGGCAGAGCATTTATTTACGGGATGTCCGATTGTAATGGACATTTGGCAGGCGGTCTTTTCTTGGTGCAATGTTCCTAATATGTTTATTTTTCATGTCCGGGATTTGCTAAAATATCATAAGACGGCGAAAACAACATCTAAGGCCAAGAAAGCTTTTTATGGTGTGGTACTCACGACTTTTTGGGGTATATGGAAGGCAAGGAACGATCTCATACATAATAATAAAGTGGTGGTGGCTTGGAATGTGTTTGAAGAAATCAAGATTATGAGTTACTTATGGATTACAAACCGAGGGAAAATGTCGGATATGACGTGGGATGCTTAGGGTAGGTTTGATACGTATAAGATGACGTAGTGTCTGGGGCTTGTGTTTTTGTTTCGTTTGGGAGTCCTCTTGTTCGGGCTGTTTTTATTTTCGGATTGTTGTATTTCGGACATTTTTGCTAGCGTCTTGTTAGCGATTTGAATAAAAGTTGTTTGGCCGTTTAAAAAAAATATTATTAACATGTTTTGACGTATTATATATACATAAAAAGGAAAACACAAGAGTTAACTTCACCATACTTCAGTGAAAAAGAAATACACTCGACATACCATAATCAAATCAAACCAAACCAAACCAAACACATCCAATAGAATCTAACTCCTAGCAACTTATTGGTAGGGCCTAGAAATACTATGATGGGGATAAACCTTACCCATATCCCAAATAATAGAGACTACGCTATTAGGGTTGAAGGGACACTACCCTAGTGTACCCTAAAACCACCAATCATGCTTTGTCACCAGATATCCATCCTTATACCATAAAATCATTGTCACCACCATCCTCAAGTACCCTCATACCACACTCACCAAAAAATGAATGTAGATCTTCTCTCACACCTCAAATTCCCTCTGCGGTTACACAAAACACCAAGGTGCAGGCATGGGTGGCGATGTTACCGTGTGGATTTCGAACCCTCTAAACCAACCCCCCCCCCCCCCCCCCCAACCCCAAGACTCCTACTACCAGAATCACTAACCTCTATTGTTGCGCGAGAGCCCCCACTGTTACAATTAATGCCTCATTTTGTCCTCAAACTTTGTGTATTATTTAATACTTGGGTCATTAAACAAAACTGCAACACTTGCATTAGCACGTGACTAACACAACTGCAACACTTGAAGTCTACATGACGCAAATTCCATCTGATTTAGCGGATAACAAAAACAACTGGCGAATTTAAGCTTCATTAAATTCATGCACAAGAAAAAAGAGCATCACATCACCATAACCAATGCCACTCATTACAACTCTTGTTACCAAACACCCAAACACACGCATTCATCTCCTAATTTTATGCTATTTTAACGTGGTTTGTCCCTTCTTTTAATTTTTTTAGCCGTTAATACATTCTTTATATATATGTGGTATGAATGTATATGTAGGTACACTTATAGGTTTTGTAGTTGTTATCTTTTTTACCTAAACAAAAATGTCTTTGTTAATGTCTCTCTTATTTCTTTGCATCATTTCATCTTTCGTTTCATACTCTCATCAAGCTACTTCCAGGACTCCATATCTTGATAGTAAGCTTACTCGCCATATATTAACCTAATGTTTGTCGTCCCACATCTCATATTTAGAACTTATACTGGGTTCTGTTTGTTTGATAAGACGCATAAATATTTGCTAGAACGTGTTTTCATATAAAGTCGTGTTATGTCTAAGGGACATATCATTGTATTTTGTCTATTTTTCGCCACTTTAAGGCTTCACTTAATTGGGGGGCCTACTAAAAAATAATAAAGTTTTAATAATGGTAGCGACTAGCGGATAGCAAAGTTAAAAAAACGTCCACGGCTACAAAACTGGGTATCGGCTACCGTATTTACTAAAAAATGGTCGCTAAATTTACGACAAAATGGTCACAACCACAACCAAGATTAGTTGTTTGCAAGATTTTAGTGAATCTTTTAGGTTTTTGATGATAACAACTCTTGTTAACCATTAATATGTCATTTGTTTAGGTTTACTTCCAAATGGGAACTTTGAACAAGGACCAGATCCATCAAACATCCAGAAAACAGTAATCATAGGCAAGTATTCTTTGCCAAAATGGGAAATCTCTGGCTTGGTGGAGTACGTCTCTGGTGGGCCCCAACCGGGTGGGTTCTACTTCGCAATCCCTCGTGGGGCCCACGCGGCAAGGCTTGGGAATGAAGCCTCTATATCACAAGTTGTTGATGTGAAGGTTGGGTCAACCTACTCACTCACATTTTCTGCGACGAGAACTTGTGCTCAAGATGAGGTGCTACGGGTTTCGGCTTCAGGAAAGTCAGGTGACCTACCGATTCAAACCTTGTATAGCACCGATGGTGGAGACACCTATGCTTTCGCATTCAAGGCTTCTTATAAGAGAGTGAAGGTCGTTTTTCATAACCCGGGTGTTCAAGAGGACCCGGCTTGTGGTCCACTATTGGATGCCATTGCAATCAAAGAAATGGTTCCTCTAAGATACACTAAAGGTAATATGTTCATTTAGGATGTTGTATGCATTAAAGATAGCCACACCCTTTGGCCCGTTTCACATTATGTAACATATTTCACTTTATGTTACATATTGTTGATTTGTTTGAGATAAAACACAACCCAAATTAACTCTCCCATATATATATGTCCGTTTAAGAGGTATGTAGTCAACCCATTTCACTTTCAGCTACATATTGTTGATCCATTTGGCACGTTCCTCTGAGAGTCTGTGTATGCGCTAAAAAATAGTCAAACCCATTTTACCGTTTTTGCTTTTAGCTATATAATTTTTGACCTGTTTGAGATAAAACACAACTTGGAGTCTCAAACAAATAAACAATTTGATTGAAATTAACATCGCAACGTTTGAAAATGCAGGAAACTTGGTGAAAAATGGCGGATTTGAGATTGGGCCTCATGTGTTTAAGAACTTCTCAACCGGAGTCCTCCTCCTTCCCAAGATACACGACATAGTTTCACCGCTCCCGGGATGGATAATCGAGTCACTGAAACCAGCAAAATACATAGACTCAAAGCACTTTCAAGTGCCCAAGGGCCTAGCTGCCGTCGAGTTGGTTGGCGGCAGAGAAACTGCTATCGCGCAAATCATTCGCACCATCCCAAACAAACTGTACATACTATCATTCACCATTGGAGATGCCAAGAATGGCTGCCATGGATCAATGATGGTGGAGGCTTTCGCAGCAAAGGAAACCTTAAAAGTTAAATACGAATCTACGGGGAAAGGAGGGTTCAAAACCGCAAGCTTCAAGTTCCAAGCCACTTCATTTAGAACAAGACTTACATTCTATAGTGCTTTTTACCATACAAAACTTAATGACTATGGTCACTTTTGTGGTCCTGTGTTGGATGATGTTAATGTTTTGCCTGTTTTTCATTAGACATGGTAAAATAAAAGACATGAAAGTCTTTTACAAGTTTCTTTGAAGCTAGATTAGAACCAAGAAGAATGTAACCTGAAAAAAGATTTGAGATTTTGGTTTGTTAAATTTGTGTTGAATAAACTGTATTTTGTTCCTTAATCATGTTACATTGCATGGTACATTGTCTTGAAAGTCTTCTATCATTTTGTCTCCATTTCTACTATCAATATTGATGTTCATATTTCATTTAACATGATCCCATCCAAGCACACAAACTAAACCAATAATTTAACCTTTAAATTAACCTTGTCAAGCTTAAAATATACCGTTATGTATATTTATTACATATAAATACGTATAAATGTATATAAATAAATAAACTATTTAAATAACCAATAAATAATAAAAAAGTCAAGTCCATGAATAAATGAAGTCAGTTTGCTTACCTATCTAATCTCTAGTCTCTACCATGAAGAAGAGTCATAGTCCCCACTAGTCCATATGAAACTAAGACAATACCACAACCACATTTATTGAGAGCATACACGACACAAAAATAATCAAGTACCGATCCCCATCTAATTAAGTGGCCATGTTCGTATTCTACTAACTGAACAGGTTTTGGTACCCACCCGTTTAAAAATATTCAAATGCGAAAAACACATCGTAAAATTTTAACCCGCAAACCAGTTTTAAAGCAAGGAAAATTATCTTCAATATCAATATTTTGGAATATCTTCAAATGTCAATACAAACCATATTTTGCTGAAAAATTCAGCAACCCCAAAATGTTTATTTCAAATTTGGTAATGAAGTGCTAAACAAGCAAATGAAATAGATATATGGATCAAGTTGCTTCTCCTGATCAAGTTTTGAAATGAAAAAAAAAATTACTCTTTGAAGATAGAAATAAGAAATAACATGAAACCCATCTGATTTCACTCCGCGCGAGATTTGACTATGAAATTTTGACGACTGATGGGGTTCATGACAACGGGTGGCCCAGCAGTGCGCGGCCATGCCTGAAACTTCTTGTCAGTCTCTTCCCACCAATCCTTGTTTGAGACAGTAGATGGAGTAGTACCTGTTCAATCACAGGTAATATATAAAAAATACGCTTCGTAAAAGTATGTTCAAACGCGTTTAGATGTGTGTGTGTGTGTGTGTGTTCTTGCCTCCAAAAATCTTTTTGTCAGCAATAATATGGTCACAGGCGAATGCAACCACAAATGCTCCAACAACCGAAGCAGCGATCTTGGCTCCTGTCATTTCTTCAAACTGAAACATTAAAGAGAAAAAATCGGTAAGTTCAATAGAATATAACTCAGTTTTTTGAGAAAAAGCCAAAACACCAATTTCTTGTAAACCAGATACAATCATTTCATGTTCAACTTTGAAAAAACTTGAACATTTAAACATTCAAAACAACAAGTGGTCGTATGTAGACGGAGCACTGTACTCTTAACAAAGGCGGAAAACTTTTGCAGAAGTGCTTAGAAAAGCTTAAAACAGAAAATCTTAAAAAGCCTTGGTTTTAAACTGAATGCATGTATACATCTTTGTATAATTGTATCTTTGTAGCCTAGGTGTTCACCACAGTTTTCATAACTATAGGTATAGCCTAAACTTCACATTTACATCTTAACGATACAGCATCTTTCTCTAAATATGTATCAAATTGGCCATGTCGAATACTGATTTTCTACATGGTTGCAAAGCCATTGCTTTTATCTTATATGATTAAAGACAGCCAAGTTCAAAGTTTATTCAAAGTTTAATGAACATAAACGACTTCATCCTGTTACAAAAATGCAAGATCAGTACACATAAATGTTATAAGGAAATGTTATTTATTTATTTATTTATTTATTTATTTTTTATTCCACAACCTAAAGCTTCATAAAAATACAAAAGAATAGGAAAATTAATTAAAATAACTAAATTTGTCAAAAACAATACAAAGAAACACATGACATGCATTTTGAGCCTTGAGGTGTGCAATGTGCACTTTAACATCAGCACCTAAAGACATTTGATCAGTATCCATAACACCTGTCCAGATTTTTAAAAGAACACCTACACCTAACTGTGCCAGCCATATCCTTTCGGATCCTTCTTTTGTCTCCCCTATAAGACTACAAAAAAGCTTCCACGTCTAATTAAAAAAGTACAACAATCTAAGCAGTTAACTCGGTCGATCTCGGTCGATATATCGGTACCGATTATATCGGCAATATTGACCGGTATTTAACCAATAATTGACCGATATATCACCGATATTGCTGATATCAATACCTTTCTTCTTGGTTCTTCCATTCGTCTTTCTTCTTATTGCTACTATTAGTGTTTTATGTCTTAATTGTTAGTGTTAAATATTAGTGTTTTAAGTCTTAATAAGTTCTCACTTGCTACAATTGTTAGTGTTTTGAAAGTTGAAAAAGGTTTATTTGTTAGTGGTAGGATAGTAGATTGAGTTGTTAGTGTTAAATTGTTGTATATATAAATTTTGCATGATATAAAAATTACCGATATCTCACCACGATAACCAATATATGATATTTTACCGCATTCACTGCTTAGACAACAATACACTCTTCTTGTTGCCTCTAATATTTAGCCCCTCTATATGTCATGAGATTTCAAAACATCACACCTATCATTGAAGCAGAACAATAAAGTTTCTATAACAAAGTTCCAATTCCACTCATACTTCGAATAACAAGACAAAATAATGAACATCACTTCTTGCTATCAAGGAATCATTAACAAAAACATATAACCTAGTCTAAAGAAATAATCTAAGTTATTAATGTTTCTCACAAATCCTGGTTCTCAATCACTAGACCCCTCTCAAATGCAATAACCTACATCTTACACATGAACCTGTTTATAACCCTATCGAATAAAAACTAGCAAACTAGATCATATATGCATCAACATAGTCACAAGTATCGCATCAAAAGTCTAATTCTAGATCATTTGAGGAGACACGACTATACAAATACTCTAAGAAGTCAATATCGATGGGATATCGGCGGGATATTGGTGGGATATCGGTTATCGGACCTTGTCCGATATTTGATGTCAAATATCGGTACCGATATTATCGGTGATATTTACCAATATCCCACAAATATTTTGATTCTCAAATATCGGTCATAGCGTCGTATTTCCAGATTTTTTTTAGGCCAATTTAACTAAAAGCCCATAAAAATCATTTTTTAGAATAAGCCCATAAACATTAAGAGCCCAACTGCCCAAAAACACTTCCATAACCCTAAACCGAGTTACAGAACAATCAAACACTTCTAGGCTGCGAAATGGAGTCTTGATTTTTGATATTACCGTTAGTAATTTAGTATTATATATGATTATGTTTTTGGATATATGTGTGTATGTATAAATATGTGTGTGTGTGTGTATTAAATTTTGCATGATATTAAAATACCGATATCCCACCGCCATAACCTATATCTCAAATATCGTCCCTTGACCGATATTCGATTTCCCACCGCATAAACTACTTAGCAAATACCATGGTTTAAAAAAACGGCTGAGGCGTGCGCCTCGAAGCGCGCCTCAAGGCGAATCGGGAGGAAAACGAGTTTAAGGCTGCGCCTCAGGGTGCTATTTTGTAGATGCGCCTCAGGTGCGCCTCAGGGGTTTTTTAAGTTTATTTTTGATGTTTTAGACTTTTTATTTCAATTTCAAGCATGTCATGCCCTTTTAACGTGTGTATTTGAATGTTTTTGATGAATTTGATGCTGAAATTAGTTAGTATTTCATTTTCTATAATATATACAACATTTATATATATTTTCATTCCGCCTCGCGCTTACGCCTCGGTTCGCCTCGAGGCGTACGCCTCGTGAGACGAAAGGAAAACGCCTCGAGGCACGTTTCCGTACTTTTAAACCTTGGCAAATACTACGTAATCAAAAAACGAGTTCTACCAATGGCTGATAAACATAAAATCTATATTTTTTTTCTTTCTAAATACAAAATCCTAGCCCTAAGCAAATCAGATGGAACAAGTCATTTTTTTAAAATGAGTCACACATGTTGACTAAGTTATAAGCGGGATGTTCGGTTGTAACGATTTATTGAGCTCGTTTAGGTTTATTATCTATTAGTTAATATATTTAATAAAAATAATAAGCTAGGTTAGACTCGCAGACTCGTTAATTAAAGCTCGGGCTAAGACTCGTTTACCTAAAAAAAACTTATTTTTAGGTTAGTGCTCGACTCATGAACAAGTTTAATTAAGCTAATTTTGGCTTGTTTACCAGCAACTTTAAATGAGGCGTAAATATTATGAAATATTAAATAATAATAAAACTAATATTACACTACTACCCTATGAGGCTCAATGAGCCCCTATGAGGCTCAATGAGCCTGACGAGTTCATGACAGACTAGAGCTTGGGCTCGATAACTTAAAAGAGCTTTGTTTTAGACTCAAGCTCAGCTCGGCTCGTTTCGATCTCGAATAGCACCCAAAACTAACATTATTAATTTATTATGACATGTAAAATGAAAAACAGAAAAAGCAAAAACAAAATATAAATATAAAAAAGGTTATTTTCTCTAAATAACTAAACAGGTTCACGGGTCAACCCGACCTGTAATTAAACGGGTGATGTCAACTATGATATTTCAAATGAGTCGCGTCAATATTTGATACACATCAAATCTATCGTTTCTATTTCAAAATTAAAATAGTAGCCCTAACAGACTCCGATTGATCAAAACGTTAACATTTGATGAATTAAAACGATTGGATAAATAAACAGAGAAATGAATAGCAATAAGTTTAGGATTGATTAATAATAATAATAATAATACCTCTTCGAGATCTCAAAAGGAGAAATAATATGTCGATGCCCTAATACGCAAACAGAACGCACAGCGAAGATTAAGAAGAAGAATCTGGCGATTAGAGGGGTTGGAAATGTAATTTATTGGGTTGAAATGTTGAATGATTTAGTTTTGCAATAAGGTCCGAACTTTATGTTGGTTATCATGAATGGCCCTTCGTTTATTAGAAGATTGTGTAAATGTACTAAACCTTTCTTTTGTTTAAAACGTCTTCTACGTAAAATATATTTCATTTACAATATACCGTTTGTTCGTTTAAAAAAACTAGTTTCTTACCCCGCGCTACGCGCCGGGACGTATCCAACACTAATTTCCCCAACCAAAAAACTCAAACCCGACCAAAAAAAAAGTTCTCGCACCCCTCATAATCCTATAACCACTACACACCATCGTCATCGACCAACTTAGGAGTCATCACCGACTTACTGGTCAATCTATAACCGTCGTCGCTCCGTTTCTACCACCACCGACGAAACACAACAGCCGACAAAACAACTTTCATGCTTCTCACCCTGACCGCTCTGGCCTTGCGAGAAGCAAATCATCAGGCAACCGGTAAAACCAAAGAGAGCGTGCGCACGGTGACAGGAAATAAGACTCTCACTTATGTCAGACGTATTAATACTAAGACGTCATGCCTTTTTTTGGGCAGTTTGTGAAGTTTTTTTTTTTCGATTTGGATACATGTTTTTTTGGGTGGTCATACCTTTTATTTTGGGCGTTATGGCAGTTGTTGTTTTGGGCGGTTTAATACTTTTTTGGGTGCTTTAGAAAGATTTTGTTTTTTGGACATTTTTTGGTGTTACCTTTTTATTGGCCGATAGTTTGCAACGGTAACTTATGTTTGTGTAACCGACACTGCAAATTATATTTATATATAGGGGTGTAAATGACACGTAGCGGCTCGAGATCGGCTCGAGATCGGCTCGGTAAAAAGCTCGAACGAGCTGAGCCTTAACGAGCCCGAGCCTAAAATATGGCTCGTTTAGTGATCGAGCCCGAGCTCGAGCCCTAAATACAAAGCTCGATTGGGCTCGCGAGCCTTAACGAGCTAGAGCCCCAACCCGAGCCCGAGCCTAAGTTACAGCCGAGCCTAAGTTATAGCCGAGTTTTTACGAGCTCGAGCCGAGCTTTTGAGCTCGTTTGAGATTCTCAAATCACCTCGAGCCGAGCCGAGCCGAGCTCGAGCTTTGGATTTTGCTAGCGAGCCGAGCTCGAGCTCAAGATTGTAGGCTCGAACCGAGCCGAGCTCGAGCTCGAGCTTCACAAAACCTTAATGAGCCCGAGCCGAGCCCAGTCAGGCTCGGGCTCGGCTCGACTCGTTTACACCCCTATTTATATATAATATACTTATTTTGGCCTTGGTCATAATGGTTTTGAGAAGGGGTTATGGATGTATACACTCACCTGCAAAAAGTTGTAAAAAGTGTAAAAAGCTGTCATTTTTACAGTACTTTTCATGTATTTAAATTTTTATGTATTAAAAAAAAAAACTCAAATAAAGGCTAAGGGTAGACAAGAAACCCTCCAAAATGAAGAAACTCCTAAAAACTCATCTTGTGGTCTAGATTAATCCACACCACCCTCTATTATTTTAATAAAAAGGGTAATCTAGTAAATTTACACTTCCCCCTCTTTTTTTGTTTGAATCTATTCTTTTCCATCCTATATAAACAACTCACAAACTCTCTCTCTCCATTTCTCTTTCACCTTTCTACATCAAGATTATCACCACCACCGCCACTAATATTCTCTTTATTAAAACCATCCTGACCACCATACCTGACCACCACCACCACCGTCTTCATCCTCCATCCACCGTCATCCACCACCATCTCCATGGATCTAACCAGATCCACCACCACCAATACTCTACATCATCTTCTTCAAGAAAAAGCCCTAAATCAACCAGGTAACCCTTAAATTCGTTATTAGCTTTAAATTCGTAACAGATCAGTTAATTTGTTTTATATTTAGTAACAGATCAGTGCTTCTTTCTCTTAATTATTTTTTTTCTTCTCGGCTCATAGTAACAAGATGACAGGGGCGGCGGAACCACCACTCCACCACCGTCGTCCTCTATTCTTCTCTTCTCGATCCCTGCTTCTTTCTCTTAATTATTTTTTTTCTTCTCTGCTTCTCTCTCTAGATCTTTATCTGGTTCCCTGCGGCTCTCTCTCTCTCTCTCTAGATCTGATAAGATGGGTGAATGGGGGTGAGGGTTGTGTCGTTTGGAGGTTGCTCCGCTGCTGTACTGTCCCATTGGTTCCTTCTCCTTCTAAGTCTCTCTCTCTCTCTCTCTCTCTTTCTAATAATCAGTGTGTAGGTGATGTTTATGTAATTGTGTGTGTGCGTGAATATTAGAGATAAGGCAAATGGGCTTGTGGCTTTTTTATTAAGGAATGGTTCAGATGGTTTTATAAAACCATTCAAGGTTTTATGTGTGGGGAGGCACATGGCACCATCTCAAGGTGCCATGTGTCTTGGGTGGTGAATAAGCAAAAGGGTACGGTTGGGTTCGTATCGCCTATTAGCTCGGTCTCGTGACGGGTATTCTTTAATAATATGTTATATATACAAGTTCGGTTTTTAGTTTCGCACACTATCGTCTCGTTTATCACTGGTCTCTATTAAAATAATCGCGAAAAAAAATTGGGGTATGTACCGTGTTGTTACAAGGTCCATCTAGTGGGCTTGTGAGTTATGTGGTGTTTTGTGTATAGGTGTTTCGTATGTAACAGCACCACTAAGTTGGTATAAATAATTAGTTTCTGATTTTTTTTTTTTTTGCCTGATACAAAGTTTTGATTTTTTTACTTTCATGAGTTACACATGGGATCAAATCTATGTTGCCTCTGTTTCGTATGTAACAGCAGAACTAAGTTGGTATAAATTAGTTTCTGATTTTTTTTACCAGATACAAAACTGGTGTTGTTTCATATGTAACAGCAGAACTAAGTTGGTATAAATTAGTTTCTGATTTTTTTTACCAGATACAATGGTTTGATTTTTTTTCATGAGTTACACATGTGTAATATTGATTAATAATAATAATAATAATAATAATAATAATAATAATAATAATAATATTGGTTTGAGATGGTGGGTGTTTGGGAAAATGGTTTTTGGTAAATGGTGATCACCAAGTTTTGATTTTTAATATGATTTTGAAAGGGGTTAGAAAACATTTAATGGTTAGAGTTTGAATTTGAGCTAATTAGTGTTTGGTATGTTTGCATCTGTTTCGTATGTAACACCATAACTAATCATGTTTACACGTAGGTTTACATATTAATTAACCTTTTTTATATGTTATTATTATTAATATTTTTTTAATCAAAATTGGTGAATTTTAGTGTCTCTTAACGTATGCAACAATATGTCTGATTTGTTTTTTTACCAGTATGTGCATGTTTGTATGAGTATTATAATGTGTGGAATGTATGTTTGCATCTGTTTCCTATATTTGCGTCTGTTTCGTATGTAACAACAGAACTAAGTTGGTATAAATTAGTTACCGATTTTTTATTTTGATTTTTTGACTTTTCATGAGGTACACATGTTTTACTTTTCAACAGCAGTTGCATATGTTAATCAATAAAAAAGTCACTTATTAGGAATGTAATATTGCATATTATAGAGGAAGAATTGGGAAAAAACTCTTGAATGGAATGTCATTGATCATGGGATGAAATCTATGTTTGCGTCTGTTTCATATGTAACAGCACCACTCAGTTGGTATACATTAGTTTCTGTTTTTTTACCAGATACAAAGTTTTGATTTTTTAAGTTTGATAATCTTGATAACTAAATGTATAAAACAATGTTTGTTTGTATCAGTTTCGTATGTTTGTTTTGTAATCCAGTTGGTTAACATACGTTAAGGGGGTGGGCTTTTACATGTAAATTGATGATTTTTGTTTTATTTTTGCAGGTGAACATATTTTTTGCATTAAAGATGAAGATGATTATCAAGGATGAAGTGTAGACAATTTTTTTTATTTATGATAGTTTTTTTTAGCATTTGTTGATTTTGTAATGACCGTTTTGTTTGTTTTTAGCACTTTGTAAGAAACAATTCTTGTGTACATTTGAATGTTTTTTGATCTATAAAGTTTTTAATTGATTATATACAATCCGTGCAATTTTAACGTACGCAACACTGCATATGTTACATATGTAACATGACGTGCTGACAGATTTAGGACCATGGTCACAAAAGTATGAGAGAGAGAGAGATGATGTGACATGTGTGGGGTCCACTTGTCATATGTGCTTTTCAGAAAAATGGCATTTGACCATTGTGCATTTTTTTTGTCATCTACCTTAATAAATCTATTAAAATAATAATGTAGAATGAATTTTAACCATCCATCTAGTTTGATCAATGACTCTAAATGAGTTTACAAGGTTTCTTCAATTTAGATGGGGTTTTATTTTAACCTCCCCAAAATAAATTACATCTTAAACAAAATGGTAAATCACCAGCTGGTTTGTCTTCATGCGAAAATATGTTATTTTATTTTATTTTATTTTGAGTACTATATCATAACTTTATTTTATTAATGATATGATATAGATAAATATACTCTGACTAGATTATACCCCGGGAGCGTCCCGGGTTGAGAAATTTAATATGATACATCAATTTTACATATGAAATAGACTGATGTATAACTCTAATATTAATATCTAACCTAAAACAAATTAATAATGTACAACTCCAATGCTAACACCTAACCTAAAAGAATGTAGAAATTTAATGTAACTCTAATATTAACACCTATCCTAAAGACTAAACAAATGTACAACTCTAACATACTAATATTGATACCTAACTTAAAACAACGTATAACTCTATTAACCTATTCGGCTCTGGTTGAAAAAAAAATCATATTTATTGATTTAAATATAATTAGTGACTTGTCTATACATGATTAATGATTTACCTGAACACTTTGTGTTTTTTTTCCTGTATGAACAAAACCCCACAAAAAAAATTCTCCGTTTTTTATATAGCACTATGGTACTCGTTGGAAAGATAATAAAACGCTCTTTAATTTGGTGTAATTTTTTTCTTTAAAAAATCTCGTATATTAAAGATATTAACGTTTAAAAATTATGAGAGGAAACATGAGGGTGAAAAATCCAATTTTGTTTTTAAATTATTTTTTTTCCTAAAATATCTCAATGCCACATGGGATGACACATGACATACTCAAGAAAGAGAATGTCTCTTTGAGTGTCATGTCATTAAAATGACTTTGGTTTATTATATGTATAGATTATTAAGGAGCGCTTTGGACTTGATTATTAATTTTAGACACGACCTGTTAAAACACGAACACGACACAATAATATATTGTGTCATTTTTTTAGTGAGAGAGAAAAAGACTTTGGAAGGGAAATAAACCTAGTGTTACGTGACACATTTAAGGGAGACGGGGCGCCACCAGAAAAAGTCACGGGTACCCCACTACCAGCACGGTAACACCGCCGTCACAAGTGCTGGTAGGGGTCCCGTGAATCGTTTTCTGATTCTATCTAATGAGCTGGTAACCGTTTTTTTTTTAATTAATATAATTCAATGTTTTTTATGATAACCGTCAGTTCTATCACATTTTTTTTAATTTAAACCATGTGTTTTAAAGATAATAAAAATAAATTAAAACAAAATTAAATAAAAAAACATAAACAAAGAATCTATGAGGCAGAATTCTAGCGGGTCGTTGAACCAAGGTTTGTGGTGGATTAACTGGGTTCCTATTAAGGTAAATGTCTTGGTTTGGAGAATCGTTAAGGGTAGAGTCCCTACGCGTGTCGAGTTGGTTAGAAGAAATGTTGGTTTGCCTAGTACTCTTTGTCCGCTGTGCAGTTCAGTAGATGAGGTTGTCCCTCACATTTTTTTCTATTGTGGGTTATCATCTGGGGTGTGGAGGCTTGTTTGGAGTTGGTGTCGCATTGATCCAGCCTGTTTTACCTCTTTGGAAGACATTCTGTAGTGGACTAACCCTCCTGCAGGTTCCGTTTCTAGGAAGGAAATAATCCGAGGCATTTTCATGGTGACGTGGTGGGCGATTTGGAAAGAACGCAATAAGGTGGTTTTTCATAATGCGGATCCGAAGGTGGTGGAAGTCGTGGCTTTGGTTAAATCTATGTCTTTTATTTGGTTAAAATATAGATACAAACGTTATAGGATTGAATGGAATTCTTGGGTTAGATTCCCTTTGTATATGTTGTAATTGGTGTGGTGAGTGGTCCTTTGTTTGAGGTCCGCCCCGTTTTTTGAATGAAGTTTTATGTTAAAAAAAAATCATTAATATTAAACATTAATAAAAATACATCAAAACATAAAAAAAAATAAAGCTTAAAGTTGGCGCATGAGTTGCCACGCTTGGACATGCTCAAATGTGCCGCAGTAACGACCCGCATAGGTTGCCTGGGTCTTCGTTTTCAGTCCAACGGGTCATTTTAAAGGGTGTGGGTGTTGTTGATGTTGTGTTGAAGTGTGTTTTCACCATTATCGTATGGTGGTTTATATAGTAAAAAATCCAACCGTATTGCATGCAAAAAAAAATGAAGTTTTCTAACGGTTAGATGAGACTGATTTAAATGAAAATAAATATTTTTGACTGTGTTGGGTGGAACGGTAATGAAAAAAAATCCAATCGCATTAAAATTATTTATTCGTTCAACATAACATGTACATTAACAAAAATGAAAAGCAAGTTCAAAAAAAAAAAAAAAAAAGCAAGAATGAGATGGGTTCAAAGGTTAAATAGAAAAAAACTTTAAAAAGAAACTAGAAGTTGACATTATAATATTGTAAATAAATATATGTTTATTATTAATAGCAGGCTAGTTAAGAAAAGAAAAAAGATGAAGGGTTTAACTGTAAATTTAGAATGATTAAACAAAAAAAAAGGTAAGCATGACATCACATGGGTGTATGGAATCTGATGCTGATATAAGCATGACATCACATGGTGTATTAATTCTAAATACCTTTGAGAAAAATGGGTACGGGTTGAAATGAGTTGTTTAAAAAGTGTTTAATTTAGCTTGAATTCAAACCGATTTAAAAAAAAAAGTTGCTACTATATTGCTAGTTTGCTACTATATTGTATATAAATAAACTAGTAAGTATATTCGTGTTACGCGATGGGATAACCGATAACGTATTTTGTTACGTTGTAGGTGGTTGTCTTTGAATTTTAGTTGATTCTCAAAAAGTTTGCTTAATTCACACGAACATTGTTTTACATCGCTTTGCTTTACACGAGCTATGCTTCACACCTACTTGCTTTTTGTTTTGTTTTGGGTGCACCAAGTTTGTATCACACGAACTTCATCTTGTATGGTTGTCTCACACCACTTCCCCTTGATCTTGATTAAATTGCGCACCCTCGTATCACACGACTTAAATCCATCTCACGTAGATTTTGGATAATCTGAATCACTCAAATTTTCTTTCAATTCTATCACACAGGTCTTCTTTGATCTATCACATATTATTATTTTTCATGATCGTATCACATGATTTATTTTCCTCCTTCATTTGTTGCCTACTTCTAACATACTCGATTTGTCCAACTCCATTTATATATTAGTTACATCCATCTTTTAGGCACACCAATCTTTTCCTTGCAGCACTTACTACATCAACAATTTGAATTTTTTATATTAAGTTTTTCTTTAATTAACTAATTATATTATATTAAGTTTTACTTCTAATTTTTTTTTTTTTTTTTTTGAAAGGTGAATTTCTTTTTAATCCTGTAGTCTTTGAGACTTGAACCCAATACCTCTCACTTACACAACTTAGGTGTTTTTAAAGGCTTTGCCTTTGCCAATGGACCACCACCCCATTGGTAGTTTTACTTCTAATTAAGGATGGATAGGTGATGGGCATGGAATTGTACACTAATCCGTGTGACACATTCTTTTATGTCTAAAACACACATCAAGCGTTAATTTTTCCCCCTCCCACTATACCCCATTTTGAATTAAAGCCTCATGCTGACTCGGCTGCCACATGGACCAATCATTGAGAGGGGCCTTAAATTTTTTCCCCTTCCACTACATCAAGCGTTAATTTTTCCCCCTCCCACTATACATCACACATGCTCTTATGTGTGATGTATTTTTATATGAAACATATCTAAGGTATAACAATAGCATGTCAAATGGGTCATAATTATGATAATTGTATTTTAACGCATTTGAGCTCCCAAAACAGATTATTACAACATTATAGTATATAACCTTTTATTATATTTAATGCATTTGATATTGTGAAGTGAACTACCATCAGATGTGTGGTTTGACTTGACTGGCTTCCATCTATAGGGCAATTTCAAAACCATTAGAAAAGATAGTCTTGGCATCCTCTCAAGACCAACAATGGATCAAGACACGACTTGCTCATATTAGTCAACGGTTTACACTCGCCTTCAAGAGAGAAGGCTAAAGACATCATGTGCATCAAGAAAGACGAAATCAAGAACTCACATTGCTCAAAACTTATACTAGCAAAATAATGTCATGATCTCCTAGACGCGTTTAAGAATTTATCATACGGACTTGAAGGAGGTAGCCTGAACGATGAAGCTTCATTTGGACTAAGCTTACTTGCTGTAGGAGCTGCACTTTGTTCCATAAAAGAATTGCCAGCCTGCTAAAGAACCACAAATATTAACTTCATCAATTAGTATAACTTTTGCATCATATCTATCATTTTGGATTATTTTGTATGAAATGGCAAGATAATTTTGTATAACTATTATTAACTTGTTTTAGAAAAATATTAATGAGTTTTGAGCTAATAACACTTTACGACAGAGAAAGGATAATCCTAGATTTGGCAATTCGACTCATTTACTGAAGAATCAGTTGATTTGAGCTGAATTTTATATCACAAACAAGTCAAATTGGTCACATGGGAATGTTTATCCGTAAGAGGAACAAGTCGAATTCACTCAAGTCAATTTTTTTTTATGCATATAACCTCCTAAATAGTTTTATTCTTGTATTTAAACTATTATAATAAAAAACATTGTTTTAACATTTAATCATAGCTAATTATTATTTATTTACAGAAAATGGACAAAAGTGTGTAATCTGACGCAGCCCCTCTAACTTGCCACCTCTATATAATACCAGACAAATTAAATCACGACTTATAAGCCACATATCGAATCAATGCATGCACATTGGAGATATCCATTTACACACACACACACACTTCTGAACAAAGTTCATATTTTAAAGAAGGACGTACCGAATGGACTCCAATGTTTTCGTACGCAGGCCTGTGTTGCATATTCATCCCATTGGTCATTTCCATGAAAGACATTTTTGGTGCATTGCATACTGACATCCTACCGACTTGTTGTGCAGATTCCATGACCTGCTCACAATTAGATATCATGTGAGTTGTCACTACTATCATCTTCGGTATTTAAAAAGATAATCATGGCCAAAATTAAATCAAGAGGGACCAAATTACAAAATACAATGTTACATTTTCACATGATTAGTCTTATGAACTATGATAACTATATTAGTTTCCCAAACCACTTACTGATTCCAACAATTGATCGACGCTCAATAGTTCAGACGTTTCAAGTGCCATTTCTGAATTTGGTTTGTTGTGATCATCATCATCAAGAGAAAAGAGTGGAGCGGCCTAGAAAAATATCAATGCATAATAAGTAAAAAACCATGAAAATACTAAAAATGAAGAAAACATTCAAGAGCATTTACCTCATCTTTTGCGTGACCCTTATTTAGTAATATCTCTATTGACCCGTAGTTTATTGGGCACACATCATCAGGCACAAATTTGTGTAGCAAGTTTTCCTCAATGCTTGTTATTTCAGACTGCAAACATACAAGAAAATTGAGTTTTTAAGCTAGATTTTTTATTAAAAGAGATATAACATTATATGACGTATGTACCCCTATGACAGTTTCCAAGTGTTTCACAATCCCAGCAGCCAATGAGTCTGCTGACTGGTTTTTTGTGAGCTTAATTGCTGAAAGGGAACTTAGGGCAGCCTTATTATCCTCTTTAGAACCATAACCGTTTTCAGTTTGATCCGATGCAGATCTAACGATCAACTTACAATCATCAACCAAACACAAATACGGATCAACCTGGTACCATGACAAATCATAAAGTTATTATTAAGAAAATGATGATCATCTAGTTAAATTAAAGGGTGGGAGAGGGATTTAGTTAGATTACATACCACCTTATTAGATAGTGTATCCTTAGCAAGTGAAACAAGAGGAACAATACCAAAAGCTTTCCCTGAAATGATTATCATCGAGGTTGATAATGTATAAAGTGATCTTCGACGCGATGGTGCAAGTGATCCTGAAAACACATTAAAATAATATAATTATTTAATACTTGCCCATCAATAAATCCTTTCGATTTTATAATAATGTTGTCTTCAAACCTACCTCCTTCATTGAGAGAAATATTTAGCAAAGAAAATGCCAGCTGGAAACCTCGAACTAATGCCTCACGGCTGGAGTTCTGCACAAGTTGCATACGTATAATAAAGTTACAACATAATTGCTAATAAAATCTTATATATATATATATAGGGTAGGGATCCTAAGAGAACCAACCCCTATTTGAGAACTGAGAGAACCATTCTGAGCCACACATTTCATATAAAGGCAAAAATTTTTTTTTTTTTTTTTTTTTTTTTTTTTTTTTTTTTTTTTTTTTTTTGCTTTAATCGCACATTTTTATGCAAGGAAAAAAATTTTTTTTATTTTTTTTGAATTTTTTTTTCATTTATACATATGTGTATATAGCATTTTTCAGCTATACATATGTGTATATTTCAGTTATACATATGTGTATATAGCATTATACATATGTGTATAATGCAATTATACACATGTGTATACTGAAAAAAAAATACAAAAAAAAAATAAAATTTTTTTTTTCCTTACATATAAAGCAGCGATTTTTGCAAAAAAAAAAAAAAAAAAAAAAACAATTTTGCCTTAGAGAAATGTGTGGCCCAGAATGGTTCTCTAGTTCTCAATTTAGGAAAAGGTTCTCATTTGAACCAAATCCTATATATATATATATATATATATATATATATATATATATATATATATATATATATATATATATATATATATTGTGTTTTATAATTTAACAAACAATTACCTTCCCGCAAGAGAACAACAATACCAAACTGTAGGTGTGAGCAATTGCCACATAATTTTCAGGTATGTTATCAGGGGAGATTGATTGTGCCCAAATTGAAGATAAAAGGATGGATATTTGATGACTACTGAGCCTAAGTATATCGGCCTCCTATAATTTTAAAAGAAACATAAATTTAAAAAGAAAATTAATTAACAAATCCATACGATAAATATGCCATAATGGGTGAAACTGTATAAGAACCTACATTATCGCTTTTTCCAACTTGAGAAACTGGAATTTTAATGCTATACGTTCGGCTATAAGTTGACTTGATTCTGTTCACCATTCCAACATTGCTGGTTTTCTTTTCCACATCTTTGTGAACTTTCTCTTTACCAAAAGTAGACGTATTTTTTTTCATCTTTTGTAAAAGGGCAGCTGAGGAAGAAAAAGCAGAAACATTTCTCGACAGTGACCTTGAAATATTCTTGGGATCAAATGCTATGCCAGCACTTGGCTGAGGACAAACAGAAGATGGTACAAGAACCACAGAAAAGATACGGTGTGCTCCAATTCGAGTTTCATTGTCTTGATGAACCATAACAGGAAGCAACTGATGAAATAGTGCTTCAGGAAATGCCTAAACATATTTATATATCAGAAATATATTAAAAATATATATATATCTAAAATTGGAAAATTGATTGAATATTATGTGAATTTACATAGGTACTGTTCTTGCCTTGTTGTTATATGCCATATGTGGCAATGAGGCTATAACTTGAGCAGTACGGTAAACAGCGGCAACTGTAGTTTGTGCTATAATTTCAGCAGTGGATATGTTTTCCAACATGGCAGCCATGATATCAAAAATCGGGCTAGAATCACCCACCTGATTGATCAAGAAATATTCATTTTTAGCAATATAAACGAATGGATATACCAAAAAAAAAAACTAAATACAATCAAGCATCTTAAACTGCCTGCATGGAGTAAAATGAAGAGAAAAAAATAGGTGAAAAGGGAAACAAATCAAAAGTGGTTAAATACGTATTGCTTATACATAAAACATCCTAAATCTTTTATCAGAAAGCTGCATTATTATTGGGCATCATTTTTCTAAATCATATGTGACACGCTATATATTTATAAAGAACAGGTAAATGTTCTGGAGAACAAGAGGTTCGGTCAAGCTGACCCATTTCAACATGTACCAAATTTTTACTCGTTTCACCCTGTTATGACTCTCCCATTTTGCGACATGCAGTAATACTATTCAAGATAGGAAAGAAGTAAAGAAACCTTTGAAGATAACTCCACAAGGCATTCATCAACAGATTCTTGGAACTTTATGTTCCATTTCATCACTTCGACTCCAAGGTTTGTATCATCGGTTAATGAACGGTAGATGCTTTCCTCAAATGTCTAACAATATCATTTACCGCACTCACTATTGCGCCAGATGGTCTTATCATTGTTTCCCGTGCAAGTGAGGTGATAACATCTAGAACGTCAATTTGCATGTTGGGTGGTTTAAGGACATTTTTGTGATCAAGATGCTTAACTAATACAGAAAGCAGAAAATGCATATGTTCTCCTGAAAATATTGAAGACGAATACAAATCAATCATTAACTATTAATAGTGAAAAACGAACATTAAGTGGATTTCATGAGCTATAAGTACCAGATTCATCTATTATGGTCTGCATGTCCTTGAGTACTGGGAATGCAACCCCACGTGAAGTGGGCCATAGATTCTCATTATCAAAACAACGGAACAAAGATTCAAGAACTCGACGCATGGTTGTAGCTTCTTGGGCTAACTTTGCCATGTTACGAAGGCACACACGGGCCCAAAAGCAAGGGTTTTTAGCATCTTCTCTGCATTAAAGGAGAAAATGATGAACACAAATGAAACAATGGAATATAAAGCATAGATTTGTGTGTTGGATTTGCTTTTATATGATGATAAGTAGCAGCAATCTAGTTTTAAACTCAATGTTGATATAAACAGATTCTGCTTCTAATTATGTGAAATTTAATTGATAAAATAATCAATTATAGATAATCATTGTCATACCAATTGCAATAAAACTGATTTTCTAAGGCAAACTTAAATTACTTATTTACCCTTCTTTTAAGCTAGTTTAAGAAACTCTTAGTGTCTCACTCCCATTGCACAAAGAGCATCAATTCTAAAATAAGAGAGTTTCTCAAACACTCAAGCATATGAGTATCTGATTATAATTATTCAATTTCACATAATCACTTTCCGAACTGACATCCAGACACCCCTAAACTATTTTCGATGTCACATTGTTGTCGAAAGGTGATAGTACTTTGGAAAAAAGGACTATAAAACATTGTCGTTGAAAAGTGATATTAATTTGGAAAAAGGACTTACATTGCCACGGTTACTTCACCCTTTTCATTAACAATTGCTCTCCATGATGGAACCTTCACCAAACAACTGGGAGAGATACTCATTTCATTTTTAAGCACAGCTTGCACCCGCCGGCTCTGGTTTTGATTGTAAGAGTCCTTTACCAAAGCTCCATAATTGTCCAAAACTACTGTAACAATCTATGTAATATAGATGAAAGATATCATTTATAGGGTCTTAATTCATATGCTATGTACACTAACTAACAGGTAATTATCTCACAAAAATAATTGTAAGGACTATGCTTACATTGTCAAACGCTGCTGACGTGTATGAATATCTGCCCATAAACCAAACCTACCAAAACAATAAAATAAATACGATATTCCATATCCTTTTAGTATAGCATAAAGAAAAGGGTAGATGATCCTTCACTTCCCTTTTGTTATCTAACTTACTAGACCCTTGTTAGGTAAATTATAATAGCTAAAGGCTGCAATTTTGACCCATTTATTATGGAGGGTCAACGTGGGTTATGTTTTATCTCAAACATATCAATTAGGTTAAACTGGTTGAAAAATCACCCATTGTATATTTTTATAAGTACAACCTTTTAAACGTCTCTCTAATTTTAGATTAAAATTTTAATAATTTAGGTTATTGAAATCTTATTTAATGCTCTGATCTCACCCTCCTGATACCTATTCTACGAGAAGGATATTATGGGGTTCGTTTGTTTATTTATTTTTTTATTTTTTTTAAATCCTTTTTTATTCTCATTAAAACAAAATACGAAAGTTACATCATGATAACAGGTAGACGGGCAACAAGCTGCGCCGCCACCCCTTGTTACTGAAATCATATTTAATGCATGAAATGTTATAGAAAGTCAGGACTGATAGACAGAAAGGAGTCTGTGGGTCAATCCAACCCTGCCGAATTCAGTTTGACCGCACTTAGAAGCTGCCCATTTAGACCTGTCTGATCCACCCATTTTGAAACCTCTTAATTGATAGCCATCTTGTGATTAAGTTACTGTTTTGAGTTTAGAACAATGATACAGAAATGAACAGCATACCATAGATGAAAGGGCTTGCAACCCAGCTGAACGAAGTGGCTCCACTCTCTCATCGGTCCCAACTTCTTCAGATAATTGACAAAGTTTAGGGATAAATTTTTCCAAGCTAAACATGTAAGTCCCGTCTTTCTGCAAATCACAGAAGGATTAGTATATAAAACAATGATTAAAAAAAAGAAATAATGAAAACTACATACCTGACTGTTTACAAAATCAAATAGTGTTTGGCATCCTATAATTTGCATTTCGTCTTGTCGGGTCTCATCCAATAGAGTGTGCATGATAGATAGCAAACTATTAGCAAAAGAGGCCTGATCACATAAACACAAAAAGTATTATTCATATGAAAAAGGAAATTATATATTTACGAATGCATGAAATAGTGAAAGAACACAAATGTACATAATATGAATTAACTCACATTTGATCCTTGCATGAAAATAATAGCTTCCTGTATATATACATCACAATTCTTACACCTCGAAAGTTTTGTTTTCTTAATTCCTTGTAACAGCGTTGCTCAAGGGCTGTGTTGATCTGGAGGTAAGATTGGAAGTTAACAATTGGGAATTTTAGGAAATTACATCACTTTCACATATCCGGTTAACATTAATATTGACTATGTTGACTTACAAGCATAAAGAATTTGACTATATTAAAATGTAACATCTACAATGGAAACAAAAACGTACCCTCGGTATCCGTAAAGGGTTTCTCACAGCATATTCACAAAGTTTACCAATCTTTCGATCGTTTGGTTCTTCATCCTTCAAAATCCAAAACAGAACACGGTACATAAGTCACGAGTTATTAAGTCAACAATGCAAATGCTAATGCTAATAACATATACTAAAACATCTAATAGACCACTAACCGGTGATTTAGGGAATATATCTGCAATCAGCTTCCTGTACCTCTTCACAGGCTGCCTAGACCGTGTTCTCAATCCCGGGCAACAGCAACAAAGCACGCCACACGCTGGCACAACTTGCCTTGATATCACCCCGGATACAACGCTCATTTTCAATATTTAAATTACAACAAAGATAATACTCTATAATATATACCAAAAGGTGACAAACATAAAAGAAAAAACATATAATCCAGCTTCCTTCCCTTCCAAACCACGAAAATCCTCGCAATTCAAGAAGGGAAGACAAGCTAAGAATCCAAAAGAGGGGTACTTCTGCAAATGCCCCACCAGCCTGTAACAAAAACAAACAAAGAAAGAAGATAAATATAAAAATTGAAATTCAGTCAGGCATTTGATCAAACAGGTGGTGTGCATAAATATTATTCATGATGAAACTGAAAGCCCAGATGAAAGAAAGATTAATTGATCAAATGGGTCATTGAAAAATGCAATGTTTAAGATGAAAGAACCTTCAAGTCGACGCCTGTACGGAGAGAGGCAAGAAGGCTGGTAAAGAAAGGTTAAAGAATTTAAAGAATGTACCAAATCTTAAACATTTGGTGCAACATTGTTCTTATGTGTCTCCCCCTGAAACCAGTAACCATTCCTGGTTTCTCTCTCATTATTTCTCTCTCTATATTTAGTAACTTTCTTATGTGAGAGAGAAGTTACTGTACAACTTCCCGCACGCTTTTCAAAATTTTTTTTAAAAGAATGGCATGTTCGTTATTTGTTGGCCATATTCGTCTTGGCGACGTATCCCATGGCTTCTCCGACGAAGGGGGTGACTGTCAATGGTGGCTGATGAATGATGATGGTGGTGTTTGGAAGCTGCTGGGTTGATCACGAACACAGAAGAGAAGAGAAGGGTAAGCTAAAGGTTAACATGAATCATGATGCTTGAAGAGTAGTATTGATTTTCGGTATTCCAAATGCCGATCATACCTATGAGATGTTTGGGTCTTTTGGTTACGTTGGTGAGCAATGTTAAAGAAATGTCCTTTATGTTGGCTCAACCACAGGTCAATTAGGCCCTTCGGTGTGGAGCCCGCATAGGGTGGGCAAGCCCATGCCGTCCCGGCAACGGCATGGGCGGCAAGAATATGACTTTGGTGCCGGGCCTCTTGATTTGTTTAAGGTTTTTTTTTAAGGGAGGGATGATGCTCCTATCACACCCTTGGACAATCATCATCATGATGTTCATACCCCACGATGACGTGACATCTGAGGTGAAGAACCATTATAGATGATGGACCTCCTCCACATCGAAACGCCTTATTTTCATTAAACGAAACTTCATTACTATCCCAAGAACCCAGCAAGTAGCTAGTTGGAGAACCAAAATAAGTACTTTTAAAAAAAATACGAACTATAAGAACGGTTAGACCCACCGTAGTGGGCGTGATATCGGACGCTATTTTAAAAAATAAAGCCCCCCACACCGTTACAGTGGGCTTTATATTTGAAAAAGTGGTTGTGGCGTGATACAAATAACGCCGGAAACAAAATTCCCCCACCAATCATGGGTTGCCAGTTGCCACCTCATCTCTCTATCTTTTTATTATTATTTTATTATTTTTTAATTTAAAAGATAAAATAAAATATTAATAGGGGCTTTATAAATAAAGCTCCTACCACTACACCCTTTTTTCACTTTTTCTCTCTATGCTGACTCAGCTGCCACGTGGACCAATCAGAAAGGGGGGCTTTATAAATAAAGCCTTAGACTATAAGGAGTGGTGGGGGGAAAGAGGGGATGAAACGCCATGTGGCACTTGTGGGACCCCTGTGGGGGGGAAAATAATTGTGGGGAGTGGAAGGGGGGAAGAGGGGGGAAGGAAATAATATTATATTGTGTTAAAGTTAAAAAAAAAATCTGACCAACCAATGCTCGCCACGTGTCAAACCCACCTCCCCCACGCCAGTGAAGCCCCTCCCGCCCCACCCCCCACGCCAGTCTCCCGCCCCTACCGGCGGCGGTGTTCCCCCCCCCCCCCTTCCCGCCCCTCTCCCGCCCCCACTCCGCTTAATCTTATAAAGCCCCTCACTACACATGGTCTTATGCAAGGATATAAATTAAGAATGTTATTATGTGACATTTGGTTGGGCCTTTGAACTTATACACAATTCGACTATTGATGGGACAGTGGACAATTAGGACTCAGACAATATGCACCTAATTAGACCACGCGTAATGGTGGGTGAAAGGAATAATTTTTGACACTTGGCAATGTGGGGTCAATTATTAGGTAAAAGAGACTTGAAATGGGTAAGGGATGTAATGGTGAGTGAAATTTGGTGGGTGAAAGAGGGTAAATATATAATGGTATTATATTTGAATGAAAAAAAAAAAGAAAAAAAATAAAAATGAAATGGAAGGAAGTGATTGGCAGGAACAAAATTTAACTCACGCGAAAATTTTCGCGTATGGCCTTTAGCGCCCCTTTAACATGGGGGTGCGTGGGTTAATTGGGTGCCAAAAGGGCATTTAACGCCCTATTTCGCGAGCCATTACACGTGGTCTTAGACAAAGTCTCAATTATTTTGACACATACAGAACCTTTAGCAAGACACAATAAATAAATGAATAGAAATAACCTTTAGTATCTCTGTTTCTATGTATTGGTGATACCTTTGGGGGGTTTATCATTGTATTAGTAACTTGCTTGTACAATATGATCGTATATATTTGGTGATGAATAAAATTGTTTGCCGTTCAAAAAAAGAAAAGAAATAACCTTTAGTCTATGGATGACGAATACAACCACCAAGACACGAGACGTTATGAATAGTATCTTAGGGCGACTGACATGACAAACGAGACTTGGAGATATACATGTATATATACGAACCACGACTACTTTCTTCTCCTTCCGTGACAACTACACATTAATGTATTGATATTGCCGCAACGCGTGAGGTAAAATACTAATATCATCATACAGTCTCCAAACTTCAATAAAGTTACTTTTTACTCTTCTTTGACAACTACACCACATGTCAGTGCTATGCTGGTTCCGCCGCAACGCGCGAAATTAAATTTCTAGTTGGTTATCAAATATCAAAATTTTATTATTAATATTGGGAGATGGGAGGGAAATATTTAAAGGTGGGCTCGAACTCAAACACCACTTGTATATGACTATACGGGGGACGGGGCACTCCTCGGGTAGTCTCACTTGGCTACCGTTGTCAATCGATAATATTACCGTCACCTTCTCAGCAACGGTTAAAATCTTCACCGATCGGTAACAAGGTGTGATTTTGACACGGCAACGTAGGGTTGGGTAGGGTTTGGCAACTTTGCGGAGAGGGCCTCGTCCCCCGTATTAATTTATGTGTATTGTGTCGGCTTGTTAATGTTCATTTGCAAATAAAAATTAGGGTAAAAATATACCAAATAGATAACTTTGATAAAAGAAAAAACCAACTTTAAAAAATAGACACCACTTTTTGGTATTTTCAAAACTATTTAGACCAATCACCAATTAAAATGCGCTAAATCAGCTCCGACGGCTAGTACTTAGCCAATGGCTAGAGGGTACTTTTTTTAGTGTTTAACAAGTGGCTTGGCTTTTTATTAGTGTTTAGTATGAGGCTAGAAGGTTAGCTCGCATTTTTTTAGCTAGCGGCTAACTTGATTATTTAGGGAACCGGTTAGAAAGTTGTCTATTTTGAATAGTATTTTTTTCTTCTTTCAAAGTTGTGTATTATCCTATATATTTATTTATGAAGCTTCATGAATAGTGCATCTTAACTGGTTATAACGTTATTTATATTGTTTTGCTTGAATATGTTAACAATAAGCTTTGCTTGAATATGTTAACAATAACCTTATTTATATTATAACAGTGAGCTGAAAACTTTTAAATAAACAAGGAGGTTATGTTTCATATATGATTATGTCATTACCACATTTTAACCCCTCTCAACCTGTTTCCCTTGCAACTGTGTATAAAATTTCACCCGTTTGACCCATTAGAATTAGACGAATGTCCAAATTAACCTGTTTTTACATAAACAAGTTGAAATACTCATCCCTAAAATGATCAATTACATAACCCCTTAAAATAAATTTGAGTAAAGTATCGAACCAGAAGGTGCTTTGCATTCTGTCTGTAACGCTCAGATTTCGTGCCTGTAAACATAGACTTGAGCCTCACAGGATTAATTGTTGAAACCGACTTGCCAGATGGTTCAGCCCCATCATGGTCTTCTTTCACACGAAGAAGAACCGACTCATCTTCTCATGTGGTATTGAAATAACCACTTCCGGTTTTATCAAGAAACATCTCATCCTAAAAGTCCGTTAAAAGATTAAAATTTTAATACAGATCCATAAAATACAAAAAGCTAGAAGGGTTCAAGAGCTCAAATTTGTATATCTTGAAGTTCAACCGCCGAAGATAACCAAACAATGTCACCACCATACTTGTACACATCAAGTAACGCTGATCTTTAAAACGCATGGTCCAAGTTGAGCAACGGGTCAAAACGGATGATTGGAATGTTATTGTCCAAGTTGAGTAGAACATATATTTTCTCTTTCATGATTTAGTTGTGTAAATAGTGCAATAAAACATCAAACACACCTGCAATCAAGGACTTGCCATAACACGATTCATGTTTTTTGCTTTATCAAGCCTTATGTATGAATACGAAACAACTAAAGTCAGAATACTTGCATAAATTGATTTGCTTTTTAGCAAGGCCAAACACGACCCCTCTTGACTCTTGTGGCAATTGTGGCAAAGTTTAATGAAGTCAAAGTCTAGCTCAAGTCATGTTCCAATGGACTAATTTACATAAACATTAGTGTTTTCGAGTCACCGCTTAAAGATGCACATCTACACAACATCATGGTGCCTAAGTGAAAAATAATGACCAAAAGTACATAATTTCATGTTCAAATCAAGAAACTGAAACACATAAAGTACCTTTTATATACATTTAGGGTAAATAATGTTGGAAATTGGAAAAGCATACCATTCTTCCACACCGAGTGAATAGACTTTGGGCATCTTCAACCGGTTCGACCCATTTGACTTGTTCCCCTTTCAACTTTTTTTTTTTTTTAATTTGAACCGTTTGAGATATTACAACCAATATTGATTTTCTTTCAAAACACCAAATAATAAACAAAGAAACCCCAACAGTCCGACTGACCGGTTCTGAGAACATTACAGTAACTTTAGGCAAGAAAATGTAGCAATTGTTAGTTTGTTACCTATCAGCACCAAAAATGAGCTTTGCACCACCCTTATTGAAATCTGCAAGTCCAACAATGAATAACAACAAATAAATAAATTTCACAAAACACTAAAATCACACAACTGAAGATCAACAAATTCGAATCAAATAACGGTATAAGTATAAGTCACTTAACGGGTCATTAACAAGCTTTTGTTCTACCTGTCTTACAACATTAAGCACCGGAGGTTTCCCTTCCTATTAATAACAACAAATAAATTTGCATAATTGATAATAATTAATCAAGGACAATTAAAGAAGTATTAATAAACCAATAAAAAACATGATCACACTGACTGACCTCAGTTCTATAAGCACCCAAGTTCTATAAGCAACAGTTATCTTTTTTTTTTCACAATAAAACAAAAACCAAATGCCACTATCAACAAATCAATACATCCATAATTTCTATAAAGCCTAAAATCTAAATTTGAAAACCCCCAAATTGTTTTTATGTTAAAGATTAAAACTTGATCACTAAACTAACAAGTGATCAGTAGATTACATAACTTCATTATCTATTAAAAAGTTGTAAAAAGAAAAAAGGGAAAGTAGTGGGTCATACCCCTAAGATAGGATCTTCAGGAGCACGAGTGATTTGGGAGAAGACGTAGGTCGAATGATCAGATGAGAAGAACCGGGAGAGACAAAGAGAGGCAGTGAGGGCAAATAAAAACATGATGAAGAATCTGATGATGAAAGAGATAAGAAAGAGGAGGAATATGAGATGAACGATGCAAAGATCATAGATTAGGGTTATGATGAAGTTGAATTAAAACAGGATGTCGAAGAGTCGATAATTGAATAATGGGTTTAATGGTGGGGGTATGGATGGGAAAGGAAGGATAGTATTGTAAATTTGCTTTGATATTGTAAAGGAGGGGATGGGTGAAATGTCTACACTACCCTCCTAAGTGTTTTAATTGTCACAACTATGCCTATAATACCTTAATTTTCTTGTTTAAATATGTTGTACATATTGCTTGTTAAGTTATATGAAAATGTAAATTACTAAATGGTACATCACTCCTCCTTAATAAGATAATATAGATTTTGAGATTTCATTTTGCTTAGGTTGGGTTCGCTTCTAACATAATCAAACGTTGTTAACGCTTTAATCTTAAAATGTCATTTAGGCTCTCGGCTCTACCACCTCCATCGCGTATGTCATGCTTTGCGGTTCAACGGTTGTTGGCTGATGTGACCTGTACTCATGCTAAAGAGGTAGGGTGTAGAATTTTGTGTTTTGTGGTAGAGACTTGTATTCCACGATTGAGGGCAAATTGATTATAAACACATTAGACTCACCAAACCATTACAGTTCTAATAACATTTGATTAAGTTATCAACACTTGTACTGTTCATTGGGTGCAAATGTGGTAGTTAATGTTATTAGTCATCTAACTACCATATTAGATCTAAAGAGGTACGGCTGCAATGTTGATTAAGTTATCAGCACATGTACTGTTCATTAGGTGCAAATGTTATCATCAGATTAAGTGGTAGTTAATAACATTGTAGACGAACGACGTATATTAGTCATATGATGTTGGAATTAGGTTATAAACATTGCAGGTCTAACATTACAGGTGTACGGCTGAGTTTATATTGACGACTGCTTTATTTTCCTTTCCTTTTGCAGCCTTTTGCTCATAGAAGAAAGAGGAATTTTATAGAAGAAACAGACTGTGTTTACTTTCTAGCCGAAGGAGTCAGGTGTTAATTCTGAGATCCTTCATCATGGTTATCTCGTTCATCACAGTGTAGTCGATATTGTTGCCTTTTTTGACTTTTCTCTCGGCCCGATATCGGATAGCGCCTTCATAATTAACATAGTGTACTCGAACTGGGAATGGGTCGAGTTGTTGTTGCATTTTCCTTCATGAGACCAGTGGCCACGTTTTCTGCATTTATCATATCTCTTGGCCCGCCTTTTTGCAGCGCTCTTTGATTGTCCACAAAAGGGTGGTTTATGTTCCATCTTTCTCCACAATTTTCTTTCGTTTGCCGTCTTCTCAAAAATAATTTGTAACATATCAGGTGGCAGACGTGGCTCAGCAAAGTGGAAACATCAGAGCAAGTGATCGTCCAGCGGATGCATCTTGAGAAAGCGAGGGGAAAGCAAGAGAGAGATGAGAGATCACAGAGAGAATGTAGAGAGAGGGCAAAGAGCAGGAGAGAGAGAGAGAGAGAGAGAGAGAGAGAGAGAGAGAGAGAGAGAGAGAGAGAGAAGAGTTCCAGTTCTTTAAGGTCTCACCGGTCAAAGACCAAATTTTTATCTTTGAAGAACTTTTATACTTTGGGCTCTCTTGTTGTGGGTCTCTCTCTATTTATTGGGCTCTCGATTTATTTTGGGCTCTCAAACTACTTTTTTTTAAGAAGATCTCCCTCTTGGCTCCGTCTTGTGTTGTTCCCTCCTTTGTCAACGGTGTTGCTTTTTCTTCAAACTTGCGGTCTCGTGCCCTCAGTGATAACAAAATTTTGAAGCTGCTGTGGTGACGCATGATCGGGACTCATTTTTTATTGGGTAAAAGAAATGAAAGGCTAAGGCTCAAAGGGTTTTCTAAGGGAAATGATTTATTTTGGGGGAGAAACCTAATTGGCTCTATCATTTTAATCTAGTTACTGGTTTTAAAACAAGAAAATGCATAAACACACAAGTTCTAACCGAGTCGGACTAAGGTCGGACATCTCTCAGGCCAAATGAAACGAGCAATATATAAGCGTGGTGCTCGTAAAAGGCTCAAAAACTCTCACACGAAAAATCGGGTAGGATAAGGTATCAGTTTTAAGCATAATTTTCGGGGTATTTTTCTACGTGCCATGCAACCTATTTTTCTACTTTATTTTATTTTAAATAGATCTATTAGGTTTTATTAACATCACCTACTTCGACCGTCCTTTGATGTGAACTGTTCGGCATAAATTCCTAATAGGAATCACTCGGACTAGCCTAATAGACTATACAAATCCATCAAAATGATCATCAATGACGCTACGGGTATCAAGCTGCTAAGAAGGTACCGGATAACGTATGATCAATGACAAATGACCCACAAGATAAAATAAAATAAGCATCAATAATGGTCCACCCTACACTTAAAATTTTGGTATAAATTTTAAGTGTAGAACTGGAGAAAAAGGCAAGAGAAACTAATACTCCCCTGATAACGACTAATCCTCTCGCATGTGAGAGAAACTTGCGTACTCCACATAGAGACGTCGAAATGGGGGCTCCAAAACACAAGTTGTCCCCAACCTGTCCTAAAATACTAGAAAGGAAAAATAAAAGTAACAACGATAAATAAAAACTAAGTCCTAGGATAGATACTTGTAACACCCCAACCGATGGCGGAAACATCGAGGTGTCACGGAGTGACGATTGCTCAATAGCTCATGGTACTAAAGTGTAAATTTGAATACATTGAATTGAATAGTTTATTACATGGAAAGGAATACAACGATTAAAAACGAACAATCTAAACTGAAATACATTAAATCTCAATCTATGTCTAAGTTCCAAAAGCTTAAAAGTGATCTCATAACAACCTGAAACATGTACAAAAATAATTTTGTCAACACATATAATGTATTGGTGAGCATACCCTATTTGAATACATATAGTAGAAAAGTGTTTCGCAATTCACGTGTTGTATACTGTTTGCAATTATGTAATAAGTAGTATCCGTTCAAAATCAACCCTAAATGAATGAGACTAACACATGACTAACAATTTGAATAATGAATTAACAAGACAATGACCAAGATTCTCTCAACAGAGTCTCAAGGGGGTATACCATAGTACTATTCATTGAAATGTCAGGCCCTCAAAGGTTAATGATTTTGACAAGTCATAGACACACAAATTAACACAAGCAAACACACATGAGAATTGCTATTTTAGTAAAAGGAAATAGAAACTTGATAATAGGTACATGAGTCACCCCAAAATAGTAAAACAGTAAAAATGAGAAAGATATACTCACAGTTTGCGAAAGCGATCAAAATCCACTTAAGCGGTCGTGAGCTAAGTAATGGGAATTCCGAGGAATTCAACCTATAATGTGTAAGCATACTAATAAGGAAATGTCTAAAAAGTCTAAGGTAACTAGGGTCTAAGGCATTAGGGTTTGCTAAGTCGATTTGGGGAATTAGAGTTTTTATGATAAGTCGAATTAATATAAAAGAATATAATATACCAAAGTATGTAAATATGATTTAGGTAATTTAATTATTACCAATTGAATATTTAGATAAAAAAATGTGTTTGAATAATTAAGACAAAGTAATTTAATTAATTACTTTCACTAAGTTATTGTAAATAAACTAGTTTTTACCGGCGTCGCGCGTTGCCACGACGACCTAGCGTTTGTGACGTTATTTCAAGCGTCACGATAATGACAATAACACGTTGCGGCACGCTACGGATCACAACATGCAACATCTTTTCTATATATGCAGGCCACACCATAAAAATTAAGAAAAGGTAAAGCAGAAAAGCATCAAGTATAAAAGGAAACTTAGGTGATTTATTACCTTTTGTTTTTTTGGAGTAAATTTGTGAAGAATTGTGGACTAATTTAATAAAATAAAACTGGACTCCACCACAAAAGGAAAAAATATAAGTAAGATATAATGCAGTACACATGTACTACACTTGTAGTGTATATTTGTGCCTCAACAGTCAACAGACATAACAAACAATTGTATTGACCAAAAGTGGAAGAACGAAGTAGTCTTTCTCAACACCACCAGTACACCACAACCACCATAGCGCCACTGCCGAAGCACAACCACCACATAAGCATCGCAGCCACCACTTCCAACAACATTAATCGATTCTTTAAAAGCCCTGTCATCTCTCTATCTACTTCAACAAAACCACCGTCACCACCACGCTTACCACAACCCACCAGCACCATCACCGCTACATGCTCAGGCGAGTCTCCAGCCTGGATGCGAGGTGATATGATAACACCACTTCCATTACGGCAACGAAAGGTAATAACCGAACTCGCCACCGAGTCTACGTCACGTTACCGCCCATCTTCACCGGCCGTAAAAACTCCGGTCGTCAAGATCAGATTATCCGGTGGATCACCACCATCATCACGAAATAAAGATTGTTCTTTTTTTCTAAAATAAGTTCCAAACCGAAAGGTTCCGGGTTCAAGATCACGTATTTAAACATGATGAAATGGTATTGTTAATCGGTGTGATGGCCATTTAACGGTTGCCAAAAACCGCCACCGCCCCGTAACCGTAGACTGTGTTGGTATCGTCGCCGCGACGGTTCTCTAACCGTTGTCACTCACGCAGCCAATTGAAAAAGACGACGGTTGGAGAGATAGAATTGAAGGACTTGACGGTTGGAGGGACGGAAAATGAAGAGCGGAGGCGGAAATGAGGATAACGGAAAAAATCACTGTCAACTTTCACCGTGAAGTTGATATTTGTATATATGTATAATACCATAATCATAATTGTTTAAATAAATATTTATGAGTTACACAATGATCCCACAAATTGTAATTAAGATTTTCAAACATTGAATTATTTCTATTTTATAGGAAAAGTATTTATAAAATAGATATTTAATAGTATAAATAAATAAATGATTAATTATGTCTAATTAAACATAAATAAGACTAATAATTCAAGACATGATCCAAAAATGCTATTTTTTTTTTATAGAAAATGGATGATTTCTGATGTAAATTAATGAAAATTATTTTCTCACAATTTTTATAAACTTATTTATATTTAAAACTGATTTAATGAGATTAAATCATGTTTAAATGATTAAAAATAGAAAAATTAATAAAAATAAGTGTTTTCTGGTCCAATAATTTTTATTTGAGTTCATGATGATTAGAAATAATTGCCCAAAAAGTTTGAGATTAAAATCATTAAACATGAATTTTTAATCAATTAAATATGATTAAAACAAATTAAATCAATAAAAATATAAAAATAGGACATTTTCCAGAAAATAAAAGTGTGTAAATTTTCTTTATGGTGTCAAGAAGCTATACCTAAATTTTCATAATTTTTAGGTAAAAATTCGATTTATTATGAATATTTCAAGTTTAATATGTTTATTTATTAATATATAGATATTTAAAAACAAAACTGAATAAAAAAAAACAAGTGAAAGGAGTCTAGTTCGCTGTCAACAAGAATTGAACCCAAGCCTTTTTTGTAACACACAATCACACAAACCACTACACTACTAGACATGTTTGTTGAATAAGTTTGAAATTAAAATAACTTAAACTTAATAAAATGCATCATCTTCTTCCTCAATTCAACTAGTAAAACCCTAACCCTATCCTAGATTTAATAAACCCATATACGACTGAGATAGCCCTCGATAATATAGGGCTTTTAAAGAGCATCTAATAGAGAACAGAACGGCATGAAGAAAACGGACTTACATGATGATTTAAGAACCGAACTCGAGAGCACAATATCCGGAACTAAAGAACCAAATTGGAAGCCTTAGAATACGATTTTGCTAGGTTTTTTTTGTGGGTTCAGAGCGATTAGCGGTGCAGAAAACAAATGGCATGGTTAGTTTATATAATGGCTGCTTAACAAACGCGTTCGAGTCGCTTCAAAACTTCCGGTCGGTTACGACTTGAAGACTTGATTAAATGGTGATTAAACGCGGTATTAACTCATTTAAATGATTGTAATGCGTTGGACAAGGATGGAGAAACGCCTAGCAATAATAATAATGGTTAAAGGCGCATTAAAATGGGGGTTTGAGTCTCGCTGGACTCTCGCCGGATCCGGCAAGGAACTCGGCCGGAAAAACGTGGAGGGACAAGAGAGTGGTTTTGGTTTTAAAAAAACTTTTAGGTATTTGCAGAAATGGCCCCTCTAAGTTAACTTAAGTTAGTTTTATTATATCTAGTTAGTTTTTCCTTTATAAAAAACTTAACCAAGTTAACTGTATTTAACTTTTTAAAACTCTAAACTTTTATAAAACTTGAAATTTTTATAATATCCATTCCGGATGACGTTTCAACATACGCGTTTGCTTAAAAACGTATACCCGATCCAAAATAAATGATTAAATTCTAGTTCACTCTAAAATTAAATTTGAAAATGACGAAACTTACAGGGACTATAATGGAAATATTTGAAGGGCTATTATTGTCAATTTGACGAAAGACGAGGGTGACGGATGTCACAATACTAGTGCCGAGGCACTAGCGGGTGGTACGTGTCCAGCATGCATTGTGCATGCAAATAAAACCATCATCCAACATGTCCATACACTCATCCATAAACAACCACAAAAGAAAATAAAAAGAAAATAAAATAGTAACCGCCAACTATCATGAATAAACCTACATAGAGAGGGAAAGTCAACCCGAGCGGGTGCGGCGAGAGCGGTGGCTGGGACAGGATCCATAGGTAGAGCTGGTGCAGGAGGCCATGTGCCTAGAGAAATCTTCTCGAAAGGACCGGAACTCAGCAGTGAGTTTGTCAAGTCTGTCCATAATGGCACAGAACATACTCACGCGCTGCTGTCGGTCGGTCCAGGCTACTGGTGGTGATCCTGCCCGGGGTCTGGAGCTTTATCGCCTGGCTGCAGCTGATGCTCTGGTCATCTAGCTGCAGCCGCTGCTGAAGACTCTGCCCAGCCGGTCTCATCGGCTCCCTCTCACCATATGCATCCTCAATAAAGCATCATCGTCCATAGCTTCTAAAGCAGCTTTGACACCCGGAGTGGCAAGATGTGCCAAAACATCCTTACAAACAGAAGAGGACTTAAAAGTGTCACTAGGCTTCACATTCCAACCCAGGGTATACACCCCTTCACCTTCCAAGCTTGTTGAGCCCTCAATAGTCTTCAACAAAGCAACATTTGCAACAACCTTCTTACCTTTAACTTTCTTGACAGCAACTGGAACCTCATCAGGCACCACAATTTCAACACCTTGATCCTTCTCATCTTCGGAATCCTCTATCTCATCGCTTACATTCACAACTTCTGATACATCAGCCGGCTTGGCAGCCTTCAACAAACGTCGGCTAGATCTCCTGGTTGAAGCCTTAGAGGATGTAGCCTTCGAGAAACTCTTAACATTGGGAACATCAACATAGTCGGTTCCATCATACCTCCCCTTCTCATACTTAGTCAAAGCATCCTCACCCTCAACAACTTCGGCATCTTTAAAAACCACCTCGGAAGCATCATCACCCTTGATAAAATCCAATGCAGACATGACTACAAAACAAACAACTAGGAGAACCAATAAAATAAGCAACAAACAAACAAAAAATAAGGAAAAACAAAAACAAAATCATGTGCATACCCTGATCACCCTTCATCAACACAGGATCTCTACCCTCCTTATCCCACCGAGTACTAATCCCGGACAAAACCAAGAAAGGCTCGCCGAAAGGACGAAGCCTTGAAGGACATGATCGGATGGCGTTGAGGAAGTTCTCGTCTAGATCAGACTCTGACAGTTCGACTTCATTCAATATAGCATCAGGATGTCTCCAAACAGGCTTAAAGGGAAGAATAGACTCGAAAACCCAGAAAAATTTCGTTTTCCATACACCGACCGTAGTCACATGAGAAGAAATCAAGTTAGTTTCAACCGGAGACGTTTCGAAAGTATACCAATCGCCATTTTTGGCCAATCGGAAGAAACACCTAAACATGAGAAGGGTGGGATCATAACCAATGGCTCTACATAAAATCTCAAAATGTAACACACGCCCCAAACCATGAGGATGAATCTGACCAAATGAAACCCTATAGTATTCAAGCACATTTAACAAAAAGATAGAAAATGGATGACGAAGATTAGAAAACTCGAAGTGGCGACAATACAGAGCAACTGAACCACTCGGACACTGAGAAATTGGGTCTGTAAGCCCAGGAGCAACCGGATTGAAGGACAAATCAATGTCCCATTCAGAGCAGAATGCTTCAATTTCCTCTTGTGTAAGGGAAGAAAAGCTTACAACCATGTCCTTCTTTGCACCCATGATGCTTCGAAGGATGATCAGGGCAAGAAAACGAAAAGAAATACTAACCTGAATATTGCAACGAAGAAAACCCTAGAAAAAGTTGAAGAAACCGTCGAAAAGAAAGAGTAAAGTGAAAGATAATTATGTTTGTGAAGATTTAAAGTCTGGTTTTAAACTCCTCAAATAAAAAATTATTATAAAGTAATGATACTTTGCATTAAAACCATAGCCTGAAGCCTAACACTTGTCACATCAACTGTCAATTCAAAATTCAAATCCAGAGACAACAAACCGCCCAAGCAAGCTCTCAACCCTTGAACCTTCCAAGCAACCATAAACTCACTAAACAGTCAGAAGCCTTCTAGCTACACTACAAAGGCTCCTGACTTGGGGGGGCTGATGACATGGGTAGCATAAGGCAAAATAGTTTAACAATGTTATATAACTACGCTTAAAGGGTTGAAAGGTACAAAGGTTCGAGGGACGGAGAAGCACTGATCAAAAGATGACTTGTCTTGTCATCCTTTTCCTCGGTCAACACAAGCAGCTGTCACATGGAGACACTGCAGCACTCGGACCGCAGGTCCAAAGCCATACTCGGCCTAAAGTGGCATGTCCTCAAGTTGCACTACAACACAAGATAATATCCCTTCCTAAAGAAGAAGATACTTGTGCTATAAATCAGAGGCTTCTCCATTAGATCTGATTATTCTCTCTTACACCTCTTCTATTCCCTTTGATCTTGCACGTGTAGAGTATCTCTCTATCACACCAAAGATCCACTCGAGTTTAGAACAACACTTCTGGTCTTAAGTCTTACTCAAACCAGAATTCTAACACTCAAAACAATATTATCTTGAACCTCCTTCTACGTTTTGCAACGTAGGAGGACACCACGACCTGCGTTAGGCAGATTGAAACCCTTCAACCTTTTAACCCTTCCTTGGACCCAGAACTAACGTTAGACCCTTATTTGTTGTAGCAACAATTTTTATTCTTTTTGCGTAACTTGCGGCAAAAAACCTAAGTATCGTAATGTTGTATTGCAACCCATTTGTAGATCTCGCTGCAACGCGCGGGTAAACCCACTAATGTTTATCAAACAAGCCATTGTGTTGGGCTTCGATTTCACTAATAAAAGCACATCAAATGGCACTTCTAAAATCATTTTTTCCTTGTTTGTTCTTAACAATCTATGACTATTATACACTTAATATAAGATCGATGAATGTTTCAACCCGAACACAACCAATATATTGTTAATATGAATGATACATAATTAGTTAGCAACAATTTAAACAACCAGTTATATCTCTACCTCATATAGTTGACAAACTTGGTTTAATTCGAGACTAAAACCCGAATGAAAATTGATAATAAGTAATTGACACTAATGACTAAAGTTTGGAAATGTGTTGTGTTCAAACTGACATGTTGACCACGTGAATTTGTTACACTTTAATATATAAAATCTTTTTTTTTTTCTTGATCAGCAAGTTCCATTTATATAAAACAAGCACATCAGTACATGCTAGTAAGGTACTAGCTATTACAATACAACACCAAAATTTTATATACAACAGTACCCAAAGATCACCTTCAAACAGATGGTATTTCAAAAGCTTTCCAACTTTCCCAGGTCCAGCTCGATGAATCAAATTTGTTTTTCACCCAAGTAAAAGTCACCGCTTGTAATTCGCCGAATAAACCGTCTAGATTCACCCTTTTGCCTTGAAAAGTTGCAGCGTTTCTAGTCTTCCATATGGTCCAAGCCATCGCTAGAATGATGATATGGACCCAACTTCGTTTCTTGACTTCAATCCTCTCGTCCTTGTGTATCAGCAATAGATCTTTCACGTTAAAAGTGAATATATTCGGTATTCTAGTCCATAAGCTAATTCTGTGCCAAGTCCACGCAACCACATAACAGGAGGTCAACAAATGAGCAGCGTCTTCATCCGAACCACCGCATAACTTGCACGCCACTGACCCATGAAGTATCTTCCTTTTGTGCAGCCCTTTCAGAGTAGGAAAACGATCTTGTTCAGCCCTCCACATGCAAATTGAGACCTTCTTTGGCACCCCTTTCACCCACTGGAACGGGTAGAATGGAGTGGCGAAACTAGTTAATAGTTCCCTGCAGGAGGAGACCGAAAATAGCCCATCCGGAGACCCAACCCAGCCCCATGTATCCCTTGAATCGGACAATAAGGTACCAGCAGTCAATGCATTGCATTGATGCAGAGCTGTCAATTTCAAGTTACTACTAGGTTGGACTTTTATATATAAAATCTTATATTTTTCTTAAAAAATATGATTTGGACCCTCCTTGTTGGACTTTTATGTAAGGATGAGCATATTGCACCGAATACCGAACCGATACCGATCCCGTACAAAACCGAGGGTGTTAAGTATCGGTACTCACATTTAGAGTTTTTTGGTTTTAGTATTTTCAGGATCGGTACGGGTATTGGGTTTTGGGAGTTTTTGGGATATATATATATATATTTTCGGGATCGGTATCGGTTGGTACCGATACCGTCCCGAGCTCATCCCCACTTTTATGCCTCATAATCCTCAATAAAGAAGTTATAGTTCCGTTATAGATTCTCTCATCAACCAACCTGAGAACGACTTCTTGAATGGCTTTACACAAACATGCACATGCTCAGAGAACAAATCACATGTGCATAGACAGTCTAGTTCATTATCTTCACACCCAATATCAAGAGCATTACATGTAGTCATGTATCTAAGAATAGATCAACACAGAACACACTCAAACTTAAGTTAAAACTAAATTGGGTCAAAAATAAGTCAACACGAGACTTGTTTCATAAAAATATAAGTGTGTAATTGATCAGTTTAAACATTTTAAAAAATGTAGTGCATAACAATCAAATATATATTTAACTCTCTAAGAGTCTAAGCTTTAAAAGTACCACTATGTTCTCTTTCGACATGTTCGACAAGCGAGACTGGGTCACGAAACCCTTTGCTACATTTCGGACACACGTCTAACGTCACTTTCATCACACCTTTCTTCTCGTGAACTTTCTCCACGTGATCTATCAAATCTCCAATCTTAGAAAACTTCACATTACAAGTTGGACATACCTCCACTTGACCACCGTTGCTCGTGCTCGTGCCTGTGCTCGTCTTGGTGTTCCCACCCTGACCGCTTTTAGGACCACTCAGTTTGGCTATTCCGGCTTCAGCCGAGGCCTTAACAGATGAGGCTGCCTTGAAAAAATTGGTAGCCCATTTTGATGATGATGATGATGCGGGTCCTGATACATGGGTCGCACGTTTTGGTGGCGGGTCTTGTTTGACCCGCCAAAAGGGGAAAGAGGGTTCGGGCTTTTTAGGACCAGGGCAACTGTGGTCGGGTCCAAACCTGTGTTTGAGGCAGTGATCAATGGTGCAGTCGCGGCATTTGATTGTATTTGAGAAAGTTAAGGTTTCTTTACAGCCCCGAACAGGGCATTTCTTTTTGTTGGTGACTTTGGCATAGTTTGATGGGTCACAGTCTGTATTAACATGTGATTCCCATGTGATGTTTGGATCTTGATCAGGGATTAGATGAACCCCTTTCGCGCAGAGTGGACATACGACAACAGTGATATCATTCTTGCTGGCATTTGGACATTGATGTGTACTGTAACCTCGATGTTCCAGACAAAAAACCTGCAGGAATATTAATAATCCGTGAATAAGATTTTCATATTCGTGGCAGACAAATCAGGTTTCCGCCAAGCAAACGTTAGTTCTTTAACTAACACACTCAAGGTATTTACTTATCTCGGGCAAGTGACAGTTTTGACCCTTTTACCTACAAATGAGTCAACTTGGGGTGTTCATGGTCGAGTTCAGTCGGTTTTGACAAAAAATCTGGCTGAACCAGTAACTACATATGCAGGAAATGACAAAGCAAACACAGCCAGGTTAGGTGGGTTGGATCAGTTCCAAAAACGATTCATGAATCATCATCATCATCATATTCATATTCAATATACATAACTACGAATTCCAAAAACAAAAAATACAAAAATATATTGTAAAAGTTAAACAAAGGGCTTGGTTTACACTGCCAGTTCCAAGTTCAAACTATGACGCGAACGTTAAAAAAACAAAGCCGAACCATATAAATCTAAAACCGGCGGGCAATTCAGTCGGTTTCCACATAAAAGCCCCTAATTTAAGTTATATTTCTATCTCTAACAAGCCAAACTTATTAAAATAAATAAAGCACTCAACCACAAAGACCTCAATGAATCTTCCCTTTTTCAAGTGCTATGGCTTCTTGTCCTAACAATTTGGCAAAAAAAAAAAAAAAAAAAAAAATTGTTCTTTTCTAAACCCTTAAAAAGTTAGGCTTTACAATCCCTACAACATACCCTTTTTACTTAACCAGAAACATACATAAACCTTACTTTCAACTGTATGTTTTATAAACCTTAAAAAAAGAAAGTTATAATAATAATAATAATAATAATAGTAATAATAATAATAGTAATCATAATAATAATAATAATAATAATAATAATAATAATAATAATAATAATAATAATAATAATAATAATAATAATAATAATAATAATAATAAAAGATAAATATAAATAATAATAATAATAAAAGATAAATATAAATAAATCAGGCATCAAGCTATATATTATCAGTTGAACAATGAATAATATAATAAAACAACTTATTATTCATCAAACATCAAATGAACACAAGATTAACAAAAAACCCTGAAATTCCCAGAAATTAAAAGAGTTGAAGATAATTGAATAGAATAGAAAAGAAGAACCTTATTACAAGAATCGCAGGTGAAGGGAAGGAAATCTATAAGCTTACAATCATCAACGGAACATTGTTTACCAAGATTTGGGATTGCCGGCGTACCCATTCTCAACCTAACCAAACAATATTCTTGTTTCTTCAAAGTCAGCGCTGCTTTTCTTCTTATTCTTCTTCCACGACTGTTCGGTAATAATAATATTAATCACACGTTTCGAGGGTGTTTTTAAATTTTTATTATTGGCTCTACCAAACATATTGTGGACTAGGGGAGAATGGGTTTCTTGTGGGCCAGACTCTATTGAAGTTGTAAGAGGTGCACAAATCGGTTTTTTCCTGGTTTTGGTTCGGTTAACCGGTTTTACTAGTTTGTCCATTTCTTTACTTTAACCGGTTGTTAATTTAACTGTTATTCACTTTAACTGATTTGGTTATTTATTTTAACTGTTCACTTAATAGCCGGTTATTTTCAAATTTTTTTTTTTACTTTTTTGGTTTTTTATTGATTAACGGATACATCAGTTACTGGTTAAAAAACTGGTTCCCCCTCTAAATGTCAATAACCGTTTACGAACCATCCGTTAGTAATAAGCTCCCGCTGATTAATAAACCGGTTAATACGTGCACCTCCACGCAAAGTTGATAAATATGAGAAAGATTGTGTTAGATAATCGTGTATTTATCCTTTTGCTTTTGATACATTTGGTTTCCTAGGTTTAGATACGTGGAATTTTTGAACTGGGTTAACGTCTCATGCATAATAATTGTTCGACCCTTAAGGCCTTTGCTTTGTTTTTAGCAAGATTAGTTTTCTATATTAAAAGAGGTTGCGAGGCAACTTGTTGCCTGTTACTGGCCACTTTATTGTTATCGTTCTTTGTTTATTGGATGTTATATCTCAATGTTTTTTTTACTGATATTGATGCTATCATAAATAGAAATGTCGGTGGGTTTTCCACCGGCATACCCGTATTTTCACAAAATTTGCAGTCCATTAACAATAAGTTCTCTATCACCATTCACATACTACACTAAAAATTAGTACAGTTTCTCTCTCTTGTTTAATTAAATAAAAAATTTTACACCTTTATTATTATTTTTTCTCTCTCATTCACCCACAACCACTTTAAAAAATAATAAAAAATAAATACAGAAAAACTTCGTTTTCCCAGATATCTCCAAATATACTGATGAACAACAGTGGATTCCCTATATCCCACACTCACAACCCCGAACATAAAATATGGGGGATGTATGCTCTTACACCTAAACTTTTATACAATCACAAATCTCTCCAATGAATTTCTAACTTTTCACTTTTATCCCATTTTTCTTTTCTCTTGTGTGTTTTAATGTATATATTGTTTACGTGTCTACAACTTATTACATTTCGTTTAACCATACTGCATCTTTATACATTTCTTCCGTGTGCTTAAACATGATCATTTCCCTGTGCCAACATGCGAAATGCACGCAAACATGCCCTTAAACATAAACATCATTGTACGTCCTCGCTAGCTTCACCGTGTATAAAAGGTGTCCCCTTCTTCTAATTATACATTTTCATGCTTATTTTTACGTACGTTTTCAGTTGGTCTACGTTTTGATGTACGAGTTACTATACATTTTGATGCCGCTAAGTCTTGGTACAAAGGTAAGGGTATTGTAGTGGTTAAGTCAAACCCCACTAAACAAACTAACCCGAGTTTGATTCCGTTTCTTTTATACGGTATTAATTAGATTTACTTAGGGGGGACGGGGCGCCACCAGAATTGGGTACGGGTACCCCATTACCAGCAGGGTAATATCGCTGCCAAATGTACTGGTAGGGTTCTCGTGAACCGTTTTCTGGTGCTTGTTACCGTGCTGGTACAAAGAAACGGTCCTTTTCTTGACCAATGATAATATGCCACGTTTTTCTTTCACCTTTAACCGTGTTTTATTTTTTGACCGTTTACATTTTGACCCTTTTTTATCTTATACCCCTATACAAATCACACATTCACATAAAATAAGTGCCACGGTTAACTTTCATTCAAAATTTATAAACCATTACACAATAAACATTAAACAACCGTAAACATTAATTATTAAATAAATCTCGCAACATTCACCATGACGCAAAATGGGTGAAGTTAGTCATTTGTGAACTGTAGTAGTCGCCGCGAGTGAGTTGGATTGCAATGTCTTCTTGAACATTAGGGTGCCTCTCCATCGTGGCTTCATAGAGGACGTTCCAACGAAGACACCTGGATCAGAGAAGAATCCACCTACGAACGAGCGAATCCTTGGACCGGTCATTTGTGCCGGTTAAATTATTGAATATCCCCGACACCCGGTGCCAAAACGAAATTGGGGTATCGACTTCATGAACCCATGTGTTTCTCACTACCAGGTATGCCCTCGTTAACGCGATATCCTCATTTGCATTCCACGGGACCATTTTTTATGAAACGATTAAAGTATAACCGGTTTATTGTGTGCCTTTTTTTGTTGGATTAAGGTGTTTTTATAGACCAAACCGTAATGGTACAGATTCCAAATGGTTGCAACGGTTTAAATGTAACGGTAATACCCGTCTGACTATTAAACGGTTAGTTTTCTCAAATTTAAATGAAAGAATCAGTGGAGTGCTGCCTACAAAAAAGTGTTTCAGTTAAGTAAATCAGTGAAGTGATGTGACAGTTTATAACTGGTTAAAATCAGTGAAAGATAAACTTTTTACTAAGAGTGCCCCTTTCACCCTTAGACATATACGTTTTTAATGTAAAAGATGTTTAAATACTTTTATTTAGTTTTTTTTTTCTTCTAAGACATCAACAAAGAAGGTTAGCCACTTCAATTCAATAGTGTTTCTCTTGAAGGTAAGACATATTTTCCCTTAAAAACCCAACGTACGTAAAGCCTATTTAAAAAAATGAATAAAAACTTAATGTGGATTCTTTTATAGACAACTTATGTATACAAATTCTTCATAATATATACTGTATACACTCAAACGCTATATATGAACGCATACGCCTACGTATATGTATGCATATGTTTTTCTTATAACGGCTAATTACACACCCTCTAAACATACTCCTAAACCTACTTCAATACCCACCATCGAACTAGAACCCTCAAGTCCTCAACCGCTTAAGGAGGAATAGATTTACTACACTAGCCATTTGTACATGTCTACGGAACATACACTCGGTCTTCAAGAATGTAGTATGATTTTGGTTTCTTCAGCTTTGGTACTCACAAGCATGTATGAGAATTACTTGCATTCAAGTGGATCTAATGGCTTCTCAACCTCGTAGACCATGACTGCAATGTTATCTTGTCCGTGGCAACCGGAGAAAGATCTCTGTTCCAGCAAGCACTGTGATGGATCCTGCAACGGAATTCATCCCCACAAGTTGTTTCACAAATTCAAATCACTCAAAAAGTTCAAAGTTTGAAGGGATCAACTGTTGGGAATCATGGTATCGTATACACAGCGGAAGCGGTTTATATATTTAACGAAACCTGATTATATATACTATATATATAATAGCCGATCAATATATATATATATATATATATTGTTAGTTAATTTTATTAATCCGATTAATAAAATATTCCCAATCAGGATCTCAGTTAAACGCGTATAAACAAATAAATAATAAACAACCATAGGGGGTTTAGTAATCAACCTTTGACGACTACACCGGAATTGTAACACGCGGGTTAAAACGAATCCTCGCTAGTAGGAAGTTCACACCGTGCACGAACCAACCGGGAAGCAACACTTGCAAGAAAGAAGGTGGTGGTTTGTGGTGGCTGATCGCCGGACCAAAAGAGGAGGCGGTGGCGGCCCTCTTTCTTAGGGTGGCGGCCGCAACTTCTTGGGGAGGAGGCAAGAGGTGTTTTGTTTTGATAAAAGTGTGATTAGGGTTTACTCCTTAACCCTCCTTTTATAAAAGGGGAAATGGAATTTAATAATCCCAACCTTGTGAGGTTGGAAGGGAGCAGTCCCAACTTGAAAGTTGTAATATAACGAACCCAACTTGTCAATGTTTTTATTCTAATGGTCCCAAACTAACCTCAGTTAAGTTTTTCTGTTAAGTGCCAACGTGGCAATCCACGTGGCAGTCCATGTGGCACAGTATGTCCAGTTGGTAAAAAACGTGGGTCCCACTTGTTTTTTCAATTAAAAAAAAACCTATGCATGTATTATTATATCTATCTTTATATATACCTATATAGGGTGAGGTTCCTGTACAAAGTGCATTTTTCGTACAAAGTGTGAGAAGTCTATATAGGCATTGTGTTTTAAATTTTAGGCATGATGTTTTATGTTCCTTTGGCATAGTATTATATAGAAAAACACAAAAATTAACAATTTAAAACACTAATTAATGTATTCTCAACATGCAATCTAAAACACCCTACGAAGATAGTAATCAGTGTGTTTTAAATTTATTGTCTAGAATACATTTGATTGTGTTTTAAATTGTAATGTTTGGTGCTTTTCTATATAAATCAATGCAAAAGGAATCAAAAACATTATAGCCAAAATTTAAAACACAATAACTATATAGACTTCTCACACTTTGTACGAAAAATGTACTTTGTACAGGAACCTATACCTATATATATATTCATCTGTGTATATATTATACACACATATATACAGAGAGAGAGGGAGAGAGAGAGAGAGAGAGAGAGTACAACCCACCTCCGACGACCACCACCCCACAACCGCCTGTCACCACCGTCCTCCACCACCCTCCCTCCTCCTCCTCCTCTGTTGACCCGACCTCGTGACCCGTCTCCTTGACTCGACTCTTGACCCGAACCTTGTGTCAACAACTGAACCACAACCACCAGCAACATCCCACCATCCCGTCGCCTATCTTCCTGACCTCCGTCGTCTGTCTGCCGCCAGTCACCCTTCACCATCGCATCCCACTTAACAATAATCCCTCACCATAACTACCTAGAATGAGGGTGAGTTAATTAGGGGTTTTACCTTGTTGTCAGATCTGGACCGATTGGAACTCGTGATACCCTCACTGTTGCCGTCGTCTTCCTCCTTTCTTTCCCACCGAGTTCTCTTTCTCCTTCCTCTTCTCTCTCTCTTTTCATCTCTTCGTCTCTGCGTATCTCTCTCTCTCCTTCTCTACGCATCTCCCTCTCTCTATAATAATCAGAAGGGGCTATGGGCGTGAAGGTGTTGGTCGCCAGAGCACCGCCAAGGGCGGCGAAGACCCACCGGTCTCCTCCTCTTTCTCTGGCTCACTCTCTCTCTCTAACAGTAGTAATAATAGTAAGTGTGGGGCATTGTGGAGATGAGGGGTTGGGGGTTTGAAGAAGGGTGTGAGGATTGGAAGCATGGTGTGTTATGATTTGAAGGATGAACAGAAGATATGGAATTAGGGTTTCAGTGTGGTGGTGGTTGTGGTAGACAGAGGAAGGTGTTTGTATATGTGTATATATGATTAAAACATGTGGGCCCCACCTCGTTTTTTTTAATTGAAAAATAATTATATTTGATTAAAACATGTGGGCCCCACCTCGTTTTTTTGACAGATACAACTTTCTTGCCACGTAGGACTGCCACGTGGGATGCCTACGTGACACTTAACTGGAAGAACTAACTGAGGTTAGTCTGGGACCAACCAAATAAAATGGTTGACAAGTTGGGACTGCTGTGGTACAAGTTTCAAGTTGGGACTGCTGCCTTCCAACCCCCCAAAGTTGGGATTATTAGATTCCATTTCCCCTTTATAAAACAATAACTTACATTAAGACCCCTTGCTAAATATCTTAATACTCTTTAATATTAATCTTATTAATATTAAGTCCCTCAAGTCCAAAACAATTATTATTTCATAAATAATAATCCATCTACTCATGAACTTATCTGATTCGTGTACCAACGTGTAATTCTTCGAATCGTACCGGGTCGGGTTACATTAACCTTGACTTTTTAATTACATCGGACATACTATATATCCAACATCAACATCACACTTCGAACTTTATGAGCCATTTGAATTTTTCAAACGGGTTGAATTCCAAAATCAGACCCTCATCAAAATATGTTTGCTGGGATCACCAACAGCCAAACCCCATTGATTCCCCAATACTAAGATATTAATTTAGAAAAACATCCTGATATGTGTCCACATGAAATATGTAGAAATCAAACGCCATGACTAGAGAGTTGTATAAAACAAACTATAGAGTGTGTATAAAATAACTAGCACCCAAACGTTACTTACTCAGCTTATGTTAGTGATTATGATGACACAAACAGACTATATGTTTTTAAAGATAAAAAGAAGTAGGGCCACCATATAAGGGGTTTCACTGCATGTAATTTGCATCAATATTTCCTTCCACAATATATAAAGTTATGATATAATGTTTTAGTACATTGGATGCAATCAATTAAATCAAAGTAGTTTCATGGAATCAAAGTCTTCAACCAAGTGTTTAGCTATATTTAGAACATATATATTAATTTCCTTGGTGGAAAACAAAGTAGCAGTCAATGTTTAGCTAGATTAGAATGCATAGACCCACCAAAGGATATTTGTGACTCTTTTTCTTTGAGTGCTATCATCGATCTCAATCAATTACTTTCTCGATCATTTTTATTCATATTCAAGGAAGTTAGGTTTGTAAGCAAATGTTTATTTTCATCATAAAAAAAAATTATAAAAAAAGGAAAAAACAACAAATTATAAAAAAGGAAAAAAAAAACAATAAGTTAGAACATGAGGAAGAACTTATGCTTCATGAAGAGCGAACTCACCTGGAAGAAGTTTTAATGGATCAGGATTTTGATGAGACCGAAGAGTGGATATGGGAATAGTGTTGTCCCATGGATTACACACACAAAACACTCACTAACACGATAATTGAACATAGTGTTGTCCCAGTTGCAAACAATTGCCAACTCGTACAGGAACAAAACAAGTAAACATATTATTCTACAGATACATCACCAGCAACCTAGTTCCACAACCACCTTCACAAATCCCTTTAGGAATCCGTCCTAAAATCCGATTACAACTCACATCAAACCTTTCCAAACCCACCATCTCAGACAACGAATCTTTCAACTTACTAACACAATTATTTAACCCAAGGATCAACAACTTGAACCTACTCAAATTCCTAAACATATCCATTCGTAAAGTATTTCGAGACATATCAACCACCTCCAGCAACAAACATGATTTAAATCTTTTAGAAACCGTACCAGATATATTATTACCATAAACATTAAATTCAATCTCCATAGCAAGAACCGCATAGCCCATACATGTTTAAAACAAGTACACTTGCACACTCCATTTGAATAATCCGATAAACTCTCTAATAACATGACTATTTAACATGTTGAAAAAAATTAATTTAACGTGTTAAATCTTTAAATGTTAAGTTTTATAAGAAGGTAGGAAGCTCAAACAAATATAAAGTAATTTAGCATGTTAGGTTCATTTTTCTTGAATCCACAAAATAATTTAACTTATGTCGTCATTTTTTAAAGGACCATATGGAAAACTGTAAAAAATAGTCATGCTCAAAACCAAAACATCCAACAATTTCAATTTAACATGTTAAATATTTTTAATTTTAAATCTTTTTAATGTTATCGACTTAATATAAGCCTCTGCACCACCAGGAATCATCAAATCAGCCACCCCTTCACATATATGATTTGTTGCAGCACAAAAGCAATAATTGGATATTGCGCAAGCAGTTGCAATGGAGTAGGCGGGTCCATAAACCCAAGATCCATATTTCTAGCAGCAACACAAACATGCCAACTATCTAATAAACTTCTTCCAGTAAAAAAACATCAACAATCGAAAGAAAATGCATCAACACGAAGGTCAATGGATAATTATAATATACACATAACTGTTTAGCAGAAAAGCTTTTAGATCTAGACGTTGAGTAGATAGTAATTATGCAACACATAACTATTTGATTTAGTCTATGGCAGAGGAGACATAAATATTGCATATTTCTAGCAGTAACACGAACAGGCCAACCATCTAATAAAATCATTTAACATGTTGATAAAATAGTTTAATATGTTAAACATTATCTGATTATAGTTTATGACAAAGGAGAATCCATATTTCTAGCAACAACATGAACATGCCAACCATTTAAGAAAATAATTTAACATGTTAAACATTATTTGATTTAGTTTATGACAGAGGATAGTCCTAATTTATAGCAGCAACACAAACATGCTAACAATCTAGTAATTTTCTTCTTGTAAATTGATAATGATGTAGGTCTAGAATCAATTTGGATGTTTCTGATGATGTAACCCACAATGAGTAAACAACAATAAGGCTTTATGGTATGGAGACGCCCCAGCCCCGTCCCTGCACTTTTGCGCCATCCCTCGTCTCAACACAGCCCCCGGGTGTGTCTCCGTCTCCCCCATCTTCCTAAGGACGCCCGGGACGAACCAATGAGGAGCATGCATTTATTTTTTGGACGTTGCTCTTTTGACCGTTTTAAATAGTCGGATTTAAAAAAAAAGGAGTTTTTTTTCCAATATAAATTCATACCCTTCAACTCATTCTTTTATACCAAATACACTCAAATACACTCTTTTCATCCCTTTTATTTCTAATATTTTCTATAAACACTCCTATTTTTATAAAAAAATATCATGGATTCATTCAACCCATTCAACCAAAACAACCCAAATAGAGGAAGCGAAAGCGGTGGAAGAGTAGAAAATTATGTCGACCGACATCTATACTTATCCCGAAGAAATATATATGGAGGTGTCCTAGGTGGCAATCTAGGTGGCAAGGAGACATAAACTTTTTCATGTTTCCACACCTACTAGCCTATGTCAAAACCAAAATCAATAATGATGATGTCGGCAACTCACCCCCATATACCAGGAATGAAGAACAAGATGAAACCGATGGGAAGTTTAGCGGCCATAAGACCATGGTCAAAGGCGACACATAAGGTGGTGACGTCTTAGTGTGGTCAGCAAGTGTGTCCGATAAAAAAAGATTTTACGAATTGTGGCTGGAATCTATAACCGAAACCGAAACATTATTTAGAACATGAAATAAGAAAGATGAAACGGAAAATGTAAAACGAAGACGAATGTCGGCCGGACAGGGCGGAAACAACGGTGGCGGCACGCTGCCCTGTGTGACACCCGACAAATTCAGGGTAACATTTTTCAAACATATAAGTCTACCTTAGTGAAAAAATTTATTTAACATACTTAACTGGGTCAGTTAAGTCGGAATACATTACGTATTTTCCAGGGTTCAATGATTCGGAGGATCATTGGGGGTCATCTTATGCACACACGAGTCTTGAGTCTCGTTGTTGGTGAACTTACATAATTGGATTAAATGATAAACTTGAACCGCTTCATATATGATGTGTAACGTGTAAATACGTGTTTATATGATGTCTATATGATTATACATGTTAAACATATGTTAGGATTGCATGTTCATGTGTTAGAATGAGTTAACATGTATTAAAATGCGTTTAAACGACAAAACCATAAAAACTAGATAACAGGGAAATTGGTTCGACCTGGTGGGGGTTTGAACCAGTTAGAGGGTCTCTCATTCGACCCCTACAGGGTGCGAATGAAGATGGGGTATAAATACCATACTTTGCAACTTTTCATCATTTCACAAACCCTAAACGCCTCTAAGTGCTCTCTCTCAACCCCAAACCTATAGAAAGGAGTTGATCTTGTTTTTCAAATTCTAATATAAACATATCCTCGATATCACAAACAAGAGAAGATTCAAGGTGTGTTCTTAATCTAAAACCATTTTCATCAATTTTAATTCGTTTTATCAAACCCTAAGTGTCCAGATCTGATTCAAACATGTTTTCATGGATAAAAACCTTTCTAGCATCTTTCTAAACAAAACCTTTTCATTAACAATAAGTTTTTATGCAAATAAACATGTGTTAATGATGTCTAATGAGGTATTATGTGTTATATGATGTTTGAATGATTGATAGAAGATAGGATGATGATCTATAACTGTTTTAGATGATGATTTATGATTATTATTGGGAGTAATTGATGATTGATGATGTTTTTTGCCATTTTAGGGGTTTTATGCTAGATCTAAGGTTTGTTCTTGATAGTATTGTTAATGTTATGATTAGGGGTTTTCATGTACATGGTAACCTGAGCATAATGATCTGTTTATGAGGTAGATTTGATAAGTTTCCATTTTGGGTAAAGATTACATGCATTGATGTGACATTTCCATAATTTGCCATTTTGGAAAAGTTGTAAAACGGACGGATTTCGAGATAAAATTGGTAATGATAGTTGACTGCTGTGATTTGTGATTTCCGTGATGTTTCCGGACTGTTTAGATGCGATTTGGTGCGTTTTATGAGAAATTGCAGTCAAGGGTCGAACTAAGAATTTCATTCGACCCATCGTGAGGTCGAATGAAGATCCCTGGAGGTCGAATGAACATCAAAGAGGGTGCGAACGAACATGACTTCCAACCCGTTCGACCCCACAACTTTTTATATGCATTTTTTTATGCAAACTAAGTGTTTTATGCATGAACCTTATGTGTAAACTATATGTACTTGAATAATTTGTGTAACGGGTCACCAACGGGATGTCGTGTCTGTCTGGTGTGTCGGGTTAACGTTTAAACACATTTCCAAACATACGTGGTCAAGATCTGGACAACCGGGGACTAGTTAGCCTACAGGTTATTAGTCTAAACACTTATGCATACATTATGATAGGTCGCCCGTAGTTGGGACTATCGGTTCAGGTTGGATATCCTATTCGTCTGAAGACGCAACCTAAGGTGAGTTTCACGGCCCCTCTTTCAGTGTTTATGTTTTCGGGGGAGAAACATGTTACGTACTTGTTTTCATACTGATCATGTTATGCTAGTGTTACCTTGTGTTCTTACTGTACGATAGTTCAGTTCGCCGTTGGACGGTAGTTCAGTTAGCCGTGGTTCGGTAGTTCGGTTGGCTGGGCTCGGTCGTTCAGTTCATCGTGGATCGGTAGTTCAGTTACGCCGTGGGTTGGCAGTTCGGTTACACATGGGTGTTACACACCTGGTATCGTATTAGCGGTTTCATACGCCTGGTTAGCATCCTTATAGCATAGCAGTAACATGATGGATCATTCAAAACTTTTGGAAACGTTTTACTTAAAACCTGTTAACTCACCAGCATTTTGTGCTGACGTTTTTAGCATGTTTTCTCAGGCCGCTAAGGTAGCAACTGTTGATAGGCGCACGATGTCGCACGACGTTTAGGGTTCATTTGCATGGTTTTTCAAACATTGTCAAACTTATATTATTTACGTTTTGGTTGTAAAGATGTTAAATGCTTCCGCTGACAGTTGGTTTATTTTGCAAACTTATTGAATGGTCTACGTATCTTTTACATTTAGTTGTCGTTTAGTGTGACCGTTGACTTGGATCCTGGTGTGTCACGCGTCTCGTGGTAAAACCTTGCATGTGGAATTTGAGGGTGTGACACCCTGTCTTGGGTTTTTCTCAAGTGTTGACGGCTAGGGTTTGGTTATTTGCAACGGAGACGGTATAAAACCTAGGTTGGCTTGGATACCATATAAAATAATAGAATATTGAACTAATATTATTAAATAGTTAGGTTACACCTCATAATTAATTCTAGAAACCTAATTAAGTCTACAGCTTATAATAATAAAACCTAGTCTATTAATATAGTACAATAGCATTTTATGTGCAGTTGGCATGCACTTTGACATTTGAGGCTCTTCATGCCCGCATCTTGTTGTGATGCTTGAATCAACCATCCAAATCAATACTTTAGTTACACCAAAAGATCCTGAAAGAAAAAGTAAATTATATAGATCTAGGTGAAAAAATGGGTGAAATTGTCAATAAAAAAAAGGGTATTATTGTGTAGATTGCTTTGATAGTTTGATACTTGTAAAACTTATATAAATATGGTTAGAAAAATTACATTCTTACACTTTAAAGGAACAAGCTATTTTTTTTTTTAACAAAGTCGTTCAAAAGGCTGCATGCTTTAAAATAAACTTTGGGTGATTTTCTACCCACTTGCTCCGTTTAACCCATTAGATGTTAATGGTGCCAAAATTAAAGTTATATTTAATTTACTTTTATTTTTTTGAAACTGAGAATGACAGGTTGATGAAATCATTGGAGGATATGAAGACGGGACGGGCAAAATATATGAGCAGATTAATGAACTCGATGACAAGATTCATGTAAAAGACGAATGCGTATTGAGTTTTTACTAGGATAAACAAGAGGCGATAAAGCAATTGTGCAAATGGACGGATTATTACAAGGACTGTTTTGATCATCTTCAACAACTTCTGAAGATAAGCACCGACATACATAGGCAGACGGAGAGGTAAGTGCATATGATCATATTGAAATAAATTAGCCGTTAAAAAATGAATTATCCGTAATTGCAACCTTTAATGACACTATGTGGTAAGGTTGTTAAAGACAAGTCACCATTTTTATAAAATGTAATAGGTGGCATTTTGATTAGGAGGTTTTGGATTGTTCATCACTTGAACGGTTAAACCAACTAACTACTTAAGACCACCAACTCAACTTCCATTTGAAGCATGCTAAAAGGATCGATGTGAAGTACGCTAATATATACAATTAATATATCACCTCGTAGTAGATTTGTCTATCTCGATAAGCTTCCGGAATATAAATTAGCAAACTAGATATATAAAAAAATGTTAAAAAGATATTCAATTGTATTATTTTAACACTCATGAAAGCCTTATTCGCACAATAGTCCACACGAAAGTCCATGCGAAAGTTAACCATGTGAAAGCGTCGTTTCTTCGTATATATATAAACATTTGTAAGCTTATGTTTTGAGTTAATAAATCATTAGAAAACAAAATTTCCCCCTAATTCTGTGTGATAACATATGTAGTCAAGAACCAAGATGAGATTTCAAAATTAAAAATTCAGTAATTTGACTCGCTGAATCAAAAAAGACCAAAAACATATTTTATATAACTCGGTTTTGATGCAAAGCAGAAAACGTGGAAATATAATATTGAAACGTGGAAATAGAATATATTAAAGTCGATGCTTTTTATATAATTGAGACATCAAAGTGTTAATTTAAAATGGGGCACAAAACAATATAAAAATAGTTAACTCTTTAGGGCACACCGGGTGATTCGTAATGGCCACCCCGTAATAGTGTGATGCCCGCGAAACACCACCCCTCACAAATTATCGTGGCCGTGATGGACAAATTCCGTGATGTATATCACGGTGAAAACCAACTCATTCTCGCTGGCCAAGAGAAGGCAACAGCTTTCTCAAAAAAAAAAAAGAAAGAAAAGAAAAAAGAAAAAGACAAGGTGGGGACCACTAAAATCATCACTCTCTCTTATTTTATTATAAAAAAGCCTAAAAAATGGTGGTTATATTTAAACCCCCCACCTTCTATTTTCACCCTCTTAAAGCGTCTCGATTAGGCCTAAGCGAGGCGCTTCGAGGGGGTAATTTATTTTGGTAGTTGTTTTGATGTTTTGAGTTGGTTTTTTTATTTTTTTAATTTAATAATGATAAAAAGTTAAAAAAATTTAAAAAACAAAGTAATAACCCTAATCATTGTCAATGACTTAAACTTGACATCATCAACCACGTATAGTCAATGGATGCGGTATGCGCGTTAAATTTCATTAAATGCGGCAATACTTGGATCCGGTTGGAGTCTAAAGCTTCGCGTGTCATCTGTCATCCTTGTGTTTCCAAGACACAGGCAAGTCCTCGTCTGATCCACACCACAAAACAACTTCAAAATTTCAACTTCCCGTTCAGGTGCTTAAGTCCACCTTGAAGACTGGATTCGGTGCAATCAGAATCCAAATGCGGTATGCGCGTTAAATTTCTTTAAATGCGGCAATCAAGGGATCCGGTTGGAGTCTAAAGCTTCGTGTGTCATCTTGGTCGAACTCATGTTGCAACATTCGTCTTGTGTGTGTTAGGGTCCGAAATTTTAGGCTTTTTAGTGGGTTTTTCCATCTTTGTGTTTCCAATTTTTTTTAATTAGCTTAAATCTCTCTGATCCATGGTACCTTGAAGACTAGATTCGGTGCAGTCGACGAACATCGTTCAAAATTTCAACTTCCCGTTCAGGTGCTTAAGTCCACCTTGAAGACTGGATTCGGTGCAATCAGACTCCGAATGCGGTATGCGCGTTAAATTTCATTAAATGCGGCAATCAAGGGATCCGGTTGGAGTCTAAAGCTTCGTGTGTCATCCTTGTGTTTCCAAGACACAGGCAAGACCTCGTCTGATCCACACCACAAAACAATAATCTTGAAGTTTTTTAATATAGCCATTTTCCCCTGGTTTACCAGGAATGGGTTGAAGGTGTGTGTTGCACCGGCTTGAGATATGAGTTTGATTAGCTTAAATCTCTCTGATCCATGGTATCCACTTTCAGGTTGTCGTAAAAAGTTGATACAAGAAGATGATCAGAAAAACAAAAACGATTAGCTTAAATCTCTCTGATCCATGGTATCCACTATCAGGTTGTCTTCATCGTTGACCGCTATCTCTCGGATAACAACTGAAAAGTTGTCTTCAATGATTGTAAAGAAACTTGAAAGTAATTACAAGAAGATGATCAAAGATGCTACAACATAACTTGCACCGGCTTGAGATATGAGTTTGATTAGCTTAAATCTCTCTGATCCATGGTATCCACTTTCAGGTTGTCTTCATCGTTGACCGCTATCTCTCGGATAACAACTGAAAAGTTGTCTTCAATGATTATAAAGAAACTTGAAAGTAATTACAAGAAGATGATCAAAGATGCTACAACATAACTTGCACCGACTTGAGATATGAGTTTGATTAGCTTAAATCTCTCTGATCCATGGTATCCACTTTCAGGTTGTCTTCATCGTTGACCGCTATCTCTCGGATAACAACTGAAAAGTTGTCTTCAATGATTGTAAAGAAACTTGAAAGTAATTACAAGAAGATGATCAAAGATGCTACAACATAACTTGCACCGGCTTGAGATATGAGTTTGATTATTATCGTATTTGCAACTTAGTTCCTTTCTCTCGAAAAACAAAAACGAAGGTTTGCGCGTTAGCGCCGATCTGATTGTTAAAAGTATCAAGACTATGAAATTAGTAAAACAACTGAATTTTACTTGCTTACATGAAAAGTTATTTTTAAATGTTTGGTAATATATTTTTAAATGTTTGGTAATATATTTTCTGATCAAAAAAGGCATAACTATGATGATCAGGAACATTCCAAATAACAGTTCAATTTCAGTTCAAACTTTTCAAACACCTGCAACATCTCAAGAGTCGAGGTCCTCTGAAAAAGACATCGTACAATGATTTGGACTTGCAATATTTGAAAATTATCATTTCTTGACATGCTTGGTAACACCTTGATCTGCAATATTTGAAAATTATCATTTCTTGACATGCTTGGTAACACCTTGATCTGTAATAACTGAAAATTATCATTTCTCGAAAAGTAATTAAAAACACTTAAAAATGAATTAAAAACAATTGTTGCGAGTTAGGTTTAGTCGGATGACCACGTACAATGATTCATCAAAGTTGTACAAAGCTGGATGTTTTTACTGGAAAACCAAAACTAGCAATAAACGAAGCGAAACGGAGAGATATTATTTTCTTGGCTTGGAAACAACTTAAAAGAACCAAAAATGAATTAAAATTATTTTTTGGTGATTAACAAATAATTTTAAAGAATTAAAAGAAATTCATTTTTTTTTAAAAAAGGCCAAAGCGCCTAGCTTTGGCCAAAGCGAGGCGCTTGAGTGCCTCGCTTTGGCCAAAGCTAGGCGCTTGAGTGGTTTGATTAGACCACAAGCGCCTCGCTTTGACCAAAGCGAGGCGCTTTGGCCTTTTTTTAAAAAAAATTGAATTTATTTTAATTCTTTAAAATTATCTGTTAATCACCAAAAATAATTTTAATTCATTTTTGGTTCTTTTAAGTTGTTTCCAAGCCAAGAAAATAATATCTCTCCGTTTCGCTTCGTTTATTGCTCGTTTTGGTTTTCCAGTAAAAACATCTAGCTTTGTACAACTTTGATGAATCATTGTACGTGGTCATCCGACTAAACCTAACTCGCAACAATTGTTTTTAATTCATTTTTAAGTGTTTTTAATTACTTTTCGAGAAATGATAATTTTTAGTTATTACAGATCAAGGTGTTACCAAGCATGTCAAGAAATGATAATTTTCAAATATTGCAGATCAAGGTGTTACCAAGCATGTCAAGAAATGATAATTTTCAAATATTGCAAGTCCAAATCATTGTACGATGTCTTTTTCAGAGGACATCGACTCTTGAGATGTTGCAGGTGTTTGAAAAGTTTGAACTGAAAATGAACTGTTATTTGGAATGTTCCTAATCATCATAGTTATGCCTTTTTTGATCAGAAAATATATTACCAAACATTTAAAAATAACTTTTCATGCAAGCAAGTAAAATTCAGTTGTTTTACTAATTTCATAGTCTTGATACTTTTAACAATCGGATCGGCGCTAACGCGCAAACCTTCGTTTTTGTTTTTCGAGAGAAAGGAACTAAGTTGCAAATACGATAATAATGTAAATAATAATAATAATAATGTAAAGGTAGATCATGGAAAGTTGAACTCAAGAAACAAAGATGAAACCGATTAATGTTCTTTATGTATAAATAATGACCCTCTGGCCAACCTGCGTAAAGGACTAAAGCCACATATAGTCCTTTACGCAGGTTTGCCAGAGGGTCACTATTTATATATAAAGAACATAAAAGTTGTGTGTGTGAATAGTGACCCTCTGGCAAACCTGCGTAAAGGACTAAAGCCACATATCTTACCATTAATACCAACGATGATTGCCAGTGAGATTGATAACTGGACAGGTTAGCCAGGTGTTTGTCAAAAAGGTAGAGCACACCACTAGAGCAAAAAGTTGTGTGTATGAATAGTGACCCTCTGGCAAACCTACGTAAAGGACTAAAGCCACATATCTTGCCATTAATACCAACGATGATTGCCAGAGGGTCACTATTCATATATAAAGAACATTAATCGGTTTCATCTTTGTTTTCTTGAGTTGAACTTTCCATGATCTACCTTTATCATCTCAGAGAGATATCTGTCAACGATGAAAGGGAACCTAAAACAATAGAAGTCCACCAAGACTAAAAGTCTTTTTGCAAAAAGGTAGACCACATCACTAGAGCAAAAAGTTGTGTGTAAGTTTTATTTAGCGTAAAAAGTTCATTGTACATATACCTCCTTATCTAAAACAAGTCACATCATTGTACATATACCTCTTTCATCGTTGACAGATATCTCTCCGACAAGAGAAGATGAAGGGTTACTACTCTGCACTTCAAGTAGAAAAAGATGAAGAAGAATAAATGAAGTCTATTATAGAGGTTAGTAGGTTACTCATTACCGTTGGACGTTGAAGGTAAACATGGACAGTGAGAAGTGAGATTGATAACTTCTCTATGGAAGTTGCTAAAATAGTTAAACAAAAGCTGAAATTGAACAGCTATTTGGAATGTTCCTGATCATTACAGTAAAATCCAGTTGATGGACAGTGAGATTGATAAACTGGAGAGGTTAGCCAGACGTTTGTCAAACGAACAATTAAAATAAACTTTTCATGCAAGCAAGTAAAATTCAGTTGTTGGACAGTGAGATTGATAACTGGACAGGTTAGCCAGGCGTTTTTCAAACGAACAATTAAAATAAACTTTTCATGCAAGCAAGTAAAATTCAGTTGTTGGACAGTGAGATTGAAAGGTGGCAGGAAAAAGCTGACATTTTGTTCCTTGTTGCAGAAAGAAATCAACAGTCGGATTGACGATTTTGTTTACCCTCCCATTGACATAAAAAATGTTCTTTTGAAAAACGTCTGACTGCAAAAAAAAAAAAAATAAAACTAACTCAAAAGACCAAAAAATAAAATTTTTTTTTATCCGAAGCGCCTCGCTTAGGCCTAAGCGAGGCGCTTCGAGTCAAAAATCAGCTTTTTCTGACCTCGTACCGAGGTAGTTAAAAAGTAAAGAAAGCGCCTCGCTTAAGCCTAAGCGAGACGCTTTCACGGGGTGAAAATAAAAGTGGGGGGGGGGGGGGGAGGTTGAAATAGACCAGGCCATAAAAATAGTAATGGGTGTGATGGAATGGGGTGTCACAAGGTTATTGGGTGTTATGGTTTTAGTGATAATTGTGAACACTACCACATGGGTTTAGTAATTTTTTTTTGAACGACATCTCGCTCAGGGCTATACATGAGCATAGTCCGGCCGACGTGGGATTCGAACCGGGCACTCCAGGGTAGGAAACAGGCTAAGCCTGAAAACCTCCCACCTCACCTGTAGCAAGTGGGAATCGAACCTGGCTCTCCAAGGAGAAACCAAGTCCTTTCCATCACTAGACCACATGGTCATTGGCACATGGGTTTAGTAATGAAATGTGATAAAATGTGATAAAGTAAGGTAACACAAGATAATTGGGTGTGATAGTATGATGAATCTGATAAAAGAGGTGACCACCCCTTGTAACTAGGGCTGCAAACGAACCGAACGAACACGAACAAGGCCTTGTTCGTGTTCGTTTGTTAAGAATATTATGTGTTCACGAACAGTTCATGAACACTTACCGAACGAGATCTTATGTTCGTGTTCGTTTGTTAAGAAAACACTCATGTTCATGTTCGTTTGTCAATTTTGTTCATGAACGCACACGAACACAAACGGACATTAATGAACACAAACAAGTGTTCATGAACCCAAACGAACGCAAAGAAGTGCTCATGAGCGGAAACAAACACAAACGAACATATATTAACTTTTGAAAAACATTGAATTCACATACATTAAGACATTAGTTAGCTGATCCCCCCCCCACCCCCCACCACCCAAAAAATATAAGCTAATTGTCAAAATATACTTGGTACTGGAGAAAGGCGTTATGTAAAATAAATAAAAATAAAGAATATAAAAAAGTATAAAAATTAAAAACCTTAATAAACTATCGAACATAAACGAACACGTTACCGAACGTTCACGAACATAAACGAACGAATGCGATCTCTGTTCATGTTCGTTCGTTTAACTAAACGAACGAATTTTTTTGTTCGTGTTCGTTCATTTATTAAGCGAACGAACACAAACGAACTTCCCGCCGAACGGTTCATAAACTGTTCGCTAAAAGTTCAGTTCGTTTGCAGCCCTACTTGTAACTATATAAATAAACAATAAGCAGTTCTATGAATCTACACCAATAAAAACACCTCTTGTGTTAACCGTACGTCCTAGTGGGCTTAAAATAATGAAATATTTACATTATTCCAAGTTTGTGTGTTTCTAACGTGTAAGGCACCTGGGTTATTTCTCAGCAAGTTCCTTCAGTGCTCAATCACATCACCAGTATAAGTATAAACACCTCTTACACCTTCTGCTTCAGTACTTTTCCTTGCAAATATGAAGTCGTTTCAAGCTTATAGGGCTCTACGGGCCGTAGAGGGTGTCAGTGTAATAAATGCTCAACCCTCTACGTCCCGTAAAGCCCTCTACGGCCCGTAGAGGGGAGTTTGGTGGGGTTCATTTAAACCCTATACGGGCCGTAGAGACCTCTACGGCCCGTAGGCAGTACGAGGTACGAGGTGATTGAATGAAGTGTCTGACATTCAGTGTGTCAGTCTGAAAAGTGTCTGAAAAAGCTAAACCTATACGGGCCGTAGAGGGCTATACGGCCCGTAGGAAACCTGGTTGTTGGGAGCATTAAACCCTATACGGCCCGTAGAGGCCTCTACGGGCCGTAGAGGGTCCAGATATATTCTTCTTCCTTGTCTTCTTTCTTCAGTTAACGAAAGAAAATTTAAAAACGCGGGTCACAAAAATCCGATCGATTCCAAGCTACCACGATGTCTTCGGGTCACTACAGTAATGGTTCGGATGAATGGGAGTATTCGTTTAGCCTATCTCACGTCTCGGAAAGCCTTTTCGGAGCCGTGGTGGAAACGTGGTGAGGAGGAGGTTAGCTCCGTTGTTCGCTATGGTGACGGGAATGCACTACCCGATTTGAACCTGCTGCCCGATTTGAATGAGGAGTACGTAGAAGAACCGGGGTCATTTTACTTGCCTCCGCCAAGTCATCCACAGTACGAGGGAGGTGATAACGGTGGCGAGGAACCTGTCCCGGATGTTTCGTACGAAACGAATCAGGTGTGTTTATGAATTTGCACTTGTTTATAATTTAGACCCGTGTATATTTAGACTCGTATATTTAGGGTTTGTGAGATATTTAGACCCGTGTACATATTTAGACTCGTATATTTAGTCCCGTACCTAAATTTGTTTTAGGGTTTGTGAGATTTGAACTCGTATATATTAGTTGTTATTTGAACTCGTAGGGTTTGTGAGATTTTGAACTCGTAGGGTTTGTGAGATTTTGAACTCGTATATATTAGTTGTTATTTGAACTCGTAGGGTTTGTGAGATTTTGAACTCGTAGGGTTTGTGAGATTTGAACTCGTATATATTAGTTGCTATTTGAAGTCGTATATAAATTTTGCAGGTATTCAGGTCTCTTAAAGACCTCGCAGAGTGGGTTTATCAGAGAGCAAAAGAAAATGGTTACATTACCGTATTCGGACGTACTGTTTCTGATGGCAGGGGGCCGAATAGGAGGGTAACATCGGCATGGATACGATGTGACCGTAGTGGCGTACATCATAGTGTAGCCACGGTTCGAAAGACGGGCAGTAAAAAATGTAATTGCCCGTTTCAACTAATAGGGAGATACCACTCCGGCCACGATGGTTATATTTTGGAGGTCCAAAACCAAACACATAATCACAAACCTTTCCAACACATCGAGGGTCACGCGTATGCTAGGAGGCTGGGTCCGGCCGAGTTAAAATTGGTGGATACACTTTATTTTCAAAATGTTACACCAGTAGACATACATTCGGCCGTTAGAAAACAAAACCCGGATAGTCACTGCATCTTAAGAGACATACATAACACAATAACTAAGGTTAAGCATTTGTTATATGGGGGCAGGACTCAAATGCAGGTATTATTATTATTATTATTATTATTATTATTATTTTTATTATTATTATTATTATTATTATTATTATTTTAATTATTATTATTATTGCTATGCAGGTACTCGAAGCCACATTGGTGGAAAAAAAATTTGTTTACTTCACCCGGAGGAATGCCTCGACAAATGCGATCGAGGATATTTTGTTTGTCCATCCCACCTCGCACAGGTTATGGCGTGCGTTCCCGCATGTGCTGATGATTGATGCGACCTACAAATCACAACCCATGGTTAGCACTATACAGGGATCGTCTTGATGAGGGGCGTAGGCTATCTCAAACAGATCCAGAGTGGTTTGACCTAACAGGCTGTCCTGATTCTTCTAATAGTTCGGTGTAAATTTGTTTTTATAATGTATAATGATTTATTAAATACATTTTTTTATTTTTTATTATTATTTTACATATACAATATGAAATGAAAACGTTATTTTATAAAAAAAACCTATACCACATAATTAAAACTAACAAAATTAAAAAAAAACAAAACTTGAATTGGGCCGTAGAGGGCCCTATGGGCCGTAGGCAATTTTTATCTACGGGTCGTAGGGCCCTCTACGAGCCGTAGACTTCAGGGAGATGCTCGTAGGAGACCCTCTATGGGTCGTAGATGGAATTAGTCTACGGGCCGTAGACGTCTCTACGACCCGTAGAGAATTTTTTTTTTTTCAAACAATTCGTGAAGTTTATATATATAAATCAGTAGTTTTTTAAAAAAAAATATGAGTCTACGACCCGTATTGGTCTCTACGGGCCGTAGACGATGATTTTTTTAAAAAAAAATTTGCTTTTCAGTGTTATGTTATATATTATTTTTGTGGGATATAAACCAGCGAACTGGTAGCCCAGATGGTCCCCATTGTTACTATAAGTGTGTATGTGTGTGTGTGAGAATGGATAGGCCAAGATCGAACCTCGTACAAACCGTTTTTTTAAAATTTTTTTCACCTACGGGCCGTATGGACCTATACGGGACATAGAAGAGTTTTAATGCCCATCTACGGCCCGTAAAGCCCTATACGGGCCGTAGGAAAGTTATTAAAACAGTTTTGAGCAGACGAACAGATCAGAAAAGCCCCAAAACAAACTTTCCCAACCCTAACCCAACCCCATCGCCCCTTTCATCTAATCCACCACCACCACCCTAATCCACCACCACCACCCTAATCCACCACCACCACTTCCTTCTCCACCACTGCAACCACCACCACCACCCGAATCCGACCACGAAAACCCTTCTTTCAACCCGAATCCATCACCATTTCGAAAAAAGGTATTTTTTTTAAAGTTAATTTTAATTAGTTTTTATGTTTAAATTAGTTAATAGTTGTAGATTATTGTTGAGGGGTTAGATAATTGTTGATTTTAGTTTTTTTTTTTTCAATTTTTTTCAGTTTTTTTTTTTTTTTTTTTAGATAATTGTAGAATATCCTATAGAATTGTTGATAATTGTTATTATTGTTGATTATTGTTGATAATTATTGTTGATTATGGTTTGATATAGTTTTGGCGATTCTTTTGAATCGCCAAAAACTATATAGTTTTGGCGTTTCTTTTGAATCGCCAAAACTATATAGTTTTGGCGATTCTTTTGAATCGCCAAAAACTATATAGTTTTGGCGTTTCTTTTGAATCGCCAAAACTATATAGTTTTGGCGATTCTTTTGAATCGCCAAAAACTATATAGTTTTGGCGTTTCTTTTGAATCGCCAAAACTATATTAGTTTTGGCGATTCTTTTGAATCGCCAAAACTATATTAGTTTTTGGCGTTTCTTTTGAATCGCCAAAACTATATTAGTTTTGGCGATTCTTTTGAATCGCCAAAAACTATATAGTTTTGGCGATTCTTTTGAAACGCCAAAACTATATTAGTTTTGGCGATTCTTTTGAATCGCCAAAAACTATATAGTTTTGGCGATTCTTTTGAATCGCCAAAAACTATATTAGTTTTGGCGATTCTTTTGAATCGCCAAAAACTATATAGTTTTGGCGATTCTTTTGAAACGCCTTAATTATAGAAACGCCATAACTAACTATATATTCTTTGATTTTGCAGTTATGGCACATTTGGTAGACGAGCAGTACATGGGCGAGGAGGAGGAGGAGCAGCAGCAGGAGGAGGATGTGGCCGCGGTGCAGGCGGGGGCTGACATGGCAGGGGGTGACATGTCAGGCTATGAGCATTGCATTTTTCTGCGCGTCGATTACGCGGGTGCCAGATTTCATAGGTTGAGGAAGAAGAAGACTGTGCCGGCGCGTGGGATTTCTTGGGCCGCGCTTCGGGCGTGTAGGGGTGCTGAGGCGATTGCCCGACAGTGGATCCCGGAAGGGAGCCCACTGGACAGGTTTTTCGACGACTTCTGCGCCCCGTCCCATAGGCCGTTGGTGATAGAGTTTCTATCCACCTTTCGGTTTCGCCCGCCCGGTGCCGGATCGTCGGACGCCGGATCGTCGGGCGCCGGATCTTCAGGCCGCCCACCGAGTGACATTGAGTTTTCCATACTCGGCGTTGAGTATGGTTATTCTCTAGATGACTGGGCTACGCACCTCGGGTGGTACACTCGCGACGACCTTGTAGAGGTATTAATATTATTTTTATTTTTATTATTATTATTTTTGTTTTTGTTCTTATTCGAAATGTTAATGTTAATGTTAATGTTCAGGATGTCTACACTAGGGCGGTGACTACTGTCGCTGATGACGACCTCTATGCGTGGTGGCCCACCATTGGCGGTCCCGTGTTCGGCAACCCGACAGAGAAGTATTATTATTATTATTATTATCATCATCATTATTATTTTTTTTCAATATCTTTGTTCTGATTATTATTTACTATTATTATGCTGTGCAGGGATAGGTGTGACAGGGCATCCAACATTCGTCACCCCGTAGTTCGTTACATTCACCGTTGCATTACTTATTCCCTAACGGCACGGGGGAATAGTAACGAGCGGGTGACGAAGACGGACCTGATGTACCTGCATTGCATACTCACCGGCAAGCCGATTGCCTTGCATCGGGTCATGGCCGAGTTTTTTGCCGCCTTCCCCCATAAGCCGTTGAAGGGAGGCCTCCCATGCGGGGGGCTCATCAGCAGGATTGCTGAGCGCTGCGATGGCGTGAAGTATTACGGTTATGTTAACCGTAATCGGTTTCCGTCACTACCGCCCAGGTATTTCGGTTATTAATGTTGTTGTTATTATTATTATTATTATTATTATTATTATTATTATTATTATTATTATTATTATTATTAATGTTAATGTTTTTGAGTTTCTTTCAGCCCAATAGGTCTACAAACGATGAAGGCTATGCTTTGTGCGGCGAAGAAGGCGAAGACGCCGGATCATGATGAGTACCACTATCTGATTGGCACCGGTGGCGTGGAGTTTGTGCATGAGCCGTTAGTACATCAGGGCCTTAGAGGTATTATTATTATTATTATTATTATTATTATTATTATTATTATTATTATTATTACTATTATTATTTGGGAAACTTGTAGACAACTTGTGTTGTCTGGATTGCCTAAAAACAGGGGAAACTCTGCCCAATTTTTTTATAAAATCCTGGAATATTATTATTATTTATTAATTATTTATTGTTATCCATTGCAGGTGATGCTGTGGAGGTCGGGTTGCAGTTTGTGCATGAGCAGGAGGGGGGCGGTCTTAGGACGTCGAGATGCCTCAGCAGCAGCCTGAGGACTTGCAGATACCGGGGCGCGTTTATCACTCCCTCAGGTTGCCTCCTGATGTTAGGGCGGACGTTCGTGCGGCTGCCGAGGAGGCTGTCCAGATGCGTGCATGGCGTCAGCAGCAGGACGCCTGGTGTCAGCAGCAGGACGCCTGGCGTCAGCAGCAGGACGCCTGGTGTCAGCAGCAGGACGCCTGGCGTCAGCAGCAGGACGCCTGGCGTCAGCAGCAGGACGCCGATACGCGTCAGTGGCGTGATCGGCAGGACGACGCGATGCGCTGGTTGATTGCTGGCCAGCAGGATATGTATCGCCACCTAGGCATGCAGGCTCGTGTCCCACCGACTTTAGGGACCAGCACGCACGAGCCCGTGACGTCCTCCCAGCAGCCCGACACGTCTTCGCAGGAGCCCGGGACCGCGCCGCCGACTGACTCTACGATGTATTATTTCTGATCATCTTATGTATTTAAACAATCTTTATTTTGAACGCTTCTGTTAACTTTTAGTTTTATTTTGTTGCGTATATAAACGATTAGTTTTATTTTGAACGTTTCTGTTAACGTTTATTTTACACGCTTATCGAGACGACGTTGGTTTATATTGGTTTATGTTATAAACAATTGTGTTCACGTTTTACATGCTTGTGTTAATGTATTACATGCTCGGGATTAATTATTACATAATTAAAATGATTTAAAAAAAAAAAAACCATATCTACGGGTCGTATAGACCTATACGGGCCGTAGAGGCTGCCTAAGACTGGTTTATGTTATATTAAAACTTTCCAACTAAGAAACCAGCGAACTGGTAGCCCAGATGGTCCCCATATGCTTAATAAGACTTTGTGTGTGTGATTGTGTGATAATGTGCCTAAGATCGAACCTCGTCCCAAACGTTTTTGGTTTTTTTTTTGTCTACGACCCGTAGGGGCCTATACGGGCCGTAGGCACCATAAAACACCAATCTTCTGCTTCTTCATTCTCAAAAATATTAAGACTACTTCTACGAGCCGTAGAGGCCTCTACGGCTCGTAGGCAATCATTAGCAATGATTGTATGATTACCAATCATTGGTAATGAGTACCTACGAGCCGTAGAGGCCTCTACGGCTCGTAGAAGTCTGAAAAAAGTGGCTCTACGAGCCGTAGAGCTCTCTACGACCCGTATAGGGTTGTCTGAATAAAATTACTACTTGTGCAAATATCCGGAGCCTATCAGCATATACTCATTTTCCTTTCACTAATAACAACACTACCTTCCACTGCAAAGTATGTCAAAGACGGGTGCAGTCCTAAGTGTGGGAACGTGACAATTCCATACCCTTTTGGAATTGGTGCGAAATGTGCTATCAATCAATGGTACATCGTTGATTGCAACAACTCAACGCCATATCTCTCTGCACTCAACCACCTCGAAGTATTGGGTGTAACGTTGAGCAATCAAACAGTAGCTGTTAGTATGCCAAGGCTCTCTGATTGTCAAAACACGGCTTGGAAGAGCTTCGCTCTCGAAGGCCCCTTCTTTTTTTCCAAACTTGACAATAAATTTGTGTTTGAGGGGTGTGGTACTGCTGTTATGGTAGATCATGAGGGTGAGATTAATAATGAGAATGTGATCACAGGGTGTTCAACGTCTTGTCGCAATGTTACGCTTAGCGATGATAAGAACGACTGTTTTGGAAACCGTTGTTGCCAAACTGCACTTCCTCATTATCTCAAGTCATACAACATTTTTTACACGGCAAGCAAAGGAAAGGTTGTACCTTGTGGGTCTGCAGCCTTCATGGTGGATGAAACTTTATATGACCATTATGATCCATTTGTTTTCAAGAATACTTCCTTTACTCGGGTATCACTTCTGTGGACTCTAACAGACTCTGATCATGTAACATGTTGTTTTGACGAAACCCCCAAAAGACGTAAGGTGGATATATTTAAGGGTACCCCGGTGGATACGTTGAAATGCAACCACGCATATACACGGTCAGGAGAAAATAACCCTTATTTAAAAGACGGATGCCCGAGCTATGGTATTTATTTCAATATACTTGCTTATTTGTTTTTTAACGTTTTTGAATGTTAAATAAATAGGATGGTAAAAGACTGAGTTGAGGCTCTAATGTCGTGTAAGACAGTAAAAGACTAGGTTGATTAATTATTACTTAATAATGCATAATGCATTACCATATATAGAGAACAAAATGCAAACCTTAGATACCTAATGGCCTGGCACGTGAGCTCATAATAATAAAACCTAATATCGATATCCAGTAATGTGGTAATATTATATATTCCGAGTTTCTCTAATCAAAACCATTAGACTACATTATTATTTAGATTTATTAGTATGAGTTGACGGGTTTAGTTAGGTTTCTGGGTTTCTTTTGGTCTCTGTGTGTGTGTGTGTATATATATATATATATATATATTAGTGTAACCGCCCACATAATAGGTTTCAAAGGTTCCTTTGTGATATTCTCTAGATATTGCAACCTAATCATTCAATAAAAACCACCATTATACACATAGGCACCCACTTACTTTCTTATGAACATGCTATAATCCTTTTGCGAAGTTACCATTTTATTTTATTTTTTCTTTTCAGAACCAAGTCCCAAATACGCCAAGAAAGGGTGTGATGATATGTGCGGAAACGTGACGATTCCATACCCTTTTGGGATTGGCGAGAGTTGCTCTGTTAACAAATGGTACATCGTTGAGTGCAACTCCTCCAAGCCATATCTATCTGCACTCAACCACTTGGAAGTCTTGAGGGTAGACTTAGATAATGAAATAGTCGTTGTTAGTACACCAAGGATCTCTGATTGCCTAAATGAAGTTTCGAATAGCAGTCACACTGCGAGCGTTGATCTTGACAAGAGCCCCTTCTTTTTTTCCAAACAATACAATAGATTTGTTTTTGAGGGCTGTGGTACTGCTGCTCTGATGGATAAAGGGAGTGTCGTCGTCACAGGGTGTTCAACAACTTGTCCCAGTGGTAAACGTGGAGATAGAAGCAACTGTTTTGGAACCCAGTGTTGTACAACCAGAATTATTCATAATCTCAAGTCGTACAACATTAAAATCATCGGCTTGGAAGAGGAAAATGGAGCTTGTGGGTCTGCCTTCTTGGCGGATGTAACTTCATATGACAATGAAAGCTTTTCAGACCCGTTCAATATCAGGAATGCCTCTACGATTCCGGTGTCACTTCTGTGGACTCTAACGAATTCCGATCGTTTCACTTGCTGTCTTGAGGAAGACCCTACAATAAACAAAGTGGATATGCTCAATGGTACTCTAGTGGATGCTTTGGTATGCAACTACAACAAAAATGAACACAAGGGAAACCCTTACTTATTAGATGGATGCACCTACGACAATGGTACGTATGTCATTCAATATCAGATTATCATCTAGTTTTCAATCATTTTATTTACTTGTATGTTTTCTGACATGGAACTTCCTCACTCTTGTGGATGCAGGTGAACCATATCCTGCTAAAGAGTGCAAAGAGTGCACTGATCGTGGAGATTACTGTGACTGGAACAAGACATATAACGTCGATGAGAGCCTTCACAGTCGTGACTTCATTTGTATACGTGGTCGTGGCCGAAGAACAAGTATTTCCTTGGATGTAATTCTAGGTAATGTCTTTTCTTCCAAGTTTAGTTTACTAATTTCAGCAGTTGGTATTCCTGTTTTTAAACACAAGATTTCCGTCTGTATTTACTGTCATAAAACATCTTTGAAAGAATTACTATCCAGACATTTCCGATCCTTAGAGCAGCCAAATGTGGGAAGTCCACAAACCTCAACACACTACCAAATGAGTGTCATATTAGACTTCCAAATTTTCCTAAAAAACTTTCACCTTTTTCAAAATATACAAACATCCACAAAATGCTAACTGGGGGTCATATTAGACTTCCAAATTTTCCCTAAAAAGACTTCCACTTTTTTCACAATGTATAAACCTTAGACACATACTGCTAACTCAATGTCAATCCGGGCTTTACAAACAAACCATATCCGCAATGTGCAAACCTCTACAAGCCCGCCACCACATCATCCATATTATAATTAAGCAAAAAAAAAAAAAAAAAAAAAACACACACACACACACATTTTGGGTGCTCATATTGTGAATTTCCTGTTTCTTTCTATCATATTTAACTTTACTTTTGAAACTATTAATAAATTATTTATTTTTAACTTTATCATATACCACTTCAATAGTTTCATTTCATCCATTAGTGTAGGCACACATTCCTTATTTTTAGCTATTTAATTCCACATAAAATGCAATTGGAAATGGACATTTGAATTGAGGTTGTTCTGTAAGATCTTAGCAATGCATCTTTTGGCAACATAAATTCTTAACTTTTTAAACTTATGAGTAATTTACACCACAAAGAGTATTAAAAGAATATGAAACCATTCCGTGAATACTTTAATGAGAGAATCGCATGGTTGGTCCCTGTGCTTTTCAAATTTTGCACTCTTGGTCCTAGTGGTTTACTAATTACACCATTGGTCCTTGAGTTTAACAAAACTGCACTCGTTTGATCCTTGCCCTAACTACCGTCAATTTTCTCCGTTAAAAACAAACAAATTACATTTTTGCCCTTTGTATAAATAAAAAACATAATAAAAAACATATTAAACTCACCCTACCCCACCCCCACCCCACCCACACCCTTTTTCTTCTTCTTCTTCTTCCTGCACACTTCTTATCTCCCTACCACCACCACAATCAACCATCTACCCCAAGCCTCTCTAAACTCCTTTCAACTTTCACAAAATACAGACTGGTGGCCACACATCTCTCGTCCACCACCATCTCCCCAAACCACAACCACCCTTATTCTTCCTCTGCCACAACCCTCACCCACCCTGTCACCGCCACCATCCACCTTCACAATCACCACCATCACCTCCACTTTCTTCTTCCACACCACTCCTCGCACCTCTGAGAACTTCCGCGCCCTTCGCACTGACGAAAAGGGCCGAGGAACGTCCGATGTTGTTAAGGCGATTGAGAAGGTTGGGTCTGGATCTGGGACTTTCAGTTATGGTTGCTGATTGTGGTCAGCTCTAGATCTGGTTGATTCTTGAATTGATTTGTGTTTTTTTTTTTCGAGGGTAGGGGAGAGGGGTTGGGATTGGAGGTTCGGTTAATAGCTGGTGAGGGTTTCAGGGAGATAAGAGACAAAGGTGAGAGTAATTTCTGGTGAGGGTTTCAGGTAGAAGGCAACGACGATGGTTCAGGGGGAAGGAGGGGAACGATGGTGGTGTCTCCTTTCTCTCTGTTTTGTTTCTTTCTGCCTTCACTCTCTCTCTAGAATATTGTTGGGTGAAAGGAGTGGGGTAGGGTGTGGTGTTGTGTTGTTTGCCATTTGCAGGTGGTGGTGGCCGGTTATCTTCCACCGGTGCCATTTGCAGGTTTGGGTGGCAGTGGTGGTAGGGTGGAGGTGTTGGGGAAGAAGATAAGGTAAGGGTGGGGTGGGGTGGGGTGGGATGGGGTGGTGTATTTATTTATAATGTTTTGTTTTTTTATAAGGGCAAAATGGACATTTCATATCTATTTAACAGAGAATTCTAACGACCGTTAGAGGCAAGGACCAATAGAGTAACGAAATTAATACATTTGGATCATGTTAGTAATAAGTTTACAACCCTCGGGACCAATGGTGTAATTAGTGAACCACTAGGAGCAAGAGTGCAAAATTTGGAAAGCACAGGGACCAACCATGCGATTCTCTCTACTTTAATTGTGGTTATTTGTAAACAAAACTACATTCTATAGAAACTTTATAATGGGTTAAGACATAATTCAGGAAGCTAGTTTAGATCCTCTTAAGTCTATTTATAACTGATGAATTTCCTTTCTATTGGCCTTCACTCAGGTGTTAGTCTAAGCATGGCTGCACTTTTTTTTGGTGCATTTGGCTATATAGTGTACATAGTGATAGACAAAACTAACGGAAGGAGGCAAAGAGAGAGATTTTTTAAACGCAATGGTGGTTTACTTCTAAAACAACGAGAAGAAGCTGACCCGTCTTTAGTTGACAAAACCATACTTTTCACATCACGTGAGCTGGATAAGGCCACTGACAACTTCAATGAGAACAGGATTCTTGGCCGAGGAGGTCAAGGTACTGTATATAAAGGTATGTTGGTGGATGGAAGAATTGTGGCAGTTAAGAAATCAAAAAAAGTTGATGAAAGTCAGTTGAACCAGTTTATCAATGAGGTGGTAATTCTTTCCCAAGTCAACCATAGGAATGTGGTCAAACTACTGGGTTGTTGCTTAGAGACAGAGGTTCCTTTGCTTGTTTCTGAATTCATTTCAAATGGCACCTTGTATGATCTGCTACATAACATAACTAACGAGTTCCCTTTTTCTATGAACATGAGATTACAAATAGCCACGGAGGTTGCCGGGGCACTAGCTTACTTGCATTCAGCAACTTCGATTCCAATATACCATAGAGATATCAAAACCACTAATATACTTTTGGATGATAAATACAGAGCAAAAGTTTCCGACTTTGGGACTTCACGGTTGGTATCAGTAGAACAAACACATTAACTACCTTAGTCAAAGGTACGTTTGGTTACCTTGATCCTGAATATTTTCGATCTAGCCAATTCACAGAAAAGAGTGATGTTTATAGTTTTGGAGTTGTTTTGGTTGAATTGTTAACCGGAGAAAAGCCAATTTCCCAAACTAGAGATGGAGAGACCAGAAGTTTAGTTACACACTTTATGTTGGCTATGGAAGAAGAGCGTGTTATGTCTGTTTTTGATGCAATAGTGATTAAAGAGGGTACTAAGGACGAGCTTCTGAGTGTAGCTAACTTGGCAATGCGATGCTTAAATATGAAGGGAATCTATAGACCAACAATGAAAGAAGTATCTACAGAGTTAGAAACCTTACGAATCCCTCCATTGTTCAAACAAATACATATTTTGAGGAGGACTTATCAATGATAACATATGGAGAATCATCATCAACATTCCCAAGTTTCAACGGCAACATTAGTCATTGATGCAAAAGGATCAGTCATTGTTTAGTAAATTTATAATGTCATATAGTTCCAAGACATAACATGTAATAGAATTAGCTTTATGTTATCACAAACTGGTTAAGTTTGAGACGCTTTCATTTTTTCTATAAACAAATACTCACTTTCATTTTATTTTTATATTTATTTTTAATTCTAGACCTATGCAATATGTTTGGAGTTTTGGTTTACACCGTCATGGTATCTGTTATCGAAGCAATTAAGTGGCCAACTAATTTTTATTTAGAAATAGAGTAACCCAAAGATTTAACAACACCCCTATAGCCCACCACATCTCTAGACCGAGAAACATGCAATTAGGATCAGACACCGAACCGAAGGTTAATTTTATGACAACCCATCGAAAGTTCGATCAAAATCCATTGAAAAAAAAGAGTTTTTGTCTTTTTACTAAATGGCTTGAGAAATAACTTCATCCACATAAACGGCCTGTTGAGAATGCCTCCCTTTAATGTAAGTGAATGTATCGCGCTCACTAAGAAAAAAAAATGAGATTTTTAGGTTTAATCATTCACAAAAGAGGTTCAGAGAGTGTTTGGGATTGAGTTTCAAAACAAGTTATTGACTTATATTGACTTATTGGCTTTTTCCTAAAAACCAATAAGTCAATAAGCTATTTGTGTAACCTAAAAGTACTTTCTATTTTGACTTTTGGCTTTTGGTTTTTAAGGGTGGAAAAACTGTTTTTGAAAAGTTAAAATTCCTGACTTTTGGCTTTTGACTTTTGACTTTTGGAAAAAAAAATACATATTTACCACCCGTACAACCAATATTCACAATAAGTTAAGCAAAACACTTAAAAAAACGACAATCTATTGATTTTTTGACGTTTTCATCCTAAAAGCTAATCCAAACACTTTTTTTAAAACCCCTTTTCAAAACGTCATAAGCCAATAAGCACTTTTGAACAAAAGCAATTTTACATTTCCAAACTCAATCCCAAACACCCTCTCAAACATTTGGAACAGGTAATTGATTTTTTTTTCAATGGTATCACATTACTTTTTGATGAACTTGAAAGTGTTGGGACAGGACCGGGGATTCAGCACAAAATGTGCGTCGATATAGAAACTTCAACAGAGAGGGTTTTGGAATTGAGAACTGTGGATTTATGTCGCCTTAAGTTATCAGCAAGCTTATCCATGAAGAACCTAAAGATATATGCTTTGATAAGAAAATATGAATGAAATAATTCATTTTTCAGTAAACAAAGAAATTGTTGGACATTGATAGATGATTGTATACAAGTTGGTTGCCCCGTATTATTGGATATTTTTGTGTAATTGGATTGACTGATTAACCTCTGTCTTCATAATAAGACATCATATAAGTCTAAAGGTGCGGAGTGCACGCATATTTGGATTTATTATGAACTTAGGGGCGAAATTCCTAATGAATGGGGGTCCGGGAGCAGCACCCCCGAGTGCGAGGTCCAACGGACAGAAACCCTAGCTGGGGTCGAGCTGCCAGGTCATCGCGAAAAAGATTTATTTCCATTAAAATTTCTATGGTAAAAATCTCTCATAAAATTAATTTTCGGAATTAGATGGACTAAATTTGGCAATGTTGAAACCTTGGAAATAACTGCCTAAAAGGCCGTTCAGGGCCTGGATTCATATACGTTTTTTGAACTTGCAAAAAAAAAAAAAAAAAAAAAAAAAACTCTCTTGTTCTTCTCTCAAACATAATATACAAAAAATATTTAATCTCTGATTGTATCTGATTGAATATTTCGATTGAGCCGTTGAATTAGTTCAATTTGAAAGAGATTACGTGCGTTCAGAGATTTCAGTTATCCGATTGTTTTGTTCATTATTACTGCATATCCCTAACACGAACCTTGCGACGGATCAAGAATATAGAAAAACCTTCAAACAAAACACAATTAGAGGCTCATGAAGAATAGAGAAAATGAAAGAGGTACCAAAGCATAATCAAAGAGTACACAGTAAAATGATCCATAATTATGCTTTCTTATAACACTCTCATACCCACCAAAACAATGTAAAACTCCTACATAGGTAAAAAGTATAATCATAGTAACTTAGCAAAAATCTTCTAACTACAGTCCGGGTCGGCCCAAAGCCCAAGCCAATTATTTCGAAGCTTGTGATTTAGGTCTCCAACTCAACATGGCCCTAATTATAAAAATATATGTATGAAACTAAACGTTGGATAGCGAGGATGGGTAGGGACGAGGGAGTGGTAACAACCGCAACAGGGATGAAAGAACCGGAAGAGTCGGGCGACGGAGTGTTGTGAGAAACAAATAGTCAGACTTGTCAGTTGATGAATAATTCGTGTCTCTGTATCTTTGCTTTCTCAATATAAATACATAGAATTGATTGCCTACACAATTTTGGCAAAATCACTCAAATACAAAGATTGCTTCACAAATTAAGCTATTATAATAAAAACAAATGTTTACCAAAAAATACAAATAATACATGTGTGCTAATACTCCCCCACGGTCAAAATGGGAGGATCTCGAATGTTGAGACTGGAGCGAATGTCATCAAAGAGAACATTTGGAAGCCCTTTGGTAATATACCGGCAATTTGATATCTCAAAGGGACGTTGAGTACCCGAATTTGTCCTTTAGCCACCTATTCACATACAAAGTGAATGTCCATTTCGATTGTACTAAGATTGTTGCAATAAACAGTGGTGGCATGTGTAGGAGGATCATGCAACTCGAGTAATAAATTCCGTGGCCAACACACTTCCGAGACCACGTTAGCAACCCCCTGGTATTCCGTTTCAGCACTAGGATGGGATAATGTTGGTTGGCGTTTGGAGGACCACGAGAGGAGATGATCTCCCATGTACACACAATACCCTGATGTAGACTGCGTCATGTTGGGAACCCCCCCCCCCCCCCCCCCGCCATCGGCTTCTGTGTAAGAGATCAAGGAGGTTGTTTTGGATGGTTGAAGTGGTAGCTGTCACACCACGTCTAAGGCGGAAACACGTGGCGCGACGGTTCAAAAGTATTAAGCCAAGATTAATGCAAAGCACAATATTAATTAGAAAACGGGCATTTATTCAATGCTAATAATCATGTCAAATTATTCATACATAATCATAAATTGTTTTCGAAAATGATAAAGAGGCTTCTCCCTTTATCCCTAAATCCATGGAATAAAGAGATAAGACCCCGTCACGACATTCCCAACGCCCAATTTGGAGACATCCCCGACCCTGCTCGCCATGCTAACTTCCATCAATCAATTACCTGAAAGATATGTTTGAAAATCGTCAATATATAAATATTGGTGAGTTCACAGGTTTTAATTTAATAAGTCTTTATAAAGTGGGAATATCCTTGTTATGACATTCATAGGAGTTGCAAAGTCCTACAATTTACTTGAGCCTATAACCAAACCAAGACAATTAATAATGCCCCCGCCCAAAGTCGTTACTCGGTATTCCTACGACTTTATTTCAGAATAAGTGCACCCCAGGCATACGCCGATGCATAATCGACGCTATCGATTAGGGGTGGGCCTTGTCAGGCACCAATAGTACTATCCAAATATCCCTTTGGTTTCTCATTCCTGAATAAATGATTATAGTGGGGAGGTCTCAACCCCGAGTGGCGATCTTTACTCAAGTATCCAACCCGTCATACAATCCCAACATATCTTTCCCCCGTAAAAACGTTAAATAGTTTAGAAATGGGGCCGTGAGACTCACCTGTAACTGTGCTCGGCTCAAAGAAAATAGTAAGGTTTGTGATCCCGTACCTACAAAGGTTCTAGGCGTATAAGTCACTTACACCTATGGTGTATGTGCCTTGGCAAGTTGTACACCAACTTCCCGACCACGTCTTTATCCCAATTCCCGTTTAATAGTTTCGTATCCTGGGTTCAATGGCGATGGATTACCCTTTCCTTACAAGTCATGTATTATTCTTATAATTATTCTTTATGACTTGTACAACATTTTACTTGACACGACTCCACCCAACGTATAATTATTTTCCCATTCAAATAATTATACTTAGGATCTTTTTGCTCAATATAAAGTGTTTTTCTTATTAACCGACCCGACTTACTTTGCCACATATTTATTTTCCCATTTAAATAAATATGCTAAGTCTTTGTCGTTTGGTAACATAATCTTAACGCCCGACTAGACTTACCACACCGTACATTTATTTTCCCATTTAAATAAATGTACTAGAATCTTGTCGGTATTCACGCGTTCGTAGATATATTTCATCTACTCGTCTCGGTTTTCCTTCTCGCACCTCTATTTTCCCATTTAAATAGATGTACTAGAATTCCGTCGGAAACGAGTATATGTACATATACCATCGCGTGGATACTACTTGTTAAGTTCATGTGTCGTTTAGCGTTTTTAGTTTGTTACGTTATGTTTCTCTTTTCCCACGAATATTGTTACTACACTTAGGAAAGTGTTACGCACGTTTCACCCTTGTTATATATATTTTATTTCCGTAAAATATATATGCATATTTTTATCTCGACGTAATAAGTCCGTTTACGTTGGTTTGTGTAACTAAGTTCGTTAGCGTTTTTCATATTTATTTCCGTTGTGCGTTCTCATGGAAGTATTGTTCCAACTTCCGATTCCGAACGTTTATTTTCTCGGAAAAATATATTATGTACGCTTTAGCCCAACTCGTCCAACTTGTTACCAAAAACATTTCCGATACTTTTATATTCCCATTTATATAAAAGTACCTTATTTTTGTACAAGTCTCACAAGTACTTATTTTATAAAGTCTTACCTTATGAAATAGTCGCGTGACCCTATTTATTTTTATAAAACGTCCATTTTATAAAAATATACTTTTTACTTAAAATGCCCAAGTAGGCTATTATTATTTACCAACTCAACCTTGTAAATCATTACTTACACTTTTTGACACTAATATTTCCATCATTGTGTTCTTGGCCCAATAACTTCTAAAATATTTATTTTAGTCCATTGGTTTCCAAGGTTGTCATTTTAATCCTTTAATTTACACTTGTAGCATTTTTTCCCTAAATCTTTCATGGTTGTTATTTTTCTTCCACTTTAGTGGACTTTGAAGAATCCTTTTCACCATGTTTAATTGTTTTTACCTCTTTTTACTTCTAATGCTCTTTTAATCCATTCAACGTATCAATAACATGTTTATTACATATTTTTATCCAAAACATCAAACTTTCACTCATCTAAGTGAGTGGACTTTGAAGAACTAATTTTTCCACCTATGGCTTTCTAATCCATTTTAATATTTTTATGACTTTATTATATCATCCTAAGATGATTAAAACCACTTTTCGTCATATTCAAGTCACTTTTCAAAATATTGCTCTTCTCATCTTCACTCATCCAAACATGTTCTTATTATTATACTTTCATCAAAATACTACTTTTATTAAAAATAACTAAGATTTCATCATAATATTATTCTCTCATCTTCATTTTTAATAAAAGCCCATTACTTAGTTAAAACTCATTTTTATTACCCATATTGTACAACTTGCTTCATAGCACAAAACATGATATTTTAAATTAATAAAACAATGCAAGACTTACAACTAGCTCAAGGCTAGGGAAGACAAAATCTTGGATTTTGGATGTGGTTTAGTGTGTTCTTCCAAGTGGGTTATGCTCCAAGCTCTTAAACACACAAGAAGGGGTTTGAATGAGGATGAACTAGAGGTGATTTGAAGTAGTAAAAATTGAAAGAGAGGTGGTGGTGGGGTGGTGAAATGCTACGGCCAAGAGAAGAAAGGAGGGGAAGAATTTTTGTGATTTCTTCAAGTGTTCTTCAAGTGGCTTATAATCTCATTCCAAATCTTGCAAAGATTACCTATTATCTTTTCTTGGATATTGGAAGATTATGGAAGGATTATGAAGATCAAAAAAAATCTCTAATGATATTATAGGGGGGGTGTTTGGCCGAGTTTTTAAGAGAGAGAGGAAGGATGATTTGGTGATTTTTATTACCCAATGCTAATCCATGCAAGATCATGATTAATATCCACCAAATGATTACCTTAAGATAACACAAGCAACCTCCCTTGGTGGGCCATAGGCCGGCCCCAAGGGGTGCCTTGGTGGGGTCCATCTTGCTAATTATCTCTCTATATTAAGTTTAAGTTAGTTCCTTTCGGGTACCGCCCGGGTATCTCTCGAATTTTCGTCGCGTTTTCCCTCGATATTAAAATACCGTTAATATTTATAAAATTATGTCCAGTTTAATTACTGATAATTTATTTCGGTTTCTGTCGGGTGAATTTACGTGTTACGCGCGTATCGGGTGCGGTACGCGCACTTTATTCGTTACCGGGAGATTTGTGCAATAAGCTTTTTCGTATGGCTTTGGGTTTCCAAAACTCATAATATTTTGTGAAAATATTATTTATTTTATGTTCCGGGTGTCCGGTGTTCGTTTCGCTTATTTCAGTTTTACCGGGTAATCGCCAGTGTCCATACCGGATAGTTTTGTCTGCGCACGATCCTATCATGCTTTGCTATTAAACTCATGCATTCCTATGCATTATTTGGGAATTCCTATCTTTCTAAGGCCTCAATTAAATATTCAGCACATAATTACGGTTAATTACGTTAATCGCGTTTAATTAATTAGTACGGAATTACCTTAATTTTGCCGGTTGTTACAGTAGCCCAAAGCTTAATGTACCTTTCATGTATCTCAGTATTCGTTTGAGAGTATGCATATGTGTAGCGGTAGGAACATGCATATGAACACATAGGAGATGTCAGGTCGGGTAAAAGTGAGGTGTTTTAGTGCGCCGGCGAGATTACGATATTTGGTGGTATTTTCCAATGGTGTGCCGATTTTAGCACTCATTTTCAGTTGGGTGTCAACCGGTGTTGCGGATCATTGCAATCGACCCAGCTAGCCTGTTCAAGAGTCTCCAATGCATATTTTTCTTGAGAAAGAAATAGTGAATTGTGACATTAGGTAATCGAGATACCAAGAAAGTAACTAATCGGCCCTAAGTCTTTCATTGCAAATTCACTTGAGAGAAGAGCTATGAAGCGATTTCGAAGAGCATCTGCGGATGTAATCAATAATATATTATCTACATAGAGAAGTATAAAAGCACAATGATCACCTTCCTTAAAGATGAAAAGAGAGTGGTCACATTGACTGTGATGGAAGCCCATTTTAGAAACATAATCTGCAAACCGTTGGTACCAAGCTCTCGATGCTTGTTTGAGTCTGTATAAGGATTTTCGCAACAAGCCCATTAATAAAATTTTAATTTAAAGAGTTGCTTATATTCGTGAGCAACTCTCAAATTAATGCATCGACCTTCAAAACGTACTGCATCTTTATATGTTTCTTTCTTGTGTTTAAACATGTTAATTTCCTTCTGCCAACATGCGTAACGAACACAAACATGCCCTTAAACATAAACATCACGTACTGTAAGTCCTCACTAGCTTCGTGTCACACCCCACCTAGGCGGAAACACGGGATGCAACCACGAAAGGTTTTCAAGCACAAGATTCAAGCAAACATTCAGTTTTATTCAATAATAAAAGTACCAAACTTGTTCAACGATAACAACCATCACAAAACATTGTTTAAAACCATACATAGGACCATAAGTTTTGAAAACATAAATAGTGATAATGGTGAATGAATGCCCAAACGAATCCCAAGTTCCATCCATAGCTTAGTTACCTGAAAAACATGCATAAAAACTTTGTCAACATAATGTTGGTGAGTTCACAGTTTTTGAAATAATCGAAAATGTAAAGTTTAATGAAATCCATGAATGACCCATCATTGTCTAGCTAAGATCAATGATAATAAACGATCATGAGTCCATAACCAAACCTTGACGAGTGGTGCCTCGCACATCGCACAATAAAGGAAATGTATCAACATAAAAGAAATACAAGCACTCTTTTGTCGTATGTATCCGGGTTAGAGCGACTAACCAAGAGTGGGGGTGTCAACTCAATAGATCTATTCAAATGTTTCTAGGCTAAATCCATAGCTAATGGTTACGGTAAACTAATTACACGAGGGCTTTAGTGAGTTGTGACATCCGTCACCCTCGTCTTTCGTCAAATTTACAAAAATAGTCCTTTAAATATTTCCGTTATAGTCCCTATACCTTTCAACGTTTTCAAGTCTGTTAAAACGTGAGTTACTTTTAAACCTTTAATTTAAATGAGAAAACTTTAACAAAAGTTTTGAGACATATCAACTTTTTATTTTATTTTATTGTTTTCAATAAAAACATAGGTTTATTAAATAAATTGTAAAAAAAAAGTTATAAAATTTTCAAAACATTTTGGTTAATTTATATTAACTTGCTTAGGGATGGCAATGGGTGGGGTTTGGGACGGGTTTAGGTAATCCCAACCCCATACCCGATTAGGTATGCTTGTCCCAAACCCGGCCCAAAACCCGTCGGGTTTGTGTCGGGTAATTACCCATCGGGTATCGGTAAACCCATTAATTTTTAAAACTTACTCATTAAATATATCCGACCAAAACCTGACTGACATCTATTAGGTAACTATTAACCAATTACATTTACCATTAATAAATATATATGTAAATGATTACAATGTATAAATATAAAATACTTAAATCATATAAAAACAATCAAAAACATAAATAACAAATAGTATACACTAAGATGACAATGTAGATGGACAATTAGATATATTATGCATACGTATTTAAAAAGATATATTAAAATTATATTGGGTATCTAATCGGGTAATCGGGTATACTTTATCGGGTAATCGGGTCGGGTAAATGGGTATATCATCAAATCCCAAACCCATCCCAAACCCGCAAAAAAAATAAAAACTAATCCCATACCCGGACCCATACCCGATTACCCGACCCCAAACCCGTCCCAAATGTGTCGGGTTTCGGGTTTACCCATCGGGTTCGGGTTTGATTGCCATCCCTAAACTTGCTTAAGTTTTATAAAAAGAAAAACCAACCTAAACTATTATAAACTAACCTAGTTAGAACTTAAGGGACCTATATTGCCAAAGTCACAAACATTTCAAAGCTGTTTTCTTTTCCCCCTGTTACTCGGTTTTCCGGCCCAAGTCCGACAACCGGAGTTTATTCCGGCGAACTTAATTATCTCATAATAATGGCTTTTAACTCGTTTTAATCATCACCAAACGTTTCCCCTTGGATTTTTAACGGATACCAATTATAAACTTGTAACATAATGCGTTATTTTAGAGTATTCAATTCGGGTTATGTGTGTAACCGCCGGAAACTTTAAATGAATTAAAACACGCGTTTTACTCGATCTTTATAGACCAAACCATGCCATTTAACCTTCTGCACCTTAATCCGCCTTAACACAGAAAAAAATCTCGTGATACATCGCTGAAAAGCCCTTAAATCTTTGGTTTATTTTCAGCACTTGAAGCTTTCCTTTTTGATCGATAAACATGTTGTAAGTCTCAAATTTTATTGCCATTTTAATCTTTTGTCTATCATCTTCGAAAGCCCTAAGGTCTCGTGGCTTAATCGGGCTTGAATCTGATTATTGTTTTTAAGTTAGGGTTATGGTTCTTGGTAAGAAATTTGGGGAAGAAGATGACATAATTAGTATTGTTATAAATATTATTCGTTTCCAAAGAAATCAACAAATCATGATCTGGCCTAGTGGTGTGTGTGTGTGTGTTATGGAACGAGGAGGGCCGGGTTCGAACGTCATGCCCATCACTTTTCCTCCTTCTTTTTTTTCCCTTTATTTTCAGATTTTTTGATATATTATAATAATATATAAACACATAAATCTTAAAATATTTATAGAAAATTCATTTTTACTCCAAAAATCATGAAAATTTAGGTGTAGCTTCTTGATACCTCATAGAAAATTGTCATATTTTTAGTTTTCTGAAAAATATCTATTTTCATGATTTTATTAATTTAAATTGTTTTAATCATAATTAATTGATTAAAAATTCATTTTTAATGATTTTAATCTCAAATTTTTTGATAAATTATTTCTAATGATTATAAACTGAAATATAAATATTTGGTTCAGAAAACATTTATTTTTATTAATTTTCCTATTTTTAATCATTTAAACATGATTTAATTATGAGAAAATTATTTTCATTAATTTACATCAGAAAGTATTTATTTCCTATGAAAATAGTATTTTTGGATTGTGTCTTGAATTATTAATCTTATTATGTTTAATTAGAGATAATAAAGCATTTATTTATTTATACTATTTAAACATCTATTTTATAAATATATTTTTCTTATAAAATAGAAATACTCTTATGGTTGAAAGTATTTATTATCATTTGTTGGATCATTGTGTAACTCATAATCATTCAATTATACATTTATAATTATTGTATTTATTTACAATAATTAGTTACAGTAATTAACTACGTCATTTTATCTTAATTGGTCAAACATAATTTTTATCTAAATATTTAATTGGTAATAATTATATTACCTAAACCGTAGTTTTTAAACTTTGGTATATTATTTTTTAATATGCAACTTTCATATTAATTCGACTTATCATAAAAACTCTAAATTCCCAAATCGACTTAGCAAACCCTAATACCTTAGACCCTAGATACCTTAGACTTTTTAGACATTTCCTTATTGGTACTCTCATACATTATAGGTTGTATTCTTCGGAATTTCCATTACTTAGCTCACGACTGCTTAAGTTGGATTTTGATCGTTTTCGCAAACTGTGAGTATATCTTTCCCCTTTTTACTGTTTTACTATTTTGGGGTGACTCATGTACTTACTATCAAGATTCTATTTCTTTTACTAAATGCAATTCTCATGTGTGTTTGCTTTATGTTAATTGGTGTGTCTATGGCTTGTCAAAATCATTAACCGCTGGGCGGCTTAGCTTTTCAATGAATAGTACTATGGTATACCCCCTTGAGACTCTGTTGAGAGAATCTTGGTCATTGTCTTGTTAATTCATTATTCAGTTGGTTAGTCATGTGTTAGTCATTATTCTCAGGTTTGGTTTTGAACGGATATTACTTATTACATAATTGCAAATGGTACCGCACATGAATTGCTAAACATTTTTCCTACTATATTTATTCAAACAGGGTATGCTCACCAATACAATTTTTGTATTGACCAAATTATCTTGTACATGTTTGAGGTTGTTTTGAGATGCATCCTTTAAGCTTTCGGATTTATATTTAGATTTTAATTCATTGTATTTAAATTTAGTTGGCAGTTAGAATCGTTGTATTTCATTTCAATGTAATAAACTATTTAATCAATATATCAAAATTTACACTATTAGTCCATGAGCTATTGAACAATCGTCACTACGTGACACCTCGATGTTTCCGCCATCGGTTGGGGTGTTACATGAGTACTCTAAACATATTGTCTCATGTACACCGGTCTGCTAGGAATTCATTCTAAAACTATGTAACACCCCAACCGACGGCGGAATCATCGAGGTGTCACGTAGTGACGATTGTTCAAAAGCACATGGTACTAAAATGTAATATTATTGAATAAACCACAAACTGTCTTACATGGAAATGGAAATACATTGTCTAAATGAAATGTAAATATTGAAATAACTGAATTAAAATAAAGCACTAAATGTCTCTTGCTAAAGCACTAGATCAAACTGCACCTGAAACATGTACAAAAATAGGTTTGGTCAACATATGAAATGTTGGTGAGCATTCCTAGTTTTGATATATATAGTAAGTTAAAAAGATATACAATTCAAGTGCAAGCTACAGTGCAAATCGGTTTGGATGGGGGCTCGAACCTGCGTGGTTCAGCTCACAGACACTAGACACAACCACTTGACCTAGCTCAGTGGTTGTGTTTAGTTTCTATCTGTTTAAATTATATGCATACGATTCAATTGATGTTCTTCCCCAAATCTACCATAACGAGCCCTAGATTTCCAATCCCTCGATTTAGCAACCAATAACCCTAGTAACCATAGGGTTATCGGTCGGAAGGTGCCGAAGAACAGAAATCTATAAGTAATTGTTACCTTTGAATCAGAAACGAGCATCAATCGTTTGGTCAAAGGCGAAGTCAAACGTGCGATGATTATGATTAGGAACGAGTTGTAAACAGAAATTGAAAGTGAGGTTTTCTTAATCGCATATAGGTGTGTGTGTGTGTGCAGGTTTGATTGAGTTAATAGCATGTATTTATAAGGTTTTAAATCGAGCTCAATTGGAAAGTTTATTAATAGTTTTAATATCGTGAATGGTCAATTCAACGCGTTGAATCACGCGTGTTTATTGTTTTAGAAAGAAGAGGTGATAAGGGTGCGTGATACACGGGATTGGTTGACTGATTTGCGTGAATAATGGATCGAATTGGGTTTCCTTTGTGTGTTTCTTGTTTGCAGCGATCAAACAGAGGGAAAAGGAGAAAATTCAGGTTCGATTTAGAAAGGGTTTAAATATAAATAAGGTTGAGTTTAATTCAGAAATGAGCTTTGGCTCAATTGGTTTCAGCGTGTGGGTGTTCCAGCTTCTACCCGGGTTCGATCCTAGGCTGGAGCATTCTTTTTTTTTTTTGTTAAAACAGATAAGAGGATGGGAGAGGATGGGCTGGACTAATCTGGGCCGGCCTTCTGGGCTTAACAGTGGGCTTCGAAACTACAAAGGATTTGGATTGGGTTTGGGTTTCAATGGATGGGTTTATAGTTTAACTAGATAATCTCTTATATATACATATATATATTTTTTTTATAAAATAAAAACCTGAAAATTATTATTATTATTATTATTATTATTATTATTATTGTTATTATTATTATTATTATTATTATTATAAAATAAAAGAAAATAATGACGGATGTCACAGCATCCCCTACTTTTAGAAACTTCGTCCCGAAGTTATTAGAAACATAGGGTTATGGATGCTTTGGGCAAAAATTAAGATAACTGTGGTTTGGAAAATTCGAATGATTTGGGTAAGAGGTTTGATAGGTGTGAGTTAAGGGTTTTGGATTAGGTTCGTCTCGAATAGCGAGGAGATTAAGAATCTAGTAAAACACTAAGCTTAAGAATCCTAAAATAATTGTATGAATTGATTGATTATAGAAAGACTAATGAACTACCAAGTAACTAGAGTTTGTTCCTGGTCCGACTTCCAGTCTCACTTTCAATGCATCATTAGTGTTTGTATACAGGGTGTACCGCAGCTAACCCACCACACCTTTGATACCTCGAAAACGTACTGGACGCCTACCAAAAACTCTAATAGAATTTCACACTACCCTAACGTACCTGTAAATTCATGATTACGTTCCGGACCGGAATCATCAATTTACCTTACATTAGGGTTTTATGTCCTTCTATGATCCTAATCTAACACACATTAAAGCAAATAAGTTTCACAAGAAGATGACACAACTAACACGTTGAGTTACAATGAGATGTTATCAATGAAATGAGGCCATGTAATAATGAGGTTAATTGCATTAGTTTGCAATGACTTGTAAGCATAACAGTATTTAAGTATGGGCTACCATTCGTCCGAGGAGCCCTTTAAATGAAATGTTTATCTGAGTTGCGTGGATAATACACACATGCAGGCAAGTTTGTAAGCACTACAACCATTAAGTGTAAGTGTTATCTTAGTGGCCTATAGGAATAGTTTACGAGTATTATGAATAATTAAATGTTCAATGGATAGTCAAACTAAGGGAAAAATCAAGTTTCATATGACAAACAATGATGTTTTTTTTTTTTTTTTTTTTTTTTTTTTTTTGGAAAAGCTTTGTAGGATTAAATAAGTATTTTGATTTCCATGGAAGTCAAGACCAAATGTTTCAATAAAATGTAAGGTAGAGTCTGAAACTTATACGATATAAAATAAACGTAATCGAATTTGATAAATTTCCAATCTGTGTTCGTACACAATAGCATGCAAGGAAATTTCCAGATGTTGTATGCTAATGGGTGCGACAAAATTGGGTACAAAATGAAAATAGGATTCAAGAAAATGAAAACGCAAGTGTTGGATTCCCGAGTTTTAAGAAGATTCCATCCATGGCTTAACCAGTGGGATTAACGTCATCCTGATCGTCTGCTTCGTTGATATCGATATTGAAAGATTGTCCATGTGCCACCAGGTTTACATTGTTCAATTTGGGACATTGAGGTAGCATGTGGTTAGGGTCTCTACAATGATAACATGCCCGACCGTTAGTAATCTGTAGTGGTTCCTGGGCAGCTGTTTGATGATTATTTTTCGTCCAATCTGTTACACGACAAGTAGTGACGAAGTGTCCAAACCTTCCACATCTAGTGCATTGACGACATGGAAGATTTGCAGGGTGATGATACTTGCAAGTGTTGCATTGAGGATGGATTCCCATGTAGGCTTTCTTGTTAGAAGGCTGAGTCACAGGATCCACAACAGCCAGGTTCTGATTATCGCCTATTCGTTTCTTAGAGTTCGAAGCAGTAGTGGCGGCCTTTGCTAAAACAGTCTTAGATTGTTCAACAGTATTGGTGGTTTTCTCAGTAGACGTCTTGGTGCCCTTTCTAACCAAGTTTCCTTTCCTTACGTGTTTGTCTGTTAAAGTGGCTGCAAGCTGGATGGCTTCTTCTACCGTAGTGGCTTTGCCTCCAGTGACAACGTCTTGAATCAGGTCAGGTAATCCCTCGATATATTTTTCGATTGCTCGAGAGACCGGGGTGACCATGTGTGGAACCAGTATGCTAAGTTCGTGATATCGAGTATTATACGCTAGATTCTCACCACTGTCTTGTTTCAACCCATATAACTCTTCCTCTAGTTTCCTGATTTCGTTCCTAGGGCAGAATTTGGCAATCATGAGTTCCTTAACTTCAGCCCAAGATAATGATAAAGCAACATCCGCTCCTCGATTGCGCTTTTCGCCATTCCACCAGGTTAGCGCCCCCATTTGAAGGACACTAGTAGCATAGCGAACGCGGAGTTCATCAGGACATTCACTGTTCACAAAAGTACTCTCCATGCTTTCAAACCATTGGAGGATGCCAGTAGCACCCTCCTCACCAGTGAATTTTGTGGGGTTGCAGGAGTTAAAGTGTTTGAAAGTACACCGAAATTGAGTCGTACTCCCTGTGTTGGCACTGTTACTATTCTGGGTTATCTCACTGACAAGGTTTGGGATCACTGCAGCAATTTGCTCAGCGACTAAAGATGCAAGGCGATGGTCAGAACGTTGTCCAGAAGCACGAACAGGACGTTGGCTGGCATCACGGAGCATGCGGCGAGCAGACATCTATGAGGTAGTCAATGAATAATCATGAGATTAGAAAATGTGAGTGTATAACTGTACAAATGATTATGAAAGTATGAACTTGTAAGCAATATATGAAAATCATGATATACAGGATATTGTATATGAAACGAGAGAGTATTATTGAAAAAACTTGCATAAATGCTTGGAGTGCCCTTGTCTAGCTGTAAAGCCCAACAAGAACGTTGACTTTTCAAAGGAGTTGAACCCAATGGTGATCAAAGAAGACATGCTTTAGCCTATAAGTGGACACTCACTCCAGGAATCCCCAGGTAAGCATAATAGGTCCGTAAATGGATTTATGCGCTATGCTTGCCTATGCCAGAAAACCCAGTGTACAGGCATCCACCCTTCCAGATTGCACGTGTCCTTATCACACTCATTAAAGTTCAACAACTTTGAAGGAGCAAAAATAAGAGTAGGCATTATGCCTAAGAGTGTCTTCATGAAAGGTACTGCTCCTGTTCCATGGTGATGTAGGCTTTCCACTCCTTGTAGGACACCATCTCTATGCACCAGGATGAAAGATGAGGAGAAATGGAGAAGAAGAGAAAGATAGAGGACGGAAAGTAGAGGGAAATGAGGGTAAGGCAATTTAGGAAATATTATGCATGAAAGTTCGGTTATAGTCTAGGCCATTTTATCTAATAACCTAGTTCCCTATAACCATGGCTCTGATACCAATCTGTAACACCCCAACCGATGGCGGAATCATCGAGGTGTCACGTAGTGACGATTGTTCAAAAGCACATGGTACTAAAATGTAATATTATTGAATAAACCACAAACTGTCTTACATGGAAATGGAAATACATTGTCTAAATGAAATGTAAATATTGAAATAACTGAATTAAAATAAAGCACTAAATGTCTCTTGCTAAAGCACTAGATCAAACTGCACTTGAAACATGTACAAAAATAGGTTTGGTCAACATATGAAATGTTGGTGAGCATTGTTTTGATATATATAGTAAGTTAAAAAGATATACAATTCAAGTGCAAGCTACAGTGCAAATATGTAAACTATGTATCATACAAATGAGCGAAATCAACCCTGTGACTGTATAATGTACTGTATGAACGGTGGTGTACTCATCCAATAAATGGGTGATAACTTAACAATGGCCACGGATTCTCCGATGAAAAAGGGGGAGAATCAATCTAGGCGGGTTGTCAATCCAAATAGCGCTATCCACTGTTAAGGTCGGCTTGTACCATGTTAATGATTTCACTAAGTACAAATGTAATCCACATGTATTGTCTAAGCATAAAGCACGTTGTAAGCAATGCACATAGTACTAGAATTGTATTTGTGAAAATGTAAAATTGTGTTTGAAATTTGTAATAGTGTACATGTAACACCCCGAAAATGTATAAAAGCAAAAAGGGGATAGGAAGTACTCACTGTTTACGTAATAGCTTGAAATTGAACTTGAACAACGAAATATGTGTTGGAAATTATCCCAAAGGATCAACCTAAAGAATTTGATAACGTGTAAGGGAAATAACTCTAGGATACATGTATTTCTAGGGCTTCGAATTTGGGGATAAACGTTTATTTGTTTATTAAACAAATTGTTTATTAATTATGAGAAATTTAATAAATAAATAAATAAAAGTCTCTTGGTAAAATTTTAAGTTGAATATAGTCATAACTTAAGGTTTTAAGTATGAAAATAATTTTTATAAAATTATTTTCTTGAAAATAGAATATTTAATCTAATTATTTCAAATTGTCAAAATATGACTTTAATATCTAAAAATATTAAAATCAAAGAAATTTCTGAATTAAAAATTGTATTTCAGTTCTAGATAGTTAGAAATAATTTATATAAAATTTTGGTGCGAAAATATTGAAAAATGAATTTATTATGATTTATTTATGATTAAAACTAACAAAAATTCATTAAAAATATAAAATGACCGGTTTTTCTGAATTAAAAATAATTTCTGAAATGTTTATTGTCATAAAAGTTTAGTGTAATTTTTGTGGAATTTTATAAAATCGTTTAGATATTTTTTTATCGAATTTTATAATTTTAAATGAATAAACTTGTAATATTTATAATATATATTAAATAAATTATTTTTTGAAAAACTAAAAATTAGGTGATGAACTTTATCAATTGAAGATCATATAATAATTTTTATAGATTTTTATAAAACACGTTTAGTATTTAAAACTGATTTTTAAAAGATTTAATGTATTAAGTATAAAAAAAATGTAAAAAAATGTTTGTTGGTTATGGGAATCGAACCCAGGCCTCTGGCCGGTTCGAGTTTTATCATAAGCGTGGCCACCAACTGATCCACACCCTGAGAACAAAATATTCTTGGTTTGTATTAATTAAATAATATAAGAAATCTGTTTTGTATTTTAAGTTAAAAAGAAAAGGAAAAATCGGTTTGGATGGGGGCTCGAACCTGCGTGGTTCAGCTCACAGACACTAGACACAACCACTTGACCTAGCTCAGTGGTTGTGTTTAGTTTCTATCTGTTTAAATTATATGCATACGATTCAATTGATGTTCTTCCCCAAATCTACCATAACGAGCCCTAGATTTCCAATCCCTCGATTTAGCAACCAATAACCCTAGTATCCATAGGGTTATCGGTCGGAAGGTGCCGAAGAACAGAAATCTATAAGTAATTGTTACCTTTGAATCAGAAACGAGCATCAATCTTTTGGTCAAAGGCGAAGTCAAACGTGCGACGATTATGATTAGGAACGAGTTGTAAACAGAAATTGAAAGTGAGGTTTTCTTAATCGCATATAGGTGTGTGTGTGTGTGTGTGCAGGTTTGATTGAGTTAATAGCATGTATTTATAAGGTTTTAAATCGAGCTCAATTGGAAAGTTTATTAATAGTTTTAAAATCGTGAGTGGTCAATTCAACGCATTGAATCACGCGTGTTTATTGTTTTAGAAAGAAGAGGTGATAAGGGTGCGTGATACACGGGATTGGTTGACTGATTTGCGTGAATAATGGATCGAATTGGGTTTCCTTTGTGTGTTTCTTGTTTGCAGCGATCAAACAGAGGGAAAAGGAGAAGATTCAGGTTCGATTTAGAAAGGGTTTAAATATAAATAAGGTTGAGTTTAATTCAGAAATGAGCTTTGGCTCAATTGGTTTTAGCATGTGGGTGTTCCAGCTTCTGCCCGGGTTCGATCCTAGGCTGGAGCATTCTTTTTTTTTTTTTGTTAAAACAGATAAGAGGATGGGAGAGGATGGCTGGACTGATCTGGGCCGGCCTTCTGGGCTTAGCAGTGGGCTTCGAAACTACAAAGGATTTGGATTGGGTTTGGGTTTCAATGGATGGGTTTATAGGTTAACTAGATAATCTCTTATATATACATATATATATATATATATATATATATATATATATATATTTTTATAAAATAAAAACCTGAAAATTATTATTATTATTATTATTATAAAATAAAAGAAAAAAATGACGGATGTCACAAACTAGCAAACAATGCATGCTTTTGTGACACCCGACAAACTCAGGTTAGTTACTTTACGTTAACTAGTTAGTCTACCTGAGCAAGTCATGCATACGTTACATTTAACTGAGTCAGTTGAGTTGATTCGATGGTTCGGGGAATCATCGGGAGTTGAATTGCATCACGTATTGTCTAGGGTTCAATGATTTGGAGGATCACTGGGATTATTACATGCACACACGAGTCTTGAGTCCCGTTGTTGCTAAATTGCATTAATTGAATTAAGTATTATACATAGATTGATCCAAATTTGTGATATAATGTGCAAATACGTGTTTTAACGATGTTTATATGATTATACATGATTATATATGCTTAACATATATATGTTAGGATTGCATGTTCATGTGTTATGATGTGTAACACCCCAACCGAAGGCGGAAACATCGAGGTGTCACGTAGTGACGATTGTTCAAAAGCTCATGGTACTAAAGTGTAAATATTTTATTCAATGCATCAAGTTACAATTACAGATATCATCAAGTACAAATACTATTCCGCATGTTGTCTTGATTAAGCCTTTACTAAGTCCACATGTCCTACATGACATATCTCAACAATCAACCTGAAACATGTACGAAAATATTTTTGTCAACATAAATAATGTTGGTGAGCATACTCAGTTTATATACGTATGATATAAGTTTAAAGAAAATGATTTACAATTCATGTGTCATGATTTATTCAAGGCAAATATGGAAAAGACGTAAGTACACAGTACGGGTCAAAATCAAACCTCTTATGCGACAAAGTTTAATACATTAACAATGACGTAGGACTTCCCACCACCATAGGTACTTTCCACTAGGCGAGTTATCAATTCAAATAGCGCTATTCATTGTTAAAGTCGGCTAGCTAAGTTAATGATTTTGTAATGTTTGCAAGCATACTACGTTTATGTTTAAGCATAAAGCACAAGAATTCAAGCATCACATGTTTATGAATTGTATGTAAAACGTTTATGAATATGTGCAAGTGTAAGTTTCATAGGTGTACATGTTTCACCCCAAAAGTGTAAGAAAATGAAAAAGGGGATAAGTATACTCACATTGGTCGAGACAATGAACTTGCAAGAACTAGAGAAGAATCATAGACTTATGCTTGAACCTAAGTGGATTAACAAAATGATTTCATATCCACTAATATTATTTTATAGTTATGGTGTTCGTGCGAAATTTGTTACTTTTGATTTATCTATTTTATTACTTTAACAACATTAATCAACTATATGAGTTGTTGGCTCATTCATCAAGTGTCCTAAAAGAATCAAAATCAATCTAGTAAACCGTTTTCATGATGTGGGTGTTTGATATGTCGTTTTCCAAGATCTCATGGGTTTGTTTCAAAGAATGGCTATTAAAAATTATTAGTTTTGTTCATAAAATTGAAAAGAAGTGCATGTCAAAATCAATATTGTACGTTCATATAACAAATCAAGTGTAAAGCTCATTTAGATTACAAAATCAATTCGTGAAAAAGAATATATATGTACGCCATATTGGCTTTATGGTTTTAAATAACCCACAAGTGCTCATCTTCTTCACTTATAATTAATTGCCTATTTGTGAAAAAATTGGTGAACACCATTTGGTTACAAAAATCATGTAGCTGATGAATAAGAAAATTTACCATGGATTATTTTGTTGTAGAAGTTACAAAACTTTTGACATAATCCCGTATGAAGTTTTTGTGACCTTTTGAGATCATCTAAAGTGTTGCCCATCAACAGAGATACCGAAGAGATTAGTATGGAGATATGAGGTTGACCAAATTATTTTAGTTTCAAGAATATAATTTGATATTTATAACATTCAAATTTTTGGGCCATTACTACCGTACTAAGCCTTGGGTTGTTCTTGATCTAAAACCCTTTTCAAGCAATTTTGATTCGTTTTTATTAACCCCAAAGGTCCGGATCTGTTCTAAGATGGTTTTAATGAATAAAAACCTTTCAAACATCTTTCCAAACAAAACCTCATCATTAAACATGAGTTTTCATACAAAATGACATGTGTTAGTAGTGTTTAATGATGTGTATTGTGCTATTTGATGATTGAATGTTGTTTAGGTGTTATAACAATGATTTAGAGCTGTTATAGATGATGGTTTATGATTGTCTTAGGTTGCAAGTTATTAGATGATGATGCTTTGCTCATTTTAGGAATTTTGTGTTAGATCTAGGGTTTGTTATGACGTTATTCTTAATGAAATGATTAGGGGTTTTCATATACATGATAATATGAGCATATTAAGCTAATTGTTAAGTGATTTCAACAAGTTTCCATTTTGGGTAAAGTTTACATGCGTTGATGTGGCATTGCCATAATTTGCCATTTTGGTTAGTTGTAAAACGGACAGATTTTTGGAGTAAAATTAGTAGGGTTTTGTGGGGATAGGTTAATAATGGTTGACTGCTGTGATTCGTGGTGTTTCGTGATGTTTTCGAACTGTTTAGATGTGATTCGGTGCGTTTTATGAAAACTACAACAAATGGTCGAAACTGGAAACTCATTTGACCCTTCGTGGGGTCGAATGGACTTCCAGGAGGTCGAACCAACTTCCTAGTAGGTCGAATGAACATCATTTAAGTCGAACGAGCATGATTTAGGTCGAATTAACATGTGTTAGGGTCAAATAAACATGTGTTAGGTCGAATGAACTTGTATATATGTCAAATACTCATCATGGGGGTCGAACCAACACATGTTGGGTCGAACCAAGTTGCATTGGGTCGAACCAAGTCTGGAAAATTCATTGATTCGACCCTACGACTGCGTACGTGCGATTTTTTTATATGAACTAAGTGTTTTATGCATGATTCTTGTGTGTTAACCCTACATACTTGATTAATTGATGTAATGGGTCACCAACGGGATGTCGGGCCGGTCTGGTGTGTCGGTTCAACAGTCAAACACGTTTTAAGACATACTTAGTCATGATTTGGATAATCGGGGACTAGTTAACCTACGGATTAGTAGTCACAACACTTATACAAACTTTATGATCGATCGCCATTAGTTGGGACTATCAGCTGTGTTAATATTCGAGTCATTGGAGTAGGCAAACTAAGGTGAGTGCCACAGCCCCACTTTTACGGGTTTTACTTTTGGGGGAGAAACATGCTACATACTTGGTTTTTTTGTAAAGATCATGTTATACTATGGTTACTTTAGATTACTATACAGAGTTTTGCACAAAGTCCAGGGGAAAACCATGAATGTGCAGGATGCACAACGGGGGAAATGTGGATTTATCTATTAGGCCTCACAAACCCCACTCGTCGGTTGGGAGTCAGGCGGGTGCATATTGTCTCTAACTTCGAGTTTAGCGTGAATTCAGTTGCCTAGTAATCTGGGCTGTTTACATACTGGTACATGTTTAGTAATGGGTTCTCAACCGTAGTAGTATTCGCACTTGACGTCTAGCTAACGTTGCATGACATAGTAGGAACTGGGATGATCTTTGTAACTTACGAAACATTTTATAAAACCTGTGAACTCATCAGCATTGTATGTTGACATTTTTGGCATGTTTTCTCAGGTCGCTAAGGTAGCTTCATATGGATTAGGCGCACGTACGGAGTCTTACACGACGTCTAGGGTCTTGGTTTCAATAATGTTAAACTTTTCCAGACGTATTTACTTATGTTGTGATGTAAACAAGATTTTTAAATGCTTTCGCTGTCAGTCTTATGTTATTAACTCATGTTTTGGTTACGTATTTTTGTACATCTGGTTGTGGTTTATTGTGACCGTTGATTGAGATCCTGGTGTGTCACGCGCCTCGCGGTAAAACCCCGCACGTGAAATTTGAGGGTGTGACAGCTTTTCCCTAAAATATAAAATAGTAGAAAAGGGGTCGTGAAACTCACCTCAAGTCCGGGTGTAGTCTAGCAAATACGAGCGTCCGATAAACTAATGAGTCCGACCTACACGTCTTATAATTCAATGGACATCTTAGGTCTATCAAAAGGTTCCATGGTACTCGTGGTTCACCTAATCTCTTGTGATATATTTGCTTAGCTTCCTTGGTGACTTTCATGTTATTCGAAAATGATTGTTTTAATAGAAAACCTCTTTTCAAAATCTTGGTTCCTAACACATGTTATTAGTTATAGAACATATGTTTTTTGTTCAAAACGAGTTATATTATTTACAACTATTCGTGACCTTTGTTATACGTACACACAAGCATCACATGTTTGTGAATCATATATATACACGGGCACATGTATATATACCTATGTACATGTGTATTTCAATACATAAGCATAGGTGTTTATGTCCATGAATTTACACTCATACATACATACCCATATATGTATGTACTTTGGTACATCCATCCACATCAATACCTATGTCTATAAGTTTATTACACACATACATACATATCATATGCAAACGCACGTTCATACATAAATACACACACATAGATCTTGTTTACACACATGCTCTTATTAGAATATACCAACATTTTAACTCAAATCACTTATACGTTTATACACATACACACGCACGCATATACATATCACACGTATGCATGTACACATCACACGCATGCATATGCATACAAGGTAACACACTTACATCTTCTTATTACCATGTTTCTAGTTGATTACATACATGATTTTTAAAGAGGATTGTATCTTGGGTGAATACTAGTATGTAAATGAACTAAGACTAGTAAGATAAGTGAGTGATCATAACTCTTGAGTCTTGGATCAAGGTAGCTAAGTGTAGAGAGAGATAGATAGAGAGAGAGAGAGAGAGAGAGAGAGTGTGTGTGTGTGTTGTTTGTTTGTTGGTGAGTTAGTGGGGTTATGCAAGTGAATGTCTACCCAAGGCCTTCTATTTATATGGAAAAAAGGAAGGGAGAGTTTGAGAGAGAGTGAGGGATGAGAGAGAGTTAGAGAGAGGGAAAGAGAGGTGATTTCCTCTTAAGAAAAGTCAACTAGTATTGATCTTGATGAGTTAAGGAATATTACCATCTTAGTATAAAATCATAAGGGAAAATCTTGACATAACTCTAGGCATTAGGTCATCATGGGAGTGTTTAGCTAGCTAATGGTGATTAGACCTCACTTGGGACCAAGGGGCGGCTCACATGAACCAAAAAAGGAGGGGGATCAAGTTAGTTTGGGAAGGAAATCTTGCATGGTTCATTGTAATTAAGGATATTACCAAAGATGGTAGGTGATCTTATAAGATTTGTGTTGGATTAGAGGTAACATAATCATAGTTCATGGATGTGTAGGGATCTTATGTAACAAAAGGGGGGGGGTGTTCATATTATCGAGAGAGAGAGAGAGAGAGAAAGAGAGAGAGAGAGAGAGAGAGAGAGAGAGAGAGAGATGGTTAGAATGGTGGTTAGTCCTAAGATGGTAAGTCAACTCTCATGGTTCCTTGTGTGATTAGGGAATATTACCATAACTATGACTAATCATCTAAATCCAAGAGTTTGTCACTCTAACTTGTCATGGAGATGAAGTTTGGACATGATTAGATGGATAACATCTAGTGTATGTGACTTAACAAGTTATGGATGTGTAATCTTTTGAAAACTCAACATGTTGGTGCTTATGGGGTGGGGGCGATGACTAAGAAGCTTCCAAGATTAAGTTCCTTATGAATTTAGGTAATGAATCTTGCCTTGGTTTTGTGGGCTCATAAGATCTTTCCTTATTTGATGTTTTGTTGTCTCTAAGTTAGAAAGGTTGATGTGATTTAAGCATGACTAAGCACATGGATTATGGGAAGGTATATGATGGATGTGATGGTTCATTAACTATGTCTTTGTGTCATGTGTGGAGGGAACAAAGAGGATTTGTGGTGATTTGGGGTGTTGGCCGAAAAGAAGAAAGAAGAATGGAAGGGAAAAGGAAAGTGGCTAGTGGTGGTGATTTTAAGATAGTTATTTTGGGTCAGGAAGCTTTTATAAATCCTAGTGTTGATTAGTTGTTCAACCCGTTTTAGTTAAACACAAAAGTGAGATTTGATTGCTCAATAAGATAGGACAAAAGGCATGTAAGTCATGTGTTAAATGTGTCTTGCAAGTCCGTGCACATTCTTATGTGTGTGTGTATATATATAGAGTAAAGATCAAATACAAAGTGTTTTTCGGTAAGAACTGTGAGAATCAAAGGGGGTAAACAAAATTATTTATTTTTTTAGAATTTTTTTCCTATGTGCTTAAACATACTTTCTAGATGAATAATACAAAAAAAATATTACAATTTTTTTTAGTGTAATTACGTCATTAAAGTAAATACACTAGTTTACACTAGAGTAATTATGTAATTACTCTACACGTAATTACTCTACACCAATTTTTTTTTTTAGTTTTCAATACTATAAACATGTTTAACAATATGGGGAAAAAAATTTCGAAAAAAAATATAAAAAAATACCCTCCTTTAATTCTCACAGTTCTTACCAAAAAACAGTTTGTACAGGATCATTCCCCTATATATATATATATATATATATATATATATATATATATATATTGAAAAATGTTAGTTTTTGAAAACAACGTCACAATTTCGTACATGTATTTTATCACATCCCTTGACGCATATTTAAATAAATGAGCATGCATCTATATGTTTAGAAAATAGATTGTGATTGTTTGAACTTGTGTCACCAATATTTGTTGTTATGGGTGAAATTGTACTCGTTCGGACTTTGCTAAACTTTCTCGGGGGACTTATGCATATAAAATGATATAAATCATGCATAGAAAATTAACTGTTGAGAAGAAAGTGTACGGATTTTGACCTGTAAAGTGACGGGTGTCACACTTCGCCATGTATAAAAGGTGCCCCCCCTTCAAAATCCATTATAAAATGTCATTTTCATCCACTTGAATTTCCAACGTTTCAAGGTTGCCTCCCGAATTTTTATTCTTTAACTTAAAAAAAAATAATATTTGCTCACATGCTAATTTTTATGGACGCGTCGGTATAAATTCACGTCCACGTTTCGACCTAAGGTTTTTCGGAAATGAGCAATGTAAAATATAATATGTTTTCATGTTTAGTTTTATGTACGTGTTGCTCTAGATATACGTTTTGGCGTAAAATGGTATAAATTCATGTTTTGAGGTAAAAAAAAATTGGAAATAAATCTGGTCAAATATAATGTGTTATTATGCTTATTTTTATGTACGTTTTCAGTTGATCTATGTTTTAATGTACGAGTTACTATACATTTTGATACCTCTAAGAGTAGACGGGGTGGGGCGGAAAGAGGAGCCACGGGCGAGAACACTACCCCGTAGTGGCGTGGAAGGGGGCGGGGAGAAGAAGCCAGGCGGGGGAGGGGGGGAGCCACGTGTGTGTATTTGATTGGCCCTTATGTTTTTTAACCGTTGATAAAAAAAAGAAAAACAAAAAAAATAAAAAATCTGACCGTTGGGGAGACAAGATTTTTTTTGTTTTTTTATACAAACTCATATATATATATATATATATATATATATAGGGAATGGTTAGTTTGAGAACTCACATGAGTTGTGAGAACCATAAGAACTCTTTTGGACCATTGATCTTGATGATCTAATGGTTGATATTAAAAGATGAGGGTTTTTGTCTTGACTTGATTAATAAGTATTTGTTTAATCTAATAAAGTACATTAAGGGGTATTAAGGTAAAAACACCATGTGAGAGAAAATAATTAATATAATACAATATTAATTTTTTATTTAATAATTCAAAAATATCATATTTTTTAAACTATATTTTATTTTTTTAATTTCTTTGTTTTTTAAAATAAATAATCAGATAAGTCTAATGAGGATGATTTACACTGGTGTAATTATTTACACCAGTGTAAATTTACCATCATTTACGATGGTGTAAATTATTTTACACCAGTGTAAATCTACCATGCACAAAACTACAACATTCGTATTACTGGTGTAATTATTTACACCAGTGTAAATTTTACCATCATTTACACTGGTGTAATTATTTATACCAGCGTAAATGTACGATGCACAAAACTACTACATTCGTATTACATCAGTGTAATTAATTTATACCAGTGTAAACCAAAAACAATCATCTACACAAACGTATTACACCAGTGTAAATGCCCCCACAACATCACCAAAAATGTATTACATCAAATGTAAAAAACACCCAAAAACATCTATACATTTCATACTACACACCTCATACTACACATTGTTTCTTTACCTTATACAAAAAAAAAAAAAAAAAACCATCATCTTCTACAAACATCGTGTTTCTTTCCCCATCACTATCTTCTTTCACACAACAAAAAAACCATGGAAAAATTTAATAATAATAATAATAACAACATACCATACCATCGTCATCTTCATCCCCCCACCGTCCCACCACCCGTCCACCACCCCCTTCCCCCACCTGTTCAGAGGCGGACCACCATCATCGGACCGCCACTTTAAACCCCCCATCACCGGAAACCTGCAAAAAACCAAATAATAATAATAATAAACCTAATAATAAGAATAATAATAATAATAATAATAATAATAATAATAATAATAATAATAATAATAATAATAATACCCCTCGTTAATCCCAGATCCATCGTTAACCCAGATCCATCATCACCCTCAACCATCATCAACCATCCACCGCAGCCCCCCCACCATCATCACCCACCACAGCCCCCACCTCTGCAACCCCCCAGATCCGAACCTGCAGGTGATCCGGTTCAACCCCCACCTCTGCAACCACCGTCTTCCCTGTTCCAACCACAACCCCCACCACCATCGACCACCTTCTACAACCCCCCATCACCACCTTGTTTGATGTTTCCCTGTTTTTAGAGAGAGAGAGAGAGAACGAGAGAGAAGAAGAAGATAGAGAGAAGAAGAGAGAGAAAGAAGAAGAGAGAGAGAGGAGATGTTTAAAATGAGAGAGAGAGAGAAAGAATCTGTGTATTAATATTATTATTATTATTATTATTATTATTATTATTATTATTATTTAAATGTTAATGGGGTAGGTTGGGTGTGGGGTAGGGTGGGGTGGGGTGGGGTGTTATTATTACTAAAATGTCCTTGAGTGTTTGTGTATAAAGACTATATTGCCCCTTATTAAACAAATGCAAAAATACAAAACTGATGATGTGGCACTTGGTGATTGGTCCATTGGAGTTCTCAAGTTCTCGCAACTGGGATGAGTTCTCAAATGATCTCATTCCTATATATATATATATATATATATACATACATACACAACACAAACACATAAATCACAAACCCAAACACCAACCCAAATACAAACCAAAAGCATGGCAGGGTGGACTAATCAGGATCAACTCTATTTGGTGAGGGCGTGGATCAACACTACAGAGAACCCGCCAAACAATAGGGAGGACTTTTGGCACAATGTCTTGGACCACTACAAAAAAATGGAGTATTAGAGACTGAAAAATCAGTATTTGATACCTCAAAATCAGTCCCTACTGGTAAATTGGGACTGATATGTCAGTCCCCGGCCAGTCTCGGATGCCTAGTCCTAGATGGTGGTTTTAGTAACTAAAAATCAGTCCCGGTTGTATGACAACAACAAGGAGTATTTGTCAGTCTCTAATACATAATAATTCAGTCCTTAATTTCTCCCCAAGACCACGTCATTTCAATCCCCGATACATTTCTCCATAACGTTGATCAGATCTCCAGTAAGTGGTCTGCCATACAAAATAACTGTATGAGATGGCACGCTGTCTATGAAGCGACGATGGAGGCGCACCATGGCATTAGCGAACAGATGGGAATTCAACTCACACACGACGCTTATCAGCAGCGCTACGAAAGCGACTTCCACATCACCAATCTTTTGTCGTGGTCTATGATGCGTTTTTATTTTGTTTAATGTTTAACGTTTTAGTGTTTTAATAATGTGTAATGTTTAATATTATGCTTTAATGGTTTATGTTTAATTATTAATTTTCATGTTTTATATGTTTTTGTGTTTAATGTTAGGTTAGATAAACGGATTATATAAAATTTAAATTTAAACCATTACATAAACACATTAATACATAAACACATAATACAATCCTAAATTACTTATTACAAATAGAGTACCTAATCCTAAACTACTTATTAAAACGTTACATAAACACATAATATAATCCTAAATTACTTATTAAAACCTAAACCCCCCCCACTACGGGGAGTAATTGTCCCGGTCTTCCAGCATATACGTTGGAGGTGACACATCCTGGTCGCTATCGCGACCATCGGACCTCGCATCCGAGGGGATGCGGCAAGGAGATGAAGTTGCTCCCGAGTAGTAGTGTCACACCCGGGTCAGAGGACCCCCTGGCGTGCGACATGTTGGTACCTGGTTATAATTATTTATTTATAGATATCGCAGCGAAATTTATTGGTCCCAAATGAGTATAAAGAAACTTTTTGTTAAAAGAACTTTGATATATATTTTTGGGATTTAAAAACCCATAATACAAGATATTTTATCAAAGCATCCTGTCTTAACACAAGTTTACAACATAAAAGGAAATAAACCTTCTTAGGCCTGAGGAGTCGATATATCCCTTCAGCGTTTATTCCTGTTTATATATTTTAAGCCACCAGGTATCGTATGCCTAGGGAATCTATATATCCTTTCAGCATGAACCTGAGCCTAAAATATTTTCATTCATCAACTGAAAATGTTTTTAAAAATAATACGTCAGCAAGAGCTGGTGAATAGCATTTATGTGACACAAATCATTTTATACATGCAGCATATTAAATTGTTTAAGCATAGTTGGATTTAGTAATCTACACATTCAGAATAACTATCGTATACACTGGCATAGGAATTCAAGTAATCCGCAACTTTAAGATACACTAGACACTTAAGTGTACACTAACAAGTTCATACAAAAGAGCGATACTGATCCAACAAGGCTAACAGTAATAGTTGTAATGTTAGTGTACGAGTAACTTCACAAATTCATACGTATTTATAGTTGCGCATTACTTGTGGCCCAAGAATATTAGGTTCATAGGGGTTACACTTGTTTTCACCTAAACAGATTGATAGTATTAAGTATTTTATCAATTCCTTCCACGTAGACATCAAATGATAAGAACCACTACTATCCTACCACGTTTCAAATATATCTCTTGCCTACAGAGACTTCAACATGCTTATTTGATATACATTAGTCTATAACTTCAACTAGTATTTTACCCGCCGCCGCGACACGCGGCGGGACTGTGTGTTGTACACACCGTGTAACTTTTGTGTTACACGAAAATTTTATTGTATAGAGGCTGGCTTAACGTGTTATATATGGGTCATCACCTCTGCCCTGCTAGGCGATGTTCCGCGCACATCGCCCTTCTACATGGCACAACGCCTCTAAAACGAAGGAAAGAAAGAATGGGTATTCACTGAATGATAAAGATTTAATTCATGATGGGTGAAAAGGAAAAAAAAAAGAAATTGATGATGGGGCCCACATGTGTTTGACTCACATGAAGGTAAAGCACTGTAGCTGGGATTGGACGTTTAGCTACAGTCACTTCTGTGAGATACAAAGAAGTTACCTTTTAATATATACTATAATTAATTTTATACTCTCATTATGTTATTATATTACTATCAATTTATAACTTCAAGATTATTATTATTGTTATTACGTACGTAAAGCATGTTTGATTTAGATTATTATTATTATTATTACTATTAAACGATCTCTTATTAAATGCCCGACTACACGCCTTGTAATTCTAATGGCCAGTTTACTCATTACGAACTCATTATACGATACTTAATATATGCGCGTCATACATATACTACGATAAGTAGGTTGAATGTTTTAACCTATTCCAATAATGAAAATGATTGTTCTTTCCTAGTTTAATTACACGTACGCTTCAAGATCTTATGAGAAGATCATGAAATTCATTTTGTTGTTCTTATCCATTCACGAGTCAATGATATTATTGTGTCATTAATTGTAAAACATGACATCAATTCTTGGTGATCAAGTTTGCACATGAATATGTATAAATAAATATATATATATATATATATATATATGTATTTATACACATAAAAAATATATATAAATATGAAGTGGCATTTAAATGCATCCAAATTCTGATGACTTGATGTCACAAATATATCATTTACTTAAAAAAAATAGCTTTGAAATATATGTGTGTGTATATATATGTATATATTCTTATCTTATTTATTTTACTACATGCACCCATTCAGAAGTACATTTGTTTATTATAATCTAACCGATTTAGCCCAAAATGTTGTTTTCTTTATAACTTGTAAATATAGTATTTCATATAGTTTCGAGTATGTCGTTGATTAATGTTAAATTTATTCTACGTTTTGACCTAAGTTTTAATAAAATAGAGCATGGAAAATTTGTAATATGTTTTACCATTATTGTAAAACAGTTTTTGATAATAACATATGCTCATCTAGATACCACATGTTCTAATAGTCATATTATTCTGTCCTTGCACATTTAATAATACATAGTATATAAATCCATACAATTTATTTATATCAAAAAATCAGGATGTTACATTCTCTCCACCTTTATTTAAATCTCGTCCTCGAGATTTGTTTTGACTTTTGAGCATATTTCAAAAACTTAGTTTTGGTAAAACCTTAATATCCTATTTCTGACTTATATGTCTTTTGTTGGTATTATCTTAGGTAACCATTTCACTATATCTTAATTTCCAAGTATTTCTTCCTTCATTCCTTGATGAGTACGCTCTTTATTAAGACAAACTTCTCTATGTATAGCTTATTCTTTTATTCGTAAAAGCGGTTGAAGCTTTTAATATACTTACTCACTTACTACTCATATATATTGTTCATGTCTTAACCTAGTAAAACCATATGTCCTTTAAAGCATTTCTTAGCATTACTTCACAACAATAACTATCCTTCTAGTTGATTTATATTCCATAATATACTTGATCTAGGAATAATAAATTCTTAGAACTATACCTTAAATGATGAAAATTATAATTCTATAGATAAAATAATCAAACTCCCATTATTTGGTTTGTCCTTATAAGTGGGGATCTTGCCCAATATAGGTATCTTTCACTAGACATAGACAGTCATTTATCATCGATTCCACGTACAATTATGCTAACTTAATTTCCTTGAGTATTTTATCAAAATGTCTTATATCAAATCCTTTAATCGTATTCTCTGCTTAAAACAATTGTTTAATATTTTTCCTTATATGATCTAACTTATTCGAAGAACTATTCACTATATTTATCTTCCGATTCCTTTCTAGTTGTCTTTTTATTTCCCTACTTGTTTAACTTCTATATCCTATAGAAGTATATCACATAATGTATCATCGAAATCCTTTTTTTACCATGCGAAATATACCGTACACTTCTTCCATCTCTCCTGGTATTTGCAGTAGTAAACCACTGGTCTAATTCTCAAATAGTCCGTCCAAAAGTAACCTTAACCTTTCGTTTTTTTTCCTCTCTTAAATACTTTACACCACTTGTATAAACCTTTCGAGTCAACGCATCTAAAAATTCATCAAATCATATCATAGCCATCTTACATCATTTTGACTAAGAATATAATTTGACTACATTGTCACAATTTAATAATACTATATTTCTACAAACAAACTATTTATTTCCTTCAACCAAACATAAGTCTAGAGCACCATCAATGTAGATTACTTAACATTCCATTTCTCCTTATATAATGTTATATGTATTACTACACACATAAGTTGATGAGTCATCAGCATCATCATCTAAGTACTTACCTCTATTGTCGGCTTATCTGAGACAGAATTGATACCAAAAAAGAAACACACAAATTAAAGAAAAATAACTCAAAACCATTTTTATGCTTTGTGATACCATAGGATGCCCTAACTTAACCCCTATATATAGACTTAATCCTAATTAGCTCTGCAAGTTTACAATTAAACCTAATCACAAAACAATTAGGCCCAATGAGCCGACTTGCTCACTAAGGCTGCCTGGACCATACCGACTTGTATTGGATCGGGAATTAGTTTGCGTGCCAACAGCTTATAAATTTGGTTTCTAAGTAAACCAATTGTCTTTTTCCACCTATAACTATTATACATAATCTACTTAGTTTACAATCACACTACTTGTGATCTTAATAGCTACAGACTGATCACTTGAGCTCGTCTCTCATTATTAATGTTCAATTTCTAACTTTGTAGAGTATAATAATATATGTGAATAGCTTTACCCATGATGACCGACATCCCCGTATAGGATCATATTGTTTCTTCCATTTACTAGACACAATTATATTTATACTTCCAATTTCAAAAAATTAATATTATAATAGTCCCTTTGTAGATATCGGGTATGGTTTTGTTTTATTTTATTATCACACCTGTTTATAAGCTGAAAACGTGCTAAAAAGGCTATTAGCTTTGGATTTTATGTAGTACTTAAAAATAACTATATATCACTTCTAATCAATTATCTACGCGTCTGTGCTTTTCCAGATGTTTCAGATTTATTATGATGTCACTAAGACATAGGCATTAATCAACACAATAAGATTTACTAGTATGCTTATGTTATTGTAAATTCAAAATTACTATAATCAAGTGTATTTGTCAATTCATACATGGATATTCTAGTTGCCCCATCACATGTCCTACAGTGGTGTCTAATTGGGATATTCCATTTTCCTATTATGGCATCTAGCTATTTGACTATAATTCCTCATAGTCCTCTAACTCAAGTTTAAGTATGGATACTAACAATTAGTATCTAATTCTCTTAAAATAATATCAAACAAAACACGAGTTGGTAAGGAATACACTCCCATTACCAAACTGGCATGTCTGGAGACAGTTACTCTCATATCCAGATTGTATCCATGCCTACTGTCTATTGATTTCAATACAATACGATGTTTGCGAGATCATAGTAGTGTCATTCATTAACCTTCATACTGGCCAGGTATGAAAGCAATCAATGATACACACCATGATACTCCCAACTATCATATTGTCCTTCTATCATACAAAGTTCGACATGTAGATTACTCTCTCTTTTTTTATATATATACAGACAAAGGAATATCCACATCCTATAATCAAGGTTTTTTAAAAAAAACATAATGTATTAAGTTATTAAAGCAACAACAAGTATATCAAAGCCCAATATTCTATTGTAAAGACTATAATTTTATCCGTAAGAGTCCAATCTTAATCTGGTTAAAGCCTAGACACTACGAAGTATCTAATTCGCTAAAACCTGTGGCTCTGATACCAACCTGTCAAACCCGGATCAGAGGACCCCCTGGCGTGCGACATGTTGGTACCTGGTTATAATTATTTATTTATAGATATCGCAGCGAAATTTATTGGTCCCAAATGAGTATAAAGAAACTTTTTGTTAAAAGAACTTTGATATATATTTTTGGGATTTAAAAACCCATAATACAAGATATTTTATCAAAGCATCCTGTCTTAACACAGGTTTACAACATAAACGGAAATAAACCTTCTTAGGCCTGAGGAGTCGATATATCCCTTCAGCGTTTATTCCTGTTTATATATTTTAAGCCACCAGGTATCGTATGCCTAGGGAATCTATATATCCTTTCAGCATGAACCTGAGCCTAAAATATTTTCATTCATCAACTGAAAATGTTTTTAAAAATAATACGTCAGCAAGAGCCGGTGAATAGCGTTTATGTGACACAAATCATTTTATACATGCAGCATATTAAATTGTTTAAGCATAGTTGGATTTAGTAATCTACACATTCAGAATAACTATCGTATACACTGGCATAGGAATTCAAGTAATCCGCAACTTTAAGATACACTACTATCGGTGTCTTTAAGTATTTTACGCCTCTGGACTACTGCTTTATTTATGCCAGACCCACTAGATCATAATCATCGTGTGTGTATTATTTGATCAAATCATACGTATACATTATAGCCTGAGTGCTATCTATAGATTACCCTCTACGTTTTAAACAATCAATATTTTGCATGCGGGTTTTCAAAATAATCAAGACATTTTAATTTTGAAAGCAATAAACGTATTCACCTTGCCAGTATAACCACGCCACTGGATTTTTAGATATCAGTCTGGTCGACAGCGGGTATCACAACGCCTGGTTGGATCATCACTTAATACTATATATCATTACTTTATTATTATTAGTAGGCTTGTTAGGACAAAAAGGATTGGTGAAACCACTTTTGCAAACCTTAGTCTAATTCATTTCTGTCAAAATATTCTAAGTATAGAACTGCTGAAGAAGGAAGATCAAACTGCTAAAGAAGAGATTACACAAGTACTGAAGAAGAAAAGTCATCAGAAGTTCTGAAGTCCAAACCAGACATTTCTACTGAAGAACTACTGAAGACAAACTACTCATCAGTAGTTTGTCATTCATCAGTACTTATGAGAAGATCTTTTCCACCGCCTTTTGTATCAGTAGTTTATTAGTTTAGTATTACTTTTACTTTATGTACAAGTTCTAAGATTGCAACTTGTTGCAACTTGTTTCTGAACTTGCTTTTTGGCAAGGTTCATGTATTTGTAAAGTCTATAAATAGAAGGGTTCATCCCTCTGTTTTAGACATTGATTTTGAATACAGAAATCCTTCAAAGCATATTATTGTTATTACCATTTCATATTTATTGAGAATCTGTCTAAGTGTTTCATTCTCATTCAATACTTAGATTCTCAATAAATACTTATCAGTTATTAGTTTCTCAAACATCCAGGGGGAGTAATAACTCCTGTTGATAAGTGTAGCTTTAAACTCATATCATTCCGCTGTGCTATCACTCATAAAGAACTTGCTAGACACTTAAGTGTACACTAACAAGTTCATACAAAAGAGCAATACTGATCCAACAATTGGTATCAGAGCACTGGTTTATCTGATCACATATCAATCTAACACATTGAGAATCAGACACAGGCTCTTATTGATATTCAATAAAGGATTATAAGCTCACTTTTATCAACATCCATCACTTTAAGAGATATTTGACAAATCAATACTCTTTAAAATGGATCCTCATAATACTGGTTCTGCCAATAAACCTGCTATGCTAGTAAGAAATGAATATAACATCTGGCAAAGGAGAATGGCACATACCTTATCACAGACCAACACAGGTTGCTGGAAATCTGTGATATATGGTCCTCATAAACCAGTAAATATTAATCTTGAAACTAAAGAAGAAATTCCAAAAGACCCAAAAGACTATACAGATGATGATTTCCTAAAACTTGAGCTTGATGCTAAAGCTTTCTCTATGTTGGCAATGGCACTCCCAAATGAAATCTACTCTGGCCTATTACATTGTGATAGTGCCAAAGAGCTTTGGGACTGCCTCAAAGAACAGTTTGGAGGAACTGAAGAGGTGATTGCCAACACCAGAGAAATCCTGGCTCAACAATATGAAACTTTTGCTCACATTAATGGGGAAACTTTAACACAGCAATTTGAAAGATTCTCCTCATTAATATCTGAGCTAAAATTAAATGGTCAGACCTACACAACTGTATCTATGCTTCATAGATTTTTAAGGTCTTTACCTGAAAAATGGGAAACATACTCTATAGTCTTAAGATCTTCACCAGACTTTAGCTCCCTCACTCTTACAAAACTTCATGGGAGATTACTTACTTTTGAAAGAGAAATTGATCAAAAGAAAAAGTTACAAAGTTCTGGCAAAACTGCTGATGACTATCTACCAGGTAGTACAACACTATTGGGACAAGACTCACCAACTTGTTCAAATAGTTTTGTATCTTTTGACCATATTGACATAACTGCTGGGATCTCATCTGAAAGATCATTCCCAGGTTATGACAATAATTATTTTAGTCAAACTGCTGATAATATGTGTTTTATCATGGATGATTTAAAAAATTTCAGCAGTGATGACTTAGAAGAAATGGATATTCTACACCAGCTGGCCATGTTAAGTTTAAAAACAAATAAATTTTACAAAAGGTCAGGAAGGAAGTGTCCAGGACTCAACAGTTCAACAAAAATTGGTTTTGACAAATCTAAACTTAGATGTCACAAGTGTCAAAAGTTGGGACACTTTGCTAGAGAGTGTAGAAGCTCTAGCTTTAACCAATCTCAGTCTGGAAATAATTTTAACCCCAATTATAACAGGAATAATGGAACATAAGGGAGTGCACATTTTGTACAGGCACAAGCTCCACAACACCAATATGTGCCACAAGTACAATATGTACAGATGCCTGCTCAACAGATGCAGAGCCAACAATCAATCCCTCCCTTTCCAGCTGCTCAACCTCCTCCACAAACTCAGCAACCCTCACAACAAAGTTTATTTACTTCAGGGTATGTTGACTGGAGCAGTCTTCCTTTTGACACTACTGAGTGTAATCCTGATGCAGACAACAAGATGTTTGACATCAACTAGGGAGAGCCTGACAATGGCAGAAAGAACTTTGCCTTAATGGCATTTGAGGGATGCACCTCAAAATCTACCTTGTCACAAGTATCAAAAGAATCTTTGACAAAACTTTGTTCAAATTCTTGCAAAGAATCTTTTGCTCTCATAAGAGAGACTAATGTGCACTTACAAGGGAAAGCAAATGACTCTGAGAGAAAATTCACTCAGATGAAATGTGATTTAGAAAGAAAACTTTCTACAAAAACAAAAGAAGTTTCTAAATTATCTAACACTGCTATTGAAACCCAAGCACAAATTAAAATCATGATAAATGACCTAGGAAATGTCAGACAAGAGCTTGCTGACACCAAGGTCACATGTGAAAAATGGGTTGAATCTTGTAAGGGGTACCAACTATTGCTAAACAAACAAAGTGCTTCAAATGTTAGGTTTGGCATAGGGTACAATCACACTGAAACACCAACAGATTTTTCCCCCAAAACTACTGAAGATGGGAGAAAAATTGTTTCAGGTGAAACTTCTGAAGAGAAAGAATGCACATCTTTTCATGAAAACTTTCTAAAAACTCACAAAGAAAGTTCTTCAGAAGTACTGATTAATTCTGACAATAAGCCATCAGTAGTTTCAACCACATCAGGAGTTGAGAACCTGAAAACTACTGATGACCTAAAACCAATCAATACAGTCAGAAACTTGTCTTTGAAAGAAAAGACAAAAGAATGTGAAATCTGTTGTCTGTTCAACCACAAAACAGAATTTTGTAGATACAGAAAAGGTATTCAGTACAACAAGAAAACTCAACAATTGGTTGTGGGAAAACAAATCAGAAATGATTTTGTAGAAACTTTTTCTCCCAGGAAACAACAACCAGTAAAAACCTTTTCTCAGAAAAAGACAAAATCTCAACAAAGATCTTTTTCTCAAAATTCTCTTTCAGTAGTTAGACCTACATCATCAGCAGTTTCACAAACTGCTGAGATTAAAGATCTCATGAACATGGTACAACTACTGATGACCAAAGTTGATGGTGGTCCTCAAAAGGATACCACCATTGCTCTTAATGAAAAATCCATTGCCAAAAAGACATGGATTTCTCAACTTGGTCAAGAACAAACTGTAAATGTTCTCAAGAGCAAACCCAAAGCCAAACTGGCTTGGGTTCCTAAATCTAACTAATTTGCTATCTTGTGCAGAGAGTTTCCAGAGGCTTAAATAGCATTTGGTATGTAGACAGTGGAGGCTCAATGCACATGACAGGATGCAGATACTTGATAAACAATTTTATCAGTCAAAGAGAAGGATCTGTATCCTTTGGGAACAATGCTAAGGGATATGTGCTAGGACATGGCAATGTCTCCTCTGGCAAAATACAGTTTGACAAGGTCAATCTGGTTGAAAACCTTGAGTACAACTTGCTGAGTGTGTCACAAATGTGTGATAAAGGATATTCTTCCTTTTTCACAAAGACAGCATGCAAGATCATATCACCAGAAGGCCAGAAGTTGATAGAGAAGATCATTGAAGATCACACTTTGTTGATAGCCAAAATATGTGGCAATGTCTATGCAGTGGACATTGAAAAAGACAAAGTACTGAACAACACTGCCTGTTTCTTCTCAAAGGCATCAACTTCAGAGACTGATCTCTGGCACAGGAGACTTGGCCATGTGAACTTTAAAACCATAAATAAAGTCAAAAAAATGGGCTTGGTCAGAGGTCTACCCTTAAAAATATACCAGTGTCAAGAACACTGTGTATCCTGTTTAAAGGGAAAACAGCATAAGTCCTCCTATAAGTCTATTGAAGAATAAAAAACAACTGCATGACTTCAACTACTCCATGTGGACTTATTTGGACCTGTAGAGATCATGAGCCTTGGTAAGAAGAAGTACTGCTTAGTCATCATTGATGACTACTCAAGATTTACATGGGTATTCTTCTTATTTTCCAAGGATGAGGCTGCTGAAATCATCAAGTTCTTCATTTACAAGTAGAGAAGCAATATTCTCTACCTGTCAAAACCATTAGAAGTGATAATGGGACAGAGTTCAGGAACAAAACTCTGGATGAATTCTTTTTGTCTAAAGGGATTATTAGACAATTCAGTGTAGTAGAAAGGAAGAACAAAACTTTAATTGAAGGAGCAAGAACAATGTTAGCTGATTCTGGCCTACCATTATACTTTTGGGCAGAAGCAGTTAACACATCATGTTATGTTCAAAATAGAGTCCTTGTTGTCAAGAGGCATTCCAAGACTGCCTATGAAGTTCTTCATGGCATGAAGCCCCTTATCTCCTTTTTCAGGGCTTTTGGGTGTCAATGTTTCATCTTGAACATTAAGGAATCTATTTCAAAGTTTGCTGCCAAAGTTGATTCAGGTTACTTTCTTGGTTATTCTTCAACTAGAAAAGCCTACAAGGTTTTTAATTCAAAAACCAGGATAGTAGAAGAAACACTGAATGTCAAGTTCAATGAGTCAAAACACACTCTCATTCCAGCACATCCTGCTGAACTTTTTGATCTTGACAGTTTTCATTTTGGACCTGAAAAGACTGTTACTTCATCAAAACCTACTTATTATGGTGATCAAAGGTTTGATGATGAGGATCCCACACCATGGACCCTCAAACAGTCATTAAGTCAACTTCAAAACCATCAGAAGTTTCACAAACTTCTGATTCAACAAATACTAAGGAACAAACTCAAACATCTGCTTCAGCACCTGCAACTACTAAAGACATTGAAACTGCTGAACCAGATATAATAGACCTCAGTAGTTTGTTTGAAGAACATGAGCCACCAACACCTGTCAGTGGTTTACAACAACTGATCGAACACAAAGATCATCCACTTGATCAAATCATGGGTGATATTGCATCAGGTGTTCTTACAAGAAACCAACTTTCCAACTTTTGTCTCTTCTCGGCATTTATTTCACAATTGGAACCAAAGAAGTACTAGGAAGCCCTTAAAGACAACAATTGGGTGCAAGCAATGCAAGATGAATTGCTTCAATTCAACAAGCAACAGGTTTGGGAAATCTGTCCCTTACCACCAAACAAGCAACCAATTGGCACAAGATGGGTTTTCAGGAACAAACAAGATGAAGCTGGTATGATAATAAAGAACAAGGCAAGACTGGTAGTACAAGGTTACTCTCAAGAAGAAGGAATTGACTATGATGAAACCTTTGCTCCAGTTGCAAGGCTTGAAGCCATCAGGTTATTTCTGGCCTATGCCATTTCCAACAAAATAAAAGTTTATCAAATGGATGTTAAAAGTGCATTTTTGTATGGAAAAATAAAAGAGGAAGTGTATGTCTGTCAGCCACCTGGGTTTGAGGATCCTTCTCATCCTGAGTGGGTGTACAAACTAGACAAAGCTCTTTATGGGCTCAAACAGGCTCCAAGAGCTTGGTATGAAACACTTTCAACCTTTTTACTCAAAAATAACTTCACAAGAGGTGCCATTGATAAAACTCTTTTAATAAAACATGTTGGAAATCATATCTTAATTGTTCAAATATATGTTGATGATATCATATTTGGTTCAACAAACACAAAACCGTGTGATGAATTTAAGAAACTCATGCAATCAAAATTTGAGATGAGTACAATAGGAGAACTGCAGTACTTTCTGGGACTGCAGATTAAACAACAAACAAATGGAACTTTTATACATCAATCAAAATATGTTAAAGAATTATTAAACAAATTTTCTTTACAAGACTGTAAATCATGTTCCACTCCCATGACACCAACCACACAAGTTGAACCAGATGATCAAGGAAAACAGGTTGATCAAACCATGTATAGATGTATGATAGGTTCCCTTTTATATCTAACTGCTTCTAGACCAGATATTATGTTTTCAACATGAGTCTGTGCTAGATATCAATCAGCTCCTAGGGAATCACACCTCATTGAGGTCAAAAGAATCTTCAGATATCTGAAAGGAACTCCAACACTTGGAATTTGGTATCCTGCTTCAAGCAATACCTAGTTATCAGCTTTTTCAGATAGTGACTATGCAGGGTGTAAAATGTCAAGAAAATCAACATCTGGTGGTTGTCAATTCTTAGGAAACTGTCTAGTGTCCTGGCAATCAAAGAAACAAACATCTGTTGCAACTTCAACTGCTGAAGCTGAATACATTGCAGCTGCAAGTTGTACATCACAGATACAATGGCTCCAGTATCAACTTCTTGATTATGGAATCAAAGAGACCAAGACACCATTGTTTGTAGACAGCAAATCTACCATTAGCATCATTCAAAATCCTGTTCAGTTTTCAAAAACCAAACATATTGAAATCAGGTATCATTTCATAAGAGATTGCTATGAAAAAGGCAAGATTGAAGTGAAACATGTAGCAACAGCTAATCAAATAGCTGACATATTCACTAAACCCCTTGACACATCAACATTTCAGAAGTTAGTATCCATGCTTGGGATGCTAAATTTGTAAGTGTTTCTCTTTACTTTTCTGCACATATTTTTCATTTTTCACTTACATCTGTTTTCAAAATTGAAAACTTCTATAAAACAAACAAGAGAGAAACTACTGATGAACAAAACATCAGTATGGGAATATTTTCTGAAAAGTGATTAACTTCTGATAAAACAACCTTCAGAAGTTATGAATAAAGTATTTATAAAGTATTCTCATCAGTTGTTCAAAACTACTGAAGAGAAAGTGGGAACTACTGATGAAAATAATTCTTCATCAGCAGTTTAGTCAAAAAAGGCAAATCAGACTTTTCCCACATAAGAAGTTTGACATAGGCGGTTTAAAACTCCTGATAAATACCTTTTCCAACACTTATCCATTCAAAAAGAAAAAATTCCCTCCTTCTCTCTCAAAAAGCTCTCAAACCCTGAACCTGCAAAAACACTGTTCGATTCAAACACACACAAACCACATGGCTTTAGTTCTAAAATAGGGACACAATCTTAGAGCCTACTTAGAGAAACAAGAAGGCTGGTCCCAATACGATGAGATCATTGATCTCGTCGTCAAATCCCAATATATCACCGCTCTCACAATAGACCCACCAATACATCCTGAAACTCTCAATGAGTTCTGGGCTAACGCTGAGACAGTGATGGTGGACGATGAGGTTATCTCTCTCAACTCAACAATCAAAGCGAGACGAATGGCCATAACACCGGCCACACTTGCAATCAGACTGGGGTTGAATGATGTGAATGCCCCTGAACAGGTTGCAAACTTTGAAATCCACCTAACCATGACAGAATGTGGTTATCAAGGTACTCTCTCACAAGCTACAATCTTTAAAAAGTATTTTGAACCAAAATACAAACTTTTGTTTCATTATATCATTATGTGTTTGAGTCCTAAAACAGGGTCTTATGACCAGATGCCCTCAACCTTTCAACCAATTTTTCATTCCATAGTGAATGAAACAAAATACAGGGCATCAAAACTTTTCTTTAATGAGTTGGTGTTACATCATAATAACACTAAAAAGAAGTTTTTGTTATACCCAAGGTTCATTATGCAATGCATAATCAAAGAACTGGGTGATGAGGTGCTTGTGGGTAAAACTGCAATTTTGAAACCCTTAACCTCACAAGCATACTCTAGGCACAACAAACAGGCTGCCTGGCCAGAAGATGACCAAGGGGAACAAGAACCAGTCCCCATGGAACCCTCATCTTCCAAACCTACACCCCCAAAGGCCAAGAAACCCAAGCAACAAAAACAAAAACCCACCAAACCAAAAAGAAAAGCTGTTCAGGAGGTTAAGATGCCTGAACAAACTATTGTGCAATCTGCACTTCCTAAAGATGTGACTGAAACATCCTCTCAGTCTCATCCATCTCAAACCCCACCAAGAGCACCAATCACAATTCTTTTCAAAAGAAAAAGACTTAAGAAACCATTCCTATTGATGCTTCTTTTGAAACTGCTGAACCCACTGCCCAAACTACTGAACCAGCCACCCCAAATTTCTGAACCTGATATTGAAATAGCCAAACTTCTCTCTAAGCTAAAAGAGAAAGTCCCATCTAAACATGTCAGTCCCCAACAACCACATCAAACAGGGGACATATCCTCAGAACTTGACATGGATGTGGACACTCAAAGCCCAAACCAAAGACATGAGGATGAACCAGGGTCTCTAAGCCCAAACTTAGAAACTCTTGGTACTTTTGAGGCTGCTACTACTCATTTACCGCCCAGTGGTGGATCTGAGGAAAGAAGAAACATAGCTAAGACCTCAACTGTGGCAACTATTGATGAAGGCTTAATGCCTGAGATAGGAAATCCTCTAAACCAAGAAAAAGAGGTACATGAGACAACTGAGTTGGGCTCAGCTCATGATGTAACTGATACAGTCCTCATTGAGGATGAATCAGGGATTCAGATGATTCCATTGACTTGGATGATGTTTCAAAACACAAAACTACTGAATTGATGGCTACAAGTGAAGGTCCTGCACCTGGTGTATCTATGCTCAAGAAGCTAGTCACACCAGATCAGGTTAAAGTCCACTTAATCCATGATTCCCCTATAGTGGCATCTTCTGTACAACAAGAAGATCAACCAAAAACACACCCCTCTCTACAAATGCCTACCCAATTCCCTGGGCAATCTAGCATAGACATGAACCAGCTATGCAGCCCAGATGGTCCCTTATATCACATGATGAACACACTCATCAAAAATCACTTCCAAACATACACAGCTAACTTGGAGCTGTCCATAAAGAACCAATTTGGAGTGATACAGACAAAGATGAACGATCTGTCCAACAAGATTGACGTCAACAGCAAACAGATTGCTACTCTTACAGGTCATTTCTCCCAACCTTCAACATCAAAACCTGATGAAGCCAAAAAGGGGGAGAAAACTAAGGAACCTATGGAGTCACTTGAAGCCAGGAAAAAGGCAAGAGTGGCTATCCAAGAAAGGGAGCAGAGAGACCAAGCCAGAAAAGAAAAACTGGCCTAACAATTTGATGTCTCTGTCCAAGAAATTGAAGACTGATGAAGAAAAGTCTGATGAAGAAAAGTCTGATGAATCCCAAGGGCATAATGAAGAAACATCTGATGGACAAAGTTCTTATGAAGGCTCAGAAAGTACTGAAGACAATCCTTCAGTAGTTGTCAACCCATCAGATGTTAACACTTCCAACACTCAAACTGCTGAACAAGAGCCTTTCAGATCAACTAAACCTACTCAACCAACTCCTGTTCCTCCTAGGCCTACTACAACAGTTACCACTATGACTGTACTAAACCCTTCTCCAATCTCTCAATCAGCAGAACTTCTTGAGAAGAGTTTAGTGGCAGTTCAGAAGAAAGCCAAGGAAGATCAGATTTGGAAAAATCTGGAAGAAAGGGATGACTTGGACTTAAGCCTGGATGAAAAGCTACAGGCTTATGAAGCTGAACTTCAAAGGCAGGCTAGCCTAGAAAGAATTGCTGAGGAAGACAAAAGACAACAACTGATGTCTTATATTACTAAGAACAGCAAGATCAAAGCCCATACATTAAAGAGACTCTCCATGGAAGAGCTGACAAGAAGAGCTCAACTTATTGCAGACAAACTTGCAACAAGTAAAGATGCAAAAGCCAAGAGAGCCCAAATGATAGAAGAACTAGTAGCTAATGGTTATGGTTCAAAAGCCTCTGTGTCCAAATGGAAAGAAGAAAGATTAATGGACACTTACAGAAAATACAAGGCTGTAAGGGCTGCAAATCCAGAGAAGTTTGAAACTGTTGAAGCATCAACTTCAGTAGTTAGAACTTCTGGTGTTCAAAGAAGACCAGCTACTCAAAAGAAGAAATCAGAGGAGAATGTGAAGACTGATTTCAGAATGGTACTACTAGAAGGAAGTACAGTAGTTCATTCTGACTTTGACATTGAAGAAAAACCTCTGATCACACAATTCAGGGATCCTTCCACCTTTGCCTATCAAATCCAGAAAACCATCAAAGACAAACTGCACACTAAGGTAGTTACTGAGCATCATTTGCCAACTTTTCAACTACCTAATGTGATGCAACAAGAACAAGGAAGTGAATCCCACCTGAGAGTCACTGAAGTTGAAAACATCCAACACTCAGGAGCATCCCAGGGTACCACTATGGTTCCCTACACTTTAGACTTTGACAAGTCTAAAGTACCTATCATCAGATGGTCCTTTACTGATAACAACTCAGTACAAGTGACAAGAAGAGATCAGACAAGCAGAGCCTATAAGTCGATGAATGATCTAAAGAACCTATCAACTCAAGACCTGCTTACAATCCAGCATCTAGAACCACAAAAAGGATCTCTCACTGATGAACAGCTGAACCAGCTGAAGAATTCCATGTTCAAAGGAATATGGAAGATTGTGAATGATAGAAGAAAACAATAAGGAATTAGGAAGGTTTTGGCTTAATCAATCCAGGGGGAGATTGTTAGGACAAAAAGGATTGGTGAAACCACTTTTGCAAACCTTAGTCTAATTCACTTCTGTCAAAATATTCTAAGTATAGAACTGCTGAAGAAGGAAGATCAAACTGCTAAAGAAGAGTGTTAGGATCTGAGTTTGATTGTTTTGATTGTGTTTAACTAAGAATGATAAGAGTGATATGAATATAGATGGAAAGTGCAGCGGAATGATAAACTATTAATCAAAACATGAGAGTAATTGTTTTCTGATCGAATGCTTTCATTTATCTAAAAGATTACAATCATACAAGTACTCCCCCTCAGCCTGATCACACAGTGATTGTTTGTCTGAGAGAATGTTTGTGTGTGATGCAATAGAACAGTACAAGCAATGTTCTATTTATAGACAAACCTAAACCACTGATGACCTAGGCTGACGTCACCTTAAGACAGTCACCTCTAACAGCATAACAAACATAAAACATCTGCCTATTACAAATTACTGTTACATTGAAAACACTGAAGGTAAACTACTGTTGTAGGAAAACTCTGATGGTCTTGTATCATCTGCTGGAGCCTAAGTGCTGTTGGCTCCAGCAGTGCTTTAGTCTTCAGTACTTGGATCAGCAGTTGTTCTTCATCAGACCTTTGGTCAGCAGTTGTTCTTCATCAGTGTTTATTCAGCAGTCCTTTGTATCAGCAGGTGTCATAGCAGTTGTTTGGATGGAACAGTTGTTAGAGTCAGCATTCTTTTGGGAGAAGTATGTTGTAAGGACTGTTTATTGTGTGGATCAACTATTAGCATGTTTTGGCTTTTCAATCATCTGTTCTTCTCCAGGTCAGCAGACCCAACAATCTCCCCCTAGAACAGATGATGCCAAAACTCAGCTTTATTTACTGATCTTTATTCCTCATCAGACTTTCTCTGATTTGACCTTTGAATTGTAGTTCAATGTTCAGAGCAAATAAGTCTTCTTCATCTCTTTCAAGCTCTAGATTTAGCAATGTTTGAAGATCACTTGCACATAGGATGTATGCATCATCCATGCTAATTTTCTGAACTCTTCCATCTGACCTGAGCAGAGTCAATTCATGGTTGTCTTTGTTGACTTTCCATTTTAGAATTTTTGAGTCAGTGGATTTGCTGAGATGAACTTTTATTCTGGATGAGTTAGGTGATGGAGGTCTCCCAATGAGTTCCCTGAGTTTCTCTGTTGTGGGATCAGAGAAGAAATGTATCTGATTGAAGAGCCCTTCTTTGATAAATGTATCAGCAAACTTCTTCTGATCTTCTTCTGACATTTCTTTCTTTTTCTTGAACTGTCTTCTTGCAGCAGCTGATAGATCAGAAGTTTCAAGTAAGCTGTCTAAGGTAAAAGTCTGCTGGGGTCTCTTTTTCAGTGGCTCATCAGGATAGACAGGTTTTCTAGGTAGGCTGGGATCCTTCTTTCTGTTTTCTTCAAGACTCTTGTATGTCTCAACCAGCCTCAGCTCAGACCATTTAGCAACAGACCTCATCTCCCCATAATTTGCAGCTACTATCTCTTGTCTCATTCTTTTAAACTTTAACGCTCTGACTGGGTCTCTGCCTTTGCCAAAATTAGGAGCAGAGACTTTAGCTTTGGGGTCTTTGGCCAACTCTTCTATTCTGAGAAGTTCTTATCTTAGTGCATGAGTGGTCCAGCCAGCAAACTGCTTTTTGGTTGCTTTATATGGCTTGGTTGCCAAGATCTGTTCCAGAAGAGAATCCCTAACCTCCTTTTCCAAGTCAACACTGAGAGGCATGGAAGACATGGAGTTGCTCAGGGTCTTAGCAAAGTCCTCAATCCTTCTGAGTTTGCTAAGCTCTGCTGAATGGATGCCCTGAGCAGTCCTGTCATCCTTCCCTTTGCATCTCTCCTTAATAATGGCATCTACCTGTTCACCCTTGTATTTAAGATATGTATCAATGTTTAGGGGAACAGGGAAATTTGGGAGAGAGGGGAAAGATCTGTCAGATGGTTGTTCAGTATTGTAGAAGGATTGTAATTCCCCCTTGAGTAGATCAAGTTCAAGGGGATACTGAACAACCAATGGTGTAATGGTTGGTGGTGGTCTATGGGAACTGAATTTGGATGTGTGTGGTGAGAATGATGAGAGTGGAATAGCTGTAATAGGGGTGGATTGTGTAGTTGAGGTGGTATTTGGTGATGTGTGTATGTTTTCATCGTGTACAACAAAGGTTGACTTTCTCTTCCTTGTGTACAAGATTTTAAGGGATGGTGATGTGGAAGCAGTGGTTGGATTAACATCTGTTGACCTTTTAGTAGGACCAGCAGATGTTTGGGATTTGGTTGGTGATGTAGGTTCGGGTGTAGGTTTGGTGGTTGTATGTTCAGATGTGTTTGTAGGTTTAGGTGCAGTGGTTTCAGTGGTTTGGGTGGCAGTGGTTGTATCAGCAGTGGTTTTGTCAACAGAGGATTTTAGCTTAGATGGTGGTTTTCTCACATGTCTAGCAGGCATTTTCATCCTTTTTGAGGATCCCACATCTTCAACTTCCTGCTATTGTTCCTTCTTGAGGTTCACCAATAACTCTGCTTTAGCTTCCAAGGTGTCAGCCCTTTTTTGTTTGGCCTGAGCAGCCTTTTCAGCTTCTTTGTTTGCAGAGTTGTCTACTGCTTTGCTTCTATCAGTGGTTTGTTGTGGTGCTGATGGTGTTGCTTGTTGTTGTTGTTGTGGTGCTGTTTGACTAGCCTCTGGTTTGTTGGCAGACTTGGCTTTACCCTTTTTAGAAGATGGACAACCAAAGGGATCTAGCTTTGGTAGCCTATCTCTGCCACTCTCCCCCTTTTTGGCATCATCAGCCGTGAAGTCATCATCATCTTCATCCCTGAGAATGGTGGTAGGGGCAGAGCCAGTGGTCTTCAGCAGGTGATCTTTAATGGCTTGAATGTCTGCATGTGTATCTTTGTACCTTGCATCCACCATGTTTCTGATTTCAGCCATATATGTTTCATGGTTCTGATTAGCTAGTTTTCTGTGAGCTATGATGATGGGGAAACGGATTTCCATAGCTCACTAGCTATATCAGCTGTTGATGGTTGACTTTTGGAAAGATCTGCTATGGAACCCAGTATAAGCTTGACATCAGATTTGATGTCAGCTACAGAAGTTTCAATTGCTTGAACTCTGTCCGTCAATTCTTGGTATTTTGAACCATCTCCTAAGTTAATAGGATCATCTGAGTCCCTACCAGTGGTAGTTTTACCTGATTCAGTCCTAAGAGGTGAATCAGATGCCCCTTTTTCTTGGTACTGGGGACTTCCAACTGATTTTGGGGACACTATAGTGGCCTCATCAGTTGTTGCCTTCAAGGGAGTCTTAGCTATGTAACCACTATCCTGGTGTGAGACAATGGTCTCTACATCAGTAGTGGTTGCTCCACTTGAAAACTCACCTAGAGTTGCATTGAACTCTAGTGATGTAACCTCCTCTACTGTTTGTGGGATGGCAGATTGAATGTTTTCAGGACCAGTTACTTGTGGGGGTATGCTCTCAGTGATAGGTGGAAGAGAGGAACTGGGATTTTCCTGAGATTTCTCAATTGCCTCAAACAGAGGTTGAAAGGTTTGTGGAACATGATGTGATGGTGAGGGTGGAGGAGTAACAAGAGAATTAGCCCTGGGAGAGGGGCTTGTGATCATATGGTCAAATGACTCATATGTATCATGATGTGGTTCCCCTTGGCTTACAACATGATCCTTTTGTGAGGATTCATGAGGAGTTTGGTCAGGTTGAGGTATGTCCAACTGTTGTGAGGAAGTAACAACAGTGGTTTCTGGTTGCTTTGGTGGTGCAACAGAGTTATCTTCTGGTACCTCATTATCCAGAAGTCTCATTTGTGGTTAAGTGGTGGTTTTGTGGATGGACGTTTTCTTTTGGAAGTGGCTAGTGTGGGTTTCACAGCACTGGATGTAGTGCCATGATCACCAGGAGCAGTGGGATCAACAACAGAGGTTTTGACAACAGTTGTTGTCTTTGTCCTCTTTGTTTGTGTTTTTGAAACTTTGGACACTTTTGACACTTTTTCTTGGGTGCTTCCACCCAGCATTCTAGTGAAAGTTTCATCAGTTAAGCTTTTCATTTGCATTGCCTCACCCTTTTTGAAAACTTTTTCTGGTAAGGCCTTTTGTAGGATTACACTAAGAATTCGTGGGTAAATTAGAAAAGCATTGTTTGACCCAGACTTAATTGCTTTCACATTTGACACTAGGTCCATAAACAATCCCTGGGAAAGATTGAAGTCAGAGTTTGACAACATGGCATAACCCAGATATTGCATCCTTAATGGGATTTCATTGAAGGATGTGGACTTAGCGGAGACACATAGAAGGAGGGTATGGAAGAAAAATTTCATGACTGGTGGGAAAAACTTTTTGAAAAGTGTTGACCCAGTCATCTGACCATCATACCCTCGTTCTTGAAACTCAGTGTGAAGCTCTGTTTTTGTGAAGGAGTCCTTACCTGTCAGGTCATTTAGTGAGAAGGTTGTGGATATGATTTCAGGGGTAATGACGACACTTGTTTCTCCAATTTTGGAAATAATGGAAGTAGGCTTTTTGTCTTGTAATAAGAACTCAGCATTCAACCAGAACTCTTGGAGAGTATCAATGTAGATGGGAGCGTCAGCGGTTAAGATGGGTAGATATTTGGAATTTAGAAGAATGTCAATGGTGGAATGGAATGATGTGTTATCATCTGTTTTAACCAGATATGGGAGACAATTGTGGGTGGCTTTGGCTTGAAGATCCATTTTAATGGATTCCGAAGGTGAAAATGAATGAAATCTGATTGAGGGTTTGAGAATGGAGAAGGCGGTTTCAGTATTTTGAATACAATGAGACAGTGTAACATCTGTTGTGATAAAACAGTTTTATAGGCTCAGGGGAAACCGCTGATGTGACCAAGACTCTGCTTGTAAGAGCAGACGTGGCAAACATCTGATGGATAAAGCATCTGGTGGGGAACAGCTGTTTTTGGCAAACAGCTGATGCAAACAACTGATGCAAACAACAGTTTTTTTTTATTATTGTAAATATATATATATATATATATTATAGATATGAATAATAAAACAGTTGTTTTATCTGATCAGAGGTTTGAAACAGATTTTTCAACCAACAGTGGATATGAATGAAAAAGTGGTTGTTTTATCTGATCAGATGTTTGAAACAGATTTTTCAACCTAAAAGCTATTTTTAAGGAGAAATTTTAATTTTCTGAAACATTTTAATGCTTAAAAAAACATTTTTGTTTGGTTAATCCATGTTTAACATACCAATTCTAGAAATCAGATTTGTAAAGGTAGATGTGTCTAAAGCTTTTGTCAACACATCTGCCAACTGATCCTCTGTTGAAACATGGTGCAGAGAAATCAAACCTTTTTCATAGCTATCTCTGACAAAATGATGTCTGATGTCAATGTGTTTGGTAGTGGAATGAGAGACTGGATTCTTGATGATATTTTCAGCAGCTTGACTATCCAACATAAGTGGAGTCTGTAGTGCAGTTATCCCAAAATCCAGTAATTGATTTTGAAGCCACATACAACTTGCAGGCTTCAGCTGTTGAGGTTGAAACAGCTGCCTGCTTTTTGCTTTGCCAGGAGACTAAGGCATTCCCTAGAAATTGGCACCCTCCTGATGTGGACTTTCTTGTGGTGTGACAGCCAGCAAAATCACTATCTAAATAACCTGGAAGCTCAATGTTTCCATTAGCAGGATACCAGAAACCGAGTGTGGGAGCACCTTTGAGGTATCTGAATATCCTTTTCACAGCAATAAGGTTTGACTTTCTGGGTGAAGCCTGGGATCTTGCACAGACACAGGTAGCAAACATAATGTCTGGCCTAGATGCAGTTAAGTACAGTAAAGACCCAATCATACATCTATAATGTGCTTGATCAACCAGTTCATCCTTGTCATCTATAGTGAGTAGCTTGACTGTACTCATGGGTGTACTACATGGCTTACAATCATTCATCTCAAATCTGGTTAATAAATTCTTTACATATTTGTTTTGGTGAATGAATGTGCCATTTTGCAGTTGTTTCACTTGAAGACCAAGGAAACATTGAAGTTCACCCATGGCACTCATATCAAACTCTGCTGTCATGAGTTTTCTGAACTCTTCACACATTTGGTTACATGTGGATCCAAAAATGATGTCATCCACATATATTTGAACAATCATTAAATTTTTCCCTTTCCATTTTAGAAATAAAGTTTTGTCAATTTTACCTCTTGTGAAGCCAATGGATAAGAGAAATGTGGAAAGAGTTTCATACCAGGCCCTTGGTGCTTGTTTGAATCCATACAGAGCTTTGTTCAGCTTGTAGACATAGTCAGGATGGAATGTGTCTTCAAAACCAGGTGGTTGACATACATAGACTTCCTCCTGAATTTTGCCATAAAGGAAAGCACATTTGATGTCCATCTGATACACCTTTATGTTGTGGTTGACAGCAAAGGTTAAGAATAGTCTGATGGCTTCTAGTCTTGCTACAGGAGCAAAAGTTTCATCATAATCTATTCCTTCTTCTTGTCTGAAGCCTTGAACCACAAGCCTGGCTTTATTCTTGACAACAATACCCCTTTCATCAGTTTTGTTTTTGAAGACCCACTTTGTTCCTATAGGATAAACATCCTTAGGTAATGGTACAAGCTCCCATACTTGTTGTCTTTTAAACTGAAGGAGTTCTTCTTGCATAGCTTCTACCCAACTGTTGTCTTTCAGTGCCTCTTGGTACTTGACAGGTTGTGTGAGAGATAGGAAACCTGCAAAAAGACAGATATTGGAGGATTGGCTTCTTGTGAGCACACCCTCTCTGATGTTGCCAATGATCTGGTCTGGTGGATGAGCTCTTAAGTAGATAAGATCTCCCTGATATGGTATGATGGCATTTTGAGGTGAAGGACAGAGGTTTGGTGATTCTGTTGATGTAACATCTGTTTGCACTTCTGTAGTGCCATCAGATGTTTGGAATGGTAGTGGGGGAATGGGTCCAAGTGGTGTAAAACTGGACTGACTTTTGTCAACAGATGATTGACTTTTGTCAACAGATGATTGTTCAGTGGTTGAGAGAGGTGAAACAGTGGTTTGAGGGTAAGACTGGCCAACAGTGGTTGACTCAGCTGTGACAGAGTTTTGACAATTGTTTTGAACAGCTGCTTCCTCTGATGCAGAATAGATTTTATAGTGACTGGGGATCACAACATCTGTTCTGTAATCTTGTTGTGGAGACTGTGGAATACCTGCATTGTTAGTTTTAACAGTGATATCTTCAAATTTGAATTTATCTAAATCAAATAGTTCAGCAGGATTTGCTGGGATTTTTAGAGATGAAAGTTCATTGAACTTTACATTCAGAGTTTCTTCTATTGTCTTGGTCTTTGTGTTAAACACTTTATAAGCCTTGGCAGTAGAAGAATATCCCAGAAAATAACCACAATCTACTTTGGCTGCAAATTTTGAAATGGAATCTTTGAGATTTAAAATGAAACATGGGCAGCCAAAGATTTTGAAAAATGAAATTAATGGTTTGATTTTGAACAAAATTTCATAAGCAGTTTTTTGATGTCTAGGGTTGATCAAAACTCTGTTTTGAACATAGCAAGCAGTGTTTACAGCTTCTGCCCAGAAGGACAATGGCAAACCAGAATCTGCTAGCATGGTTCTTGCAGCTTCTATAAGAGTTCTATTTTTCCTTTCAACCACCCCATTTTGTTCTGGTGTTCTTGGGACGCTGTACTGCCTCACAATCCCTTTTGACACACAAAAATCATCCAACTCCTTATTTTTAAACTCTGTTCCATTGTCACTCTTGAAGACTTTTACTGGAAAGTCATATTGTTTTTCAACTTTGGTGACAAAGTCCTTCAATATACCTGCAGTCTCATCCTTAGAATGTAAAAAGTAAGTCCATGTAAACCTAGAAAAATCATCAACTATGACAAACTGGTTTTGGACTCATCAATGGATTTGTAAGAGCTTTTATGTTGTTTCCCTTTTAAACAAGAAACACAATGCTCATCACATTTGAATTCTTTTGATGGTAAACCTCTGACAAGGCTTTGTTTGGAGAGTGTGTTGATAGTGTTAAGGTTGGTGTGACCCAATCTCCTATGCCACAATTCTGTCTCCTTTGTGGAGGCAGTAGAAAATAGACAGACATTTGCCATAGGATTGTCCTTTAACATATCAACAACATACACATTGCCACTTCTATGAGCAACAAGTTGTGCTTTGCTCTCAGCAATGATGGTATCAATCTTTTTCACCACTTCTGGCCCAATAATCTTGCAAGTTTTCTTTGTGAAGAATGAGCCATAACCTTTGTCACTCATTTGTGAAACACTTAGAAGATTAAACTTGATATTATCAATAAGATTGACATTTTCAAACTTGAGTTTCCCAGCTTGCACAGTCCCTGACCCCAACACCTTACCTTTTGAATCATTACCAAAGGATATATCACCCCCTCCATGAGCCAAGAAGTCCAGAAGAAGGGCTCTACATCCTGTCATGTGCCTGGAGCCTCCACTATCTACATACCAAAGACTATCTAAACAAGCAGAAGCTCCCTGCACAGCAGTAATGAATTAGTTTTGGTGAGTGTCCAAAGCCAGGTTGGCTTTGGATGGGTCCTCAGACTTTTCAGACTCAAGCTTTGGAAGATGATCAGTGGTTTGAACTAATTTTTGAATCAAGTTCGACAACTGCTGCTGACCATTTGCCAGTGCTTGAATGTCAACACTTGGGGCAACAGTTGTTTGATCACTTCCAGACAGATGATAATACCCATAGGGATTTCTGTTCACTCTTGGTTTAGAGGGTCTTTTTGGCTCCTCATAAACATGTGGCAGACTATGACATGGTGGTTGTCCATATCCTCTTGGGTATTTGCTTGTGGGTGGAGCATCTGTTACTTGGACATCCCTAGAAGCAGATGTTTCAAGACTTTTAGTAACAGATGTTTGGACAGGGGTGAAAACCTGTTTGGGCTTTCCTATTGATGTACTTACCCCAGGATTTGCAAGAGTTTTAGCTTTGTATTCTTGTATTTTCACATCAAAATTTTTGAGATACAAGCACTCTTTGGTCTTGTGATTCTTTTTCCCACATATTGAACATGTGGCTTTGGAATCACATACACTTGTTCCTTTGTTAATGTCATATGCTTTTAGAAGAAAACAGTTTTTAGTGACATGATTCTTCTTTTCACAGAAATCACAGAACAAGTGGACAGTCTTTTCTTTCTTCTTCCCTTTTTCAGCCTTCTTTTCAGCAGATGTTTGAGCATCTGCTGGAAGGTTTTTCAAGGGAATGACTTTTTCCTGAGGAGCTGTCTTTCCTTCAGGTGTTTTAAAATCAACAGGTTTAAAATTCTCAAGAGTATCATACTCATCAGACCAGGTAGGTTTAAATTCATACTTTTCAAGTTCAGTGAATGATGAGGAACCTTCTGGTTTTTGAAGAACAATTTTCTTACCATTTGGTTCAGTGATTTTAATCTCTTGACCCTGCAGGTTTGTTGGAACTATCTCAACAGACTTTTGACCCCTTTTGTCAGTGTTTTCAAAAGCTGGAGCAGTGGTTTCAAAACCAAAACCAAACTTCACATGACTTTTGGTTTGTTTGTTGAGTAGCATCTCAAATCCTCTACATGATTCCACCCATTTCTCACATTCAACTTGGGTGGACTCAAGCTCACTTTTACAACTCTGATATTTTGCTATCATAGTTTGGAGCTGGTCTTTGGTTATGGTTGCTTCATGTTTTAAGCTGCTTATTTCAGATTCCTTTTCAGTTAAACTTGTTTTTAAATCTTTTGAAAGTTTCTCAAATTTAACTTCATCATCTAAAATTTTCTTTCTAAGGTTTTCATTCACCTCTTTGATGTTAGCAAATGCTATTACACATCTGTCAGAACATAAATCCTTAAGAATTTGAGGAGATACCTTAGCAGTAGCCATCAATGCACAATCACACTTGCACTCACAATCATCAGATGCACCCCAGGGATCTGAGAGATTCACAACCTCTTCTTCAGGTTTTTCACCTGTAACAACTTCATCAACAACATCATTAGTCACAACATTAGATTCAGTCACCACTTCCTCAGATTCAACCTCATCTACCATAGCCATGAAACAAAAGTTTTCTGGTTCATTTTCAGCTTTGGCAACTAATGCAAAATTTTCATCTGTTAACTCATCTGGTAGACTGCTCCAATCAACAAAGCCTTGTGTAAAGAAGCTCTGTTGACTGGTCTCTGCAGGAGCAGAGGATGAAGCAACAGTCGTTTGCACAGGTGCTTGAGCAACAGGTGTTTGCACATAGTGGATCTGAGGAACAGTGGTTTGGACATACTGCACAGGAACAGTGTTTGAGGACTGTGCAAAATGAGCAGTGTTTTGCACATTTGGTCCAGGGTATTATAGGAATTTTGATAAGTGTTGGTCTGAGGTCTTTGATTTGGATAGGTGATTATAGGTGTACCATGTTGACTCCTACATTCCCTAGCAAAATGACCAAGTCTATGACATTTGTAACACTTTATCTTTGTTTTATCCAACCCAACCTTTGATCTGCCAGTTAACCCTGGAAACCTTCTCCCAGTTTTCTTGTAAAAATTGTTAGTTCTTACACTGAGAAGGGCCAATTGGTGCATAATGTCCATTTCTTCCAAATCATCAGGGTCAAAGTATTTCAGGTCATCATACTCAAAGGATATGTTATCAGATGCCTGGATATCACCACCACTTGCTGTGAAAGCATAGTTTGGTGAATAAGAATCAGAGTTAAAACCTGAGTTAAAACCTGAAGTTATGTCAATGAAATGATCATAACTCTGATCCTTAATATTTCCAGGCACCTCATCATGACCCAAAAGTGCTGTATTCCCAAATACATAATCATCAGACACTTTTCCAGAGTCCTGGAGCTTCTTTTTCTGGTTAAGCTCTCTCTCATAGGTCAAGAGCTTACCATGAAGCTGGGTCAGTGATAGGTCCTTAAATCCAATCGAGTTTCTCATAACAAGAGCAATAGTGTCCCATTTGTCTGGTAATGATCTTAAAAACCTATGGTTCAGGGTTGAATGAGGGTAAGTAAGACCAACCAATTTTAGTTCACTAATGAGACAGTTAAACCTCTCAAATTGTTGAGTTAATGACTCTCCCTTGACATGACTGAATGTTTCATATTGTTGGTTAAGTATTTCATGATTGTTTTCAATAACCTCCTCAGTCCCACCAAATTGTTCTTTCAGTGCATCCCACAACTCCTTTGCACTGTTACAGTGTAACAGCCCAGCATATATATCATTGGGTAGAGCCATGGCCACAATACTGAAGGCCTTAGCATCTAACTCAATTTTCTGAAAATCCGGGTCAGAGTAGTTTTCAAGTTTCTTAGGCTCCAGAACCTTGGGATCTTCGGTACTCGGCACAATCGGAACATGTGGTCCGAAGATAACCGACTTCCATCACCCAGTGTTATGTTGAGCTAGAACATGGCTCATCCAACGTTGCCAGATATTGTATTCAGATCTGACAAGCATCGGTGGCTTGTTGTTCGTGCCAGTGTTATGTGGCTCGTGATTGATTGAAGCCATTCTCTGATTTTTCAAAAAACAAAGTCTGTTTAAAAACGGTTGAAACGAAATTAAACTATTACTTTGTTTTCAATCCAATAGACAAACGATATCAATAATTGTGAGCTGATTTGTTTATATTAAATTGATTTGTTAGATCGAATTTAATTGACCAAGCTCTGATACCAATTGTTAGGATCTGAGTTTGATTGTTTTGATTGTGTTTAACTAAGAATGATAAGAGTGATATGAATATAGATGGAAAGTGCAGCGGAATGATAAACTATTAATCAAAACATGAGAGTAATTGTTTTCCGATCGAATGCTTTCATTTATCTAAAAGATTACAATCATACAAGTACTCCCCCTCAGCCTGATCACACAGTGATTGTTTGTCTGAGAGAATGTTTGTGTGTGATGCAATAGAACAGTACAACCACTGTTCTATTTATAGACAAACCTAAACCACTGATGACCTAGGCTGACGTCACCTTAAGACAGTGACCTCTAATAGAATAACAAACATAAAACATCTGCCTATTACAAACTACTGTTACATTGAAAACACTGAAGGTAAACTACTGTTGTAGGAAAACTCTGATGGTCTTGTATCCTCTGCTAGAGCCTAAGTGCTGTTGGCTCCAGCAGTGCTTTAGTCTTCAGTACTTGGATCAGCAGTTGTTCTTCATTAGTGTTTATTCAGCAGTCCTTTGTATCAGCAGGTGTCATAGCAGTTGTTTGGATGGAACAGTTGTTAGAGTCAGCAGTCTTTTGGGAGAAGTATGTTGTAAGGACTGTTTATTGTGTGGATCAACTATTAGCATGTTTTGGCTTTTCAATCATCTGTTCTTCTCCAGGTCAGCAGACCCAACAAAGAGATTACACAAGTACTGAAGAAGAAAAGTCATCAGAAGTTCTGAAGTCCAAACCAGACATTTCTACTGAAGAACTACTGAAGACAAACTACTCATCAGTAGTTTGTCATTCATCAGTACTTATGAGAAGATCTTTTCCACCGCCTTTTGTATCAGTAGTTTATTAGTTTAGTATTACTTTTACTTTATGTACAAGTTCTAAGATTGCAACTTGTTGCAACTTGTTTCTGAACTTGCTTTTTGGCAAGGTTCATGTATTTGTAAAGTCTATAAATAGAAGGGTTCATCCCTCTGTTTTAGACATTGATTTTGAATACAGAAATCCTTCAAAGCATATTATTGTTATTACCATTTCATATTTATTGAGAATCTGTCTAAGTGTTTCATTCTCATTCAATACTTAGATTCTCAATAAATACTTATCTGTTATTAGTTTCTCAAACATCCAGGGTGAGTAATAACTCCTGTTGATAAGTGTAGCTTTAAACTCATATCATTCCGCTGTGCTATCACTCATAAAGAACTTGCTAGACACTTAAGTGTACACTAACAAGTTCATACAAAAGAGCAATACTGATCCAACAAGGCTAATAGTAATAGTTGTAATGTTCGTAATACCTATTTATAGTTACGCATTACTTGTGGCCCAAGAATATTAGGTTCATAGGGGTTACACTTGTTTTCACCTAAACAGATTGATAGTATTAAGTATTTTATCAATTCCTTCCACGTAGACATCAAATGATAAGAACCACTAATGATAAGAACCACTACTATCCTACCACGTTTTAAATATATCTCTTGCCTACAGAGACTTCAACATGCTTATTTGATATACATTAGTCTATAACTTCAATTAATTGTAGAGTTAATAGCCATTTTCGTCCTTGAGGTTTGGGCCAGTTTGTCACTCCAGTACAAAAGTTTTTTTTTTTTTTGCAATTCTTTTCCTGAGGTTTGGATTTTTTTTGCGAAATTCGTCCTTTTCACTAACCCAGTTAAAAAGGTCGTTAGTGTCAGGGGTATTTTTGTCTTTTTTACCTCAGGGACGAATTTGGCATTTAAAATTCAAGGATTTTTTTTTTTTGCCAAATTCCCCCCCCCCCTCTCTCTCTCTCTCTCTCTCTCTCTCTCTCTCTCTCTCTCTCTCTCTCTCTCTCTCTCAATCTTTATTCAATAATATTCCCATTTCCTTTCTGGGCTTTTCAAATCTTGAACATATTCACACATTTCATTCAGTATTTTATAAAAAAGTTGTCAACTTTGAGGCTAGTTTAAATCTATTTGTTTTTTTTAATAAATAAATAAATAAATGGGAGCACATGTCAGCGAGAAATCTGCTTCTGCAGGTGCTGCATCTAGTTCATAATCAATCTCTTTGAAAGATACTCAACATTTTATTACAGAACTCAATGCATATGAAGCTGCCTGCAGATCAGATTCTGATCTGCAATCATTCGATACAACACTGCACACGCGTGCCAACAATGTGATCACTACATTGGCAGTAGGAGTCGAAGTTCGCGCTTTATCATTCGAGACGCTAAAGGAAGTTACAGAGTGTTTGTTAGAAATGAACCAAGAAGTTGTGAAGGTTATCTTGCATTGCAAGAAAGACATATGGAAGAATCAAGAATTGTTTGAATTGGTTGAGGAGTATTTTGAGAATAGCCTGCAGAGATCTAGAGAGAGAGACAGTGAAAGAGAAAGAAAGAGAGAGAGTGAAAGAGAGAGAGAGAGAGATAGGGGGTGGGGGTGGGGTGGGGGAGAGGGAATTTGGCAAAAAAAAATCCTTGAATTTTAAATGCCAAATTCGTCCCTGAGGTAAAAAGACAAAAATACCCCTAACACTAACGACCTTTTTTAACTGGGTTAGTGAAAAGGACGAATTTGGCAACAAAATCCAAACCTCAGGGAAGGAATTGCAAAAAAAAAAAAATTTTGTACTAGAGTGGCAAACTGGCCCAAACCTCAGGGACGAAAATGGCTATTAACTCATTAATTTTATACTCTTATTATGTTATTATATTACTATCAATTTATAACTTCAAGATTATTATTATTGTTATTACGTACGTAAAGCATGTTTGATTTAGATTATTATTATTATTATTATTATTATTATTATTATTATTATTATTATTATTATTATTATTATTATTATTATTATTATTAAACGATCTCTTATTAAATGTCCGACTACACGCTTTGTAATTCTAATGGCCAGTTTACTCATTATGAACTCATTGTACGATACTTAATATATGCGCGTCATACATATACTACGATAAGTAGGTTAAATGTTTTAACCTATTCCAATAATGAAAATGATTGTTCTTTCCTAGTTTAATTACACGTACGCTTCAAGATCTTATGAGAAGATCATGAAATTCATTTTGTTGTTCTTATCCATTCACGAGTCAATGATATTATTGTGTTATTAATTGTAAAACGTGACATCAATTCTTGGTGACCAAGTTTGCACATGAATATGTATATATATATATATATATGGGGAATGGTTCTAGAGAAAACCCTCCTTATTTGGTAAACTCTGGAAACTCTGACTTCCCAATATTTTTTTTTTTTTGAAAAAAAAATAGGGCAAGTAATATACATGATTTTAAGCATTTTGGGCCAAAAAAAATTTAAAAAGCGCCGAGTATATTTTTTTTTAAAAAAAATAAAATTTTGACTAACACATGTTAAGCGCTAATAACAGGTGTTAACAATGTGTTAACTATATGTAAACAGTTGACGTTTTTTATTTTTTTAAAAAAAACCGTTCGGCGCTTTTTTGTTTTTTTTGGCTCGAAATGCTTAAAAAAATGTATATTACATACCCTATTTTTTTCAAAAAAAAAAAAAATGTTGGGAAGTCAGAGTTTCCAGAGTTTACCAAATAAGGAGGGTTTCCTCCATATACTTTACCTATATGTATGTATGTATTTATACACATAAAAAATATATATAAATATGAAGTGGCATTTAAATGCATCCAAATTCTGATGACTTGATGTCACAAATATATCATTTACTTAAAAAATAGCTTTGAAATATATGTGTGTATATATATATGTATATATTCTTATCTTATTTATTTTACTACATGCACCCATTCAGAAGTACATTTGTTTATTATAATCTAACTGATTTAGCCCAAAATGTTGTTTTCTTTATAACTTGTAAATATAGTATTTCATATAGTTTCGAGTATGTCGTTGAAACATGCTAAATTTATTCTACGTTTTGACCTAAGTTTTAATAAAATAGAGCATGGAAAATTTGTAATATGTTTTACCATTATTGTAAAACAGTTTTTGATAATAACACATGCTCATCTAGATACCACATGTTCTAATAGTCATATTATTCTATCCTTGCACATTTAATAATGCACAGTATATAAATCCATACAATTTATTTATATCAAAAAATCAGGATGTTACAAGTAGTAAAAGCATTCTTCTTCCATCACTTCTCTAAGTGCTTCGTACTCCTCCTCGGTTGGCTGTCGAGGAGGACGGTTGGGTGTATTCTGGTGGTGGTGGTGGGTGTAGTCTGGTGATAGGGGGTTGGTGTACCCTGGTGGTGGGGGGTGTGTGTTCTCTGCCTACACCGGGGGGTGGGTGCCGACAACCTTAGACGGTCCATTTCCCTCAGAGCCATGGTATAATCCAAAGCCTAGACCAACTCCTCATCAGTCAACTCCTCATCTTGTGGAGGAGGCTAGATAAGATTGGTTGAGTAGCAGGATGAGGAGGAGATAAGATTGATTGAGTAGCAGGAGGAGGAGGAGATGAAAAAGTTGATTGTGCAGGAGGAGGAGGAGGATAGAACCAATGTTGTGCAGGAGGAGGAGGAGATGAAAAGGTTGGTTGTGCAGGAGGAGAAGGATAGAACCAAGGTTGTGCAGGAGGAGGAGGAGATGAAAAGGTTGGCTGTGCAGGAGGAAGAGGAGATGAAAAGGTTGGTTGTGCAACAGGAGGAGGAGATGAAAAAGGTAGTCGACGTCCCCGGCTAGAGTATCGTTTGAGACTAGAAGATCCGGCACCTTCGTGATAACCGCCACCCATATCTTTCATTGGTGTTTTGGTGAGAATTGGGACTGAGAATGGTTGCATTGATGTTGTATTTATAGAGTCAGATATTTGAAACGTTTGAAATTCAAACGTTTCAAAACTGGCGTTTGAAATTCAAACGTTTGAAAACTGGCGGTCAAATTCAAAAGTTTGAATATATTTTAGAGTAAATTCTTTTTTGAGTCTATGAGTTTTCTTGATTTTAACTAATTGAGTCCAACATTTTCATTTAAGTTTGTTATGGTTTGAGTCCAATTTTCTAACGTCGTTAACCAAGTCAGTTAACTATAAGGGTATCTCAGTCATTTTACACATAGGTACAACTCTGTAATGCATAAGGTATAACGTACAAGTCTTTAATGCATAAATAAAATATAATAATAATAATAATAAAGCTCTCTCTCTCTCTCTCTCTCTCTCTCTCTCACACACACACACACACACACACACTTTCTTCTCTACCCCTCCACCACACCATAAACCACCACCACCACACCACATCGACCATCCTACCACCACTGCACCATAAATCACCACCACTACACCACATCGATCTGAACCCTAACCCCCAAATCCGGATCTGAAGCATAAACCACCACCCCCAAATCCACACCTGCACACACTTTCTCCCCCTTACCCCCACCCCCACCAAAACCACCACTACCACCACCACCGTCACCTCACCAACCACCTACACCTGCAACCCACCACAACAACCTCCACCTGCAACCCACCAAAACCACCACCACCGTCGCCTCACCAACCACCTCCAACCGACCACCTCCACCTGCAACCCACCACAACCACCTCCACCTGCAACCCACCAAAACCACCATCACCGACCACCACAGCTCCTCCCTTCGTCAATCGAACCACCACAACTCCTCCCATCGACCACCACCTGCCCCTTCGTCAATCGAACCACCACCGTCGCCTCACCAACCACCTCCAATGTAACATTTCACATTTTCATTTAAACTTGTTCTACTATCTAATCAATAAATGTTGCTTTTCGACATTCTTGTATGTTTAAAAAAAATTCATGACATTTTCGGGCTTATATAACCATATTCTAAACTTATAATAATAAAATATTAGTAAAATAATTACAAAAAAATAATCTACTTGGACCGGGACTCGAACCCGCGTCCACAGCTAACCAACAATCGGTCACAACCAATTGAGCTATGCTTGATTTTGTGATTAAATTCCTACACAAGTTAACTTAACACTTTCTTAAACATGTCAGTTGACTAAAAAAAGTCAACACCCATTTACCTAATCCAATATAGTTCAAATTAACACACCTAGATTTATAACTGGAAACGATTTTTTATCCTTATGTGATCTACAACCGATTTCGCGTCCATATGCTGTCAATCACGCGTTAATTACCGTGTTTAATGAGTCAATTTCGTGTATTGATGACCATTATAAACTTACCAAAACCTAAATATCAAATCATGCTATATAAATCGTTTTATCACAATTAAACGAGGATACACAATCCTATGGGGCCGATTAAGGGAACCTTTACATGAAATTCTCCATTCATTCGTGTTATTATTGGAATTGAAGCTTTTTGTTCGATCTATGTTCGGTCCGATCCAACCTTATTCTGTTTCGGTATGTTCAATTAAAACTTGTTCTTTTGATTGATTTTAGGTTCCCTTCAAAAGCCATATACTATCGTCCTTGATCTGCATCGTTTTCTTGGTTAATTGTGTGATTAAGAACTTAGGGTTTATAAGATAGATATTGGGGATAATCTGATTCGATACAATCAATGTTTAAGTGTTTTCAAAACCCATTTAATTCACAAAAGAGCCCCAGACCAATTGGTTCTGGGCGCATATTATTAACAGCCAGGTCCCGGGTTCGAGTCCCTTATGGGACTGAATCTGTTTCTATTTTTTTTTCTATTTCTCTATTTGTTATTTAAAAACTATTATAAATCCATTTTAATTGTTAAGAATAGCAAACTTAGTCCAAAATTTTTATAAAAATTATCATAGATTCACAAAACTCTAAAGTTATGTTTATAATTTTATTTTTCAAAAAAAAAAATGTTTATTTATTATTTCAATGTATTTATTACGTTTAAACCATAATTAATTCATATAAAATTCATTTTAAATCATTTTAATATAAAAATTTTTGTGGTGATATTTCTAACCATATAATAGTGTTTGGTTTTATGTAAAAACATTATTTTTACCTATTTTTATAATTTAATCTTATTTAATTGATTTTATTCAATTAAATTTTGTTTTGAATGGGAATAATATGGAAAATAATCTTTAAAATTATTTTTCAATTATATCAAGTGTTGGCCCTGTTATAAAATAAAAATGATATTATATTACTTTATTTGTATTTAATTCTTAATTATTGCCTTTTTAATAATAATAAATCAATTTAAAATATGCAAAATACCAAAAGTATGAGTTTTAAAATTCTGAAAATTATTTATATTCTCAGAATTAAAATTAATTATAATTTGTTTTGACTTATTCCATTAATTTATACTTTTATTTCATATCTAGTAACATAAAGTCTATTATTTAGATTCGAGTCGTTTCATTATTTACACATTTAATTATTTTACAAGTCTTTATATTTAGAAAGATAATTGAGATATTATATATATATATATATATATTTACAATTAATTATGATTTAACTCAAAAACCATAGAATCTCCAAATCTAGTCTATAAAACCCTAAGTGCCCAATCCTTGATAACTTAGACTCTAAGTTCATTCCCTTACAAATTATTTATTTCTTTAGGTTAATCTTTTGGGATAATCCTAATTCACATCACGATGTTCGATAGAGTTTCAAGTTATTACACGAACTGTGAGTATTTCCTATCCCCTTTTTTTGTCTTATTCACTTTTGGGATGTTACATGTACACTTATACAAATTACACGTACAAGTTCACATTTTTACAATACAATTCTAGTACTATGTGCATTTGCTTACAAACGTGCTTTATGCTTAGACATTACATGTAGAATACATTTGTACTTAGTGAAATCATTAACATTGTACAAGCCGACCTTAACATTGAATAGCGCTATTGGATTGACAACCCGCCTAGGTTGTATCTCCCCCTTTTTCATTGGAGAATCCATGGTCATTGTTAAGTTATTATCCATTTATTGGATAAGTACACCGCTGTTCATTTTAGTACATTTATACAGTCACAGATTGATTTCGCTCATTTGTATGATACATAGTTTACATAATTGCACTGTAGCTTTCCACTTGAATTGTATAACATTTTCCAACTTACTATATGTATTAAAATTAGGAATGCTCACCAACATTTCATATGTTGACAAAACTTATTTTATACATGTTTCAGGTGCAGTTTGATCTTAGTTCCATAGCATTGGATTTTAGTGCTCGCTTTTAATAATATATTTCAAATTTCATGTTTTGTTCAGACTTTTGTATTTTTCCCATTTCATCCATGTAAGACAATTTAAATTATTCAATAATACATTTACATTTTAGTACCATGTGCTTTTGAACAATCGTCACTACGTGACACCTCGATGATTCCGCCATCGGTTGGGGTGTTACATCCAACCGGCCACCTCCACACACACAGATCTCTCTCTCTCTCACTTGCTTTTGGCGATAGTCGCGATTGTGCTTTGCATTGTGGTCATACTTGTTGCAGTTTGAATTCATACTGTTGTATCTATGGGTCAGAAGCAATTTAATATGCTCCTTTCGAACGTCTTGGGTTCTACAAGGATTGATTTCTTCTTTCTTTCATTGTGTGATAATATACTTGAAATTTATAATTGTTTCCAGGATGCTTTCTGTGTGATTAACAAGTTCTGTACCAGCTAGAGAGAAGTGAGAGAGAGAGAGATCTGTGTGTATATATTTAATATTATAATATAATAAAGTATAATATTTAATAATTATTTATTTTTAATGGTAGGGGTATTTTGGTCATTTCATAAATATTAACAGAAAAAATCTAACAGAGTTAGAAAATTGGACTCCAACCATAACAAACTTAAAACACTAGCACTCAGAATGTTAAAAATGAAAATGTTGGACTCAAGTAGTTAAAATCAAGAAAATTCAGGGACTCAAAAAGGAATTTAATCAATATTTTATTATTAACTATTTAAATAAAAAGTTTTAAATCTTTTAATATAAATTTTTAAATAAATTTTTCAGATGTTTTAATACATTTTTTAAATATTTTAAATTTATTATTTTTATTATGTTTAAAACTTTTTGTATAAAGAAAATAAAAAAATGAAATTCCATGTGGCACTCCCCCCCCCCCCCCTCCACTCCCCACAATTCCCCCTTTACATGGGTCCCACAAGTACCACATGACGCTTCACCTCCCTCCTTCCACTCCTTATAGTCTAAGTCTTTGTGCAAAGGTGAGGGTGGTATTGTGGTTTAGGTCGAACCTCACTAAACAAACTAACGTGGATTTGATTTTGTTTCTCTTATACGGTATAAATTCCATTTACTATACATTAAAAAAATATGTTGGTTTTTCATGTAAAAGGTGTTTAAGGACTTTTAGTTTTTGTTCTTGAGTTAATGGTCAAAATCGTCTCTGATGTTTGGCCAGTTTTGCTACATCAGTCCAAAATCGAAACTTTTTATATCTGGGTACTTCTGTTTTACATTTTCTTGCCAAATTTGTGACACCCGGCATGTTCAGCTTAAACATATTAGTAACATCTAAGTCTACCTTAGCGAGAAACGTTTATAAACAAACTTAACTGGGTTAGTTGAGTCGGGTCATGTTAGGATTGTCCAGGGTACAATAATCTGGAGGATCATTGGGAGTCATTTTGGTAATACACTAGTACCAGGTCCCGTTGTTGGTGGCATTACATGAACTAATTAAGTATATGTGTAGATTATGGGTCGTGTGGTGGATTATATACATAGATGTGTTTAAATGATGTGTAAATGATTATCTATGCTTAAATGTGTTAAATATAGACTAAGGATGCATGCTTATGTGTTAAGATGTGTTAGAATGCGTTAAACACGACAAACTGGAAAACTAGTTAAAAAGGGGTCTTGGTTCGACCACTTCGAGTGGTCGAAGGAGAAGAAAATTGTCTGGTTCGACCCTTGTGAATGGGCGAACCAGGGAAGTGGAATTTGAGGAATTCCCTTCGACCAGAACAGGGCTCATTCGACCCTGTGAAAGGGGCGAAGGAGACCACCTTCGACCAATGAATTGGGGCGAAGGAGGATTAGTATAAATACCAACCTTTGTCATTTTTTTCATCATTTCACAAACCCTAACCGTCCCAAAACGCTCTCAAACGATCTTAAACACTAAGGAATGAGTTTTTGCTCTTCTTTTTCATAATCTAACCTATCTACAACATCTAAACAAGAATCCAAGGTGTGTTCATAATCCTAAACCTTTTTAAAAGCATTTTAATTCGTTTTCATCTAACCCTAATTGTCCGGATCTGTTCTAAGGGTATTTTCATGATTAAAAACCTTTTAAACATCTTTCTAAATCAAAACATGATCATTTAACATAGGTTTTCATGATGAATAACATATGTAAATTGTGTATTATGTGGTGTTATGTGTTGTTCAATGATTTGCTGCTATATCTATGATAGAAACATGATATAGGATTGATATTTATGTTGGAATATTGTTGTCTAGGGTTAGGATTGGATATGATGATATTTGGGGGTTTTATTGAATTAAACTTGATGTATGAATATTTATGATCAATAGAATGAATAAGAAAGATCGGATAATCGACAAACTGAGTATTTTAAGCTAAGCATGAATCGATTTCAAAAGTTTCCAAATTGGGTAAATTATTCATGCATGAAAGTGATGTTTCCATAATCTTTACCATTTTGGGAAAGGGCTGAAACGGACGTATTATCGGGGGAAATCGGTGGGGTTTTGTAGGAATAAGTTATCTATGCTTGACTGCTGTGATTGATGATGTTTCGAGTCGTTTTGAGTGTGTTTGAAGCGTTTTTAGGAAAAATTATACAATAGGGGCGAACCTGGCCTCCTTCGACCAGTCGAAGGTGCGAAGGAGGGATCCAGGGTCGAACCTGGGTTTATATTGGACGAATGTGATAAAACGGGCGAAGGAAGCATCAAACGGTCGAACGAGATGTAAAACGGGCGAAGGAGACATAAAGGTGCGAAGGAGACTTAAAACTGACTAGTTCGACTGTTCTGATGCAGAAATGAGATTTTTGATACAAACTAAGTGTTTTATGCTTGAACCTTGTGTGTAATCTATGTGTACTTGATTAGTTAGGGTAATGGGTCACCAACGGGATGTCGGGTCGGTCTAGTGTGTCGGTTAAACATTTAAACACGTTTTAAAACATACTTGATTACGATCTGGACAATCGGGGACTAGATAACCTTATGGTTATTAGTCAGAACACTTATGTGAACATTTTGATAGATCTCCGGTAGAGGGATTATCAAGGGCTAAACATCTTTACTTGTATTTGAGGAACGCTACTTAAGGTGAGTTCACGGCCCCACTTTTACTGTTTTAACTTTTGGGGGAGAAAACATGCGCTAAACGGTTTTGGTAACATATGTCATACTATGGTTTTAACTTTATATTGCTATACGATCTTTTGGAAAGTCCCGGGGGAAACCATGAATGTGCGGGGTTGCACAACGGGGGAAATGTGGATAGATCTATTGGGCGTGACCTGCCCCACTCGTCGGCTTGGAGGGCCGGGCGGGTGCATATTGTCTCGAACAGGTACATTGGTATCATGCTGAACATACGGGCTGCTTAAACATGCTGAACATTGCTAAACGTGTCTAGTAATGGTTTCCAATCGTAGTAGTAATGAAACATACGCCTAGCTAGCGTACTTGGTAACATTGATATAGTATGGACATGGTAACGTTTTGGTAACATTTTGAACAAACCTGTGAACTCACCAGCATTATATGTTGACATCTTTTTGGCATGTTTTTCTCAGGTCGCTAAGGTAGCAATGAACGGAACTAGGCGCACGGGTCTGCATTGGCGTCTAGACTTAGTGCACGTTTTGTAATAAAAGTATTTTGAACAACTTTTGAAGATGATAGCGTAGTTGATTAAATGCTACCGAAACGCTTCCGCTTATTAAATTAATGGTTATGTCTACTTACGTTTTTCATATAGAGTTGTTTATTGTGATCGTTGACTTGGATCCTGGTTTGTCATGCGCCTCGCGGTAAAACCCCGCAAGTGGTAATTTGAGGGTGTGACAAAATTCGTCCCCGACACTAAACCCAGTTAACTATTGTCGTTAAATCTGGGGGTATTTTTTGTCTTTTTGGCTGCCCCCTTTTTACATCTGGGTATTTTTATCTTCTGGGGGGTATTAATAACTCTGTTTAAATTGGGTTTTAAACAAGGGGGTCAGCCAAAAAGACAAAAATACCCCCAGAGTTAACGACAATATTTAACTGGGTTTAGTGTCAGTGATGAATTTGGCAACAAAATGTAAAACAGAAGGACCCAGATGTTAAAAAAAAATCGATTTTAAAATGATGTAGCAAAACTGTCAAACATCAGGGAAGATTTTGGCCATTATGTCACACCCTCAAATTTCCACCTGCGAAGTTCTACCGCGAGGCGTGTGACACACCAGGATCTATGTCAACGGTCACAATAAACGACGTCTAAATGTAAAACATACGTAAACAGAAACCATGCATAAGTTTAAAACCAACATTCAACAGTGCGGAAGCATTTAAAGTTTACAAAAGTCATGCATAAATAAAACATAAGTTCAAAAGTTCATGATTCCAAAACATGCATATGAGACCCTAGACGCGAGACGACTCCAGTGCGACCTCGTGCGCCTATCCGACAGCTGCTACCTTAGCGACCTGAGAAAACATGCTAAAAGAGTCAACATATAATGCTGGTGAGTTCACAGGTTTTAATTAAACGTTAAAGTGATCCTTCAAAAACTGTTACCATCACAGTTACTACTATGCTTGCGAGAACGCTAGCTAGGCGCAGAATGAGATACTCATACGGGTGAAACCATTGCTGACTAAGCCGTGTAGTGACCCTTAGTTTCCTATGGGCTACCGTCATCACCGGTAGACCTTGTTTTATTAGAGACTGATGTGCTCAAAGTGGTTTAGTAATAACTAACTAAATTAACCTAAACTAGACACTCTAAGTTTTAAATTTATAACCTAGGACTCTCTAAACCTAAACCACACAACCGGCAAGTGTACCGGTCAGTGCAGTACAGCTAAAGTAAGTCCGAGTATCGAACCCACGAGACTCTACTGGAAAACGTAAACTAGACCCGATTACTTATCTACAAACTGACTTAATAATGTTTTATTGCTTAAAGGGGGGTTTTCTAATAAACTAATAAAAATAAATAAAATAAAACTAAAATAACTTAGAACACAAGCTGGAGACTGGAACTGGGAATCAGGTGATGGGAAGGCACTACCTAGGCTAGAATCCTACACATGAATGATAAACTTCTAATGGCTATGGAACTGGTGTGGAACCGGGATCTTAAAATACTAAACATCAAGAATAAACTAGACACCCTCGACCCTTCTCAAGGGGAAATCCTAGAATATTGTTGTGCTGTTAAACCACCGGTTGAGAGGTTACCCTCACAGGCTTACCTACTCGAATCTTAAAGTACCCGCTAGACAGTCTACCTCACAGCGCGAAAGTCACAGTACACCCGAAAGTGCAAGGGGTAACTACAATATTTCTGATAAGACTTGGCCTACAAGGAATGCTAGGTAAACTAGGAAGATCTTCTCACAAAGCCTCTATAACTAGCAATTTAACACCCTAGACAGACCAACAATCTCGCACCTCACAGCTATTGAGAATTGGTAGAACACTTAGAATTATCTAACTAACAATTACAACTCCTATGGATAATCCTAGGCAATTAACCATAAACTAGTCGCTAACACTCAGTCCGCAACCTAACCCACATTCATACATGAAAGACATTCACAAAAACTCAAGTGGAGTTTATAAAAATTAATTAAACAAAACTAAGTACGCTTACACATCAAACCAGAAAATAAAAAGTTATTTACTTTAAAATTCACCCACAACCAAAAATTTCAAAACCAAATAGAAAATAAATCAAACAAGCGTATTCATCATCGCCTAGGTAGCAAAAAGGTTTAGCCAATAAAAGTCATGATAGAATCAAAACAATAAAAACTAAACATATTAATGGTGTTCACAACGGGTTAGAATAAATAAATAATAAATATTGAATTAGAACCGACCCGTGCTCGCACCTCGGCTTCAACCCTTGATCTCCACCTCTTGAAATATGCTCCTCCTTTGTTGACTTTTTCTCCAATTCAATAATATTTGTTGCTGCCTTTTTTTTCCCCTCAAGAAATCTTGTGCGGCGCTCAATATAATAATCCCTAGCAATGTAATTTTTTTCCTTCCCATTCTTGTGCCATGCGCAGCTCTATTTTTTTCTTTTGTTGGGCTAATGGCCCGTGGACCATTGTGACCAAAGTCACAAAACTTACTTTTTTTCTTTTAATATTATTCTTATTATTGTTAACATATTATTATTATTATTATTATTATTATTATTATTATTATTATTATTATTATTATTATTATATAGTATTATAACTTCATGCTCTCGACTCGGATGTTCTTGACTTGACCAAAGTTGCTCGTTTACGCTCCAACGTCCATGAACACCTACAAAAATATAAAGTAAATACATAAATACTAAAAATGACCCAAAACTAATAAAAATCTATAAAAACCTATACTAGATAAAATAGACCGGTACAAGCCTAAAACTAATAAAAGTACATTTAAACGAGTCAAAAACTGTACAAACTTTACACTGGAAATAGATGTATTTTACAATACATCAGAGACAATATGCACTCGCCGGTCCCACCGTCGAGTGGGGTTTGTCAGTTCCCAATAGCGCTATCCATATTTCCCCGCCATATACCCATGTTAGTGGTTTCTAAGGGACTTTTTGATGAACCGTATAGTACGATAAGTAAGCCATAGTATAACGTGATAAAGAGTAATGAGCCATAAGAGTTTAACAAGTCATAAGTCATAAAAGAGTTTTAAGCATGTTTCTCCCCCGAAAACATAAACCGTAAAATGTGGGGCTGTGAACTCACCTTAGGTTGCGTATTCCGTTTAAGAGTAAACCGTATGCGTGATATGAGTAAACCGTCTGTAAGATATGATAGCCCCGACTATTGGCGACCTATCATAAGATATGTGTCAAGTTAGACTAATAACCCGTCGGGTTCATTAGTCCCTAAGTCCAGTCCATGACCATTATGTGTCCGAAAAGCGTGTTTGACCGACAACAAGACTACGTAAGACAAGACTCGACATCCCATTGGTGACCCGACATTCCACGTGTTAGATAAATACAAGACATCATGCCACATATGCAATTAAACACTTAATACGCGTAACAGTTCACCTAGTCTAGCATAATGTCCGATTAACGCAAAAACAGGTCCGAACACGTGTTACAAAGTCATTAGGTGTATCCCGGGGTTCCTATCATGTTCCTAGGCGTTAAATCATGTTCCGGGATGTTAAAATATACATACAGCAGCATTATACGCGATTAGGAATCAAACTAGCATTTAGGATTGTAAATGCTTAAGTATAGGCATTTAGGATTGTAAATGCCTTATGTATAGGCATTTAGGATTGTAAATGCCTTATGTATAGGCATTTAGGATTGTAAATGCTTAAGTATAGGCATTTAGGATTGTAAATGCTAGTTGTTGAGGGGAATAGGCCTCTATTCGCCTATATATAGGCGATTAGGGCTTGTATTCGCCTGAACATCAGGCATTTAGGAGCCTACTCGCCTGAAGCCTCATGCGAGTAGGATCCTACTCGCCTCTGCAGGTCTGTAGTGCAATTTCGCGCGCCGAACACTCCAAATCAGATCCGAAACATGTAAAAACACCCAATAATCATCCTAACACATTAACAAACATATTTCAAGCAAAACCCCTAAGTTTTCATCGTTCTAACAGTTCCGAATGCGAGCGTTTTCCCAAAATAGCAACTTAGCATGTAAACATCACATCAACATGCAAGAACTTGCCCTAAATAGCAATTATTCAGATTAAATCACATAACCACGTTATCCGATAGCATCCTACTGTTCTAGCATCATCCTAGAGCAAACCCTAACATCATACAATCAACAACACACCTCATATCATCCTTAATCATCCAAAATCCTTCAAATGGGTCAAAACATCAAGTATCAACAATACACAACCAAAACCATTCAAACTCCTAGGACATCATCATACTAACTTGTAATAGCCATAAACATCATAATAACACAAAAACAACCATGATTCAATCCTAAAAATTCTATCTTTAATCACATATAACACATATAACACATGTAAAGGTGTGGGTTTGTTTAAAAACGGTTTTAAATGGATTTTCAAAGACAAAAACATTTATAAGTCAGGTCTGGACTTTTAGGGAGTAAAACATAATCATTTAAAGGTTTGGGTTTGAAGAACAAACCTTGTATTCAAGAGGAGATGATGGAATAAGCTTGGAAATGGTTGTTTTGATGTAAAAATAGGTTCCAGAGGGTGTTTGTGGGTTGAGATAGGTTATGGGACGGCTAGGGTTGAATAAATGATGTTTTAGAGGTCAAGGGTGGTATTTATAGGCGTTTTTGATCGTTCAAAGCATTTCAGGCGAGTACGCAGCAGTATAGGCGAGTAGGGCTGCTACTCGCATGAAACATCATGCGAATAGCCCCCTATTCGCCCCTATAACTTCCTACTCGCCTATAATAATGGCGATTAGGCTATCACACACTAGCCTAATCGCCTATAGTCCAGGTGTTCGTGTTTTTGGCGCGTTAAACCCTATTTTAACATATGTAATCACGTTTTCACATACCGACAAGCCACATAATGATTACTAACATATAATGCACGATAACTAATACGTTCCCGCCCGATCACCAATTCCCGGGACCCGAGACTTGCGTATGTTAAAACCCTAATGATGTGCGACTCGACTCGACCGACCTTGTTATGTGTAACGTATGCGCGACTCGCTAAGGTAGACTTACTAAGTTTTCAAAAGTTAGTTACCGGAAGTTGCCGTGTGTCACACATTAACTCTTTTTTCTTTCTTCGTAAGACATCAATAAAGAAGGTTAGCCGCTTCAATTCAATTGTGTTTCTCCTGTCTTGGATATTTTCCCTTAACAACCCAACTTAAAAACTATTTAAAAACAGTGGCGAAGCTTGACCCGAAGGTTCGAGGGGTCGGAAGTCACTAGTTTCGGGGGGTCGAAACCCTATATTTTCAAAATTTTCTATTCGAATACTATATATAATCGAAACTTCTGCGCGAAAATCCAGGGGGGTCGGCCGCCCCTCCCCGCCCCTACTATGCTGCGCCACTGTTTAAAAATATGAATAAAAACTTAATGTGGATTCCTTTATAGACAACTTACGAATACAAATTCTCCGTATGATATATACACTCTAAACGCTATATATGAACATATACGCTTACATAGATGTAAGCATATGTTTTTCTTATATCGGCTAAATTACACACCCTCTAAACTACTTCAATGCCCACCATGGAACTAGAACCCTCAACCACTTAAGCAGGAATATCTTTCTACACACTAGCCATTTGTACATGTCAACGAAACATACACTCGGTCTTCAAGAATGTAGTATGATTTTGGTTTCTTCAGCTTTGGTACTTACAAGCATGTATATGAGAATTACTTGCATTCAAGTGGATCTAATGGCTTCTCATCCTCTCGGACCATGACTGTAACGTTATCTTGTCCATGGCAACCGGAGAAAGATCTCTGTTCCAGCAAGCACATATATAGTGATGGATATTGCAATGGAATTCATCCCCAAAAGTTGTTGTTTCACATATTCAAATCGCTCAAAAAGTTCAAAGTTGAAGGGATCAGCATCACACTTCGAACTTTATGAGCCATTTGAAATTTTCAAACGGGGTGAATTCCAAAAGTAGACCCTCATCAAAATATGTTTGCTGGGATCACCAACAGCCAAACCCCATTGATTTCCCGGTGCTACGATTAAAACTTAGAAAAACATCATGATGTGTATCCACAAGAAATACGTAGAAATCAAACGCCATGACTAGAGAGTTGTATCAACAAACAACTATAGAGAGTGTATAGAATAACTAGGACCCAAACGTTAGTGATTATGATGACACAAACAAACTACTATATGTATTTATAGATGAATTCATTGAGAAGACTTGGAAGTCAATATAATAAAAAGAAGTATGGCCACCAAAAGGGGTTTCACTCATGTAAATTGCATCAACATTTCCCTACATAATAGATTAAGTTATAATATAGTGTTTTAATAAATTGGATGCAATAAGTTAAATCAATGTAGCTTCGTGGAATCAAAGTCTTCAACCAACCAAGTGTTTAGCTATATATAGAACATATATATTAATTTCCTTGGTGGAAATCAAAGTAGTAGTCAATGTTTAGCTAGATATAGAATGCATAGACCCAACAAAGGTGTTTGTAACTCTTTTTCTTTGAATGCTATCTCAGTCAATTACTTTCTCCTTTTTTTTATTTATATTCCAGGAAGTTAGGTTTGTGTGAAAATGATTATTTTCAGCAAATAAAAGGTAAAAGAAAAAAGTTATTACTAATTACCAAAAATAAAGCTTAAGTATTAAAGTGATTAAACTAATTTAATCACATAACTACACCAAAGGTTTAATGTTTTGATAATTTTCGCATTAGAATATAATTTAAAATCTTAAATTATTTAGGTCTTTTTCTCGTTCGACTCCTTTGTTTGTACTTTGTACTTAGATTTTTTTTATATATATATATATATATCATTTGAAATGCTCCATTATATTTCTTGACATATGCCAAAAGACGATAATAGGAGGTTTGGTCCACAGAAAGCCTTTTATTCTAATACCATGTCGTTAAGGAAGCGTTCTCTGGGGAAGCTAGTGGAAAAACCATTGAGATAGACGATTCGGTTAGTGCGTTTGACAAGCTGAAAGGGAGATCGTTAGTGGTGAAACTAACCTCCCTGGAGATTCTAAAGAATATCAATTGGTTGCTTAAGGAGATGGGATTGGGGGAAGGAGTTGTCCGGTGTTTGGGTGGCTTGGTGGTTTTGATTATTTTTCGAACCAAGGAACATGCTAGTATGGCATTGGAGGAGATTGTAGGTAGGCCTGAATCATCCAGTTCGGGGGTGGTTTGGGAAGGTCAGGAGCTGCCTTATGAACGTGCCGCATGGTTAAAAGTGATGGGTCTTCCGTTGTGCTTGTTAGACGAGAAAGTTCTTGACAATATTGGGAGCTTCTTTGGTGCGGTGGTCAAGAAACCAGAGGTGGATTGTTTGGAGTTGGATTCTTCGTTCCAGTATATCGGTGTTTTAATTGGGTTTGGAGCTCGAGTGAAAGAAGTGATTTTTCTGAAGTGGCGCGGGAAAACGTATAAGATATGGGTTGAGGAAGATGATAAGGAGTGGATTACGGATTTTGTTGACGACGTTATTAGTTCTCCGGGTAGTAAATCTTCTCACAGGGAGCAAGATGGTGTTCCGGTGGTGGAGCCGGAATGTGTTCCGGCGAAGGATCCAATTTTGGAAAAGGAAGAAGTTATGGAAACAGTTAATGAAAATTGTAACTCTCCAATTATTGAGGAGGCTGATTTGTCGGGACGTAATTTGAGTAATCTAAATGATAATTATGACGGCATTCATTGTGTCAACGCTGACCCAGGCATTTCAGTCAAAGTGTTGAAAAGAAAGAAGTTTAAAAACAAGGAATTAGAAGTGGGCCTAAATTCAGGGGGTAATTACACTAGCAGCAATGACCGACCCACTAAGGAGCCCAAGAATTGTGAACTATCTTCTGATGATCCATTTAACTTAAACCCAATTATTTTGGGCTTTGACTGTAACGTGGTAAAGACAAGAGGGATGGATTCTGTTAAGACTTCTAATTCCTTCCAGGCTCTACTCGATGATAACGAGGAGATGAACGATGATTCTGATCAAGAACCTTGCTCTGGGTCTGAAGATTCGGTCTTTGTTACGCCGTCTGGTGGGGAGTCAAGGGCCAAGGAAAAAGAAGATACCATCGATTTTGGTAACCGGCTTGGAGTTGATCTCCAGGATTTTGACAATTTGGTCTCTAAGACTATTGAAGATGAATGGTTACAATCAGGTAAGCGATGAATTTTTTGTCTTCTAATATTAGGGGGGTAGGGGCGGTTGGAAAAGCCTCTTGGATTAAAGGTTTGGTTTCTAAATTTAAAGTTGATTTTTTGGGTCTCCAAGAATCTTTGTTAGTTGATGCAGTTAATTTCGATCTGTCTATGGTTTGGGGTAATGGGAATAACGATTCTGATGTAGTGGGGGCCAAGGGGAGATCAGGAGGGTTAATTAGTATCTGGAATCCGAGGAAGTTCAAAAAACTTAAGACTACCTCGGATCAAAATTTTATTATGACAACTGGGAATCTTGTTGAAGATGGCTCTGTGGTTCATGTGGTTAATGTGTACGCCTCGCAGAAAGTGGGGGAAAAAAAGAGTTTTGTAGGAGCGTCTTTTGGCGTCTATGCACGGGATGGAGGGGATGTGGATTTTTATAGGTGATTTCAATTCGGTTAGATGGGATTGTGAGAGAAGAAATTCTAAATTCAATAGTAGGGCTGCTCGGGACTTTAATAACTTTATTGATGAAGCTTGCTTACAAGAATTTAAAATGCAGGGTAGTAGATTTACTTTCTTGACAGGTACTGGGAAGTCCACAAAGATGAGTAAAATTGACAGAATGTTGGTATGTCAGAATTTTTTTAATAGGTGGCATGGTGCTTGTCTTAGAGCGTTACCAAGGGAGTTGCCTAATCATAGCCCCCTGTTGTTAACGGTTGGTGACACTAATTATGGGGCTAAACCGTTTAAGTGGTTTAATTCGTGGCTTGATCGGGATGGTTGCGAAGATATAGTCAGGGATGTTTGGACCAATGTAACTGTTGATGGTCCTGCAGATGTTGTTATTTCTAAAAAGTTTGTGGCGGTAAAGGTAGCTCTTAAAAACTGGTGGAAATCGGTAAAGATGAAAGAAGGGGCAGACTTGGAGAACCTTAATAATGACATTAGACGGATAGAGTTGATTATGGAGACTCGTGATCTTGAGGAGGAAGAGATGTGGGTTTGGGAGGAAAGTAAGAAAGAGGTGGATAGATTGTTGTTTTTGAAAAATAAGGACTTGAAGCAGAAATCTAGGGTGAGCTGGGCGTCTTTGGGCGATGAAAATTCAGCATATTTTCATCGTTGTATCAATGGTAGGAAAGCGGCGAACGATATCCCCGGAGTTTTGGTTAAAGGGGAATAGGTTTCTAAACCTCCGTTAGTCAAACGTGAAGTGCTTCGTTTCTTTAGATAGCTTTTTAGTGAGACTAACTCTAGAAGACCATTGTTTATTTGTGATGAATTTAAACAGGTACCTGTTGATAAGAAAGCTGATTTGATTGCACCATTCTCTAGGGAAGAAATAAAAGATGCTATTTTTTATTGTGGTTCTGAGAAGGCTCCTAGTCCAGATGGGTTTAATTTTCACTTTATTAAACACTTCTGGGCGTTGTTGGAAAACGATTTCGTGAGGATGTTTGAAGATTTATATGAAGCGGGTTCTATTAGTAAAGAGTGCAGCTTATCCTATATTACCCTTATTGCAAAAAATAAAACACCTTTGGGTTTGAAAGATTATCGTCCTATAAATCTTGTGGGGGTCATCAATAAAGTGATTTCTAAGGTGGTAGCGGCTAGAATAAAAAAGGTTATAGGAGATGTGATTTCTGAGTCGCAATTCGCTTTCCTTAAGGATCGGTTCATTTTGGATGGGCCTCTTGTGTAACACCCTAACCGATGGCGGAAACATTGAGGTGTCACGTAGTGATGATTGTTCAATAGCTCATGGTACTAAATGGAAGTTGAATATTACTAAACAATTTACAATTTGTCATACAAATTACATAAACTTGATTTGCATAAACTAGGTCCAAAGCTCCTATGTGTTCCAAGACTTGCACAACTTCCAATAGCAAATAAAACCTGAAACATGTTAAGTTGGAAAGATGGGGGGTCAACTATAAATAGTTGGTGAGAATACATAGGTTTTGCATATAGTTGAAAACAATATGTTGTATAACAATCATAGTTGAAGTATAATAATGAGTAATGATAGAATATGAGTCCGACATGTAACAATGCGTCTTTTGTACAATCAAACCTTGTGTCGACTGAGACCTAACTCGCAAGTTAGTAAAAGTGTAACTGTTTTCGATCATCCCTGAATTTATGCGGGGGGATGAGTTTGTCAGACCTATAGCGCTATAATCTAAACAGGCGGCTTGATCATTGTTAATGATTGTACTGTGTCTTTTTGTTACAGTCAAATGATAGAATGAGTAAATGATAGTGTAATTGAATCACAAGTTTCAACAATGTAAGAATGAGTAAATGATAGTGTATAAAATGTTTAAACATGTTTCACCCCAAAATGTAAAACAAAAAAAGGGGCTATGTAAACTCACCTGATCGTGATGGACTTCCTAGAATCAACATGAAACAATGAATTATGCTTTTACCTAATTAAGAGTGGTGTTTTAGTATCTAGTCACAATGTTCGCGCCGAAAGTATCGCTTATTGATTTATTTTATTGTTATCAAAACATGATAACTCTAGTTAATCGACATGACCAATTAACATTCACTGAAAGTAAGTTTCACAATTACACAAATATTTATAATAAACTTACTCTGTCATATTATACCGATATATGTGAGTATATAATAATAAGTAACTTAATATTTTATGAGGTTAACGACACTATATTAATATTTATGTATATGTGTAGCTATCACATGGCAAAAAAAAAATTGTATATATATTACACCTTGCATACGTAGCATTAACACATACACCAAACCTATACCCAAAAACCCAAATATCACATATATAATAACTTTGGTTTTAGTCATTAAATCTTAAATGAATATATATGATATAAAAAAATGAATATATTTGGTTTTTATAAGTTATCAACAAACTGGTTAAAAGTGGACAGACTCATCAAATTAACTTTTTTTTTTCTTAAATAAAAGTTCAAATTTGAGTTTAAATATATGTACCATTTAATATAAAGAGATGCACAGTTGCCGTGGTTGGGTTGAAACGAAACATGCATAGAATGGTACGTTTGTATCAACGTTGATGTCCGTGACGTTGTCCAGAAACCAAAGAGATGGAAACGGTGGTGCGTGACATTGGTTTGGTTGCAAGCGGGGAAGTAGGACAGTAATGGTGATGTCGACGGTGGGGTACGGTCGGATGTTGATGGTTGTTCAGTGATGGTGAAAGTAGTGGTTGTAGCAGAGAGGATGTGGGACAATGACGAGGTTTTATAACGAGAAGTGGTCGAATATTTAAAGGGCCAAGAAATGGGTTCGAGTTTTATAGAAACTCCATGATTTTCGGTGTGTTTTCAGTTGAGCTTTTGGAAAGGATCGATGATGGGCACGTGAAACCTTGATTTGTTCGTGATTAACTCAGTTGGAGCTTGTTTTACGTTTTGATTGGGTTTAAAATAGGAAGGTTTAGGCTTGATTATTGGTGTAGAACAATCAAAGTGTGTGCCAAAAGTTTTGCCTGGAATTCTGATATGCAATGCTAAGAAGAGGATCATGAGTTTGGTAATAATTTAATTATTATATATCTCTCTCTTTTTTTTTTTTACTTTCTTATGCACCATTTTCCATGATTTTGATTTCTATATATATACACACACAAAGAGTAGTCAACGGGGATAAGTCTGGTCTTTGACTTTTGCCTACCTTGTCTCATTGTTTTATTATTTAGAAAATACTATTGTTTTATTATTTAGAAAATACTGGACCGTTAAATATCCAAAAATTGTTCGGTAACAGCCGTGCAAGTGTTTATTAAGAAAACTTTTTTTATTTATAAGAAGTTTATGGCTTTGTCATGTCTAAGATTTTCAAGAATACTAACTAATTAATATAAGGTTATAAATTAAATGGAAATTGGGCAAAATGAATAAAAAATGAAACTTTTTATTAAGTAAACATTGGGGAAAATTACGTAAGGTTACAGTCTCCCCTACTTTTAGGAACTTCGTCCCGAAGTTAAAAGAAAACATAGGGTTGAAGGTGGTTGAATAAATTTATTGGACGTTTGTCGTTTAGTATGGCAAAATTTTATGGGCTCAAGGATAAAGTGTTTTCGAACGAGGGAATGATATGTATGAGTTATGAGAGTTGGGTTACGTTGGTCTAAAATAGCGTGGAGGAATAATTGTCTAACACCAAACCTAAGTTTTAGGAATGCTAAAAGGAAAACATGGAATGATTCACTACGAAAGTACTAAATTAATTACCAAAGACTATGGTTTGTTGTTGATCCGACCCCCAGTCTCATTTTCAATGCGTTATCAGTATTTATATATAGGGTGTACCGCAGCTAAGCTACCACACCTCTGATACTCTGAAAACGCACTGGGTGCCTTATCATAACCCTAATAGAATTTCACACTACCTTAACGTACCTGTAAATTCATGATTACGTTCCGGACCGCAATCACCAATTTACCTTACATTAGGGTTTTGTGTCCTTCTATGATTCTAAACACACATGTAAAATAATGCAATTAACCTTGTGGTTGAATCGTAGACAATGTATCAAAAAATAAGTCCAACTGTTGAGCAGGAAAAAGACCTCTACTAGTCAGTGAGTAAGAACCTCTACCGATTGTTGAGCAGGTGCGATAGCCTCTACTAGTCGTTGAGCAGGTTGTAGGGCCTTTACCGACTGTTGAGAAGGCATGATGACCTCTACCAATCGTTGAGTAGGTTATTTGGTACTCTACTAACTCTTGAGCAAGTACTTCATCCTCTATCAGTTATTTGATTAAGTGTACCAATTATTACACACATAAATTGCAAATTGATAATATGTACATGTAAACAATCAAGTATCAAGTATAGCATGCGAGTTGTAATAGAGTTGCCCTAGACAAGGTTAATGACTATAGCTGTGTCTATAGCAAATAGTTTATATTCCATGACTTCTAGTATCAAATGTTCAAATATGGTAGATAATCGAATCCTCATGTATAACTAAGGATGAAGTTTGATGCAACACACAATCAAGTTTCAATAGTTTGGTTATCATGGGTAACTAGATATTTGAGAAGGTGAAGGATATGAATTTAGTTCTTGAGAGGATGATGAAAAATCTCGAAGCAGAACCAAGGTTGCGAGAGATAGTGAATGTGAAGATGGTTGATAAGGAGTTTATTTTATAGTAAGGAGATTAAGTAGCAGTGTAAATTGTGGGGTTAAAGTAGGGATAAGAAATAGGATGAAGATAGAGAATAGAAACAAGTAGAGTTGCAAGTAAGAGAAGCAAGTACTGGTTAAAATCCTAAGGTTATAGACTAGATTATTTTTCTAATAACCTAATTCCCTATAACCATGGCTCTAATACCAATCTGTAACAACCCAACCGATGGCGGAAACATCGAGGTGTCACGACACTATATTAATATTTATGTATATGTGTAGCTATCACATGGCAAAAAAAAATTGTATATATATTACACCTTGCATACGTAGCATTAACACATACACCAAACCTATACCCAAAAACCCAAATATCACATATATAATAACTTTGGTTTTAGTCATTAAATCTTAAATGAATATATATGATATAAAAAAATGAATATATTTGGTTTTTATAAGTTATCAACACACTGGTTAAAAGTGGACAGACTCGTCAAATTAACTTTTTTTTTTTCTTAAATAAAAGTTCAAATTTGAGTTTAAATATATGTACCATTTAATATAAAGAGATGCACAGTTGCCGTGGTTGGGTTGAAACGAAACATGCATAGAATGGTACGTTTGTATCAACGTTGATGTCCGTGACGTTGTCCAGAAACCAAAGAGATGGAAACGGTGGTGCGTGACATTGGTTTGGTTGCAAGCGGGGAAGTAGGACAATAATGGTGATGTCGACGGTGGGGTACGGTCGGATGTTGACGGTTATTCAGTGATGGTGAAAGTAGTGGTTGTAGCAGAGAGGATGTGGGACAATGACGAGGTTTTAAAACGAGAAGTGGTCGAATATTTAAAGGGCCAAGAAATGGGTTCGAGTTTTATAGAAACTCCATGATTTTCGGTGTGTTTTCAGTTGAGCTTTTGGAAAGGATCGATGATGGGCACGTGAAACCTTGATTTGTTCGTGATTAACTCAGTTGGAGCTTGTTTTACGTTTTGATTGGGTTTAAAATAGGAAGGTTTAGGCTTGATTATTGGTGTAGAACAATCAAAGTGTGTGCCAAAAGTTTTGCCTGGAATTCCGATATGCAATGCTAAGAAGAGGATCATGAGTTTGGTAATAATTTAATTATTATATATCTCTCTCTCTCTCTCTTTTTTTTTTTTTTTTTACTTTCTTATGCACCATTTTCCATGATTTTGATTTCTATATATATATATATATATATATATATATATATATATATATATATATAGGGGAAGGTTTAAATAAAAACCCTTCCAAAATGAAGAAACTTGGTAAACCTAATCTAAACCATTGATCTAAAGTGATCAATGGCTTAGATTGAATCTACATTATTTTAATAAAATAATTATGGTAGATGACAAAAAAAGGGCACAATGGTCAAATGCCATTTTCTGAAAATCAGATATGACAGTGTGGACCCCACACATGTCACATCATCTCTCTCTTACTTTTTCCACATTCTTATATAAGCTGTCAGACGCCCGTGTTACATATGTAACATATGCAGTGTTACGTACGTTAAAATTGCACAGATTGTATATAATCAATTAAAAACTTTATAGATCAAAAAACATTCAAATGTACACAAAAATTGTTTCTTACAAAGTGCTAAAACAAACAAAACGGTCATTACAAATCGACAAAATGCTAAAAAAAACTATCATAAATAAAAAAAAATTGTCTACACTTCATTCTTGATAATCATCTTCATCTTTAATGCAAAAAAATATGCTCACCTGCAAAAATAAAACAAAATTCATCAATTTACATGAAAAAATCAAAACTTTGTATATAGTAAAAAAACAGAAACTAATGTATACCAACTTAGTGGTGCTGTTACATACGAAACATACGCAAACATAGATTTCATCCCATGATCAATGACATTCCATTCAAGATTTTTTTTTCCAAATTCTTCCTCTATAATATGCAATATTACATTCCTGATAAGGTGCAAAAAACACGAGTGTTACATGTGTAACAGGATTTTTTTCTGGAAACACAGACAAACTTTTGTAGTCTGCACCCAGCATACATTTTTTACTGAATTACAAGCAACCTTTGACTGCAAAACAGATACGCTACACACGTAACATCCTACCTTAACACAGAAAAAAACACCCTAAGTAAAATCACAAAGATGATACGACCATATAGACGAGAAAAATTAAGATTCATATATAAAATTAAGATTCATCTGACAAAGACGAATTAATATATTACAGTGAATCTGTTGTAGGGTTGTAACATATGTTAAGCAGTGGTGCATTGCATTACTATAAAAAAACTTACAATAACCATACTTCTAAAAAAAAGCCATACATCATATTGTTAAAGATTCATAGGGAGCCATGACAAAACAGACATTTTATGTTAAACACGAGTGTTACATGTGTAACAGGCGTTTTTGTCTGCAAACACAGACAAAACTTTGTAGCCTGCAAACATTATAAATTTTGACTGCATACAACACACTTTGACTGCAAAAAAAGATATGCTACACACGTAACACCCTAACTAAACACACAGATGCTATAACTAATTTATACCAACTTAGTTCTGTTGTTACATACGAAACAGACGCAAACATATATTTGATCCCATGATTAATGACTTTTGTTTTAATTATTATATGGTAAAAAAATCAGAATCTAATTTATACCAACTTAGTTCTGCTGTTACATACGAAACAGATGCAACATAGATTTCATCACATGTGTAGCTCATCAAAGTTAAAAACTCAAACCTTTGTATCAGTTAAAAAAATCAAAAACTAATTTATACCAACTTAGTTCTGCTGTTACATACGAAACAGACGCAACATAGATTTCATCTCATAATTAGTGAATTTTGTTTAATTAATATATAAAAAAAGGTTAATTAATATGTAAACCTACGTGTTAACGTATGCTACCTACGTGTAATCCAACACCAATAAATATCACACTTGAACCTACGTGTTAACGTATGCTACCTACGTGTAATCCAACACCAATAAATTGGATTACACCAATAAACCAATCCATCTCCAAACCAATATTATTATTATTACTAATAAAAAAAAAACATACTAATCAATCCATCTCCAAACCAATATTATTATTATTAATCAATATTACACATAAAAAACATACTAACTAATCATCTACAAACCAATATTATTATTATTATTATTATTATCACTTTTTTAGGAATAAAAAAAGCTCAAAGTAAATAAAATTAGTTATTATGCTTACTAGAAACTTTGTACTTCACGATCAAACTTTGAAAACAACTTAAGATAAATAAAATTAGTTATCGTGTGGAAGTGACGTTAACAAGAGGTGTAGTTGCAAAATGAATAAAACCAAACAAACAAACAAAAGTTTTTTTTTTAAAAAAAACCTACCTGTTGTGTTGTTGCTATTTCCCCAAATAAAAGGTGTAGTTGCAAAATGAATAAAAACAAAAAACCTTATCTCTTCTTGGAGACACCACCAAGAAGATGCACAAATGAATAAAAACAAAAAACCTTATCTCTACTAGTAGTTCAAAACTGATAATAATAAAGATGCACAAATTAAAAAATCATCATTTATCCACGACGTAAGGTGGAGAAACACACCAACCAGCTTCCTTCTAAAGTGGAGAAACAGAGTAAGGTGGAGAAACACAAGTACCGTCGCCGGACGAATTACACAAGAGGTTTGTTTTTCCTTCCTGTTGACTTTTAACACCACCAAGATTTGACTTCGAAGCTTCGTTTTTGTTACAGATCTGGTTTTTTAGATGGGGGGTTTTTGTTGCAGGTGTAGTTTTGAAAGAGATGAGAGGGGAGAGGTTAAACCGTAGGGCGTTCGTGATGGTCAAACTGAAGGGCTGGAACATGGTGGTGGTTGTCTCGGTTGGGTTTGATTGAAGGTGGTTATTAGTGGTGGTGGCTGATTGATCATGGTGGAAGAGAGGTGGTACAGGATGATGATTTTGGTGGAAGAGAGAGAGAGTGTCTGTGTGTTTATATAAGAGGGAGAAAGGAATTCAAAAAATTTAGATGAGGGGGAAATGTAAAAAGACTAATGTAACCTTTAAGACATAAAAATAATATATTTTTAGTGGGTTATGTGGATTAATATTGGCCACTAGATGGGTTTGCATGAGTTTCTTCATTTTAGAAGGTTTTTCATGGATACTTAGCCTATATATATATATATATATATATATATACACACAAAGAGTAGTCAACGGGGATAAGTCTGGTCTTTGACTTTTGCCTACCTTGTCTCATTGTTTTATTATTTATAAAATACTGGACCGTTAAATATCCAAAAATTGTTTGGTAACAGCCGTGCAAGTGTTTATTAAGAAAACTTTTTTTATTTATAAGAAGTTTATGGCTTTGTCATGTCTAAGATTTTCAAGAATACTAACTAATTAATATAAGGTTATAAATTAAATGGAAATTGGGCAAAATGAATAAAAAATGAAACTTTTTATTAAGTAAACATTGGGGAAAATTACGTAAGGTTACATCTTGTCCTCAATGAACTTATTGGGTGGCTTAAGAAGTATGGTAAAAAGGCTTATCTTTTGAAGATTGATTTTGAAAAGGCGTATGATAACGTGAACTAGGATTTTCTTGTGTCTGTTCCGGAGAAGATGGGATTTCCGGATAGATGGTGCTTGTGGATTAGAGGTATTGTTCAGTCTGTTCGGTCCGCGGTGTTGGTAAATGGGTCGCCTACGTTTGAGTTTAATTGTCAAAAAGGGCTTAGACAAGGCGATCCGTTATCCCCGTTTCTCTTTCTTATTGTTATGGAGGGCTTGGCTAAGTTGATGTCGAGGGCATGTTCGTTGGGGGACATTGAGGGGATTGTAGTGACCAGGGGGGCGAGTATTTCCTATATGTTGTATGCGGATGATGCGTTATTAATGGGTTCCTGGTATACTAATAATATTATTATGACAAATCGCTTGCTTCGTATTTTCCACATGGTTTCTGGTTTGCGAATAAATGTGCAAAAATCTCATATCTTTGGGTTGGGCGTGTCTGCTTCTGATGTGGAAGCTATGGCCGGGATATTGGGGTGCAAGGTTGGTGGGTTCCCGTTCAAATACCTTGGAATTAAGATTGGCGCGAATATGAACCGGTCGACAGATTGGGATTCGGTTATAGAGACCGTGCGAGGCAGGCTCCAATCTTGGAAGGCTAGGTTGTTATCTATGGGTGGTCAGTTAACTTTGATAAAATCGGTTTTAGCAAGTCTCCCGGTTTATTATCTTTCGTTATTCAAGGCCCTAAGGAAGTGATTGAAGATATAGAAAGAATGATGAGAAAATTTTTGTGGCTTGGAAATAGAGATGGTAAAGGTATTCATTGGGTTGCTTGGGAAGTTGTGACGAGACCAAAGAAATATGGCGGCTTGGGTATCTCAAAATTGTCCGAGGTGAATTTGGCGTTACTCGTTAAATGGGCGTGGAGGTTTAAAACTAATCATGATGGTTTGTGGAGAAAGGTGGTTATCGGTATTCATGGTGGCCGAAGTAGATGGACATTCTTACCCGTCAAAAAAGCATTACCGGGGGCGTGGAAGGCTATAGTAAATGTTTTGGAGAATAACCGTATTAATGGGATGCATATTCATGAGTTGTTTACTTGTAAACTTGGGGATGGGAATACTATCAGTTTATGGAAGGATGTTTGGTATGGAGATACTACTTTACAAAACAGATGGCCATCATTGTTCTCTTTGGAAAGAGATAGAGACTGTACAGTGAGCAGCCAATTGTTTTTCGATGGTTCGCAGGTCTGAGCAGTGAACAACTGGGCGGCGGGTGCTAATACGGTCGAAGGAATTTCTGAGGCTCAAGATGTGATGTTTGTGCTGACTCAGATTCGTCTTAAGGAGTGCAAAGATACCTGGATATGGAACAAAAACCGGTTGTTGCTTTTTCTGTAGCTGCGGTCAAAGCCGCTTTGTGGCAGAATTATGCAGGTAACACCAGTTACAGGTTTCAGTGGGTCAAGTGGGTGCCTATCAAAGTTAATACGCTGGTTTGGAGAATTGATAAAGGTAGAGTTCCTACGCGCCTTGAGTTGATTAAAAGGAATGTTGCTTTGCCGTGTCCGATGTGTAATCTAGAAGACGAAGCTATCAGCCATGTTTTTTTCAATTGTGGATTTGCTTTTGGGGTTTGGTCCATGGTGTGGAATTGGTGTAAAGTTAGTATTAATTCTTTTGCGGTTCTTGAAGATATAATACAGTGGCCAAAACCTACTAATGGAGCGTATAAAGGGAAGAAGATTGTTCGTGGGATATTCCTAGTCACAATTTGGGCTCTTTGGAAATAACGTAATAAGGTGGTTTTTCAGAATGGTGATCCGAATGTGATGGAGGTGGTGTCCTTGGTCAAGTCTATGTCTTTCATTTGGTTAAAGTATAGGTCCAAGTACTCTAGGATTGTTTGGTATGATCGGGTCAAATACCCGTTGTATATGTTGTAAATTTTGGTGGGAGTGGTCCGTTTCTTGAGGCCTTCTCCCTGTTTTTTTGAATGAAAGCCTTATTTCAAAAAAAAAAAAAAAAAAAAAGGAAGACCTCTCTAGATTATTATTTGTATTATTTATAGATAAAATTGTATATTAACTACATTCCTTAAAATAGGGATTGCCTTGTAATCTATATAATAATGTATCAATCAAAGATCAATCAAGCATTGAAACCATATTGTCTTACATGGTATCAAGCAAAACCCTACCCTCCACCTCTTAATTTTCTGCCGCAAGCTATATCCCTCACCCTGAATTTTTTTGTTTTTCTGCCGCAAACTATATTCCTCCACCCAGAATTTTTTTTCGTTTTCTCAAACATCAATCACAGGTTCTGTCATCATGTCCGCCATTCATCCAGCGGTCACGGTTACGAACATTAAAAATTTTATCCCTCTCATCTTAGATAGCCAAACCGAACATTACAACACCTGGGCCGAACTCTTCACCATACACTGCAAAGCATATGACGTGTATGACCATCTTTTACCCCGTGTGGCTGCTGCTTCCTCTTCGGCTGCCAAAGACACTGAAACAACCGCTAAACCCACCCACCACGAGTCATGGGAGCGCATAGACGCCATTGTTTTACAATGGATCTATGGCACCATCACTCAAGACCTTGTCCATACCATCATGATAAACAATACTACCGCCTACAATGCTTGGTGTCGTCTCAAAAACCTCTTCCTTGACAACCAAGCTGCCCGAACCATTTCCCTTCAAAACAAATTTTTTAACACCCGCCTTGACCGTTTTTCCAACATGTCCGCCTATTGTCAACACATGAAACTTCTTTATGACCAACTCACTAGCCTTGGTGCCAACGTATCCGAATGTCAACTCATTATGCAAATCCTTACCGGGTTGATTGAACAATACGAAAACATCAAACTCATCCTTCAAAACACCCAACCCTTACCCGACTTTTATAGTACCCGGTCCAATTTATGTCAAGTTGAAGAACAAAAAATCGACCAAGCAAAACTATCCGCCCAAGCCGCCGGCACCGCTCTCCACACCACAACCAACAACTCACCAAACCTGTAACACCCCAAAATTTCTAAACCGTATTATATGATAATATAAGCACACGGGGCTTTTAACTATCAAATAGTGACAAAACATGAAGGGGCAAACTTGCCAAGTTGCCAAACTTGTGTTTTTACTAATTATATATAAAAACAAAAGAGATGGAGATGAACTCCATACCCCAAATTCGTTCATCATCATCATCCACACACACCAAACCCTAAAACTCAACAGTAAGCTTGAATCAAGGTGGAATCAAAGGGGTTTTGAGTGCTATAGCCCTAAAACGAATCTTCCAAGCCTAATACGCACTAAGGTAACCTTTTATTTGGCTAGATTTGATGGTATGTTTATGCATGGCTATGATGAAAATCATGGGTTGTTATAAAAACGTGAATTAAGGGCTTGTAATGGTTAATCTTGTATGAGGGAACCATAATACATGTTAATTTGTGTGTGTTAAGCAAAATTCTTGTGAGAAGGTTACATCCTTGTAGTTCATGTTATGAAATGAATTAGGTTTTTGGTGGATTGGTTGGAACCACCCTTAAACCATGAAATACTAGTTATAAACTATGAGTTAGATGTTTATTAGAATACTATCAATGTTATCTTGGTCAAAGATGGATACATGAGGTCCTTGAGACCTAAAATCAAAGTTAGGAAAATCACGCCTACCAAGTGTTTGATAAAATGCCTCAATGAAAATCGATTTCACTTGGGCATAGATAACTTGGTGAAAACATGTATGTTGGTAAAACATGACCAATAATGCTTACAAACATGTAAAGACTAGGTTCTAACAACCTAAGTGGTCGTTCACCTTATAGGTGCGAATACAAGAAACTTTGGATAGCCAAGGAATCTCGGAATGAGGTAAAGAGGAAGCACGCATAAGGTAAGTCCCTCGATGACTTAATTCTTAATATGTCTCTAGTATGTTCATATGCTTAATTATACATTTGTATATGCATTTGGGAATTAGACATTGTAATGTCACAAAAAGAAGCATAAATACGATACACGATTCATAGAAGATTGCCTTAGATGAAGGATGTTAATATCCCATTTAGACTATCGGGTCAATTGGGTAAAAATGCTAGATAGACAATAGCTTAGGCCATGAGTTAACCTTAAGCTGGTAACGAAATCGTGCTAGTTGCTTGAGTGTATTCATAGGCTCAATGTTATCTACCTCAAGCTAGTCTAGAAGCAAAAAGGGCGCGAGCCAATGTAAGTCATATCTATGACTTTGTAGGAAATATATATACATATATTCTCATGTTGGGTGTATAAATCATGGGTATATCTTTAGATGAGATGAGATTGTGATTTCCAAGGGTCATAAGAAAACATCGTGTTTAGATCACGTTGCAAGTCATAGAGACCGAGCGAACAAGACCGAGAGAAATGGCACATGTGGCCATGGACACGAGGCATCGCAAACCCGGTATAAATGACTTGGGCGGAGGTCACCTAGTCGAGTTGAGGCTTGATGAGCATAGAAAAATCATTACTAGGCCTTGGAAATCATAAAATCTTAAAAACTTGGATGTATGCAAAACTTAACGGGTCAACATATTGATGGACATATAATTCAGGGTTCTTAGGTTAGTAACCGAACAAGGAATCTAAACATATCTTTAATCATGTAAGAGGTACATATTATGACCCATTAACAAGTCCCAAGAATCCCCGTAAATGGCCTTGAAGCTGCACTAAAAGTGTAGCTTGGTGCAAGAAAAAGGGTAGTTTCTAACAGCAGGTTTACCCGCCCGGGTAAAACACTCACCCGCCCGGGTAAAGGTTCTGATAAAAAAGGGTAGTTTCTAACAGCAGGTTTACCCGCCCGGGTAAAACACTTACCCGCCCGGGTAAAGGTTATGTAAAAATAAAAACTTCATTTTATTATTCTTTCAATACTATACATTCAGAATAACGTATTAATGGGTTATTTCCTCGCGTTTAACCCTCAGGTACTCTATTATACTGAATGGATGATGATCAAGAATTGAACAAAGATCCGAACGCACAAGACTCGTCCGCTTCCGCAACTTTTGAGCTAAAATGGTTATAAACTTAGTTTTGGAAGGTGCCATTGAAAACGTTTTCGCTATTAAAATCATCGTACGTATGTTTAAACCATGAGATACATGTGCAAATATTTTGTCAAAAACTCGTTGAGCTCTTAATGACGAAATCTCAAACTTTCAAATTAAGTTTATTAACTCGTAAATCTTCTCATAATACCTCTTTAAACGGGGTGGGTCTTACAAAACCAAAGTGACATCCGAAACCCACCTTCGTCGGACGGAAGTGATCGTGGTCGTGGCCGAGGCCGTGGACGCGGTCGTCTTTTCTACGGCAGGGGACGTTTTCAACAAACACACCACTACCCGTATCAAACCTGGCAGCCGCCCTCATGGGCTTCTTTATAAGTCCAGCAGCCACCTGTAACTCCTTGGGCCCCACAATGGAGTCTACCTCCCTGCCCCTACCCATCACACTACATGCCCAACTTCCCTGGACAGTCATCGGCCCAACATTTCTTTGCTTTTAGACCCCAGGCCAATGCCACGGCCTAGCAGCCACACAACTCGCAAAATGGGCCTAACTCCTCAGCAGGCCTCCTTGGCCCAAAACCCCCTTCCAACTCCCTGGCCCAGTCCTATGCAACCGGATACTCCCCTACTGACATCGCTCAGGCACTCTATAATCTGGCTATCCACAATAATGATTCCTCATGGACCATGGACACAGACGCCACAGGTACAATGTCTCCTCAATCTGATAAGTTCCCCTCTATTTTTAATTCTAGCATTATTCACAACATTATTGTTAGGAATGGTAAAACCATTTCGGTTTTAAGACAAAGCAACATCACTTTACCACCACCATTCCCACCCTTAACAATGTCCTATATGCACCTAACCTTGTTAAAAATCTTATATTTGTCCGTCGTTTTACAACTGATAACCATTTATCTGTTGAATTTGACCCATATGGTTTTACTGTGAAGGACCTCCAGACCAAGAAACCTATCCTACGGTGCAATAGCTCGGGGGATCTATACACTCTCAGCCCATCCAAAATCACCAACCTCACATCTGCTTCTACTTATGCAGCTATCTCTCAAGACATTTGGCATCAACGGCTCAGTCACCCAGGCCCAGCTTTTTTAAATAATTTAAAAACTTCTAGTTCTATTACTTGTGGCTCTTTAAATAATAAAGTTTGCAGTGCTTGTATTTTTGGAAAACATACTAAACTCCCTTTTCTAGCTTCTAATACAAGCACGTTTATGCCATTTGATCTTGTTCACAGTGATGTTTGGACCTTACCAATTATTTCAAATGGTGGTCATCGCTATTATGTTTTATTTTTAGATGACTTTACCAATTTTTTATGGACCTACCCCATCTCTAATAAATCCGATGTATTTGCCATGTTCACAAAATTTAATAACTTTGTTCAAACCCAATTTAATTCCAAAATCAAACAATTCCAATGTGATAATGGGCGTGAATATGCAAACAACCAATTTCATAATTTTTGCAATTCACAAGGCATGCATTTTCGTTTCTCTTGCCCACACACCTCCTCCCATAATGGTAAAGCTGAGCGTAAAATTCGAACCATCAACAACCTCATGCGCACCATACTGGCCCATTCATCTATGCCCACAACCTATTGGCATCATGCCCTTGAAACCGCAACATACCTCTTAAACATAATCCTAACCAAAATTCATAACTTTCAAAACCCTACTCAACGCCTCTACAAATGCATGCCTACATACGATCTCCTTCGTGTGTTCGGATGTATATGTTATCCCCTTATTCCCCACACCACCATCCACAAATTAGCGTATCGATCACACTCGTGCGTTTTTCTTGGCTACCCCTCCAACCATCGTGACTATAAATGTCTTGATCTTAAAATCTGAACCATCACCATTAACCGCCACGTACTCTTCGATGAAACCATTTTCCCGTTTGCCAAATCTCACAAAACCAAACCCACAACATACCAATTTCTAGATGACCCACCACATCCTTATCTACACATACCACCCACCATTCAACCGACCCCACCCTCAAACTCCACGCTCACATCACCCAACTCACCTATACCAATACCTTTACCTACGGCCCAATCCCAATCCTCCCTTCCCGGACCAAACCATCAGACCTCGACACCTACTCCACCTGGTCCACTACCTGATCACCCCTCAAACTCCCCTCCGGCCCACTCACATACTGTTCCGCCCTCACCCATAACTCCAGCCCACAACACCACATCAGCCCAGTCCATTGCCTCACCAATCTCCGGTCCTTCACAGTCATCCAGCCCCATTCCGAATCCCCCACCCCCTCCCCCAACCCGAACCATCCGCACCCGAGCCATGTCCGACATCTCTAAACCTAAACAAATATTTGACCTCACTACTTCACACATAGTCCCCATACCCAAAACCCAAAAGATGCCTTGCCTAGTCTGGAGTAGCATAATGCCATGACAAACGAATTTAATGCTTTAATTAAAAACAAGACTTGGGAACTTGTCCCGAGACATTCTGAAATGCACATTATTCGCAACATGTGGCTCTTTCGCCACAAGTACAGGTCTGATGGCACTCTTGAAAGATATAAGGCTTGATTGGTGTGTGATGGTAGAAACCAGGAAATTGGTGTTGATTGTGGGGAGACGTTTAGCACGGTTGTTAAACCCGCTACTACACGCACTGTGTTGACTTTGGCTATCTCTCAGTCATGGTCTATCCATCAGTTGGATGTTACTAATGCTTTTTTACATGGCAATCTTACAGAGACCGTTTACATGTACCAGCCCATGGGGTTTCGTCATCAAGATTTTCCTGACCATGTGTGTCGTCTTACCAAATCTCTCTACGGTCTCAAGCAAGCACCCGGGCGTGGTACCAACGCTTTACAGATTTTGTCACCACTATTGGCTTTTCACAAAGCAAGTGTGACAACTCACTATTTACATATCATCACGGGGGTGAGGTCGCTTATTTGTTAATTTATGTAGACGATATTATACTCACCACCTCTTCAGACACTCTTAGACTAAAGCTCATGGGCAGCCTCGCGGCTGAATTCGCCATGAAGGATCTTGGGCCTCTAAGTTATTTTTGGGTATTTCTGTCTCTCGTACAGGTAATACTATGTTTTTGTCTCAGCGGTCATATGCTATGGATATCATCAATCGTGCAGGTATGAAAAATTGCAACCGGTTGCAACACTAGTGGACACTAAGCCAAAGTTGAGTGCCACAACGAGTGCCCTGTTTGATAATGCAACTTTATACAGAAGTATAGCCGGCGCACTCCAGTATTTAACTTTCACCAGACCAGACATCACTTATGCAGTTCAACAGATATGTATTCACATGCACAGTCCGACCATCGAGCATTGGAATGCTTTAAAACGTATCATTCGGTATATTCAGGGTACTGCTGACTATGGCCTTACTTTATCCTCCTGCTCCACTATTTCACTTCGGGCATACACCAATGCTGACTGGGCAGGTTGCCCCGATACCCGTCGATCCACTTCGGGTTACTGTGTGTACATGGGTTCTAATCTCCTGTCTTGGTCATCAAAAAGACAAACCACTATCTCTCGCTCTGGTGTTGAAGCCGAGTATCGAGCGGTTGCAAATGTCGTGGCTGAAGTCTGCGGTTACGCAATCTACTTCTAGAATTGCACCATCCTCTGTCCACTGCTACTCTGGTTTATTGTGACAACATTAGTGCCATTTATCTCTCTAACAACCCAGTTCAGCATCAACGGACTAAACATGTAGAGCTTGACATACATTTCGTTAGGGAGCATGTGACACGTGGTTCTATACGTATACTCCATACCCCGACTCGTCTGCAATCTTTACCAAAGGTCTACCGTGTGTTTTATTTGAAGACTTCCGCTCCAGTCTCAACATTCGTCCTCCTCTTGCTTCGACTGCGGGGGTGTAATAGAAGACCTCTCTAGAATATTCTTTGTATTATTTATAGATAGAATTGTATATTAACTACATTCCCAAAAATAGGGATTGCCTTGTAATCTATATAATGATGTATCAATCAAATCAATCAAGCATTGAAACCATATTGTCTTACAGACACGTTTGAGACACAACATAACCCATTTGCTCGCAAATGAATAACAATACCATTTATATTTTGTTAGTAGAAGGATTCGTAGCATAGTCAATAGTCATAGTCGAACCATCATAGAGTTGATCAAATGCATCAAAAAAACATGAAATGTTCTTCAGTTTCTTACAAAGCACCTTGAGTAGATGCACCTCCTAAACTCACAACTTGCACCATTTTTGGAGTAAGACTACATCTGAAAGAGTTTATTACCCTCACACGATGCTAAATGCGGACTCGAACCAAGATATCTTCTTTGCGATCCAAGACAAAGTTCTATATGTTGTGAATTTGTTTCCCGACAAAATAAAATATAATTGATTGTCTTCAGTGTCAATTCCCTTTATACACCTCTCGTTTTGTATGTATGTATCTAATATCATCACAACCAATTTCATGGCTTTCTTTCATATACAAAGCAAAGTTTTTTTCATCAAAATGAATACAAGCAGTTTTATATCAGTATACGTGATCATCAAAAGATATATTTATTGTATATGAGGATCCCGAAAACGATTGGTCAACCATCGTGTTTTGTCCTCTTGGTTGGATAATTCTTGCAATTTGATAAATTGATTCCAAACATCTGCAATGTCATGTTTTAATATTTCCATCATGTCCATGGATTGTCCTTTGGAACCAGGTACAAGATGATAAACAGCTGAACCATTTGATTCAGTTTAACACTTGGTTTAAAAAAACGCGCTTGAGGTGCGAGGAGCCAGGAAAAACGCTTTTTTGGCCTGAGGCGTTCAACTACATGAAGCGTGTGAGACGCCGCCTCAGTCAAAATTAGGGTTTTTTGGGCTAAAGTCAAAATCAGGGTGTTTTTAAAAGATTTTTAAGTGTGTTTTGGTTTTAGTGTATGTTTAATGATGTGTTTAAGCAATGTTTTCAGAATTGGACCGAATGTCGAACCGGTCAGCCGGAATTGAGAACCATGTCTATATATATAGTATAAAATCCAGCAAGGAAATAGTTAAAAACCTAAATAACATACGATATTAAACAGTTTATACTGCCAAACAAAAACACTTAAAGAAAAAATAAACATACAAACTTTTTTTTTTTTTAAGTTTAAACCAAGCTATTTTGTTTGTCAAGCCTAATCAGATGACAAAGTTCAACTTTTGCTTTGATCTAGGCTTAATTTTTTTAAAAAATAAAACACTTAATTTAAAAGTAAAAAAACCAAGTTTTATATGTTTCTTCTCTCAGTTCAGCCTAAAACCACCACCACCGTTCTTCCTTTGCTTCCATTGTGCCTTTGTAATTCCTAGAGAAAAGAGAAAACATTATGGTCACACTATCTTTCATATCCTATTTTCATTTCTACCAACTCAATCATAATATTTTAAAGAGTCAAAATTTAAAAAAAAAATGTCGTTTAAATACGCTAAATTTTGACGACTAGAGTAACGGAAGATCTTGTCGGAAACTGAGACGCTCATCCAAACCTGACTTAAGTCGTTCACCCCTGACGAAGACTCCGACCAGGCGGCTCGAGCAGCCTTTCGACCCGGCGGACGGGGTAACTCTTCCGCCCCTTCCTCTCCTGGAAAATACGCATTTGCTTTGGCGTTTAGGTCAATGCGTTAGACGTTGGCATTTCGGGATCAACCGACTCGGAGGTCTTGGACTTCTTTGAAGGCTTCGTATTTCTAGCCCTAGATGAAGAAGTTCCAACCGTCGGGCGAACGTTGGAGCAGTCTCGCAGCAGCCGCCAAAGCCTCAAGTATTGAAAATTCCCATGTGTGGCTTTATATTCTTCCAAAGCCGCCTCTAAAATATGCTCGTCGCTTTGGCCGGATTTCCAACTGTACCGGCAACATTGATAAATGACTTGAAAGTTGGTGCATTTGCTATTAATATCGCTCCACTTGCCCGATATTGAATCCACGGGCCGGTAGTCTTCTCCCCTACCGACGAGACCAAAAAATATTGTTCGGATTATTTTCCAAAACTCACATTTGTTTTGCTAGTTCGCTAAAAAAACCAAACCAAAAAAATATATAAGTGCTTATCAATTAAAAAAATATATATCTTACAAACAATGGATCCTTTGAAACGTCAACCTACGCTCGGGCTAATGCATACAACTCCTCATCATCCCATTGTTGTACGTTTTTTTCGCGCGGGGTTCGGTCTCTTTCTTTTTGTGGGATCGTCTTTGTTGCCCGATTGGTCGCTCGGGCTCTTGCTCCGGCTCATGGGCTCCGGAACCGAGATTGGGTCTTGCCAGGCATTTGATGACCCGAACATTTGAGAAGACTCAAATACTTGTGATGACCCGTAACCTCCCATGTTGAAGTTATACATGTTCGGGTCCCATCCCATGGGTTGGTTTAACAGGTTCATAAAACCTGCTTGGTTTTGAACCGAACCCGGAGCTATGGGTTGGTTAGGCTCGCCAGACGATTGAGAACCGAACCCGAAACCACCTCGACCAAAAGGATTCATCTTTGTGACTTTGGGTTTAAACGTTTGTGTTTGAATGTTTGAGTTTGTGTTTGATTGTTGTGTATGTTTATATAAAACTGTTTAGTGTTTTTTTAAATCCACATGACCGTTCAACGGTCAAATATATCATCTTCCATAACGTTCACATTTCAATCCCCAGGACACAAAACGCCAACCATCACCATGAAGATCAAGGCCAAAACGCCCCATAACGCTGGCGGGGGCGGTGTTCCCGGTGTTATGGGTGACCAAAACGCCCCATAAAGCCCACTACACATACACTAAGTCTAAAGATTCAAGCTCATGGTAGTAGGCCAGTAGGGTACATCATTATGTTATGTTTGACGAAATAATATTCGTACATGATTACTTAAATTTCTATGACTATGTTACTAATTTATCATCACGCATATACTTGTAGGTGTTACGTGAAAACATGTTAAGTCAAAGGTGTACATATAGCATAAAATATTTTTAGTTTCTACTAATAAGTTTAAGGGGCTATTTGGTTGATTAAGTGTTGAATCATTAATATGGTCTGAATGGTTAAGAGCTGAATCATTTAGCATCCCTTATTAGCTTAATGGTTCAACACTTAATCATTCCATTCAGATTCTGAAATAAATAGTTTGAATGCTGAATGATTCAGACTTGAATGGTTAAGAAGCTGGTTAAGAGGCTACCAAACAATCCCTAAGTCGATACAATCTTTCTAATAAGTTCCTAATTACCAAGCTAAATTGTGAATTAAAAACTTCAAAATGCTCACATATTTATAGTAAAAACACCAAGGGCCAATGTTATATTAAAAACCTCAAAACGCTCCCTTGTAAATGAATTTTGGATTAAATATTAGTTTGAATTAAAAAAACTACAAAATGCTCCCATATTAAAAACCTCAGTATGGGTTTGAAGTGAAAAAGGGGTGCAATGGCAACGGGAAAAAGATAAGGCCCATATTTCTGATTGGTTGTTTATTTTATTTTTTTAATTAATTAACTCAACAAAATTAAAAAAAAGACAAATAAATATAAAAAAAATTACAAATAATATTAAAAACACATGACTAATATTAAACTAAATTCAAACAACTAAAAAAAATACAATAGCAAATTTAAAAAAAAAACGCATCATAAAAAAAAACTAAACACACTAGAGTTTATATTTTGCAAGAATTTCCTGCCTATGAAGTTGTGCAAGGCGTAGGGCTTCTCCGTTGAGGTGGTCGATCGATCTGGACAAAAACTCAATGTCCTTTTCCCTTTGCCTCGCCTCTTGGATGTCGACGAACCTTTTATTCTCGACCACTCTAAGCCGAATATCTTGTAGTCGTCGATTCATTTCCTCAAAATCTTCCTTCAAGTCACCACCTCCGGCCGAAGACGACTCCGCCTTGCCACTGTTTTTTTGATCTTCTACCGGGTGGTCTTGGAAGATCCTCCTCCTCCTGCTCCTCCTCCTCATCCTCCAAATTAATAGGATCACTTAAACTCACATAGCGAGCATCGGATGACGGTGTATCCGGATCTCGCGACGAGGAGGTTTTGCTTCGTTTTGATGGTCCTCCTCCTCTCCTGATTTTGCGCCTATTACCGAACCCCATAGGCGGTACATCAACCCACTTAGGACTTTTTCTCAACATCTCCCAAATCCTCAAATACGGGAATGTCCCACGGGTTTCTCTCATCTCATCCAACGCTCTTGCCAACACACCATCATCACCTTCCCACTGCCCCTGTTGTCGCTACAACGTTGGTAAACCTCCGCAAAGGAATGACATCTATTGTTTATATCCGTCCACTTTCCCGATATCGAATCATTGTCTCGATACTCCCCTCGACCCATGGCGCCAAAAAACAGCTCCCGAATTCTTATCTAAAACAACGGCTTGTCTTGATAGTTCGCTACAAAAAAAAATATTACACGATTAGAAATATATAACTATATATATATATATATATATACATGATTAATTATATATAAATAAAAAATACTATATATATACGATTAAAGATATATAAATACAAAAAAAATACTAACTTCGGGATCCTCCAATATGCCGAGCCAAGCCCGCGCTAATGCAAATTCCTCTTCTTTCGCCCAACGATCATACTTCTTTTTTTGACGAGGCGCGTTAGTATCTTTTTTTTTGTGCGAGCGTCTCGCCCCCCCCCCCCCCCTAGTTGAGAACCCTCGGGTTGACGTGGTTGGTTGGGCTCGCCTTGAGTTTCAGGCACAAGCTCGGGCTCCTCTTGAGAACCTTGGCCATAGTTTAGGTTCATGTTTTGCGCAAACCCCGTTGGCCCTTGAAAAAATTGACCCGACATGCTAAGAAGTTGAGCGTATCCCATTGTGTTCGCATCGAAATCGCCCCAATTGGGTGGCAGTTGAGTAGTTTTTGGCCTCGTACCTGGGCGAGACGGGACCCCAAACGATGAACCATATGGAAACATTTTTGTGTTTTGAAGTTGTGTTTTTTAGGTTTAGTAGGTTTGTTTGTGTTGTGGTGTGTTATTTGTGTATTGTGTGTATATATATAAACTAAAAAAAATTACCGTTTGAAATTTAATACAAATGCAACGTTACAATTTTTGACCGTTCAACATTTCCCCTCCTCGTCCACGTGTCAACCTATGATTGGTTGCAAAATTTGTCACCTGGCGCTAACATAATAACGCCTGTTCATCTTCCAACTTCACGACAATTCACGCTTCCACTACAGGGGGTCTAACTAACTTGAGTTGTGTCAAATAACATGTATCTAAACTCAGAAACTCATATATGCACTGTTAGTAGTATATGAGTTTGAGGGACTGTATTGTAATAAATGATACTTAGAGGGTTAGTTAGTTATGGGCGGGAACTTGGATGTATAAATACAGGGTATCATATTGTAATCGATCTTTAGCTATGAATTGATTGATTTTTCCTCTTTGTTCTTCTTTCTTTCTTTTGATAGCTAACAATTGGTATCAGAGCTACCGGTTCTCGGCCTCCGATCACCATTATCCACCACCAACCGCCACCAACCACCTATAACCGCCATAACCGTTTCTTTTTCGCTCATTACCACCGATAACCGCCATAACCATTTCTTTCAACCAGCACCATTCCATCGACAACCACCATAACCATTTCTTTCAATCACCACCATTAACAACTGTAACAGTCCATCATTAACCACCATAACTATCACTTGCAAACCCATAAACCACCATTAATAACCACATTCACAATTCACAAAAAACCCAACAATCATAATAATAATAATACCTACAAATTTCATAATAATAATAATAATCCATATACTCAATAAATCATCACCATGACAATAGGAAACCACGTTCTTGAACAAAATAAGAGAAAAAATTCTGACAGAAACAATTGACGAGAAGTTTGTGCGTGTGAGAAAAGAACAAAACAGTTTTTTTCCCTGGACAAATTTAATGAATTAGCAAATGAAGTGAAAAGGCTATTAAACAATATGATGATACAAAAGAAGCAATATGTGAACTACACAGAACAGGAACAATCAACAGAAGGTTTTCGTTCTTCAAATCTAATGGCATCATCTGATTCGGATGGAAGTAAGTTTGTCATAAAACTCAAACATCAAATCAAATCACTTTATTGTTCTCAATTTACCAAATTAGAATCTGTCCACCAAGTGTTTGAGGAAATGCCTCAAAGGGCTAGGGATGTGATTCAAGAATCATGGGATAAACAATCCGTGAATAGGCAGCAACAAGCATTTATTGTTGATGTGTTTGATGAATTGCCTAGTAGGGTTGAAGGTGAGACTCAGGAAATCATTGATAGGGGGAAATTAGAATTGGAAATTAAAGATGAAAAGAATGATGATAATAGTGAATTAGGAAAAGAAATTAAAGAAGATGAAAATGGTATGTATAAGAGGGTTATAGGTGAAGAATTGGGTGATGATTCAATGAAGAAGATGGAAAATGAGATTTTAATGCTTCAAGAAGTGTTTGAGGATGTTGTGTTGCCTAAAGAAGTGGATGTGCAGACCAATAGGCAAGTGGAAAGGTTTGATGAGAATTGGAAGATGGAAGAGAATCAGATTTATGTAACAGAGACGGATGAAAGACCTTGGATGGTAGACACGGGCCAAGTGATGCTTGAAAATGTTGGTAGGGTCGATAATTCAAAGGAAAGTATGAATGTTAATAAGAATGATATGGTCTATATTGATTCTATTAAGGATGCACATGAAAATGATACTTTGAATCAAGAAATGTGGATTGAAAGGAAAGCAGTTGATAAAAATATAAGGAAGAAGAATTTTGCTCATGAAGTCCATGTCATGGGTTATTGTTTCAACTATAACAATAAAATTTATTTAAAGATGGGTAAAGAAAATAAAGAGACTGATAAGGTTGAAGATGATGGATATATGAATGCATTTGATAGAAATTCACATGATAACACACTAGTCTCTAAGTGTGGTGCAAGTGATGTAAGTGGCTTTGGCTTAGATGCTAAACTATCTTGGGTTCTTTGTATCTGTTCAAAACCAAAAGATGTTGTGATGAGTGAATTCCTTATAATAAAGAAACCACAATAGGTGAAGGCAATGACATTGGATGAAGTTCTTATGGGTAACCCAAATAATCAAGTTCAATTGATGTTGATGGTAAGGCGTTTATGGCATAAATGGAAAGCTAAACCATTGTTTCTTATTGTGACCATGAAGGAATATTACTACACTGATGGTATCAAGTGGGATCAATTACGGCTTGTTTCATTGATTGATTTAGCAGATAATGTTGGTGTTGATTTGTATCAAGAAGAGAAACAAGCGCAGATTGTTGTGGCTGATGACTCGTCATTGATGTTGGTTAACGGTGAAATTATATCGGATTGGTATTGGAATAATGTTTGTGAGGAGGTTAATGATTGGCTTCAAGAGTGTAGTCAGATTGCGCTTGCGGAGATTGCGGCTCAGTATCAAGATGGTTCAGAGTTGCTTGTGACAGTGTTGGAGTTTCGGCTTGGATCTTTGATAAAAGGTAGATTTGAAGCTGGAAAGTTGTACACACCAGCGTACGTTGCACGTGTTAATGCTATGGTCCGTGGGGCTACTAGAGGGATTACTATCCCTATGAATTTATCAACATTGTGGAGCTCATTGCAGCCATCACTGCACGAAATGGACGGTGCCACCGGTGTAGCTGTTGAAGGATTGTTTTTCCAATCAATGATCAATGGATTGGTGAAGAATGGGCAAGTTCTTAGATTAGTTAGTGCTGGAATTCATTGGACCTTTAGTGTGGTTGCCATTGCCCAAAAGGAACCCTTGGTAAATTTGTTTATTCACCCATCGACTGTTAACATGCTGGATGCTGCAGTGGAGGATGCCATAGAACATGGTAGCTGGATTGATTCACTTTCTGTTTTACCAGCATCCTTTGTTTTCCTGGATGCGCATAAACTGTTGTCTTTTTGTCCATCGATACGAACTGCCCTTAAGTTACTAAATTGGGACAAGAAACTAGCGGCTCTTCCGATTTCAATGACACGAGTAGTGAAAGTGGGTCAACAAACAAGCAACGGATAAAGGATCAAAGAAAAAGAAAGGGAAATCCAACACAAATACAAAAACATTTGATGATAGTTCAGAGAAGCAAGAGCCTGTTTCTACTAAAAAAAAACCAAAGAAAAGGCAAGGGTACATCCTCATCACCTGCTCAAAGGGTGCTGCAAACATAAAACAATGGGAGCTTTGAAAACATATTACATGCAAAAACAATTGATCAAGGTCAAGGAGTATAATCAAGGCTCGATACTAAAAACAAGACAACAGGGAACAATGCAATTCAAGGGTGAAGTTTATGTTAACTACATCAAGGAAAGATTCTCATGATGGACCAGATTTAATTGGCAAAATTTCTTTCCTCTTTTCTGATTTTTGGGGACAAAAATCTTTCGAGGGGGGAGTTATGTTAGTAGTATATGAGTTTGAGGGACTGTTTTGTAATAAATGATACTTAGAGGGTTAGTTAGTTCGTTATGGGCGGGAACTTGGATGTATAAATACAGGGTATCATATTGTAATCGATCTTTAGCTATGAATTGATTGATTTTTCCTCTCTGTTCTTCTTTCTTTCTTTTGATAGCTAACATGCACAAAACCCAACCCTAAATGTTTTGTACTCAAGAACAAGAATCCAGAACTAAAACACAATAACAACTTTTTACCCAGAAACCGCACACTCAACAAATTATACACAACAATATGTAAATCAACACTAACGGATATTATCCTAATAGACTGATAACTGATTAAGATAAATCAGACGTTACAAAACCTAGGTGACTCGAGAGAGAATGTTCGGGAATGAGAAAGGTAAAAAATGACTAAGGTAGCGTTTGGTATGGTGGAATGGAAGGGGGAATGGAATGGACCATTATGAGGTAATGAAAAATAGTGTGTTTGGTTGGTTAAAGGAATGGAATCACCCATTCCACAAGGCATTCCATTCCCTCAAAACCATTCCATCCACCCCCCATATTTTTTTTTCATTCCATCCCTCATTCATCCTTTACTAACAACACCATAACCACCCACCACTCACCACCATCGTCACCACCCACCACCGCTGTTGCCACCACCCACCACCACCGTCACCCACCACCGCTGCCGCCACCACCCACCACCGTCACCACCCACCATCGTCGCCCACCACCGCTACCGCCACCCGCTATCGCCACCCGCTACCTTTACCCACCTACCCACTACCGTCGCCGCCACCCACCACCGTCACCTACCCACCGCCGCCATCCAACACCACCCACCGCCACCCACCACCATCACCCACCCACCGCCGCCACCCACCACCGCCACTGCTCACCATCGTCACCCACTCACCATCACCGCCATCCACCTCCGCCCATCGCCACCGTTGCCGCCACCCACCACCACGCAACCACCTACCATCACTACCACCAACCACTACCCACCACCGCCACTACTCACCATCGTCGCCCACCCACCATCACGGCCATCCACCTCCACCTTCCACCGTCGCTGCCGACACCCACCACCGCCGCTACCGCCACATATCACCACCACCATCATCGCCACTGACCACTACCCACCACCGCCACTAACCACCGATTTTATTAATTCGTCTTTTCATGCCTATCCAACAACACAAAATAATATTTTGTTTCATTCCCACTTGGAAACCAAACAAGACATGGAATGGTAATGATCCATTCAATTACCTTGTCCATTCCATTACCTCGTCTATTCCATTCCCTCTTCCATTCCATTACCCCATACCAAACAGACCCTAAGTGTAAAAATATAACACTCAACAACTGGGCCATGTACTTTTGTAGCCAATCATGGGCCAGCCTTCAATCAGTCTCCCAAGCAGGTGAGAACTGAGAAGTAGTCCAATAATGTCACACCCTCAAATTTCCACCGCGGGGTTTATACCGCGAGGCGCGTGACATACCAGGATCCCATAGCCATAAGTCATATGAACGAACTCTAAATGCCCAAACCATTTAGTTCGTTTTCAAAAACCAAGTTTAGTTAAACTGCGGAAGCGTAAACCAAATTTAAACCTTTTAAAACCGTGCGCAAAACAACGCGCCCAAATTAAAACCATATGAAAGAAAATGTAAAAACATAATATGTAATTTAGGTGTATGCCCTGACCCAATGCAATGAAACGTGCAGTGCTTCCTAATCGTGACACCGGAAGCTAACTACCTGCAAAAGCATGTAAATGGTGTGTCAACAAACAATGTTGGTGAGTTCACTGAGTAAAGTAGGTGAGTAAGTAAAAGCGTAGGTTTCCCAAACCATATAACCAAATGAAAACGTCGGTCTCCCAGACCACATAACAGTACGTAAGAACGTCGGCCTCCTTGGCCACAAGTAAATTAGCTAATTCATATGCCAGGGGTAGCTAGCCCGCTCATGATAACTAAAACCGGCGAATACCGAACTACTAATGAACAAGTTCCCATAACCGGGATAAGGATGCCTTGCATCATTGTCCATCGACAATGATTATGTTTGAAGCTAATAGTTCACATCCGTGCTCCCAGCACGATGTGAGGTTTGTTAGACCTAATAGCGCTATCAACTAATTAACCCGCTTGCCCAACCGGCAATTGATTCGGTATTTTGAAGGACTTAAAAGATGTGTTTGGTTTAGTTCATCAAGGACATATATATGAATTAGTAAAAGTAGATTTACCTCGTAAATCATGCACCCCAAACCCGGGATGTGTAAAAGTAGTCCCAACCCGGACTAGAAACGTTACGTAAGTTGTCTCAACCCGAGACGCATGCTTTTGAGAAAAGAGTAGTGAAACTCACCTTAGGTTGCAAGCAAGAATATCCAAACTTCAACGTAATAGAGACTCGCTACCGACTCCCTATTATATGTGTCACTATGTGAGTACACTTGCATAACCAATATACCACATAGCACGTTTATTCGATTCTTAAAAGTTTCAAAATCGTGTAGTGACACCTAGTGACTCTACATGCACAAGTATGTCCTACGTATCCCGTTGGTGATCGTGGTGACTATTATAAGTTTAACGCATCAAACACATCTCATACAAGTTTTCACACAAGTACATGTCAATTACACACCACATAGAACTCCAAATAGCCACTTAAAGACCCCGTACACAATCTGTGTTTTTAGGACAGATTGTGCGCTGTGAAAAACAATTTATTTAAAATACTTAACGAATGAATTAGAGTCCCAAATTTTTATTGAATTTTATTTGGGATTCACTCAACAATAACTATTTTTGTTTTTTCTTAATTCCAAACACAAAAATTATAAAAATTCGTACAACACAGCAGTGTTCAGAAAATTTCCTCAACAGGTCAGTTTAGTAGGAAAATTCTTAAAAATTGTGTATTCATCCAAACGAGATGAATCCACTTGGAAAAGCTCTATTTTTCCAGTATTGACCTACTGTAAAAATTTCATAACCTAAATCCTTGTAAATCTCAAGTTATGACCATTTAAAGTTAGCCCAATTTACAAATCCGAAAATCTGATATGACCCCTAATCAATTAAAATTCCAAAAACGACTCAAACGACGTCCAAATTCGATGGTTTTGCTCATTATGAAAAGATAAGACCTTGTACATTACAATCATGCAAAGAATCGATCAAACCAATTATTTTCAAGCCACGAAACAGACCCTACAAGTCGACATTCAGAATCTGTCCAGATTCTAATCATGCAATATTATCAATTGTATCAAACCCTAGTTGCATATTACCAATCAATAACACCTAATAATCATCATACAACTTTAGTAAGAACCACATCTGATCAAAACCCTAATTATACATCACAACCATCATTATTCACAAACCCTAGAAGTCTAAAACATCAAGAACATGCATAATCATGCAAAACATATAACATTCATTATGTAACAATGTGGTTGACCCTTTTAATCTTCGTAATCATCATGTTTTAACTTTTATAAAATACTTTCAGACCTGGACAAACTTGTTATATGATTTTTATAGTAAAAACATAAGGTAAAAGCGTAAGAAATCATAAGTTATACCCTTAGCTCTTCAAATCAATCAATCGCGCGCCTTGGAGCCTCCCAATTGATGATCTTGAGCCTTAGCAGGAGTTTTTGGAGTGAAATATTCGTGTGGGGCAGTAAGGGGGCGATTAGGGTTGAGTATGGGGGTTGCATGGGGGTTTAGGATGCTTAAATATGAGTTTGAGGCGGTTTAGACCCGTCAGGGATGTTCGAGCGGCCGCTCGGAGCCTGTGAGCGGCCGCTCACATGTCCGAGGCGCGCGCTTTTGCTTCGTTTCGCCTCCCGACGCGTTATCCATCGACGTTTTCGTTATTTCGGACCGTAACAAGTGTAACCCCATGCGTTAAGACCCTAATCAACCTCATGCTCCACTTTTAATGATTTTTATTAACGTGTTCGGTTTAGGTTCACATAATCACGTATGGTTTTCACATAAGTTTATTATTCACCAACGTTCGGGATACAGGACTCATGTGTGTGTTAAACAATACTTATCCTATTTAACACATATGTTAATAACCTCTAACATGTGTTAGGCCTACTTAACTACCCCTAGTTAAGTATCTACCCATGCACAACGTAAGTTAACTAAAATGTATCATGTAAGTTAACTAGAGTTCAGTGAAAGTATTAACCTGAAAATGCGGGGTGTCACATCATCCCCAAGTTGAAAAGAATTTCGTCCCGAAATTCAGCAAGTAAACAATAAAGCCAGCTATAAAAATGTGTGCTTGGTTCCCGGATGTCACATCTTCCCCAAGTTGAAAGGAATTTCGCCCCGAAATTCACTTTGAAAGAGCTGCTTTTTGTTTAGCGTTCGATCGATGTTCAGGTTCAGGTTTAGAAAAGAGGTATGGGTATTTAAGCCGTATTTGATCCATGCGTTCCTACGTGTATTCCGGTCCTAGACGGGAATTCCGTTGTACGTTAATAATAGGTATAGTGTTCTGTTTGAGTTTCTTGACGCCCCGCTCAAGAATCTCCACTGGTTCTTCCATGAACCGTAGCCGATCGTCCACCTGGATCTCCTCCAATGGCACCATCAGTGTTGTATCCAACAGGCATTTCTATAGATTCGGTACGATATGTGGGATACCTCGTGTATCCTACCAAGTTTGTTAAGCAGGTTTAACCTGTAAGCTACCAGACCAATTCCATCAACCATCTCGAATGGTCCAACGTTTCACGGGTTCATCTTCCCCCGTTTTCCAAAGCGTGTCACACCCCTTTCAAGGTGACACCTTTAATAGTACCTTGTTCCCATTCCGGAGCTCTAAAAGTTTCCTACGCTTATCAACGTAGCTTTTCTGTCGCTCAAGAGTAGCAGCCATCCGTTTTCTGATTGCACTATCTTCTCAGAAGTTTGGTGCACAAGTTCGGAACCTGTCAGTTGGCTATCCCCAACTTCAGTCCAACATATGGGGGATTTGCACTCCCGTTCATAAAGTGCCTCAAAAAGTGCACACTGGATCGAAGTGTCATAACTATTGTTATAAGAGAATTCAATCAAAGGCAAGTGCTTGTCCCAACTGTTTCCAAAGTCCACCACGCACGCTCGCAGTAGATCTTCTAGTGTTTGGATGGTACGTTCACTCTATCCATCCGTCTGGGAGTGATAGGCTGCGCTCATGTCCAAATGAGTTCCCAAAGCATTTTGGAGAGTTTCCCAAAAATGGGAAGTAGATCGCGCGTCGTGATCCGATATGATAGAAGTAGGCATCCCATGCCTAGAGACAATTTTCGTAATACAAAAGCGGCTAGACGTTCCAACATGTCCGCCTCTCTAATTGCCATGAAATGCGCTGATTTGGTCAAACGGTCAATAATTACCCAAATCATATCGTGCCCGCTGGGTGTTTTAGGAAGTTTGGTGATAAAGTCCATGGAAATACCATCCCATCTCCACATGGGATTTTCCGGTTGCTGAAGTGGGCCCGAAGGTTTCTGATATTCAATCCTAACCTTGGCACACGTTAAGCACTTACTAACATAAGTGACTTTCTCAGCCTTCATGTTTGGTCACCAGTAAAGAGTTTGACATCTCGGTACATTTTATCCGAACTAGGATGTACCGAATAACGAGGGGTGGGTGCCCCATCGAGCACTAGTTGTCTGAGATCTCCAACACGTGGAATCCAGACTTGATTCATGAAGTGCTGAAGACCCTATGTCCTCCATTCCAGGTGCTTATCAGCACCGTGCAAGGTTTCAAGCCCGATGTTTTCCCTTTCAAAGCCACGCCCTGGGCTTTACGTATCTTAACATGAAGATTAGATTGTAGGGTAAGTTGCAAGGCTCGCACTCGTTTGGGTTTTGCTTCCTTACGACTCAGGGCATCTGCTACTACATTAGCCTTCCCTGAATGTTACTTGATGGCACAGTCATAACCATTCAGGAGTCCGACCCATCGGCGTTGTCGTATGCTTAGCACCCTCTGGTCGAATATATGCTGGAGACTTTTATGATCTGTGAAAATCGTGCACTCTGTCCCGTAGAGGTAGTGCCTCCAAATTTTGAGAGCGAAGACCTCCGCTCCCAGTTCCAAGTCGTGAGTGGGGTAATTTTTCTCATGAACTTTTAGTTGTCGTGAAGCATATGTGATCACCTTTTCGCGTTGCATCAAAACACACCCTAGACCTTGGATAGATGCATCACAGTACACCACAAAGTCCTCCGTACCCTCAGGTAGTGATAATATTAGAGCACTGCAAAGTTTAGTCTTTAGTAACAGAAAAGCAGGTTCTTGGGCATCTCCCCACTTGTAGGTAATCCCCTTCTGTGTCAAAGCAGTGAGGGGTTGAGCGATTTTTGAGAATCCCTGAATGAATCTGCGATAATAACCTGCAAGGCCAAGGAATTGTCAGACCTCCGTGGGAGTCTTAGGGGCCTCCCATCTTTTAATCGCATCAATCTTAGCGGGATCGACCTGTATTCCTGCCTCGTTCACCACATGACCCAAGAATTGGACCTCACGAATCCAGAAGTCGCACTTGGAGAATTTTGCATATAACTGCTCACTTTTCAGAAGTTCCAAGATCAGTCGTAGGTGTTGCTCGTGCCCTCCCCTACTCTTGGAATAGAATAGAATGTCGTCTATGAACACTATGACAAATTTGTCTAGATAGGGTTTGCACATACGGTTCATGAGGTCCATGAACACAGCTGGTGCATTGGTCAGCCCGAAGGGCATTACCAAAAATTCATAGTGCCCATAACGAGTTCGAAAGGCTGTCTTTGGCACATCCTCCTCTCGGACTCTCAGTTGGTGATACCCCGACCTCAAGTCAATCTTGGAATAGAAACTCGACCCCTGGAGCTGGTTGAATAAATCATCAATACGAGGTAAAGGGTTCAATTCCCGGTAATCGATACACATACGGAAACTCCCATCCTTTTTCTTAACAAATAAGACTGGAGTTCCCTAAGGTGAAGAACGAGGTCTAATGAAACCCCTGTCCAATAGTTCTTGGAGTTGGGTGGATAGTTCTTGAAGTTCGACTGGTGCAAGGCGGTATGGTGCACGCGCAACTGGGGCGGCTCTTGGTGCACGGTCAATTTGAAATTCCACTTGTCGAACAGGTGGAAGTCCGGGTAATTCCTCTGGGAAGACATCTGGAAAATCCTGAACTACAGGGATGTCCTCAATTTTTGTTTCATCTTCAGCTCGAGTATCAGAAATGTTAGCCAATACGGCTGGGTAGCCCTTCCGAATACACCTCTAGGCTTTCAGGAAAGAGATGATGCCCATCATGGCACCACCAGGATCACCCTGGACAGATAAGAATTCTCCACTAGGGGGAGGGATACGAACAATCTTCTCCTGACAGAGAATTTCAGCGTGTTGCTTGGACAACCAGTCCATGCCAACCCCGAGATCAAAGCTTCCAAGGGTGATAGGTAGAATGTTGATGGCAAACGATTGCCCATCCAACTCGAGCTTACAGTCACGATGAATATGGGTTACCTCAACAGGCTTTCCATCAGCTAACTCCATGTTGTACGGGGTATTAAGAAAAGTAGGAACCATCCCTAGTTGTTTGTTAAGTTTTGATGACACAAAACTATAGTCCGTACCAGTATCATAAGAGTGTCGTATCCGTCACGACCTTGTTATCAGTCCTAGCTTCCCTAATGCCAATCACGAATGCTTTCCCACGAGCCCCATTGTTGTTGTTCCCGTTGTGGTAGTTGTTGTTGCAGGACTTATACTTCACACTATCCCACGTTCTCTTGCTATCACCAACAGTAGAAAATGAAGCACCATGCTTCAGAAAGGTACCATGATCAGCAGTCTCATCTGTGAGTCTGCGAGTCAAGTGAAAGATTTGTAGGTGAGCTGCAGTGGCCAAGCCACGTATCTGAGGGGCCCACCCTTTCGGTATAAAGTTCGATCCATTTGTAAGGTAGGTTAAATAGATTTGAGCCTATAGTGGCTATCTCCTATAGCTTGGTAGTGTAGGCGTCGATCTCAGACCCATCCGTCTTTATATAACAAAGTTTCTAGATTTCACCACAGGGTGTTACGTTCTCCTTCCAGGTATCTGTAACTCATCGAGTGTGCATGTAGTGTACATTACTCCATCCTGCCTGGGACAAATGCACATGGCAAAGACTTATGCTATCGAAGCAACCAGACGGTCTCCTTCAGTTCCGTTGGAGTTATCGAGGTTTACAACCAATAAAAGGCTTGAAAATACGATGTACGTTCAAGGTATAAGAAAGTTCAAATGTGGAAGTCAGGGGAAAAGAATGATTTAGCAAAATAGATCTTTACTAGCTTGGAAAGATGCGAGGGCCTCAACCACCCTATCGTTGGTCATAAAAACTCAGTCTTATCTAAGTTAACAAGGGAAATGAAAGAAAAGATAGGTAAGAAAAGGTAAGAGCCAATCGTCGCCATGCTTTGTCTAGATAGTAGAGCCTTCATCCTCACTTTCCGTGTGCTCGTCCTGCTCAGGTTCCCCTTTCATCTCTTATCCTTCCTCTTTTGCGATGTCAGTGTTATATGGTTCTCATCACGTACAATCTCCTTCTCTAGTCCTATGTGAACCAGTTTAGTGGTAAGCTGTACCACTCGTTCCTCCAATCGTGGCTATCAGCCATTAGTAGGTTTCATCCTCCCTTGTGATGTTGCATTACATCGCAGGCTTTACGTAACTCCCCAAGAGTGTGTGTAACAAGTCCCGATCTAATGTGTTCCCATGAATCTACCATATACTTATGAGTAACAGGGATATGCAGTCATACGTCCGCCCGCTCATACTAGGCGTAAGGTACTAAAGTAAAAATAAGTTCTATACGCGTAACCCAGTCCCGTCTGAGTTTCGAATGGGAGTAAGAAAGATCAAGTAGCAAGGAACAGAAACTAATTGTCTCCTTGCTAAGTGACAAAAGATAAGTCTCAGCATTCGAATTCCTTCATAGTTGATTTAATGGTACCACGTCATGCGCATCGTGCAGCTTCCTGTGTACGTGCGCCATAACGCTCGCAAGGGCTCCCTCCCTTGTACTATTGTTGTCTCCTCGTCCATGAGGTTAGTTGGGATATTACTCCCAGTAATGCGCCACCTGGTGTAACCCTAGGTTCCCACCATTGACGTGTTAAGAATTAAGTCTAGAACTAGGAGATAACATATCTCCCGAAATCATATGTTGTAGATATATGTAGCTAATAGCTAGTTGTGCACTTAAGTTGTGAGTGTACTTATGCTATGATGATTATAGACTAGACTCAACATGCATTCCTAGTTCACTATAACCAATGGCTCTGATACCAATCTGTCACACCCTCAAATTTCCACCGCGGGTTTATACCGCGAGGCGCGTGACATACCAGGATCCCATAGCCATAAGTCATATGAACGAACTCTAAATGCCCAAACCATTTAGTTCGTTTTCAAAAACCAAGTTTAGTTAAACTGCGGAAGCGTAAACCAAATTTAAACCTTTTAAAACCGTGCGCAAAACAACGCGCCCAAATTAAAACCATATGAAAGAAAATGTAAAAACATAATATGTAATTTAGGTGTATGCCCTGACCCAATGCAATGAAACGTGCAGTGCTTCCTAATCGTGACACCGGAAGCTAACTACCTGCAAAAGCATGTAAATGGTGTGTCAACAAACAATGTTGGTGAGTTCACTGAGTAAAGTAGGTGAGTAAGTAAAAGCGTAGGTTTCCCAAACCATATAACCAAATGAAAACGTCGGTCTCCCAGACCACATAACAGTACGTAAGAACGTCGGCCTCCTTGGCCACAAGTAAATTAGCTAATTCATATGCCAGGGGTAGCTAGCCCGCTCATGATAACTAAAACCGGCGAATACCGAACTACTAATGAACAAGTTCCCATAACCGGGATAAGGATGCCTTGCATCATTGTCCATCGACAATGATTATGTTTGAAGCTAATAGTTCACATCCGTGCTCCCAGCACGATGTGAGGTTTGTTAGACCTAATAGCGCTATCAACTAATTAACCCGCTTGCCCAACCGGCAATTGATTCGGTATTTTGAAGGACTTAAAAGATGTGTTTGGTTTAGTTCATCAAGGACATATATATGAATTAGTAAAAGTAGATTTACCTCGTAAATCATGCACCCCAAACCCGGGATGTGTAAAAGTAGTCCCAACCCGGACTAGAAACGTTACGTAAGTTGTCTCAACCCGAGACGCATGCTTTTGAGAAAAGAGTAGTGAAACTCACCTTAGGTTGCAAGCAAGAATATCCAAACTTCAACGTAATAGAGACTCGCTACCGACTCCCTATTATATGTGTCACTATGTGAGTACACTTGCATAACCAATATACCACATAGCACGTTTATTCGATTCTTAAAAGTTTCAAAATCGTGTAGTGACACCTAGTGACTCTACATGCACAAGTATGTCCTACGTATCCCGTTGGTGATCGTGGTGACTATTATAAGTTTAACGCATCAAACACATCTCATACAAGTTTTCACACAAGTACATGTCAATTACACACCACATAGAACTCCAAATAGCCACTTAAAGACCCCGTACACAATCTGTGTTTTTAGGACAGATTGTGCGCTGTGAAAAACAATTTATTTAAAATACTTAACGAATGAATTAGAGTCCCAAATTTTTATTGAATTTTAGTTGGGATTCACTCAACAATAACTATTTTTGTTTTGTCTTAATTCCAAACACAAAAATTATAAAAATTCGTACAACACAGCAGTGTTCAGAAAATTTCCTCAACAGGTCAGTTTAGTAGGAAAATTCTTAAAAATTGTGTATTCATCCAAACGAGATGAATCCACTTGGAAAAGCTCTATTTTTCCAGTATTGACCTACTGTAAAAATTTCATAACCTAAATCCTTGTAAATCTTAAGTTATGACCATTTAAAGTTAGCCCAATTTACAAATCCGAAAATCTGATATGACCCCTAATCAATTAAAATTCCAAAAACGACTCAAACGACGTCCAAATTCGATGGTTTTGCTCATTATGAAAAGCTAAGACCTTGTACATTACAATCATGCAAAGAATCGATCAAACCAATTATTTTCAAGCCACGAAACAGACCCTACAAGTCGACATTCAGAATCTGTCCAGATTCTAATCATGCAATATTATCAATTGTATCAAACCCTAGTTGCATATTACCAATCAATAACACCTAATAATCATCATACAACTTTAGTAAGAACCACATCTGATCAAAACCCTAATTATACATCACAACCATCATTATTCACAAACCCTAGAAGTCTAAAACATCAAGAACATGCATAATCATGCAAAACATATAACATTCATTATGTAACAATGTGGTTGACCCTTTTAATCTTCGTAATCATCATGTTTTAACTTTTATAAAATACTTTCAGACCTGGACAAACTTGTTATATGATTTTTATAGTAAAAACATAAGGTAAAAGCGTAAGAAATCATAAGTTATACCCTTAGCTCTTCAAATCAATCAATCGCGCGCCTTGGAGCCTCCCAATTGATGATCTTGAGCCTTAGCAGGAGTTTTTGGAGTGAAATATTCGTGTGGGGCAGTAAGGGGGCGATTAGGGTTGAGTATGGGGGTTGCATGGGGGTTTAGGATGCTTAAATATGAGTTTGAGGCGGTTTAGACCCGTCAGGGATGTTCGAGCGGCCGCTCGGAGCCTGTGAGCGGCCGCTCACATGTCCGAGGCGCGCGCTTTTGCTTCGTTTCGCCTCCCGACGCGTTATCCATCGACGTTTTCGTTATTTCGGACCGTAACAAGTGTAACCCCATGCGTTAAGACCCTAATCAACCTCATGCTCCACTTTTAATGATTTTTATTAACGTGTTCGGTTTAGGTTCACATAATCACGTATGGTTTTCACATAAGTTTATTATTCACCAACGTTCGGGATACAGGACTCATGTGTGTGTTAAACAATACTTATCCTATTTAACACATATGTTAATAACCTCTAACATGTGTTAGGCCTACTTAACTACCCCTAGTTAAGTATCTACCCATGCACAACGTAAGTTAACTAAAATGTATCATGTAAGTTAACTAGAGTTCAGTGAAAGTATTAACCTGAAAATGCGGGGTGTCACAAATAACCCAGCACCATCCAGTCCAATCTCGACAAACAACATGTGACAAACCCCAAAAACAATAATCACATTGTATCTGAGGAAAAATACAAAAAAGTATTAAAATTGTATAACAACATATTATATATTGTTATTTGAACAAGTTGATACACGAAGATTAGGTGGTAGGTAAAAAAAAAAAAAAAAAAAGAGCGTGTCATGAAGAATTCAAACAAACGTTTGGTCGAATAAAGAGGGTATATGATCCACCAGCTGATTACCCCGGGAGCGTCCCGGGGTTGAAAAATTTAATATGACTTAATAAAAAAGGATAAAAGAAGTAAACAGTCTCAACCACTTTTAATGCTAAAGAAAGTTGTTCTAGTGTTTATACTACGAAAAGAGGCTCTCATGCTGCGTTCCCAGCAGATTAAAAAAATCTCAACCTCTTTTAATGCTACAAATATCGTTATAGCACATGAACATGGGCAATTCATTTATGTAATAGTAGGTTTAAAAACATATATACTATCATAACACGATTAGTACTTGCCTATATATGATTAATAAATCACCTAAACACATGTGTTTTTTTTCTGCATGAACAAAAACTCATAAAAAACATTTTTTTTGTTTTTTGTATAGCACTATGGTGCTTGTTGAAAAGATAATAAAGCGAACGTTAATTTGGTGTAATTTTTATTTTAAAAAAAATGTCATACATAAAAGTTACTAACGTTTAAAAATTGTGAGTGGAAAATAAGGAAAAAATAAAGATAAAAATATTAATTAAAATATTTGAAATTCCAGAGCTATTCCTATTTTAAAAAGGGGGCCTGATTTTAAAATAATAATTAACATTTAAAAATGTGAGAGGAAAATAAGAAAAAGATATTAATTAACATATTTGAAATTTTAAGATAATATAGATATAGATTTTATTTAAAAAAAGAAAATAATTTTTTTTAAATATATCTTTTATTTAAAATAATAAATTCAATACTATCACCTCAAAATGCTACATGACACATTCAATGGGGGTTGAGACCTCCATTGATTACCACCTCATAAAAATTGAACTCTTTTATTATAAGTTATAGATTTTATAGATGGATGAGCATGTTGTCATGCAACACTAACTCTATGGCTAATAAATTACTAAAATAGTGTATGTCATATCTTAAAAAACAATACTAGTTTAAGAGGCCCAGTCTATTTAGACATTCACAATACGCTCCATATTGGTCTGTATGACTGTATGGAGTGTGATGGTAATTGGTCGGGTTTGGGACGGGTTTAGGTAATTCCAATTCTATACCAGATTAGGTATGCTTGTCTCAAACCCGTCCCAAAACCCGTCGGGTTTGTGTCGGGTAATTACCCATCGGGTATCGGGTATACCCGTGGGTTTCGGGTAAGCCCATTAATTTTAACAACTTACGCATTGAGTATATCCGACCAAAAACCCGTCGGGTATCTATTGGATAACTACTAACCAATTACATTTAGCATCATTAAATATATATGTAAATGATTACAATGTATAAATATAAAATACTTAAATCATATAATAACACTCAAAACTATAGATAACATATGGTATACACTAATTTTTGGTAATTTTTAGCATAAGATGGTAATCTAGATGGACAATTAAATATATTATGCATACATATTTAAAAAGATATATAAGAAATTATATTGGGTATCTAATCGGGTAAATGGGTATGCTTCATCGGGTAATCGGGTCGGGTAAACGGGTATATAATCAAATCCCAAACCCATCCCAAACCCGCGAAAAAAATAAAAACTAATCGCATACCCGAACCCATACCCAATTACCCGACCCCAAACCCGTCCCAAATGTATCGGGTTTTGGGTTACCCATCAGGTTCGGGTTTGATTGAAATCGCACAAGTCAACTTCACATGTAATTTTGTCTTTTAAAGGTCCGTCAAAATCCTCTATGTTGGCCAACATGAAACATATTGGGAGGTTGGGAACAATAAGGCCCAATATGGAGCGTATTAGATTTAAGAGTGTCAAAATAAGGATTGTCCCAATATCACGACCGTTAAGATCTTCTCAATCAAACAGTCAAATCATTGATATTGCATGAATATTTTTTAAGCTGAAAGAGGAAATTGATAGTAACTAATAGAAGATATCTCGAATACTCTTTTGTATTAATTATAGATAGAATTGTATATTAACAATATTCTCTAAAATAGGGATTGACTTGTAATCTCTATATAATGATGTATCAATCAATGACAAAGCAAGATTTAAACCATATCATTCTACATGGTATCAAAGCCTTACCCTATTTTTTTGCCGTCACATCTATCCCTTCCTCACAAAATTTATTTTTCGATTGTCTGTCCTGCTTCATCACGAAGCATTCTGACTTTTCCCACTTTTATTATTATTATAGATTATGTCATCCTCCACTTAAGGTTTTCTGCCGCAAACCTTCTTCAACCACAATTCTTTTTTCTGATCTAATTTTGTTTCAGTCAACATGGCCAATCTTCATTCCGCGGTCACTGTTACAAATATTAAAAATTTTATACCTCTCATCCTAGATAGCCAGACAGAACATTACAACACCTGGGCCGAACTCTTCACCATCCACTGCAAAGCATACGATGTGTATGACCATCTTTTACCCCATGTGACTGCTGCCTCCTCTTCGGCTGCCAAGGAACCTGAAACAGCCTCTAAACCAACCCACCACGAGTCATGGGAGCGCATAGACGCCATTGTTTTACAATGGATCTATGGCATCATCACTCAAGACCTTGTCCATACCATCATGATAAAAAATACAACCGCCCATGACGCTTGGTATCGTCTCAAAAACCTTTTCCTTGACAACCAAGCCGCCCGTACCATCGCCCTTCAAAACAAATTTTTTAACACCCGCCTTGACCGTTTTTCAAACATGTCCGCTTACTGTCAACACATGAAACTCCTTTACGACCAACTCTCTAGCCTAGGTGCCAACGTATCCGAAAGTCAACTCGTTATGCAAATTCTCACCGGGTTGACTGAACAATACGAAAGCATCAAACTCATCCTTCAAAACACCCACCCCTTACCCGATTTTTATAGTACCCGGTCTAGTCTATGCCAAGTAGAAGACCAAAAAATAGACCAAGCCAAACTATCCGCCCAAACCGCCGGAACCGCTCTCCACACCACTACCAATCACCCATCTAACCAAATTGAAAACCGGAACACTTCTTCGTCGGACGGAGGCGATCGTGGTCGTGGCCGAGGCCGTGGACGCGGACGCTTTTCCTACGGCAGAGGACGTTTTCAACAAACCAATCATTACCCCCCTTAATTCTGGCAGCCGCCCCCATGGGCCTCGTTACACACACAGCAGCAACAAATCTCACCTTGGGCCCAACAGTGGTCATTATTGCCCTGCCCCTACCCCTCGTACCCAATGACCAATCATACACCCAGTCACAACTTGGCCCAACAGTCCCCTTCTGTGGGCTCCAATCAAAACCATGCGGCCCATTCCTCTCAACACACGTCTAACCCCACAGCCGGCCTGCTAGGCCCAAAACCAACTACCAACAATTCGGCCCAGTCATACGCCGCTGGATACTCCCCTACGGACATTGCTCAGGCGCTCTATAATCTGGCTCTTCACAATAATGATTCCTCTTGGACCATGGACACCGGCGCCACATGTACAATGTCTCCTCAATCTGATAAGTTCCCCTCTATTTTTAATTCTAGCATTATTCGCAACATCATTGTTGGGAATGGTAAAACTATTCCGGTTTTAAGACAAGGCAATATCACCTTACCACCACCATTCCCACCCTTTAAACTTAATAACGTATTATATGCACCTAACCTTGTTAAAAACCTTATCTCTGTCCGTCGTTTTACAACTGATAACCATTTAACTGTTGAATTTGACCCATATGGTTTTACTGTGAAGGACCTCCAGACCAAGAAACCTATCCTACGGTGCAATAGCTCGGGGGATCTCTACACTCTAAGCCCATCCAACATCACCAACCTCACATCTGCTTCCACGTATGCAGCTATTTCTCAAGACATTTGGCATCAACGGCTCGGTCACCCAGGCCCAGCTATTTTAAATAATTTAAAAACTTCTAGTTCAATTACTTGTAGTTCTTTGAATAATAAAGTTTGTAGTGCTTGTATTTTTGGAAAACACACTAGACTCCCTTTTCTAGCGTCTAATACAAGTACTTTTATGCCATTTGATCTTGTGCATAGTGATGTTTGGACCTCACCCATTATTTCCAATGGGGGTCATCGCTATTATGTTTTATTCTTAGATGACTTTACTAATTTTTTATGGACCTACCCCATCTCAAACAAATCCGATGTATTTGCCATGTTCACAAAATTTAATAACTTTGTTCAAACCCAATTTAACTCCAAAATTAAACAATTTCAGTGTGATAACGGCCGTGAATATGCCAACAACCAATTTCATTACTTTTGCACAACACAAGGCATGCATTTTCGCTTCTCTTGCCCACACACCTCCTCCCAAAATGGTAAAGCTGAACGTAAAATTAGAACCATTAACAACCTCATGCGTACCATCCTGGCACATTCATCCATGCCCACCACCTATTGGCCTCATGCCCTTGAAACTGCCACATACCTCTTAAACATAATCCCAACCAAAATTCATAATTTTCAAAACCCCACCCAACGCCTTTACAAATGCATGCCTACATATGATCACCTTCGTGTGTTCGGATGTATGTGTTATCCCCTTATTCCCCACACCACCATCCAAAATTGGCATATCGATCACACCCGTGTGTGTTTCTCGGCTACCCATCCAATCACCGTGGCTATAAATGCCTTGACCTCCAAACCCGAACCATCACCATTAACCGCCACGTCCTATTCGATGAAACCATTTTCCCCTTCGCCAAATCCCATAAAATTACACCCACAACATACCAATTCCTAGATGACCCTATACACCCTTATCTTCGAATTCCACCTACTGTCTCCCCCACGGCTCCCTCGCAATCACCCCTACCCGGCCCAACTGTCCAGCCCGCCTCACCAAACTCCCTAAGCCCAAATGACCAGCCCACCTCACCAAACTACCCCGGCTCACTCCCTACTCACTCACCTTCCCAAAACACCACATTATCCCAACCGGCCTACTCCCACCCTCTCACGCATTCACAACAGACTCCCATCCAAACCACATCATCAACCTAACTCCCTGACCCACCAACAACCGTTCCTTCACAGTCACCAAGCCCAATCCCGCATCCCCCTCCCCCTCCCCCAACCCGAACCATTTGCACCCGTGCCATGTCCAGCATCTCAAAACCAAAACAAATCTTTAACCTTTCAGCCGCACACATTGTCCCGATACCCAAAAACCCTAAGGATGCCTTGTCTAGTCCGGAGTGGCATAACGCCATGACAACCGAATTTAATGCTTTAATTAAAAACAAGACTTGGGAACTTGTCCCGAGACATCCTGATATGCATGTGATTCGTAGCATGTGGCTCTTTCGCCACAAATACAGGTCGGATGGCACTCTTGAAAGATATAAGGCCCGTTTGGTGTGTGACGGTAGAAACCAGGAAATTGGTGTTGATTGTGGGGAAACGTTTAGCCCGGTTGTTAAACCCGCTACTATACGCACTGTATTGACTTTGGCACTCTCTAAGTCATGGTCTATCCATCAATTGGATGTTACTAATGCTTTTTTACATGGCACTCTCACAGAGACGGTTTACATGTACCAGCCTATGGGATTTCGTCATCGGGATTTTCCTGATCATGTATGCCGCCTCACAAAATTTCTTTACGGTCTCAAGCAGGCACCACGGGCGTGGTATCAACGCTTTACGGATTTTGTCACAACTATTGGTTTCTCACAGAGCAAATGTGACAACTCTCTGTTCACATATCATCACGGGGGTGACATTGCGTATTTGTTAATCTATGTCGACGATATTATCCTTACCACTTCTTCAGACACTCTTCGACTGAAGATCATGGGCAGCCTTGCGGCTGAATTCGCCATGAAGGATCTTGGGCCTCTAAGTCATTTTTTAGGTATTTCTGTCTCTCGCACAGGTGATACTATGTTTTTATCTCAGCGGTCATATGCTACGGATATCATCAATCGGGCGGGTATGGAAAATTGTAACCCAGTTGCAACACCAGTTGACACTAAACCGAAATTGAGTGCAAACACGAGTGCTCCATTTGATGATGCCACATTATATAGAAGTATAGTCGGTGCACTCCAGTATTTAACTTTCACCAGACCGGAAATCACTTACGCAGTCCAACAGATTTGCATTCACATGCACAGTCCGACCATTGAACACTGGAATGCGTTAAAACGTATCATTCGATATATTAGGGGTACAGCTGACTATGGCCTTACTTTATCACCCTGCTCCACTATTTCACTTCGAGCATACACAAACGCTGATTGGGCAGGTTGCCCCAATACCCGTCGCTCCACTTCGGGATACTGTGTGTACATGGGTTCTAATCTGCTGTCTTGGTCATCGAAAAGACAAACCACTATCTCTCGTTCTAGTGCTGAAGCTGAGTATCGAGCCGTAGCAAATGTCGTAGCTGAGGTTTGCTGGTTACGCAACCTACTCCTTGAGTTGCATCATCCTCTTTCTACTGCCACTTTGGTCTATTGTGACAACATCAGTGCCATCTACCTGTCTAATAATCCAGTTCAGCACCAACGAACGAAACACATAGAGCTTGACATCCACTTTGTTCGCGAGCATGTATAGCGTGGCACCATCCGTATACTTCATACACCGACCCGTCTGCAGATCGCTGATATATTTACCAAAGGTCTACCTTGTGTATTATTTGATGACTTTCGCTCCAGTCTCAACATTCGCCCTCCTCTTGCTTCGACTGCGGGGGTGTAATAGAAGATATCTAGAATACTCTTTTGTATTATTTATAGATAGAATTGTATATTAACAATATTCCCTAAAATAGGGATTGACTTGTAATCTCTATATAATGATGTATCAATCAATGACAAAGCAAGATTTGAACCATATATAGATTTGAACCATATATAATATTAACATGGGAATATGATGTTGGTCACTTGCAGCAGCTTTAACTATAAATGGACAAAATCCTCACTACCAAACTCACACGGGTCTCAACGAGACACGTAACTCTCACAACATTCACAATATCCAAAACATGGGGGTTTTCCCGATAACAAATTATAAAATGGTTTGGATTGTTTGATGAATCATATTCATGAATGTTAAAGAATCACTTCAAATATAATATTATGTAATATAGCATCATTACAACGGTATACAAAAATGTTTGATGCTTGGTCACAACACATATGCATGTGAGATACTGAGATCTCTTTGCTCTATGTGACTTGGGGGGTTGTGCGTCTTTGGAATTTGAAGTTAGCATTCAAGTGTCAGCGTTTATGTAGTCGGCATCAAAGGCGACAACTTGCCTGTCGCAGCCTTCTTTTACCGGAGATTCTAGTCACATGAAATCGGCATTTGGATGATGTAACAAGACACTCATGTAGTCATGTCTTAGGCATAGCATTCAAGCATAACACATATAAAGTGTTAGTTATTATTATTATTTTTTTGTAGCAAGCCTATTGCCGTAAGAATGTTTGTTACTATGTATGTTCATCATATGTGATTTTGTTAGGTTTTGGATTCATTGTTTATATATGAAGTTAAATTTAAGTCTAGTAATAACGGTTTGTAAAACAATAACATAAATCCTAATGAAACATATCCTTAACCCATCAACGAAGTTTAAAACATGAATCTAAAAGACCGATCGATTGAGGCGAACATTCAAATAAGCAACTATAGTCTATAGACACATATGTTCATACACTATTATTTAACCAAATTTTATATAATTTTTTTCCTATATAAATAATCTAGGACTAGGATAATAGGATTAGACAAAATATTATATATGATTTAGTGCATAGGAGATGCCCGAGTGACTATTCAAATTTTCACACTAGCTGGTTTGTCAAACTTTTTATGTCCATGAATAGCCTTTTGCCTTTTCTACCGGCTATGTCTCATAAAACGGCACCATCTTGGGCTTGATAAACGGAAAAAGTTCAATCATATTTGCAATTTGGTGCATTTACTTTTGGATATAATCAGATTTTCTACTTGTACTCCTCTTTTTTCTCATTTCAATGATATCTTTGTCGATGATAAGCAAAATATATCATTGTCCACAAGTAACTGATTTTAGGTAGCGATGACGTTTTTAATGATTCAACGACAAACTCTTATCTTTAAATTCGGTTAAAATCAAATTACACATCAATGTGAGTACATTTTGTGCAAGATTTTCATCTTCTAGTCACCTACGGCATATGCTCCATTATACCAAATTGGCAAAGTACCTTATGGACATACCAACGCACATACACGCCGCTATAAACAATTGGTCAAACATGATCCCTTCGGTAAGTTGCTAACATGTGGCTTGCTTACTAGTTGAAGTTTAATTAGCACCGAGCTTCAATTACGAGCAAACTATGATACTTTTCTTTCCAAAATAAATTCAAACACATCGTTCCAGTTCTACTTGTTGTCTGCTTACCTGCTATTTTGATGCAATTTTCATATTCATGGAACGAAATTAAAACTTTTCATTGAAAAAAAAAAAACGTTCTTGTCAATTTAATAAAACCACAGGGGTCAGTGTGTAACTCAATACCACAACAGACAGTAGTCAACAGCTTTATCACCCCACCCTTTAAACATCGAACATATTTCATATTTTCACCCTCTCTCTCTCTCTCACACACAGACACACACAAACATTCTTATTGTTATTATCATCATGGTGATGTTAACGTTGAGACTGCTAACAGTGGAAAGAAGTACTGATGACAACCAGCTACCACCACTGGTAGTGGTGGAGCCACCACCAGTACCCATGTCACAAAGCCACTCAACTAACAGGTCAATAGAGACGCTGGTGGTGGTGCTTGCAGTCATAACCATTGTGGTGATGATAGCAGGGTTCATTGCAAAGTTATGTGGAGGAACTGGTGGAGATGGTGAAGTTAAAGGGTGTATAGAAAGCAGCTGTAGAAGCTGCATTGATGCCGGTGTTTCAACTGCACCACCGCCGCCGCCACCACCTCCGGTGGTGGCCGCAGAAGCACCACCACCACCACTGAAAGAAGAAACAAAGAAGTGATGAAAGTAGAAGGGTAATTAATATTAGGAGTAATAGTAAAATGTAAGTGTACCTTTTTAAATGTTTTTAGATTTTATAGAGTTTTTTTGAGTAATCAAATTTATTTACGTATTTTATCATCTCATATGCACTTAGAGAAACTTTTAAGTACAAAGTAATTTTAACATAAAAAGAATACGAAGGAAGCAGAGAGTGACGCGTGGAGTCACCGTTTTTGGGAGAAGGTTAAATTTAGTCTTTTTTGCTGTTAACGCGCGTTGTTCGGATTAGGGTGGATAGGGTGGTCATCACACCTAATAACACTGTGTCACCTCATTTCATCACATTGATTGCTAAATCCATGTGTTGATATTCACTTTTCATCACATTTCATCACTAAACTTTTTTTGTTTAAATAAACTAAAAACAATAATGGTGGTGGTGATGACGAGTGGTGTGGACAGGTGGTGATGATGGTGGTGGTTATGACAGGTGTTGAAGATGATGATGGTGGTGGTGATGGTGGTGACAGGTGGTGATGACGGGTGGTGACAGTGGCGAAGCTTGACCCGAAGGTTCGGGTCGGAAGTCACCGGGGTCAGAAGTAACTAGTTTCGGGGGGTCGAAAACCAGTTTCGGGGAGTCGAACCCCTATATTTCCAAAATTTTCTATACGAATACTATATAATCGGAACTTCTGCACGAAAATTCTGGTGGGGGAGGGGCGGCCGCCCCCTCCCGCCTCAACTAAGTTGCGCCTCTGGGTGGTGATGATGGTGGATGGTGGTCAGCGACGATGATGATGACTAAGATGGAAAAAAAAAAAGAGAATGGAGAATTATGGCTGTGATGTGTGTCACGAAAATCCATCACGCCATCACTATCACGGCCGTGATTAAATTGTGGGGGCGGTGGTCGTGATAGTCACGGCCATCACGGACCGTCCCGAGTGCCCTTAGTAAGTGGTTGCATAGGGGCGAAGCTTGGTTCGCCAATCGGCGGGGGCCGAACTCAATTTTTTTCGATCGGTAGTGACAAATCGGCGGGGACCGGACTCAACCCGGACTAAATTTACCTATGAAAATCGCAAATTTCCACTAATGCGCCAAAAAACAGGGGGGTCAGGGCCACCCCTGGCCCTCACAATCCTTCGTCCTTGGTTGCATGTCTGATGTCTGATATTTTAATCTGGTCGTCCAATCATCAATTCCCCATATCCCCGAGCAATTTCCTTAACTTGGCTGCAGTGTATCTCCAATCATTTCCCATGTATTGGCTGCAATGTAATTCAGATGGCTGGCTGCGTAATTTTCAAGGCTGGGTAATTTGTTGTTGTGCGTAATTTGTTGTTGTGCGTAATTTGTTGGTATCCCGTACGTAATTGTTGCTTCTCTTTGATTTTGTCTTTGCGTAATTTTCAGGTATACATGCGTAATTTTCAGGTATACATGCGTAATTTTCAGGGCAGGGTAAGTTGTTTATTATTGGAACAAAGCATTGATTTTTGTTATTTGTTTGCAAGGTATAACAGTGGGTTTTTTTTTAACATGTGTTATTTTCGTTTTGAACAAGCGTTATTATCGGAACATGCGTAATTGGTTTTGAACATGCTTATTATGGCCACCGGCCATCGTCAGCAGCATGCTCTGTTTTTGTTTTAGAAACATAGCGTGTTTCGAAGTGTTGGTTTTTTGTTACGTTCATCAATATTATACGTGAGTTTTTTTTTATAATCATAAAATTAATTAAGGAGAATTGGGCGACACACTTTGAATTCAATTGAAAATTGTTTTTGCCTATGTTAAACCGTTTTTAGTCCGCTCAATAATTACGATCGTGGCACCACGTGGAAATTAACCATCGAAGAAATCTAATCAACGACCAGTGTTCCTCCGTACGCTTTTAACGTTATTGACGATTTCTATGTTAACCTTCCTCCATACACTTATATGTTATACCCTAAAATATTTACTAAAAATATTAACAAGAAGTAATTTTTACAGACATGTACTCATTATTAGCCAAGTATACATACAAGTCCGGAAACACTTTTTTTTTAAAGTCCGGAAACACGTAAGTGGTAAATAAAATACATAAAACGAGCAACACTTTCTTAATAATTTGAAAATTTGTAGTTACCTTAAAATATAAAATTTTATGAGTACTTTTAGATGATTACGAATGATTAAAGATTAACAGTGAATAAAGAAACATTATTGGACTGAGGAATCCGATATCCACAAACTTGGTTACAAACATGTCGACATATATATCATAATTATCCTATATATTTATTTACAAAGTTCATGAATAGTGCCTCTGCCACGTGGCAGAGGCTGGTTGGTCTTTTTTTTATGCAACATCATATGTTTTCATGGTTTAAATATGGGAGTTTAGGAAAATATAACAGATATTGATGGTGGTTCAGTTGGTTAGGGTGCTGTAGTGTTACACAGCTTGGTCGGGTTCTAGACCTGCACGATGCGTTTTTTTCATTTGGTTTTTCTTTTCCATTTTTACGCGTTGCTATCTGTACCGATTGTGCACGTGGATGTTTTATATATTGCCACCTGTTTAGCTCGCTTAAGTGTTTCCCCTACACGTGTGGTGTTCACATCACTTCATTTCCTCATTTCTTTTTCCCAAATCCACGTCTTTACCAGCTTTCCACCACATCTCCTCTTTTCTATTCATACGCCAATACAAATCAAAGATGAAACCTCTCTTCCAGATCTATAATAGGGTTATTACAAATTTGAAGAAGAATTTTCAAGCTTTGATATGTATATGTGAATCGTCTAGGGTAACAATTTTGAAGAAGGATCCTCAATTGCTTCGATATGAATTTGTGAATCGGTAAGGATTAAGTTTGTATCATTCGTATTATAGTTTTTTGGGATTCATTCATTTGTAAGTTATACTATTAATTTTGTTTGGTTTCTTTAACAATTTTTGGTGGTTTGATTGTCTCAATCTCATATAAGGGTGGTCATCGTAGTTGCTTCCACAAGTGAAATTGCACCGTTCGATACTTAAGTTCCAGACTCGATCAATACAAGTCAGGAAGGTTTTTTGTTTTTATACTTCACACTCATAAATTTTTTGTTTGATTATTTTAATCGTTCATTCATGCAATTGTAGACAATTAATATGACAACTAACTTGAAGATGAGAAGTCAAAACTTGGTTATTTAGACTAAATTTTTGGCGAGCCAAACTATAAGCTATCTTTTGTTATCTAATAATCATATGTAGGGTACTGAACTTTAACTTTAGAAATTATGTAATAACATGAATGGTAATTGTTTGCACGGTTGGAGTATATAAACGCTTTAACGTAATTTATTTGGAGCGGAGCAGTGTAAAAAAGAGGTCCAACAACGAGTGGATCTATTTTGATCTGTTGTGCAGGCGATGTGTGGTTTACAGGGGAACTATCAATGTAAATCTCACGACCCTGAACCGGTTGATTTATTTTGATTTGTAACACTCCTCCTTTTCGAATTATGTTCATGAGTCCATCTACCTCACAGATCGGAATAATGATTGGCCGCTGTGTCGGAAGGAGGAAGTGACGGCTTTGGTCTAGCCGTTATTGGTTCAGAAACCTATCGAGAGACTTATGGTGAGGTTTGCGTAGAGTTTTTTTATTGTTAAATTTCTTGCGAAAATTTGAATTCTTTTTTTCCTTTGTGAGCTTATTTGGATTAACTGAATATTGTAATATTGTGTTTACAGGAAACTTTAGAGGCCAAAATTTATCTAGGCGATTTATGGTCGGCTTTGTGACACCCGGCAAATTCTGGTTAACAACGTTGTCTAGATGAAAGTCTACCTTGGCGAGTCACGCGTATATTGTACTTAACTGGGTTAGTTAAGTCGGGTTATGGTTCAGGAACTATCGGTTAGTCCAGAAGATCATTGGATGTTGGTCTAGAGGTTCATTAGATGTCAGTCCTTAACCAAGTGTACAAACGGTGACGATTTGTAGGATCGTCAGGGCATACGGAACATACAAGTCTCGAGTCCCGGGAATTGGTGAACGAGTGTGAATATGTGTATTTACATGTGTTATGTGTTTATAATCATTATGTGACTTGTCGGTATGTGAATATGTGTTAACATATGTTAAAACGGGGTTTAACGCGCAAAACACACGAAACTAGCCCCTATGGGCGATTAGGGGGCCAAATGCATGACTGTTCATGCGATTAGGCCCAAATGCATGACTGTTCATGCGATTAGGGGGCCAAATGCATGACTGTTCATGCGATTAGGCCCAAATGCATTACTATTCATGCGATTAGGATTCCTAATCGTGTGTAAAGCTGCATAATCGCGTGTTATGGGCTGGACGACTAAAAACGACTATAAATACCATACTTGACCTCATAAACTTCATTATACAAACCCTAGTCGTCCCATAACCTGCCCCAACACACACACAACCTCTGGAACGCGATTTTTGATCAAAACACAAGGTTTCAAGCTTAATCCATCATTCTTTCACAAATCTAAGGTTTGGTTTCCATCCATGAATCTTTATAAACGTTTTTAATCAATCCCTAATGGTCCAGACCTGTTCTAAAACGGAAAAGCTTTCTGAAAATCGTTAATAAGTGTTGTTAATCGGATTTTAACTAGTATACATGTGTTATGGGTGTTTATGATTAGAAAGCTAGGGTTTTTATGATTCAAGATGAATGAATGACATGTTATTATGTTAGATCAGAATAATAATGATATTATGATGATAAAATCTGAGAATTGATTATTAGGGTTATAGTTACGCATGTTAGTATGATGTTGCATGCTATGTGAATGGTGTTTGGATTACGTGATTGCATGCAGGGCTGATAATACGAGGCAAAACGAAGGGTTTTAGTTGAAACATGTTTATGATAGTTTTTGGGATGATATTGGGTGGTTACACACGTTCTGGATCTGATTTGGAGCGTTAAACGCGCGAAAAACTGGAACAGCAAGGTTACAGGCGATTAGCAATCCTAATCGCCTATGTTAGAGGCGATTAGGAGGCCAATCGCCAGTCTTTCATGCGATTAGGGCCTAATTGCTAGTACTTACATGCGATTAGCCCTAATTGCTAGTTGATACATGTGGTATAGCCCTAAATGCTAGTTGATACATGTGGTATAGCCCTAAATGCTAGTTGATACATGTGGTATAGCCCTAAATGCTAGTAGTTACATGTGGTATAGCCCTAAATGCTAGTTGTTACATGCGATTAGCCCTAAATGCTAGTAGTTACATGCGATTAGCCTTCCTAAATGCCAGTTGACCAACCTAAATGCTAGTTGACTTTTCCTAATCGCGTGTACTGCTGCTGTAAGTGTAAATTAGCATTCCGAGACCCGATTTGACATGTAGTAACATGCTAGGAACCCCGTAACATATCTAATAACTTGGTAACATATGTTTGGATCTAATTCGGTGATACGTGAACTATGTGCTATAACTTGTTGTGCGTTAACGTATGTTAAGTGTGATTGCATGATTGCATGTTTGAGAGCGTAAACATAACACAGGAAGTCTCGGGTCACCAATGGGATGTCGAGTCTTGTACTTTGGGTCAGTTAAACAGTCACGGTGTTTTCAAACGAACTTGGTTATGGTCTGGACATCTAGGGACTATTTAACCTGCGGGTTATTAGTCTAAGTACTTGTAACTGTCATATGTTAGGTCGCCGCTTTACGGGACTAGCATAGCAGCTGAGTTTACTCGGGTTAAGGAGTAACGCAACTTAAGGTGAGTTTACGGCCCCTCTTTTAAACTGGTTTCATACTTTCGGGGGAGAAAACATGTGTTAAAACGATTATTTGGTAACTACTGTCATACTATGGGTTTCTATTGTGTACTACACGATCTTTGGAAGTCCCGGGGGGAACCATGAATGTGCGGGTTTGCACAACGGGGAAATGTGAATAGCGCTATTGGGAGTGACCAACCCCGCTCGTCGGCTTGGAGGGCCGGGCGAGTGCATATTGTCCCAAACAGGAACAACTGGTTTACTTTTCGGGCACAACATCTGGTATTCGAGTTAGTAATGGTTTTCCAATCGTGGTAGTAGCAAAACATACGCCTAGCTAGCGTACACTGGTTTTCGATTTGTTATAGTATGGACAGGTTGACTTGGTACTTGGATACAAAACCTGTAAACTCACCAGCATTTTTGTGCTGACGTAAACTTTTATATGTTTTCTCAGGTCGCTAAGGTAGCACAATGGAACTAGGGCGCACGCGTCTGCACGGCGTCTCGTTAGAGTTGCATGGTTTTACAAACGTTGAACATTGGTTTATTATTGAATAATTGTTTTGAATAAGCTTCTGCTGTAAACGGGGATTTTAAACGTTGTTTTGAAATTACATTATGTTCATGTTAGACTTGTTTATTGTGATCGTTGGTTTGGATCCTGGTTTGTCATGCGCCTCGCGGTAAAACTCCGCAAGTGGATTTTGAGGGTGTGACAGGCTTCTTCATTGATTGCGACTCCCCTTCATCGCATTTCAAATTTAACATATAACCCATCTTTGCTGTTTCCAGGTAGCTTATATCTATCTCATTCAACTCTTAATTGACTTTTCTTTAACCATCTAAACATTTATATGTACTGCCTTTTTTTTGACAAAGTAGGGGGAGTTTCATTTGTGTTCATTACTTTCCAGATTCTAGGTTAGTGTTATGATAAACATTTATATGTACTGCTTTTTTTTTTTGGGACAAAAGAAGCTTGCTGCAATAAATCATTTAATTCCATTGTAAATTTGTCCTTAGTTAAAGTATGTGAAATACAGTTTAATCATCCATTATCTTTATATGGTTTTTGTAGGTTTTGGCCTTTGGGTATTTGTAAGTGGTGGTTGTAATTCGAGGAAAACATGCGCTTCAGGTGATGTGGAAGATGTCGATTCAGTGTATGTTGATCCAGAAGGAGTCACAATGGAGAGTGGACCCGGTTGTAAGGCATGTGGCAAACAGGTCGCCTAGGTCGTGATGCTACTCCGTCAGCATCTATTCGTTTGTACAGACTGCGACCATGTTGTTTCAGCATGCCTGTCATGTCTTTCTTCAAAGGCTGTGGCATTAAACTCTACATGTCACGAAGTAACTATTTTGACGAATATATAGGTAACCGTTATTAATCAACTTTCATCTTATATTGATTAGGCTTGCATATTCAGTCATGGGTGGTTTTGTGTGAGAAACGAGTCACCTAAGTCGTGTTGCTACTGCACCAATATCAATCCATTGTACATCGACAAAAAGTTGTTTTATTAGAAGTATGTTGGAATGTAGTTGTAGGTTTTTTGTAATACCTATATTGAAAGTTTTATATTTAGACTATAAGGAGTGGTGGGGGGGGGGAGAGGTGGGGGGAAGCGCCATGTGGCACTTGTGGGGCCCTTTTGGGAAGGAAAATAATTGTGGGGAGTGGAAGGGGGAAGAGGTGGGGGGAAGTGCCATGTGGCATTTCTTTTTTCTTTTTTTTTTCTTGTTTTTAACTTTCTTTTTTAATAAATATAAAACAAAATTTTAAAAAAACATAATATTAATTCATAATAAACTACAAAGTTAAATAAAAAAAACACTAAAAACCAAAATTACATGAAATTTAAAAAAAAAACCTTAAAAAAAAAACAACTTAGTTTGGAGAGGATTTTATGAAAAAAAGAAGTGTGTGTTTGTGTAGAAGATGGTATTGTTTATATATATATATATATAATAAATTACTTTTTTATTAAAATTAGCCGTTGAAAATAACGGTTATAATTTTTTTTTTTTTAACGGTAACAAGATTCAAAGATCCAACCAACCACTCGCTGCCACGTGTCCCCCCTACTCCCCCCCACGCCGGTGACTCTCTCCCCGCCCCCAGCCCCACGCCAACTTTCCCGCCCCTATGGCGGCGGTGTTCCAGCCCCTCCCGCCCTCTCTCCCGCCCCCACTCCTTACAGTCTTAAAGTTTGTGTGTCAAAGCTTCTCATCATCAGCAAGGGTCCTCAAGTTAGCTGCAGCCTTTTGGATTGCACAAATATTTCATACATGACGTGTTTTGAGGGAAAAAAAATGTAAAACAAAGTTTTAAATGATCATGACTTTAGCATATTTAATTTTGGGTTTCTCTACTTTAATATTGAATGATTTATAGAAACAAACAAAAGCAACATATCGCTACAATGATGAATCGGGTTGGTAGTTTTGGAACCGACTTCTCATGACTTTGATACGATTGTTGATATCATATCACAACTTTAATATGAATGTTGGTATCCGCCGAACTCCTGATACCCTATCATGGTATGCGGAAAATGAAGGCGTGCAACGCACGCCGTTCGTTACCACTAGTTTTTTTAATTTATATTCTGAATGTGTATTTTTGTCGCACATTCCGACGTAATTATATGTTGAATCATTTTAACTTTACTTTTAGTATAACATTTCCATAAATTGAGATGATATTAATTAATAGTTATGTGTTTTATCATATACTAGTGGGGTGTCCGCGCGTTGCAACGAGAGCACAACATTTACTAAAAACAAAACAACAAAAATAAATATGTGATGATAAATGCAAACAAGGGTACGGCACGTGTCATATGGTCTTGTTGCCTCTTACATGAGACAAAGAAGAACATCATAGACTCATCATGAAAGATTGACACGATGACCAAGCTTCGATATGCGTGTAAGTTTTGATTAATATATAGTAGTGCAAGGTTGTAAAAAGAGAAGTTTGTCATCTCTTATTATTGTTTTTAAATTTTGTGGGTAACCTTCCTAAATACTTTATAATATAGATATAGATATATATATAAAAGCATTTTAGGAATTCGTTATATCTAACTCTTATAGTCATGTAAGTACAAGTATTGTGCACGTCAGTTGAGGGGAAAATTTTAACCATTGTATCTTCCCCATGTAAGGAGAAAAATTAAACTATTGTATCTTCCACATCTTTAGTTACTATTGTCTTTATTGTTTTCAATGATATAGTTTTATTGTTTAAGTTTAAAATTATTCAATTTAAACTACCGGCTCGATTATTACGAATTTATTTTTGATCTATTTTTGCGTTTTTTTATTTTAACTTTCATGTTTATAAAAAAAATAAAAAAATAAACATGTTTATTCATTGTTTTACTCTACAAATATATAGTAAGCTTCCATCATTCCATGCTATGTTTATATCTTAGTTTATAGACATTGTTTAGGTTTAGAATTATTCGACTTAAACTACAAGGCTTGATTGTTACGAATTTATTTTCATTCTATTTTTTACATTTTTTTATTTAACTCTCATGTTTACAAAATATGAACATAGTTCATTCATTATTTTACTTTACAAGTACGTGGTAAGCTTTCCCCATTCTATGTCATGTTTATTTCTCATTTTATTATAAAAAGTCAAATGGCATCGCCGATTTAAATATTTAAAAATATATGACATTGATTAATTGGTCTGTATGCTAGTTGTTGTCCACAATATATGAAATATAATGAATGAGTGTCTTTTGTCGGCCAACAACCCAGTCGTGCATACCACTATATAATCGTAAGATGTTATATATTTTATTCAGATCATACGGATACTTTGTGCTTTTTAATTAAAAAAAATTTATGACAACTCTTAAGAGTTTTCTATACATTAACCCATGAGTAAGGCTATAATATGATCATGTTTCTCATGCATGTCAAACCCAAACATACAAAACCATCTCACTCTACCTTATCTATCAATTTTTGTACCTTACCTATCAATTTTATGAGTGATTATTATAGTTCCATGCATCAATATATTATTCGATTTATTTTCTATGAACTTCCTAAATATAAAAATACAACCCTAGATATTAACTGTATAAAGGATTATAAAAACAACAAAGTATGGATTGGTTGGGGGCGTAAACAAAGTAATATTTGCAAGAATATTGGTTTAATGGTGAACAAAAAGTTACCTTAAAACAACCAAATACAACATAACGGTTATCCGCAATCTTCTCGTACACAAAATCCCTTATGAATCTACAGAAACAAAATAACATGGTTCATTAATTATTTTCATGGTAAAAGACAACCATTAGATATTAGTAAGAATAACGCCTCATAAAGGTACAAATTGAAGAAAGAAGCCGGTGAAAATGACTAACAAACCAAATATTATAAAGAGAATAAAGAATTTGAGAGTTGTTTCATTGATATGTATATAATAACACAATTGCCACTATTTATAGGCTCTATTAAAAGGTATAGACATAAATGAAATAAAGGAGTTAGGAACATGGATACTCACTAATAACATATAAAGTAGTTAGAAATATGGATAGTCACTAATAACTTTATTACTTCATAATCAACTTAATTGTTAATGTAAAAAGACAACTTCACCTATTTACTACCTTTATTAGGTTATTGTACCGTATGCATTATATATTGTAATTACTTAAATTTGATTGGAATTCTTTCCTCATGCTTTATAATATAGTATAGATATATATTTTTAAAAGTTATATTAGTGAAATTGGATATATAATCTAGGAATTGCCATTAAAAAATAGGTGAATTTGATGCTGAGAAAAAGAAAAGATTATTAAATTTATATCGTTGCTTAACTCGAGCCGTTATCTTGAATAAAGCGATTCAAGGCATAGCTTTTTGAATATGTCAAAACGAATCGTGCAGTAAACCGTATAAAATATTTAAATTATTAGTTCAATTCCATGTTTTGTACGAGTAATGCGGTTGAGAATTGAGTCTTGATGTTCTTTCTGCATTGTTTTGGTTTTAGCGCTGTGTTTCAGAGTTTCATTTAAGAGAGAGGAGAAAGGATTTCCCTCCTCTTTCTTTCTCTCATGTTCCTTTTAAATTGGAAAGATTGAAAATCACCTCAAAAAGCTTTATATTATCCATCTCATTCTCTCCCTTTCCCTCCTACAAAAAACTCTGGAACACATTTCCCCCCACCCCCCAACTTCCTTTCCAATCCTTTCTCTTTCCTTCTTAAATGAAACTCTGGAACACAGTGTAAATGTTATTATTTTTAATTATATAATGAGTTAAATGTTATTTTCGTCTCTGAGGTTTGGTCATTTTTGCTAGTTTCATCAAAAAGTTTATTTTTTTCTCATCCGAGTCCCCAAGGTTTTAATATCTTATCGTTTCCATCAAAGATTAAAATACCCTTACATATATTTTTAAAAAATAAATCTTTATATATATTGCACTACCACCACCATTATCAATCAAACACCATCACTACCACACCTGCAACTCAAATACAACCACAATGGGTTAATCATTGCACCACCACATCTAATTCTCCCTCCCTCCCTCCAAGAACACCACCTTCCCTCATAAGCTCATCCTTCTGTAGAGAAAACCCATATGACAACAATCCCAATCATAACAAAGACCCACAAATCTTATTTCACGATTAATCACAACAAAAACCCATAAATCTTAGTTTACGATCAATCACAATAAAAAAAAACCCCACAAATCCTTGTTCACTATTTTGAAATAAAGCACTAAAGATTTATCATTTTTGTCGACCCCGATCTTGAACCGACTTAAAGATCTATGCATTTTGTCATTTTGGCTATCCCCGCTGTGGTGGGTTCTTATGGGTCTCTGGTGGTTCAGGTCGATTAAAGTCCAGTCAGTGGCTCCGACATCTTCATTTTTATGGTTTTGACAACCACCACCACCATTCCAGTCTCCATCTCTGACAAGCTACCATTTTCATCAGTTCTGTTCACTTCCAAATCACCAACATCGTTCCCTTGCTATCCCATCAGATTTGAGGTTGAGCAAATCGATTAGGGTTTCTTGGCCGTTGTTTCCAAGTTCATTTTTTGTGGGTTTGAAAATTGATTAATCACAACAATCCCAATCATAACAAAGACCCACAAATCTTAGTTCACGATTAATCACAACAAAAACCCATAAATCTTAGTTCACGATCAATCACAATAAAAAAAACCCACAAATCCGTGTTCACGATTTTGAAAGAAAGCACTAAAGATTTATCATTTTTGTCGACCCAGATCTTGAACTGACTTAAAGATCTATGCATTTTTTCATTTCGGCTATCCCCGCCATGGTGGGTTCTTATGGGTCTCCGGTGGTTCAGGTCGATTAAAGTCCAGTCAGTGGCTCTAACATCTTCATTTTTATGGTTCTGACAACCACCACCACCGTTCCGGTCTCCATCTCTAATAAGCTACCATTTTCATCAGTTCTGTTCACTTCCAAATCACCAACATCGTTCCCTTGCTATCCCATCAGATTTTAGGTTAAGCAAATCGATTAGGGTTTCTTGGCCGATGTTTCTAGGTTCATTTTTTGTGGGTTTGAAATTGATTTTGGTGGTTTTTTTGTGGTGTTTCTTTGCGGCGGTGGGGTGGGATTCTTGAATGGTGATGGGTTAATCAAGGATTTAAGTTCAAATCTAGTGGGGTTACGGGTCGCCGAAGGTGTTCTTCATCTATGGTGATGCACAGGTAGAGGGAAGGGGATGGGTGAGTATATATATGTTTTATAGATTTGTTTTGGAACAAAAAAAAAAATACAAATAAGGGTATTTAAGTCTTTTAGCATAAAAGTTAACATATTTTTTTTTTGATGGGGTTAACGAGTTGGATAGAAATGGCAAGATATTGAAACCTTGGAAACCCAGATAAGAAAAAATAAACTTTTGGGTAAAACTAGCAAAAATGGTGTAAGACCCTAACCCGTAAACACGCATATTAGATATTCAAACTTGTGGATTTAGGACTTAAAAACCACATCCATTTAAAACTTTATTAGTTAAGACAACGTAATATAGACAACATGACACATTTTATATGTTCCAATATTTTTCTTATTAGAAACGTTAAGACCATTACTAATATTTTCTACATTAGAGATTTGAACAATTGTTTAAAGCGGAAGCATTCCGGTACTCGGGCGTGTTCAGTTCGTTCTGCTTACTCGATCATCTATCCGGTAGCTCAGCACGTACCCAACCTATCACAGATACACATCACGAAGGTTAGTATGGCATTTAACGACCATGCATTTGGGATGAAAACAAGAAACAAAAAGTTTAAGAAAACTTAAAAACACGTCGTAGCCTACGGTTCCTAATCCGTAGGCTACGGTTCATTAAGCCTGTTTGTTTGGTACCCGGAGCCGTAGGCTACGGTTGTGACCCGTAACCTACGAGTCAGGTCTTCTGTCCATTTTTCTAAACTTCTAACCGTAGCCTACGGTTAGCTGATTTTGTTTGAAAAACATATAAGGAACTGTAGCCTACGTTTGTAAGCTGTAGCCTACGGTTTGTTAGAACTGTTTTGACCCGTTTGAGGTCTTGAACATTCCATCCAAGTTTCTCTATTCACTAAAGAATCTCTCCCTTTGATTCTAACAATTTTTAACTTATCCATCTAAGATATTAGGCGAGTATTTTCAATAATTACTTGATAAATGTTTTCTTATTATATAAAAACCCGGATTTCGCCATCCGGTTTCGTACGCTTAGTTTCTGAATTAACTAACCATGTTTTGGTATCATACAAGCATTTTGGCTGCAAAGGTTATTATACTCTATATCATTTTAGTCACACATGATCTGGCTTACTAACCAAATCAAGTTCAATGACAATCTTTCATTGAACAATGTCGCCATACCATATACGAATCACAATAATTACCTGACAGGTTAAAGTTATGACTCAATACAAATACCATGCAAATTCTACTTAATGTACTAAGGCAACGCGATCGTCTTGCCATTACGCTTACCTGCATATTAACAAATCGATAAGGCAAACATTACATCCCAGATTTAGATGCTAATGACTTACCCATAATACCCGGATGAATCGTTTGGTTTGCTTGACCCATTCAAAGCTTACTCTTAAGGCATCCAAACCTTATATCTTAAGGTTTGTCGCCAAATAAATCCCTTTTTTTTTTTTTAGTTCTTACCCATTCGTCCCATTATGGTTTATACCGTAGGGACCTTCCTTATTATCTCACTTTCTCATATAATAGGATATGATTCTACATGAATTTACTTATACGTTTCAGCAGCGTTTCGCAACACTTTTATGCAACATTTCAGCCATGTTTTTGTGGCTTTTTGCTGCCCTTTAGTGTGACACCCGGCAAACTCAGGTTAGTAACGTTGACTAAACTAGTAAGTCTACCTTAGCAAGTCATGCATATTACGTCCTTAACGGGGTCAGTCGAGTCGGTATGATGATTCTGGGAATCATCGGGAGTCGTTATGATGATCCGCGGGGTCATCGGGAGTCGGTCCATAACTATGGGTACAAGGATCGGCGATTCGTGGAATCGCCGGGTCTAACGCACACACGAGTCTCGAGTCCCGGGAATTGGTGAACGGATGTAAACGTGTTGGATATCATGCATTATATGTTTGGAATCATTATGTGACTTATCGGTATGTGAATACGTGTTTAAATATGTTAAAATAGTGTTTAACGCGCCAAAAACCCATTCCAGCACCTTATAGGCGATTAGGAGCCTGGGGGACTCCTAATCGCGTGAACAGTACACGAGTACAAAGGGAATGGGGCGAGTAGGTGGCCAATCGCGTGAATAGTGGCGATTAGGGCCCTTACTCGCGAGTAGGTGGCTAATCGCGTGAGCATAGAGGCGATTAGGCCCCTACTCGCCTGATCTGGGTCCCTAATCGCGTATACAGCAGGGCTCGGGTCAAAACACCTATAAATAGGACCCTTAACTCCCCAAACACCTCTAGAACAACCCTAGCTGCTCCCAAGTCGCCCACACACCTTAAAACACCTCTGGAACTCTTTTTGCTACAAAAATCACCATCCCCAAGCTTACACACCTTCCTTTAGCAAAATCCAAGGTGTGTTCTTCATCCCTAACCTTTGTAAAGTTGTTATTTTGAGTTCCCCCAAAGTTCCAGGCCTTGTTTTACCAAATGTGTCTTTAAAAACCTTTCAAAAGAGTCTTAAACCAAGTTTACACCTTAATGCTTGTTATATGTGAAGTTTATATGCATATGTTGGTCTTATTGGTGATTTTAACATGAATGTTTTCAAGATATGATTGTACTTCTGTTATGTAGAGGTCATTAGGAAGGTTGTCTTAGAATCTTAGCCATTATTGTGGTGTTTTGAAGAAAATGCATATTTTGACCCATTTGTATGTTCTTGAGGATTTAGGATGATTATGGTATGATTGTTGATGCAATGTTGTTAGGATTCATGCTAGGAAGATGTTAAATCAGAGGTTTGATGATTTACATGTTTGTAAAGTTTGAAATCTGATTGTTTCCATTTAAGGAAAGATAAGGTTGGTAGAAGAAACCTAGTACTTTGCCATTTTAGGAAATAATTGCATAGAACATGCTAGATCAGTGATATGTTGGGGGTTTTTGCTTGAAATGGGTTGGTAAATGATTTAGGTTTGATATTGGGTGTTGTTGCATGTTTCAGATCTGATTTGGAGGGTTTAACGCGCGAAAACTCGTTGTACAGCAGCTGCAGGCGATTAGGCATCCTAATCGCCTGAGCTGGGGGCGATTATGCAGCATTAAGGGGCGATTGGGACCCTACTCGCCTATACATCAGGCGATTAGGCCCCTAATCGCCTATAGGCTAATGCCTACTCGCGTGTAACCTTCCTAATCGCATGTACTGCTGTCGTGAACGCGTTTTGACATCCCGGAACACGATTTGACACCTAGGAACATGTTAGGAACCCCGGGATACACCCAATGACTTAGTAAGACGTGTTCGGACCTGTTTATGCGTTAATTGGACATTATGCTAGACTAGGTGAATTGTTGCGCGTGCTAAGTGTTTAATTGCATATGTTGCATGATGTCTTGCATTTATCTAACACGTGGGATGTCGGGTCACCAATGGGATGTCGGGTCTTGTCTGGCACGGTCGGTTTAACAGTTAAAGGTGTTTTCAAACGTTTATGGTCACGATCTGGACATTCGGGGACTAGTTAGCCTGCGGGTTATTAGTCCGATACTTATACGCATCTTATGATAGGTCGCCGCTATCTAGGGCTATCATAACATAATCATTTAACTATTTTCAAGTAACGCAAACCAAGGTGAGTTTCACAGCCCCACTTTTACTGTTTTGCTTTTTGGGGGAGAAACATGCTTTGTACGAACTATTTAAAGGTCATGTTATACTATGGGCACTTTATGTTACTGTACGGCTTTTATGGAAAGTCCCAGGGGGAAACCATGAATGTGCTGGCATGCACAACGAGGGAAATGTGGATAGATCTATTGGGCCTCACAAACCCCACTCGACGGCGGGGCCGGGCGGGTGCATATTGTCTCTACCTATCGGGTTACCGAGGCATCGGTAGCCCAGTCAATCTGGGCTGGTATCAACTTTTGGACACGTTTAGTAATGGGTTCCCAACCGTAGTAGTAAAAACACTTAACGTCTAGCTAACGTTCTCATGACATAGTATTAACGGGAATGATCTTTGTAAAACTTGTGACAATACTTTATAAAAGAAAACCTGTGAACTCACCAGCATTATATGTTGACATTTTGGCATGTTTTCTCAGGTCGCTAAGGTAGCGGTAATCGGACTAGGCGCACGAGGTCATGCACGGCGTCTATTATTTTGAAACATATTAAACAATGTCTTTGTAAACAATGATATGTCTTTTGGTTGTAAACAAGAATGCTTCCGCTGCTGGTTTACAGCTCAAAGCATGATATTTTGGTTTTAAATATAATTATGAATGCATGTTTGTTGTATGTTTATTGTGATCGTTGACTGAGATCCTGGTGTGTCACGCGCCTCGCGGTAAAACCCCGCACGTGGAATTTGAGGGTGTGACAGATTGGTATCAGAGCCAACGGTTATAGTGAACTGAGACTGCATGTAGAGTCTAGTCTATAACTGAGTCGCACACACTAGACGGTCACAATTAGTCGAGTCTTGACAAGTGGGTAACAATATGACTTGTCGGGTGTCGGTGTCATCATCTGCTACGCTACATCATCTATTTACTTCTTATCATCCTATTCCTTGACTCGTCCTTACTTTGATCCGATGGCGAACGATATACTATTGAACTCTCTTGACGGCAGTGTACATTGGGGTAGCTTCGGCGTACTCTTGAGATCTGTCCAGAGATTTGGACATCTCCCTTCTATGCCCTAATGAACACGCCCGTTCTTATGCATATTATATTGTACTTATACTTATGATAACACCATGATTGGGCGCTAGTGTTCGGTGACTTGAACTTCAAACTTAAAGCGCGCCTGGAGGACCATGTGGAACAGTTTATCATGTCGGGTGCACACGAGATCATAAACTGTGATGCATGGGATCCCTGGCGGACTTTGGGCTTGAACGGATGGACCCGAGCTGGGCTCGGTCTAATTTCTTGAAATTCCTAATGGGTTATACCACGGGCAAGCCTAAATCTTTTGTTTCATGTTGTGACAGAAGATGTCGGGAGCTCGTGGAGGTCGCAGGGGCGGCCGTGCTGGCGGTCGTGCTGGCGGCCGTGGTGGCGGCGGTGGCCGCGGGAACATTAATATGACCCAAGCTGAGCTAGATAATCTGACGCAGCAGCACGTGAATATTGCTTTGGCTGCATTCCAAGCCGCTCATAATGCTATGGGTGGTACGTCGATTCTCATCTATTCTACCTCGTTCTGGGGTACTTTACCTTTTCTTGATACTCACCTGTGTGTCTGTTCCAGGTGGTGCTGTCAATCCTCCTCCATCCCAGTGTTCTTATAAAAAGTTTATGGATTGTAAGCCCCACAACTTTAGCGGCACTGAGGGGGCAGTGGGACTGCTCCGATGGTTGGAGAAAATCGAATCTGTTTTCTCGATGTGCAACTGCCCGGAGGGCGACCGGGTGAAATATGCTTCTGCGACCCTGGAGGGTCAAGCCTTGACTTGGTGGAACTCCACCACCCAGACTATGGGCATTGGGGAAGCCCACGCCATGCCCTGGGCAGAATTCATTCAGTTGCTGAAAAATGAGTATTGCCCGAGGGATGAGATCCAGAAGCTCGAGCATGAAGTCTGGAACCATAAGATGGTGGGTTCCGAGATTGAAGCTTATACCGCTAGGCACAATGAATTGGCGGTGTTGTGCCCCGATCTGCACACACCTGAATATCGAAGGATTGAGCATTACGTCGCTGGGTTGGTACCGGAGATTGCTGGGTTAGTTGTTGCAGGTAATCTCACTGTTTATTCTGAGGTAGTTCGGTCGGCTCACAGGCTGACCAACATGAAGGTGACTGAAGGGGTCTTGCCTCCTCGAGGCGCTGCTGTGAAGACTTCTGATGGTAACAAACGGAAGTGGGAAGCTGTGGGGAAAGGCTCGAGCTCGGCTCAGCCTCAGCAGGTAAAGAAGTCTGATGTTGGGGGATCATCGTCTGAGCAGAAACCAGGGGGTTATATTGGGAAGAAGCCGAAATGTGACCAGTGTGGATTTCACCACAACGGTCGTTGCGAGGACCGGAACCGTTGCCACAGGTGCCATAAGCTTGGGCACCAGGCAAAGGATTGCAGGGTTAATCTTCAGGGTAACCGGAACCCTCCTACTACACCTACTCCGGCTCCTCCTATCGCTGCTCCCCAGGGAAATCAGGGCAAACAGGGGTGCTACAATTGTGGTGAACTTGGTCACTACAAGCGGGAATGCCCCAAGTTGAAGCAGGGTGAAGCCGGGAAGAATGGGGCGGGTAATGGAAACAATGGAGGCGGAGGCAGGAATGCTCGCGCCTTCGTGATTGGTTCGAGCGGCGCTCGACAAGACCCCGACACTGTTACTGGTACGTTTCTCCTCGATAATCGCTATGCTACGGTTTTATTCGATTCTGGCGCCGATAAGAGTTTTATATCTCTTGGGTTTAGTCAATTGCTTGATAAGGTACCTACACCTTTAGAGGCTAAGTACTTGATAGAATTGGCTGATGGTAAGAAAGTTGAGGCGACGCACGTCCTTAGGGAGTGTCGCCTTGAGTTGTCGGGTTACTCTTTCCCTATTGATCTTATGCCGGTGTCCTTGGGTAGTTTCGATGTTGTCGTGGGTATGGATTGGTTGTCCCTGTATCATGCCGAGATTGTTTGTTTTGATAAAGTCATTCGACTTCCTCTCCCTGATGGAGAAATTTTGTTGGTGCACGGTGAGAAGAGCGGGGTCCCGTTGAGTATCATTTCGTGTATGAAGGCCTATAAGTATCTTCGGAAGGGGTATTCTGCCATTCTGGCACTTGTTTCGGTTTCGTCTGAAGAGGAGAAGAAGATTGAAGATATTCCTGTTGTCCGCGACTTTCCCGATGTATTTCCTGAAGACTTACCTGGTCTTCCTCCTTATCGCCAGGTCGAATTTGGTATTGAACTTGCTCCGGGTGCGGCCCCTATTGCTCGTGCCCCTTATCGTCTCGCACCTCCCGAGATGCAGGAGTTATCGAACCAGTTGCAGGAGCTGTTAGAGAAGGGTTTCATTCGACCTAGTTCGTCCCCGTGGGGAGCCCCTATTTTGTTTGTCAAGAAGAAGGACGGAAGCCTGCGGATGTGTATCGACTACCGGGAGTTGAATAAGGTCACCATCAAGAATCGCTATCCTCTTCTGTAACGACTCCGAACTTAAACATAATTATAAAACAATTAATAAATAATTTTGGGCTACCCATAAAAATGGGCCAGTAAACCTTACCCGGAATAATAATTCGGCCCAAGAATTAGTTAGGTGGGCCGGATATAATTAATGGGCCTTGGATAGATACCACTAATTCATAGCCCATATATATAAAAGAGACTTAATCCATATTTAGGATTATTAGAAAGATAGAAGGAGTGGGCCAAGTCCAAGTATTATTATTATGGGATAGTGTAAAAGCCCAAATTCTATGGAGAAGGAAGCGGCCCAGCCGTAAACTCCACTCCACTTAATTACTCACCATACTAGAACACTCAACCCCATTATCCATCTTCCACCTAAGCATGCCTAAGCTAGACTTCATAATTACATGCATGAACTATGCATGTCTATAAGATCCTCTTGGGCACATGAATTGAGAACAATCTTTAGAAACCATCGGCCACCTCAAAACCTTTAACCCTTCAACTACTTCAAGCTATGCATGCAAAGATGATTCTTGCATTCAAAAATCGATCGACCCCTTAGCTCCTTTTATCCAAGATTCAATCTATTATATACACTCCCTTTTAAAGATAGTTTAGAAATAATAAACCAAACCAAGAAGACTACGGCTGTTAAGAAAGCCGAAGTAAAGTAACATCCGGGTAAGTATTTTTATCCACTCTTAGGAACCGAGCGCCAAGCTGTGATGGCCAGCTTTAGATAGAATAAACGCCTAAGCTGTAACGGCCAGCTATATAATTATCTTTCTTGTTATAATATGATTTGTTATTAAACAGGAACTCGAAGGAACTAGCATATCTACGGCTTGCGAAACACCACAATCGGAAGTAACTAATGTGAGTGTGTGTACCCCGTTTTGGTTATAATCTTTTGGGGTAAATGCATGTTGGTCAAATATAAAGATTTGTCTTGTGTCATAGTCATGGTCATGAAAAACTATAGAATTCGATCGTATAGAAACTACAAGAATGGATCCATTTGGTATTACTCGAATGTATTCCGACCAACAAGAGGTTCGGACCACGACATATGTCAACATGTCCCCTCGATATACATTCCACCTTAGAAAAGATCGAACCATAAGAAGTCTTGCATGTTTATAAATGAGTAACCGGTTATGTTTTGAACGATTTGCATGTGTTTTATGATTAACGGTTAAACTGGCACCACTCACTAGCCTTGCTAACGTATTTTCAACATGTGTTTCAGGTTGATGAATGAATGGAAAAACCCGAGCTCTAAGTAGGCTAAAATCGAGTCGATGCAAAGTTAATAAATAACCGGCCCAGTGGGCCGGATTGCGTCCAAAAACCGGCTACGGCCCATTAGTGTTAAAAGATGTCGGTTTGTCTTGAACAATGTTATGTATGGAATGGTTGTTTGTAATATAATGATACTGTTTTCTTAAATATAAATGATGGAATTAAGTATAGATTATTGTCTTGATTACCAATCCGTAATGACTCGGTAAAAATCGGGTCGTTACAGGTTGGTATCAGAGCTCGGGTTCGGATATAGTGGGTATAATTAGAACTAACTTGAATTGATTGTTTGCAAAATTTATGTGTAATAGAATGGCTAATATGGAGGAACAAGTAGAAGTCATGGAAGTTGAAGAAGGAGAGATTCAAGAGGTAGTCATGGAGAACGACGCACAAGAAATACCAAGCCTAGAAGACTTGGTGAGAGAGATACCGGGACTAGAGTGGAGTGACAATGGGGTGGAACTAAACTTAGGAACCATCGGCATAATCGGGCCCTTACCCGAGCCGGTCTACGTTCCTTCCGAACCCATCCACTCTTACCCGTATGTCGAACCAACTTCCCACTACTATCCCAACCCAACCATTGGAGACTTTCTTAGCTCCTCTAGTAGTTTTTCAACAGAAGGATCAAGCCAATCAAACCCTTACTTCTCCTATTACCCAATTTACCCTCCAATGACTCCCGCAATTGACCCTTACTTAGAAGCCACTATAGTCAATCGCACCAATTTGGCCTTGCAACCTCAAGACTTTGTAACCAAACAAGAACACATGACATTGCTAGAAAAATACCATAAGGTGAAAACTCAACGAGACCAAGCGTGGGAAATGGTGGAAGAACTCAAAAGGGTGATAAGAAGGTTTGGACACCAAACTAGGCAAATTATGGAGGAACCAAAGTACCCCACGGGACTTTGAGGAGAAGGCCGAACGGTGGTGATGGAAGTAGAATAAGGGTAGATCGAAGGATTGTTATGGTTGTTTAGGTTGTGGTTGCGTATGTTTGTTTGTAGTATGAAATATGCATGTAGTATATGAAGAACTAGTTGTAATGAAATCCAATTAAGACAAAAGAATTGGATTTAAATGTAACATCTAGACTTTTGCTATAATATATATATATATCTAGATGTTTTATTCTATATGTTTTTCTAATAATTACAAACCAAAAAGAAATTACTAATTATGCTAAATTGTATTTATATAGAGACATGCCTCGACGATCCGAACGAAAGACCAATACCACGCAAGAAGTTGAAATTGACTTAAAGAACAAACAGAAAAATCATGCTTCTTCATCTAAACAACCTACCAAAGAACCCATAGTAAACGAACACCCTACCTCAACCGAAACGTCCGAATTAGAAGAAAAGATGAAAAAATTAGTACTAGACGGAATTCATGACTCGCTACCATCCATAATGGACATGTTAGGAATAGAAAAACAACCTACTTCGAGAACTCCCGTTTTTGATAGAATAGGAGAATATGTCAATCTAGAAAATAATTCAGGAAAACCTTGTGACTATAAGTCCTTTATGGCATGTAAACCTGAGCCTTTTGATGGTAGTTCAGGAGCCACCGGTGCCACAAGATGGTTAGAAGAAATAGAAGCAATTCTAGAAATAAGTAATTGTGCACCTAGTGATCAAGTGAAATTTGCTACTCATTCTTTAAAAGCAGAAGCTCTAAACTGGTGGAATATGATTAGACAAATAAGAGGGAAAAATGCGATAGCAACCATGTCTTGGGTAGAATTTAGAACCCTAATGACCGAAAAATACTGTCCTATTAATGAAATGGAGAAAATGGAAATGGAGTTCATGGGACTAGAAATGAAAGGATTAGACTGTGTAAGCTATATCAATAAGTTTAATCAACTTGCCCGCTTAGTACCATATCAAGTAACACCCGAAACTAAGCGAATAAGAAGATTCATTTGGGGTCTAAATCCACAAATCCAGGGCATAGTTCGAGGTGCTAAACCTACTAAGTACGATGTTGCATGTGAATTAGCCTTAAGCTTAACCGATGACATAATTCGCCATAAGGATAAGGATAAGGTACAAGTAGGTAATAAAAGAGGCTGGAATGAAACTTTCCGTCCTGCCAATTATAACACCTCAGGTAGAAGCCAAGAAAACCCTCAAGAAGAAAACCCAGGAAAGAAACCCTATAGGGGAAGTAACCCGTATTGCCAAAAATGTAAGTTTTACCATACGGGAGATTGTAAGAAAAGGTGTAATCGATGTGGACGATTTCATTTTGGTGAGTGTAAAGGACCTCATTGTCAAAAATGTGACAAAGTAGGACATCAAACCAAGGATTGCAGATTTAATCCTGATCGCCCAAGAGTATGTTATGAATGCAAAGAACCAGGCCATTTCAAGGTCGATTGTCCAAAACTCAAGAATCCTCCACAAAAAGAGCAGGCACGGGGAAGAGCCTTTGTTATAAATGCAGACGAAGCACGGGAAGAACCAGATTTAGTGACGGGTATGTTTTATCTTGATCACTTACCCGTTTATGCTTTATTTGATACCGGGGCCAACCTTAGTTTTATTTCAAAGAATTTTATAGAAAAGTTAAACGTTTCTCCCGAATCTTTAACTCAACCCTATAATATCGAAATAGCCGATGGAAAAATTTTAAAGGCTACCGACGTGTTTAAAAATTTTACCTTAACCATAGAATCCTGGGAATTCAAAATCAATCTTATTCCAATGAACCTAGGAGAATTCGATATTGTAATAGGAATGGATTGGTTAGCCTCTAACCAAGCCGAGATAGTTTGTAAAGAAAAGTTAGTAAAAATTCCGTTACCTAACCAAGAAATTTTAACTATCTATGGCGAAAAACCTAGAGGAACGTTAAACCTAATCCCGAGTGCTAAGATGATGAAACACCTTAAAAAGGGATGTCAAGCTTTCTTAGTACATGTAAATTTAAGAAATAAAGAAAAGGGGTTAGATATGGATAAGATTAAAGTTGTTTCAGAATTTGAAGATTTATTTCCAAGCGAATTACCCGGATTACCCCCACCTCGCCAGGTAGAATTCCAGATTAACCTAATTCCTGGAGCAGCACCCATTGCTAGAGCTCCATATAGGTTAGCCACCACGGAATTAAAGGAATTAACAAACCAATTAGATGAACTCATGGAAAAGGGGTTTGTTAGACCTAGTACGTCTCCTTGGGGAGCACCAGTACTTTTTGTTAAGAAGAAAGATGGGTCAATGAGAATGTGTATAGACTATCGGGAGCTAAATAAGTTAACCATCAAGAACCGATACCCGTTACCCAGAATAGATGACCTGTTTGACCAATTGCACGGGTCAAGATATTTTTCAAAAATTGATCTTAGATCAGGTTACCATCAAGTAAAAGTAAGAGAGGAAGATGTACCAAAAACCGCCTTCAGAACAAGATACGGGCATTATGAATTTTTAGTCATGCCTTTTGGACTAACAAATGCCCCTGCCATTTTCATGGATCTAATGAATAGGATTTGTAGACCTTACTTGGATAGATGTGTGATTGTGTTTTTGGATGACATATTAATTTATTCAAAATCTGAAAAGGAACACGAACAACATCTAAGAGAAGTTCTAGAAACCTTAAGAAAAGAGAAACTTTATGCTAAGTTTAGCAAATGTGAGTTTTGGGTAAAGGAAATCAAATTTCTAGGACATGTTATCAATCAAGACGGAATCCAAGTAGATCCTTCAAAAATAGAAGCCATTCAAAAATGGGAAACCCCCAAAAATCCTACCGAAATTAGACAATTTCTAGGATTAGCCGGATATTATAGAAGGTTTATAGAAAACTTTGCCAGATTAGCATTACCTCTCACCTCTTTAACTCGAAAGGTTTCTAAGTTTGAATGGGAAGAAAAACAGGAACAGGCGTTTCAAAGTTTGAAAGAAAAGTTATGTGAAGCTCCCGTGTTAACCCTACCAGAAGAAGGAAAAGCATTTACAGTATACTGTGATGCTTCCCTACAGGGTTTAGGTTGTGTATTAATGCAAGAAGGGCATGTTATTGCATATGCTTCCCGACAGTTAAAAAGTCATGAGCAAAATTATGTTACTCATGATTTGGAAATGGGAGCCATAATATTTGCGTTAAAAATATGGAGACACTATTTATATGGAACCAAGTGTACCATCTACACGGACCATAAGGGTCTCCAACATATTTTTGACCAGAAGCTCTTAAATATGCGGCAAAGAAGGTGGGTAGAGATTCTAAGTGATTATGAATGTGATATAAAATATCACCCAGGTAAAGCAAACATTGTGGCCGACGCTCTAAGCAGAAAGGATAGAACTTTAGGAGCAAAAGGTTATAAACTTTCCATAATCAATGAATTCTTAGCACAATTAAGAAATTTTCAAAGAAAGGCTTTAGAACCCACCCTAGTGAGAGCTGAGTTACTCAACCAAGAAGAAGTAAGAATGATAGAAGGAACCGATGGAATATTAAGATATAACCAAAGAATTTGGATACCTCAGCATGGAAACCAAAGAGAAATTGTTTTAAGAGAAATGCATGGTTCCAAATATTCTGTTCATCCAGGGAATCATAAGATGTATCAAGACTTAAGAAAAGACTTTTGGTGGCCCGGTATGAAAGGAGATGTGGGCAAGTTTGTATCAAAATGTGTGATCTGTTCAAAAGTCAAGGCTGAACACCAGAAACCTAGTGGTTTGTTAATCCAACCAGAAATTCCAATCTGGAAGTGGGATCAAATCACTATGGATTTTGTAACAAAATTACCAAGAACCATAAGAGGTTGTGATACTATTTGGGTGATTGTGGATCGTCTGACCAAATCTGCTCATTTTCTGCCTATACAAGAAGATTTTAAAATCGAAAAACTGTCTAGGATTTATTTGCATGAAATAGTATCTAGACACGGAATACCCCTCTCCATAATCTCGGATCGTGATAGTCGTTTCACCTCCAGATTTTGGGAAGGCTTCCAGAATGCATTAGGATCTCAGATAAAAATGAGCACCGCATATCACCCACAAACAGATGGCCAAAGTGAAAGGACCATCCAGACACTAGAGGACATGCTAAGAGCTTGTATCCTGGAGTTTGGAGGCAGTTGGGACACTCACCTACCCTTAATAGAATTTTCTTACAATAATAGTTATCACGCTTCCATACAAGCTGCACCATATGAAGCGTTATATGGTAGGAAGTGTCGATCTCCGGTATGCTGGAATGATATCGGAGAAACCCAACTCACGGGCCCACAAATTATTCAAGAAACAACCGAAAAATTGTTCAGATAAAGAAAAAATTAGAAACTGCAAGAAGTCGTCAGAAAAGCTACGCAGACAATCGAAGACGGCCACTAGAATTCCAAGAAGGAGATTATGTCCTGTTAAAAGTATCCCCCTGGAAAGGGGTAATAAGATTTCAGAAACGAGGAAAGTTAAATCCCCGTTTTATAGGACCTTATCAGATAAAAGCTAGAATAGGACCAGTGGCCTATAAGTTGGAATTACCCCCAGAATTAAGCGAAATTCATGATGTCTTCCATGTCTCTAACCTTAGAAAATGTGTGATTGATGCACAAGCCATCATTCCATTAGATCAGGTCAGAGTAAATCCTCAACTCCACTTTACTGAAGAACCCATAGAAATTATATCCCGACAAGAAAGAAAGTTGAGAAGAGGCAAGATTCCTATAGTTCAAGTCAAATGGAATGCCAAACACGGACCTGAAGTAACCTTTGAAAGGGAAGACATCATGAAAGCAAAGTACCCTCAATTATTCAAAAATCAGGTACAATTTATTAAAATTTCGAGGACGAAATTTCCTAAGGGGGGGAGATTGTAACGACTCCGAACTTAAACATAATTATAAAACAATTAATAAATAATTTTGGGCTACCCATAAAAATGGGCCAGTAAACCTTACCCGGAATAATAATTCGGCCCAAGAATTAGTTAGGTGGGCCGGATATAATTAATGGGCCTTGGATAGATACCACTAATTCATAGCCCATATATATAAAAGAGACTTAATCCATATTTAGGGATTATTAGAAAGATAGAAGGAGTGGGCCAAGTCCAAGTATTATTATTATGGGATAGTGTAAAAGCCCAAATTCTATGGAGAAGGAAGCGGCCCAGCCGTAAACTCCACTCCACTTTTACTCACCATACTAGAACACTCAACCCCATTATCCATCTTCCACCTAAGCATGCCTAAGCTAGACTTCATAATTACATGCATGAACTATGCATGTCTATAAGATCCTCTTGGGCACATGAATTGAGAACAATCTTTAGAAACCATCGGCCACCTCAAAACCTTTAACCCTTCAACTACTTCAAGCTATGCATGCAAAGATGATTCTTGCATTCAAAAATCGATCGACCCCTTAGCTCCTTTTATCCAAGATTCAATCTATTATATACACTCCCTTTAAAGATAGTTTAGAAATAATAAACCAAACCAAGAAGACTACGGCTGTTAAGAAAGCCGAAGTAAAGTAACATCCGGGTAAGTATTTTTATCCACTCTTAGGAACCGAGCGCCAAGCTGTGATGGCCAGCTTTAGATAGAATAAACGCCTAAGCTGTAACGGCCAGCTATATAATTATCTTTCTTGTTATAATATGATTTGTTATTAAACAGGAACTCGAAGGAACTAGCATATCTACGGCTTGCGAAACACCACAATCGGAAGTAACTAATGTGAGTGTGTGTACCCCGTTTTGGTTATAATCTTTTGGGGTAAATGCATGTTGGTCAAATATAAAGATTTGTCTTGTGTCATAGTCATGGTCATGAAAAACTATAGAATTCGATCGTATAGAAACTACAAGAATGGATCCATTTGGTATTACTCGAATGTATTCCGACCAACAAGAGGTTCGGACCACGACATATGTCAACATGTCCCCTCGATATACATTCCACCTTAGAAAAGATCGAACCATAAGAAGTCTTGCATGTTTATAAATGAGTAACCGGTTATGTTTTGAACGATTTGCATGTGTTTTATGATTAACCGGTTAAACTGGCACCACTCACTAGCCTTGCTAACGTATTTTCAACATGTGTTTCAGGTTGATGAATGAATGGAAAAACCCGAGCTCTAAGTAGGCTAAAATCGAGTCGATGCAAAGTTAATAAATAACCGGCCCAGTGGGCCGGATTGCGTCCAAAAACCGGCTACGGCCCATTAGTGTTAAAAGATGTCGGTTTGTCTTGAACAATGTTATGTATGGAATGGTTGTTTGTAATATAATGATACTGTTTTCTTAAATATAAATGATGGAATTAAGTATAGATTATTGTCTTGATTACCAATCCGTAATGACTCGGTAAAAATCGGGTCGTTACATCTTCCCCGCATCGATGACTTATTTGACCAGCTTCAGGGTTCTAGTTTCTATTCGAAGATTGATTTGAGGTCGGGGTACCATCAGTTGAGGGTTCAAGAAGCTGACATTCCGAAGACCGCCTTTCGAACTCGCTATGGCCATTTTGAATTCCTGGTCATGCCTTTTGGTCTCACCAACGCACCTGCCATCTTTATGGATCTGATGAACCGTGTTTGTAAACCTATCTTGATAAGTTCGTGATTGTCTTCATTGATGATATTCTAGTCTATTCTAAGAACGAGGTGGACCACCAGGAACACCTACGTCTTGTTTTGGAACTTCTGAGGCGGGAACAGCTGTACGCCAAGTTTTCTAAGTGTAGCTTCTGGTTGCGTGAAGTTCAATTCCTTGGTCATGTTGTTAATGAGAAAGGAATTCACGTCGACCCAGCAAAGATTGAGGCCATTAAAGACTGGGAAGCACCAAAGACGCCATCTGAGGTGCGGCAATTCCTAGGCCTTGCAGGCTATTACCGTCGTTTTATTGAGGGATTTTCGAAGATCGCTCAACCCCTCACCTCGCTTACCCAGAAGGACAGGAAATTCGACTGGGGTGATTTGCAGGAGTCAGCCTTCCAGATGTTAAAGGCTAAACTCTGTTCTGCTCCTATCTTGTCCTTGCCTGAGGGCACGGACGATTTTGTGGTTTATTGTGACGCTTCTATCCGGGGTCTTGGTTGTGTACTGATGCAGCGCGAGAAGGTCATCGCCTATGCTTCTCGTCAGCTCAAAGTTCATGAGAAAAACTACCCCACCCATGATCTGGAATTGGGTGCGGTGGTCTTTGCCTTAAAGATTTGGAGGCATTACTTGTACGGTACCAAATGCACTATTTACACCGATCACAAGAGCCTCCAGCATATCTTTGATCAGAAGGTGTTGAATATAAGACAGCGTCGTTGGGTCGAGCTTCTTAATGACTACGAGTGCGCTATCAAATACCATCCTGGCAAGGCGAATGTGGTCGCAGACGCCTTGAGCAGGAAGGAAACGGCTAAACCTCGTCGCGTTCGAGCTCTTCAGCTCACTATCCATTCCGGCTTACCTGATCGAATCCGTTCAGCGCAGCAAGAAGCCTTGAAGGAGAAAACCTTAAGGCTGAAACCATGCATGGTGCTGATAGCCACCTTGAACTCAGATCCGATGGGTTACACTATTTCGCTGAACGTATTTGGGTTCCTTTATTTGGGGGCTTGCGGGAGCTCGTTCTTGATGAAGCTCACAAGTCCCGGTACTCTATTCACCCTGGCTCCGATAAGATGTATCAAGACCTAAAGATACTTTATTGGTGGCCGAACATGAGGGCGGACGTGGCTTCGTACGTGAGCAAGTGCTTGACCTGTGCCAAGGTCAAGGTCGAATATCAAAAGCCATCCGGCCTTCTGCAACAGCCTGAAATCCCCGAGTGGAAGTGGGAGCGGATTACGATGGACTTTGTGACCAAACTCCCGAAATCGCCCAGTGGTTGCGACATGATCTGGGTAATTGTCGATAGGTTGACAAAGTCTGCGCACTTCCTCGCTATCAAAGAGACCGATGGTCTCGAGCGCCTGGCACGATTATATCTCAAGGAAGTGGTCTCTCGGCACGGGGTGCCTGTCTCTATTATTTCTGATCGTGATCCTCGGTTCGCCTCTAACTTCTGGAAGTCTTTGCATAAGGCTCTGGGTACTCAGTTAGACATGAGCACAGCGTATCATCCGCAAACTGACGGTCAAAGTGAGCGGACAATCCAAACGCTAGAAGACATGCTTCGGCATGTGTGATCGATTTTGGCAAGGGGTGGGAGAGTCATTTACCGTTGGTGGAATTCTCCTACAACAACAGTTACCATTCTAGCATCAAGGCAGCTCCGTTCGAGGCTCTTTACGGGCGGAAATGCCGGTCTCCTCTTTGTTGGGCCGAGTGGGTGAGAGTCAACTCACCGGCCCGGAACTTGTGTACGAGACTTCCGAAAAGATCGTACAAATCCGTAACCGCATGGCAGCAGCTCGGGATCGTCAAAAGAGCTATGCCGATCGTCGTCGCAAGCCTTTGGAGTTTGAGGTTGGCGACAGAGTTTTATTGAAGGTATCTCCGTGGAAGGGCGTTATACGTTTTGGGAAGCGGGGCAATTGAATCCTCGGTATGTAGGACCGTTCGCAATCCTGGAACGGATTGGACCGGTAGCATACAGGCTTGATCTGCCGGCTGAGCTCAGTAATGTTCATAATGTCTTCCATGTTTCTAATCTGAAGAAGTGTCTGGCGGATGAATCTTTGGTTGTTTCCTCTCGAAGAGATCAAGGTGGATGATCGTCTACGTATCGTGGAGGAACCGGTTTGAAATTCTTGACTATAAAATCCGTAGCCTTCGCGGAGTAAAATCCGCATTGTTAAAGTCCGTTGGAACTCTAATCGTGGACCGGAGTTCACGTGGGAACGGGAAGATCAAATGAAGGCTAAGTATCCCCATTTATTTCCTAAGCGCGCGTTCGAATCAAGACATGTCTCTGCTGAAGCTGAATGAATCTCGGGTCGAGATTCCTTTCAACGGGGGGATGATGTGGCAACCGGAAAATTTTTCTTCTCTTTCGTCTCTTCCTTTTTGGCCTTGGGCAATTTTCGGGACGAAAATTCTTTCAACAGGGGGATGATGTGACACCGGCAAACTCAGGTTAGTAACGTTGACTAAACTAGTAAGTCTACCTTAGCAAGTCATGCATATTACGTCCTTAACGGGTCAGTCGAGTCGGTATGATGATTCTGGAATCATCGGGAGTCGTTATGATGATCCGCGGGGTCATCGGGAGTCGGTCCATAACTATGGGTACAAGGATCGGCGATTCGTGGAATCGCCGGGTCTAACGCACACACGAGTCTCGAGTCCCGGGAATTGGTGAACGGATGTAAACGTGTTGGATATCATGCATTATATGTTTGGAATCATTATGTGACTTATCGGTATGTGAATACGTGTTTAAATATGTTAAAATAGTGTTTAACGCGCCAAAAACTCATTCCAGCACCTTATAGGCGATTAGGAGCCTGGGGGGACTCCTAATCGCGTGAACAGTACACGAGTACAAAGGGAATGGGGCGAGTAGGTGGCCAATCGCGTGAATAGTGGCGATTAGGGCCCCTACTCGCGAGTAGGTGGCTAATCGCGTGAGCATAGAGGCGATTAGGCCCCTACTCGCCTGATCTGGGTCCCTAATCGCGTATACAGCAGGGCTCGGGTCAAAACACCTATAAATAGGACCCTTAACTCCCCAAACACCTCTAGAACAACCCTAGCTGCTCCCAAGTCGCCCACACACCTTAAAACACCTCTGGAACTCTTTTTGCTACAAAAATCACCATCCCCAAGCTTACACACCTTCCTTTAGCAAAATCCAAGGTGTGTTCTTCATCCCTAACCTTTGTAAAGTTGTTATTTTGAGTTCCCCAAAGTTCCAGGCCTTGTTTTACAAATGTGTCTTTAAAAACCTTTCAAAAGAGTCTTAAACCAAGTTTACACCTTAATGCTTGTTATATGTGAAGTTTATATGCATATGTTGGTCTTATTGGTGATTTTAACATGAATGTTTTCAAGATATGATTGTACTTCTGTTATGTAGAGGTCATTAGGAAGGTTGTCTTAGAATCTTAGCCATTATTGTGGTGTTTTGAAGAAAATGCATATTTTGACCCATTTGTATGTTCTTGAGGATTTAGGATGATTATGGTATGATTGTTGATGCAATGTTGTTAGGATTCATGCTAGGAAGATGTTAAATCAGAGGTTTGATGATTTACATGTTTGTAAAGTTTGAAATCTGATTGTTTCCATTTAAGGAAAGATAAGGTTGGTAGAAGAAACCTAGTACTTTGCCATTTTAGGAAATAATTGCATAGAACATGCTAGATCAGTGATATGTTGGGGGTTTTTGCTTGAAATGGGTTGGTAAATGATTTAGGTTTGATATTGGGTGTTGTTGCATGTTTCGGATCTGATTTGGAGGGTTTAAACGCGCGAAAACTCGTTGTACAGCAGCTGCAGGCGATTAGGCATCCTAATCGCCTGAGCTGGGGGCGATTATGCAGCATTAAGGGGCGATTGGGACCCTACTCGCCTATACATCAGGCGATTAGGCCCCTAATCGCCTATAGGCTAATGCCTACTCGCGTGTAACCTTCCTAATCGCATGTACTGCTGTCGTGAACGCGTTTTGACATCCCGGAACACGATTTGACACCTAGGAACATGTTAGGAACCCCGGGATACACCCAATGACTTAGTAAGACGTGTTCGGACCTGTTTATGCGTTAATTGGACATTATGCTAGACTAGGTGAATTGTTGCGCGTGCTAAGTGTTTTAATTGCATATGTTGCATGATGTCTTGCATTTATCTAACACGTGGGATGTCGGGTCACCAATGGGATGTCGGGTCTTGTCTGGCACGGTCGGTTTAACAGTTAAAGGTGTTTTCAAACGTTTATGGTCACGGTCTGGACATTCGGGGACTAGTTAGCCTGCGGGTTATTAGTCCGATACTTATACGCATCTTATGATAGGTCGCCGCTATCTGGGGCTATCATAACATAATCATTTAACTATTTTCAAGTAACGCAAACCAAGGTGAGTTTCACAGCCCCACTTTTACTGTTTTGCTTTTTGGGGGAGAAACATGCTTTGTACGAACTATTTAAAGGTCATGTTATACTATGGGCACTTTATGTTACTGTACGGCTTTTATGGAAAGTCCCAGGGGGAAACCATGAATGTGCTGGCATGCACAACGAGGGAAATGTGGATAGATCTATTGGGCCTCACAAACCCCACTCGACGGCGGGGCCGGCGGGTGCATATTGTCTCTACCTATCGGGTTACCGAGGCATCGGTAGCCCAGTCAATCTGGGCTGGTATCAACTTTTGGACACGTTTAGTAATGGGTTCCCAACCGTAGTAGTAAAAACACTTAACGTCTAGCTAACGTTCTCATGACATAGTATTAACGGGAATGATCTTTGTAAAACTTGTGACAATACTTTATAAAAGAAAACCTGTGAACTCACCAGCATTATATGTTGACATTTTGGCATGTTTTCTCAGGTCGCTAAGGTAGCGGTAATCGGACTAGGCGCACGAGGTCATGCACGGCGTCTATTATTTTGAAACATATTAAACAATGTCTTTGTAAACAATGATATGTCTTTTGGTTGTAAACAAGAATGCTTCCGCTGCTGGTTTACAGCTCAAAGCATGATATTTTGGTTTTAAATATAATTATGAATGCATGTTTGGTGTATGTTTATTGTGATCGTTGACTGAGATCCTGGTGTGTCACGCGCCTCGCGGTAAAACCCCGCACGTGGAATTTGAGGGTGTGACATTTAGTGCAGCATTTCAGCTGTGTTTTGGCCGCACCTTTGTGCAACATTTTAGCAGTGTTTCGCTGCACTTTTGTGCAATGTTTCAGCCACGTTTTAGCGTCTTTTCGCTGCACTTTTGTGCAGCGTTTTAGCAGTGTTTTGGCTGCACTTTTGTGCAGCGTTTCAACCACAGTTCAGCAGCGTTTCGCTGCATTTTCGCGCAACGTTTTAGTAGAGTTTGGCTGCACTTTTGTGCAACATTTCAGCCACGATTCAGCAGCGTTTCACTGCACTTTCGTGCAGCGTTTTAGTAGAGTTTGGCTGCACTTTTGTGCAGCGTTTTAGCCACGATTTAGCAGCGTTTTAGCAGTGTTTCTACATAGTGTTTGTAAATCTTAGGGCGTAAGAAATACTTACCTTGCAACCGTTCTTGCTTCATGCTTGACTTGTCTCTGTTTGACCCGTTCACCCCCTAGGCCGCATACCATGGTGTGGTTTAGACCTTAGATGATTCTATTTTGTGTAATGCATGAAGAACCCCTTTGATTTTTGGCTTTGATTGAGCTTATTCTTGTGTTTTTGGGTTTTGTATGTAACACCCAACCGATGGCGGAAACATCGGGATGTCACGTATTGATGATTGTTCAGTAGCTCATGGTAAATAATAATTCTCATTATATGATTTAAATAAATTATATACAATTGTTCTACAAGAATTCATACATCAAATTGAATAAAACTATGCACACATCTTCAAGCATTAACTCAAATCTTCAAGCAAGTAGAACCTGAAACATGTTAAGTTGAAAATATTTTGGGTCAACAAAAGTTGGTGAGAATTACATAGGTTTTGATAATCGAATAAAATTGTTGTGCAATTCATGTGTCATGGCAATCTAGTCCATATGTGAAAACATACTAGAAGTAAATCGAGTGCATAATCAACCATTGTGACTGTTGTATTGTGGTACATCCCATACGCTCATGGTTCACTCGTTTATATTGCAGTAACAAACACCCACGCTACCTTTGTAGGAGGTACGTATCCGGGTGGGATTGTCAGTCCAATAGATCTATCAATGTATACCGTCGGCTGATAAATGTTTATGCTAGAATTGTGCTTACCCTAGTTATGTTCAAGACATAATGCAACATAGAAACACACATAGACACATTGATGATTGAATTGCATAAATAATGTTGTAACATGTTTCACCCCAAAAATGGTGATAAATAGAAAAGGGGCTATGTAAAACTCACCTTGATCGCGATGATGTTGTTGCAAAATATCAATGAACTATGCTTGTATCCTAATTAAATTAGAACAGTGATTAAGGGTCTATAAAAAATCATTTGTTTTTATTTGTAGTGTTCTTGTGATGTATATTATTATAAATATACATTCAACTTTCATTGTTAACCAACCATAAAAATATGAACTTCACGATGTATTGTTTCAAGAAATAGGTGCCGTCATTTTATCTAAAAACTTTCATGATCAATTGCGATATTAAGGTACGTACTAGTATTAAATTGTATTTTTTTTTATGAAGGGTTGTTACTAAAATATTAAACTAAAGCTGGTGTTTTTTTTTTAATTTGAAGAACAATCTGTACATAAAGCATTTGGGCAATAAAGGTTTGCGTTGATCACATGACTAAAATTAATCGTTGGTTGGCCAAGTTCTATTTTCTAGAAATGGACTTACTCATAAGTTCATCTCTTAAACCATATAACCAACCCCAAATTTCATAGCATAAATTCAAGTTAAATGCTTACAGTAGTCCGATAAAAAAAACATGGAGCTTTATTCGAGTTGTGAGGTCAAGCAGATTGTATACGGTTGTTGCCTGGATTGAAGCTCGATTCGATGTCGTCGATTTGGCCAGCAAACTTGAAGCGACGACAACGCTTATGGTCGCGAAGGTTATCGGCAACACAGCGGCAATGTGCAGCGGTTGCTCGATGGTACGAGAGTGGGGGTTTTTCAGTTGGGATGGTCGTGTCATACCAGTGAACAATATGGTTGCAACCTTGTCGAGGTTCAAAGACCCGTTTTGGTAGCTGTAGGAGACATGAGGGCCGTGGTTTGTGTTGTTAGTTGGGTCCGGAATCATAAAAAAAAAGCATCCATTTATAATGTTGGCATGCGATTTTAGATTATGGAAACCAAGGATTTTGGGTACAAATTTGCAGTCGGAAAGGAAAGAATTTAAATGCGTTTAAGACGAGGTCTTGATTGGGTGAGTCAAATTGCTAAAGGACATAAATGTTTTCGAACTCAATTAATCCATAAATTGCTCGGCAAGGATGGAATGACTCATTTGGGTCATAGACTTCTCAATCATTGAATTGGGATATAATTTTCTTGTTTTAAATTGAATGATAATATAGATATATTGTTATAGATAAGTGAATCAACGGATGATTATTGTTATTATCGAATAATAATTATTATGATAATATTAATTAGATAAATGTTTGGTAAGCGATGTTAGTGTTGATCGCTTATACGATGTTTTACGATCCAACAAAATAAATCAGTTTGTTTATCAATCTAACGTTCTAGGATCATCAAGTATTACAAATATTGGTAATTCAACTTTGGGTAGGATTATTGTTTAGGCGATCAAATTTTGGACAACAGTTAAATTTGGTCCCCAAAGTATTAAATTGCTTCATTGGAAAATAATTAGTAATAACAATAAAATTTTTGCGAATGTTATAGTCTCCCCTACTTTTAGGAACTTCGTCCCGAAGTTAAAGGAAAAACACCAGGTTTACAATTGGTCAACTACCGAAAACCTTGGTAAAATTTCACACTACCTTAACGTACCTGTAAATTCATGATTACGTTCCGGACCGTAATTACCAATTTACCTTACATTAGGGTTTTGCGTCCTTTTTATGACTTTACCGATTGTTGAGCAGATCTGATAGTCCCCTCCAGTCGTTGAGCAGGTGGTAGGGCCTCTCCCGACTGTTGGAAAGACATGATGACCTCTACCAATCGTTAAGTAGGTTGTTTGGTAGTCAACTAATTGTTGTACAAGTAAGCAAGTATGATTATAGATATAGCAATTAATTCACATTCAAACAAGCATGCACTCAGATGTTATGATAATACTTGATTTTATTACTTGGATTATAAAGTGTCAATACATAGAATTAAAAAGTTGACATCATTCAAATGGTGAGGTTTGTTGTTAAGTAGCTGGAGGGTCTCTAGCGGGGTTATTTGGAGCATCAAGAGCGTTTGTTGCAGGGATTCGACAAGCATCCGCAAGATGCCCAAACCTTTGACAGTTGGTGCACTGTCGGCAGGGAACTTGGGTTGGGTGGTGATACTGGCAGGTATCACACTTAGGTTTGTTCCCGTTGTATCGTTTCTTGTTGGGTGGGGCAGTGGTGTCTATTGCAAAATTCCTGACCTTGCACTTTCCGTTGGTTGAGGCCTCGGTTTTGATATCAACGGCAGGTTGGGGAGTATCCTTTTTCTTTTCCCCTTTACGAGTCAGGGTTCCTGCCTTCACATGGTTATCTGTTAGGGTGGCAGCCAAACGCTTTGCTTCCTCCAAAGTAGCAGGGTTCCTTCCCCACACCGTGTCTTGAATCTGCATCGGTAAGCCACCAATGTATTTTTCGATTGCAATAGGCAAGGGTGTGACCTTGTGTGGTAGCAGTAGACTAAGTTCGTGAAAACGAGTGTTGTAAGCAAGGTTTTCTCCACTATCTTGAGCAAGATCATGAAACTCATCTTCTAGCTTCTTGATTTCATTACGAGGGCAGAACTCTGCCTTCATAATGTCTTTAGCTTGATCCCAAGTTAAGGCTAGTGCAGCTTCAGCTCCGCGAATGCGTTTTTCTTCATTCCACCAAGTGAGTGCTCGTTTGTGAAGAACACTCATGGCATAACGGACTTTAAAGTTGTCGGGGCATTCACTGTTGATGAAGGTATTCTCAATACCCTCAAACCATTGTAGGAGTCCTGTAGCTCCTTCTTCTCCACTGAACTTTGGGGGATTACAGGAATTAAAGTGCTTGAGAGTGCAGGCTGGGAGACCATTCCCATTCCCGTTGTGGTTTCCGTTTCCATTCCCGTTGCCGTTACCGTTCCCGTTGCCGTTCAACTGGATGACTTGAGCTAGTAAGTTGGGAACCAGAGTTGCGATTTGCTGCGCCATTTGTTGAGAAATGATTGCAGCCAGTTGGGCATCGACACCATTGTTGTTGTTGTTGTTGTTGTGGTTAGTGTCGTGGTTATGGTTGTGATTGCTACTTCCTTCATCATGATTGTTACCACTGTTAAGACGAGCACTGCGACGTGGAGGCATGATCTGTAAGAGACACAGTGAAATGAATGAGATTATATAAGGAGTGTAATCATTTATTCATTAATTAAAACGAATAAACGAAAACGTTGACTTATCAAAGATTCTAAATTCTAATAACATATGAAGACATGCTTTAGCCTATAAGTGAACACTCATCCCGAGAATTCCCAGGTAGGCATCCGGGTCCCTCGTCTGATTGGGATATATGCGCAATGCCAGCCTAGACAGAAGACTCAGAATACAGGCGTTCACCCTTCCAGATTGCACGTGTTCGTTATTAAAATCTAGAACTTCGACGAGATTTCAAGGTGGTTCAGGTTAAACCTGAGGATTTTGTCTTATTAGTCTAAAAGTAGATCCAGTGATGGAGAGCAACCTTCTTGTAGGGGTTAAAGTAGGGATAAGAAGTAGGAGGGAGATAGAGAATAGCAAGTAAAAGAAGCAATTACTGGTTAAATCATATGGTTATAGACTAGATTATTTTTCTAATAACCTAATTCCCTATAACCATGGCTCTGATACCAATCTGTAACACCCCAACCGATGGCGGAAACATCGGGATGTCACGTATTGATGATTGTTTAGTAGCTCATGGTAAATAATAATTCTCATTATATGATTTAAATAAATTATATACAATTATTCTACAAGAATTCATACATCAAATTGAATAAAACTATGCACACATCTTCAAGCATTAACTCAAATCTTCAAGCAAGTAGAACCTGAAACATGTTAAGTTGAAAATATTTTGGGTCAACAAAAGTTGGTGAGAATTACATAGGTTTTGATAATCGAATAAAATTGTTGTGCAATTCATGTGTCATGGCAATCTAGTCCATATGTGAAAACATACTAGAAGTAAATCGAGTGCATAATCAACCATTGTGACTGTTGTATTGTGGTACATCCCATACGCTCATGGTTCACTCGTTTATATTGCAGTAACAAACACCCACGCTACCTTTGTAGGAGGTACGTATCCGGGTGGGATTGTCAGTCCAATAGATCTATCAATGTATACCGTCGGCTGATAAATGTTTATGCTAGAATTGTGCTTACCCTAGTCATGTTCAAGACATAATGCAACATAGAAACACACATAGACACATTGATGATTGAATTGCATAAATAATGTTGTAACATGTTTCACCCCAAAAATGGTGATAAATAGAAAAGGGGCTATGTAAAACTCACCTTGATCGCGATGATGTTGTTGCAAAATATCAATGAACTATGCTTGTATCCTAATTAAATTAGAACAGTGATTAAGGGTCTATAAAAAATCATTTGTTTTTATTTGTAGTGTTCTTGTGATGTATATTATTATAAATATACATTCAACTTTCATTGTTAACCAACCATAAAAATATGAACTTCACGATGTATTGTTTCAAGAAATAGGTGCCGTCATTTTATCTAAAAACTTTCATGATCAATTGCGATATTAAGGTACGTACTAGTATTAAATTGTATTTTTTTTATGAAGGGTTGTTACTAAAATATTAAACTAAAGCTGGTGTTTTTTTTTTAATTTGAAGAACAATCTGTACATAAAGCATTTGGGCAATAAAGGTTTGCGTTGATCACATGACTAAAATTAATCGTTGGTTGGCCAAGTTCTATTTTCTAGAAATGGACTTACTCATAAGTTCATCTCTTAAACCATATAACCAACCCCAAATTTCATAGCATCTCTTAAGCGACGACAACGCTTATGGTCGCGAAGGTTATCGGCAACACAGCGGCAATGTGCAGCGGTTGCTCGATGGTACGAGAGTGGAGGTTTTTCAGTTGGGATGGTCGTGTCATACCAGTGAACAATATGGTTGCAACCTTGTCGAGGTTCAAAGACCCGTTTTGGTAGCTGTAGGAGACATGAGGGCCGTGGTTTGTGTTGTTAGTTGGGTCCGGAATAATAATAAAAAAGCATCCATTTATAATGTTGGCATGCGATTTTAGATTATGGAAACCAAGGATTTTGGGTACAAATTTGCAGTCGGAAAGGAAAGAATTTAAATGCGTTTAAGACGAGGGTCTTGATTGGGTGAGTCAAATTGCTAAAGGACATAAATGTTTTCGAACTCAATTAATCCGTAAATTGCTCGGCAAGGATGGAATGACTCATTTGGGTCATAGACTTCTCAATCATTGAATTGGGATATAATTTTCTTGTTTTAATTGAATGATAATATAGATATATTGTTATAGATAAGTGAATCAACGGATGATTATTGTTATTATCGAATAATAATTATTATGATAATATTAATTAGATAAATGTTTGGTAAGCGATGTTAGTGTTGATCGCTTATACGATGTTTTACGATCCAACAAAATAAATCAGTTTGTTTATCAATCTAACGTTCTAGGATCATCAAGTATTATAAATATTGGTAATTCAACTTTGGGTAGGATTATTGTTTAGGCGATCAAATTTTGGACAACAGTTAAATTTGGTCCCCAAAGTATTAAATTGCTTCATTGGAAAATAATTAGTAATAACAATAAAATTTTTGCGAATGTTATATTGTAGGTGAAGGAGATGAGTTTCTTGATGTGTTTTTCGATCAACACACACAAGTGCGTATGTTTTGCGTGTTTTATTTTCATTAATAAAACTAACTTTATCATATTACCAACTATGGTCCCTCAAGTTCCATTTCCATGTTTATTAGATCAAATGACTAACTAGGATAGTCTCTTGTATCGGGTTTTAGCCCAATTTAGATAATAAAAACTAACGGGGTTGCATTCCTATTATAACACAAGTCCCCGTTTTATTTGCTGAAAGAGCGCTCGCCCTTTCAATTAATTCGTTTTGGTGTTTGTTAATCATGCCAAATGGCATAATAAGCAAAACTGATTTTCGGACTGTTACAAAAAGCCAAACCTCAGGGACGAAAATGACATTTAACTCTTATTAAAATGGAGGTTAATGGATGATATCAAATAAGGAACTAAATAAATAAGGCATTGCTTGAAGCCTAAGCTCAGCCTGAGGAGTAAGTACTTGGTTATATAGAGATTAATATGTTACCCGGAACTAGAGCTTCACAGATAAACAAGTCACTCAGAGGCCAAGCTTAGATCTTCGAAGACCAATGATTTTGGTCTGGGATACGTAATTACGCATGTCATATATGTTACTAAACCATTACAATAAAAGCTACCATGTTTGAAAATTTTCATACGGATACATATCGATTTTGTGTATTTGGTCTCAAAAACGTTTTGGGCCAGCCAAAACCAGGCTTACGATTTTAGTTTGGTCAAGAATAGGTTGTCAAAAAGTATACTTATGTTAAGATTTGTGGTGGCGAGTCTTCTTTTATACCATGGGTACATAAACATCATGACTCAAGTTGAACCCTATCAACCATGCACCTAATGGGTTGATCGGATTCATGATAAATTCAATTATAGATGACGTAGATTTGTAGAACCATTCCTAGTTAAGATCGATCATGAGAATCTCATTTTGGTTTCATAAACAAATTTAGGTTGAATTAAGCAGCTTACATTAAAGATGAGATGCCTATAACACCAATCACTCATTTTATTTTGAACGGCTTGAACTACACTAAATCCGCATTCGGCGGAACTCGGACCCTTGACCTTAAGTAGAGTAATACCTTACTCGGTAACTCCTATGGTTTTGTCAATTGGACCCAATGTAACAACTCAAGCACCGTACCCGATATTATCTGCTTTGGTAGCTGGCATGCCCTCAGGCGCTCGCCCCTTACGGGTTTAAAACACGTCTGATAGGGAAGGTATACATCCTCATATGAGGAAGCTTTTGTTCCCCGTCACAACCGATGTGAGATGTTACACCCAACACCCCACCCACTACTCTACTAGACGCTCATTTACATTTATCAAATAGTAGAACCAGGAAACACATGAAAGTTTATATAGGGGAGGGATTTTTTGAGAAGAGATTTAAAATTGAGAATAAAAAGAAGAAATCTTAACCCTTCATTCATTAGATCAAAGGTAACAGAAGATTGTGGCATTTTTGTAATTAGTTAAACATTTTTATGTCTAGTTTTTAATAAGAAAGGTAGTTTAAAGATTTTAGTGTATTAAATAATCAATAATATAACAGTTACACATACATTTATTTAATGATAACCCAATTATTAAGCTTAGAGTAAATTCCTTTTTGAGTCCCTGAGTTTTCTTGATTTTAACTACTTGAGTCCAACATTTTCATTTTTAACATTCTGAGTGCTTGTGTTTTATTTTTGTTATGGTTTGAGTCCAATTTTCTAACTCTGTTAGATTTTTTCTGTTAATATTTATGAAATGACCAAAATACCCCTACCATTAAAAATAAATAATTATTAAATATTTTACTTTATTATATTATAATAAATATATACATCTGCATACTTCTCTCTCTCTCTCTCTCACTTCTCTCTCTTTCTGTCTCTCTCTCACTCTCTCTCTCTCTTCTCTCTCTCACTTCTCTCTCTCTCTTCTCTCTCTTTCTATCTCTCTCTCTCTCTCTCTGCTCGATTTCCTTTCTTTCTCCCTCTATCGATCTCTATTCCTCTCTCTCTCTATAATAATGATGAAGCAAGGGTTGGAGTGAGGGTGGGGTTGAGGGTTCGGCCGCCGGAGCCTTCGCCAGGGGAGGAGGAGGAGACCTCCGGTCTCTTTCTCTCTCTAGTCCTCTCTCTCTCTTCAAACAAAAATCAATAGGAAGCAAAGGATTGGGTTTACCTTGCACTTGGATCTGACCCGATTGGAATCCTTTGCTTGATGACGGGTCGGGTAACAAAAGATAGGCCGAAGGGGCAGATTGACGAAGGTGGAGGTTGTTGTGGTGGTCGGTGATGGTGGTTTTGGTGGGTTGCAGGTGGAGGTTGTTGTAGTGGGTTGCAGGTGGAGGTGGCCGGTTGGGGGTTCGACGATTCACCACAGAAACAGAGGAACAAGATGGTCCGATGGTGGGTATCGAGTGGTTCGGTGATGAAGGGTTATCGGGTAGGAGGACTTACCGGAGAGGAGAAAAGTCGGCGCCAGTGATGGGTGTGTCTGGTCGCCTGACCGGTGACCTTGGTTTCTTGGCTGCCATCGAAGTGTGTGTGTCTGTGTTCTTATGAGTTACAGAGAATAAAGAGGGAGGAGGGAGGCCTTTTATAGGTGAATTAAATTGAGGGTGTTTGGTAGCTCAGGTGACGGAGACGAGGAACAGATCTGGAATGAGTGATTGTCCAGTGGCGGTGATGGTGGTGCAGCGGTGGTGGTGGTTTGAAGGTTGAACAACAGATATGGATTTGGGGGTTATGGTTCCATTATATTATATTTTATTTATGCATTAAAGACTTGTACGTTATACCTTATGCATTACAGAGTTGTACCTCTGTGTAAAATGACTGAGATGCCCTTATAGTTAACTGACTTGGTTAACGACGTTAGAAAATTGGACTCAAACCATAACAAAAATAAAACACAAGCACTCAGAATGTTAAAAATGAAAATGTTGGACTCAAGTAGTTAAAATCAAGAAAACTCAGGGACTCAAAAAGGAATTTACTCTTAAGCTTATTAAATGGTTGTCATTAAAAAGAACTATATAATACCAACGAGGTTTAAAAGTACATTGCTATTGTGTGTGAGGCATTATTATATGTGTGTAGGGTGCAATTATGTGTATGTAGGGTTGTAGTTTACAGATTCCTACACAATTGCAATGCTATTGTCTTTGTGTAGGATTGCAATGTCAAATCTCTTCAGTTGTTTATGTGTAGGGTCCAAACAACATGTGTAGGTTGATCAACAATAAGTGTGTAGGTATCCAAGTGATATGTGTAGGGTATCGAAAATCTACTTACAACGTAGATATGAAATAGGAGATGTATAATTTTTTTAATTGTTGATTTAATGGTGATGAAACCAAATTGATACTCTAGTTTGATATTTGGGTTGTCTTAAATAAGTATGTGTTATTACATTCTCATTAACTTATTTGGTTTGATACTTGAAAATCAAAGAACATGGATGGTAATTTATCATTTATTCATAATATTTAACAATTAGATATTCAGTATCAATTTTCAACTACCTAAAGGCTAAAGATGTTAAACGTAGCGTGCCAAATCTTTAAAATATCGTACTTGCTTGGTTTGTGTTTGAGCACACAGGGGGTGTTTGGGATTGATTATTCAAAACAGATTATGTGTTTTGGAAAAGCAGGGGTGGAGCTGCTTATAGATTATTGCGTTTTGGCAGCCTAAAAAACTGATTATCTGCGTTTTCAGAACGCAACCCCAAACACTAAAAACTGATTATCTGCGTTTTCAAAACGCAATAATCTAAAAATCAAATTCAAAACGCAATCCCAAACACCCTCATAGTCGGGGGAGCAGTTAGCCACTCTCTTGTATGAGTCCACGACACAACAAGTAACCCTCGAGCAACTGGTTGTGCTACACAAGCCCTCGAAAGATGACCCCGTGACATAACTATTTTGAAATGAATAATTTACCCCTTAGACTATGTGTGTGATTCAAGGTGAGCACAAATATTATCCTATCATTACACGCCACCTGGACGCTGACATGACAATAGATAAAACTTGAGCTCACTCACTTGACCCTGTTGTGACTCAAGGTGAGCAATGATTGAAATTAGCCAACGGTCGAAAATAGCCAACAATCAAATGTTTCCTTGCAAGCTCACAAGATCAGGGTCGCGAGCTCGCACCTGCTCGCTCGCACCTGCTCGCTCGCACCATTGTTCATGTGTAGTTGTTGTGGTGCCCGCGAGCCACGTGGCTCGTGAGCTCGCAGCCCACAAAAAATAGTCTTAGTTAAAACAATAACACCATGCCCGACAACCGATCACTTGTTTTAAACACAATCAGAAGCTCTGGAGAACCAACAAGAACAAGAACAGAGGCTTGCATCTCTGATCCAAAGATGTCCAAACATGCGAGTCCTTCACCAAATCCACTCCCACATCCTAACTCAACCCTTACCCATCTCCACCCTCTCTTTCTCTCTCTCCAAAATAATATTATTTTGTGCTCTCTCTCCTCTTGGCAACCTCCAATACGCTAAAAAACTACTCTTCCAAACACCATATCCCAACATTTTTCAATACAATTCCCTCATCAAAGCCTTTTCCCAATCACACATCCAATCTTTTTCCATCTTCAAAGCCTTGATTAACAGAGGACACCCAAAGTGTAACACATACACACTTGCATTTGTTTTGAAATCTTGCACGTTGTTTCCGGCGATTCTGGAAGGAACCCAGGTGCATTCACGTGTAATACGATCTGGGTTTTCGTTCAATTCGTTTTTGCAGTGTTCTTTAGTTAGTTTCTATGCGAAATGTGAGGAGATTGGGAATGCACGGAAGGTGTTTGATGAAATGTATGAGAGAAGTTTGGTTGTTTGGAGTGTGATGATTGATGGGTATGTTAAAGTGGGCTTGTTTAATGAAGGGTTGGGAGTGTTTGGGGATATGCAGAAGGCGGGTGTGGAGCCGGATGAGGTGGTGATGGCTAGTGTGGTTTCGGCTTGTGCTGGTTTGGGGGCGTTGGATGTTGGGAGGTGGGTGCATGCTTATGTTAAGAAGAGGGAGATTGTGATGGATGTGAAGCTTAGTACGGCGTTGATTAATATGTATGCGAAGTGCGGTTGTGTGGAGAAAGCGAAAGAAGTTTTTGATGAAATGGCGGTTAAAGATTCGAGAGCATGGAGCTCGATGATTGTCGGGTTCGCAGTTCATGGGCTTGCAGAGGACGCTTTAAGTGTGTTTGCTAGTATGGAAGAAGCTAAGGTATTGTAAACGGGCCGGATTAGGATTGGTTAATAGGTTATAGCGTTTAGCGTGTATCTGTTTTTGGTCCATTCGACACGTTTCCTTTTGGCCCATTAATAAGTACATGAGTGGAAACTGACACCGACATGTCTAGTTTTTATTAACGATGGTTGAAATCTTGTTTCAGGTGAAACCGAATCATGTAGCATACCTTGGTGTGTTACAAGCATGTGCCCATGGTCAGTTAGTCAACGAGGGTCAAAGACATTGGGTTAGCTTGCTTGAGTCTGGAATCCAACCATCAATAGAGCATTACAGTTGCATGGTTGATCTGTATTGCAGGGCCAACTTATTGCAAGAAGCTTACACGTTCATCAAAAACATGCCCGTTGACCCTGATCCGGTAATCTGGAGGACGTTTCTTGTAGCGTGCAAGAAAACCAAGAACTTGGAAAAAGGAGAATTAGTTGGTCAACGACTACTCGAGTTAGAACCATTTAATCCAGATAATTACGCCCTTTTATCGAGCTTCTACGCAGCTTGCTCACAGTGGTCTAAAATGGGCCATTTAAGGAAACAAATGAGAGATAACAGGCTCAAAACAGTACCAGGATGCAGCTCCATAGAAGTTGATGGAACCATACACGAGTTTGTGTTAGGGGACTGGTCTCACCCCGAGTCAAAGGAGATAAAGGAAGCATTGAGTGAAATATTAAGACGGGTTGAGTCATCAGGCCACAAACCAAATGTCACAGGTGTGCTTCATGATGTGGGTGATGAAGTAAAAGAGGAAGCTCTTTGTGAGCATAGTGAAAGATTAGCCATTGCATACGGGTTGCTGAAGACTCGAGCCCCAGTGGTGATTCGGGTAGTGAAGAACCTTCGAGTTTGCGATGATTGCCATGAAGTGACCAAGATTATTAGCAGGGTTTATGAGCGAGAAATCGTTGTTAGGGATAAAGTTCGGTTTCATAGATTTGTTGATGGAGCTTGTTCTTGCAAGGATATTTGGTGAAGAGAGTATTTGATGCTTGTTTCTATGATTAAACAAATAATTAGGACTAAAAGAAAAGAAAAAACTTGTTATAAATTAGCATGCTTTACATGATCCAAGTTGCTAAAGAAGCTAAGTAAGAAGATGAAGAAAATGCTGGCCCTAAGGATATGTAAACACATCCATATTTACAACCACAAATTCAACCCCTTCATCACATCTTTGTCAAAACAAAACAAAACCTCAATTAAGTACTTCAAGAAACTTCAATGAGTCAATCTAAAATCATCTTTTTTTTTTCTTTTTGATTTGGCAGTTATCTTGCCTCATTGGTCATATCCATTGATCCATTTTGGAACAATTTCAAGCTCAAATTATTGTATCTTTCTCTTGAATATTGTCGCGATGCTTTCCTCCAATCTGTTCCCGCCTTCATCATCGCTGTAAACTCCTCAAAGCTAATCTTGCCATCCTGCGATATTCAACCGATAGGTATTTCAATAGGATGGTGATAAAAGTGGCCAATTTAGGATTTTTAAAACTAATATGGCTAATAAAAATTAACCTTGTCTGTGTCGACATCATGAATGATGGCGGAAATGACTTCTTCGTTGTTGGCTTCATCATCTTCATCCGCTAAAGCTTCCCTTAGCTCATCAATCTCTATGTAGCCACTTTGGTTTTTATCAAAGAACTCAAAAGCATCTTTAAGATGATCATCATTCCCCATCTTTCTTAAATGAACCGAAATCGCAACAAATTCTCCATAGTTCAAGAATCCGTCTTTATCAACATCACCCTGTATGAAGGAAGTATCAACACCTTTCAAGTCATTGACTAAAAGTTAAAACATTTCAATTCAAATCACGCCCGTTTGACCCATGAGAGATATAACATAACCTGAATCCAACCATTCATAAGAAAATGGGTCAAAGTTAACCTAAGACACTTACAGCTTCCATAAGTATCTGAAGATCTGCATCAGCGATTTGATGTCCAAGTCTCTGCAAGCCGGCTTTCAACTCAGCAATATTAATCTTCCCTCGCTTGTTTGTGTCCATCGAGTCGAAACCTTCCTTTATGCCTGCCACTTCCTCCGCAGACAAATGTTCAGCAATTACCTGCATGATAAAAAATTGTTTAAAAACACAATGATAAACCGCCTCATAAATCAAAACCGTGAATGCACGTTCTTACTCTTAGAGCTCTCTTCTTAAGTTTGTTCATGACGGAGAATTGCTTTAATCTTGCTTTAACGGTTTCACCTAAAGAAACGTTTGGAGCCTTTTTGGCATTCTGTATCCATGGATGGTCTGAAGAAATTAAGATATACAAAAACAAGTTTTAGAAATTTTACGCAAATCCCAGGTAGATTCGAGCCACTACTAGACCAAAAAAGAAATATGCATTAAGAGAGGGCAATCGTTATACCTAGAACTTCTTGAGCCGTAAGTCTTGACTTTGGGTCAGGATTGAGCATTTTCTTGACGAGGTCCTTTGCAGAATCGGATACCTTGGGCCAAGGATCCCTTTTGAAATCCACAACGGATCTAATGATTGCTTGTGCAACACCTTGTTCGGTTTCTGGAATTAAAATGGCAATTAATTTATAAGTCGTCATTTGAAAACTCTACCCACATAACCACTCGAAGGTTTATGTCAGCGTATTAAGAGTACATATTATCTTTGTAAGATTACTTCAGTTTCATTACATTACACCATGTTTGGATAGTTCAAGGATTAGAGTGGTAAACTTTTTATTTCGGTGGCAAAATGAAGGAATTTTATTATATGTAAAATTCAGGATTTTGATCAAACGGGTCAGGTTGGCAGGTCAACGCATTTGTTTCACAAAAATCACGATTTATCGGTGTTCTGACCTGCCCAAAAGGGTGGCACGCCACAAAGCAATATGTATAAGATTACTCCAGCACTCCAAACATCCACCTCAGGACCATAGTTTCGTTTCAGGACTTCAGGAGCCATGTAGTATGGACTCCCTACAATTTCATTAAATCTTTCTCCTGTAAAAGATTAAATATTTTCATAAAATACAATAAATAGAGACATAAACGTATAATAAAGTGTTTAATTATGAGAAAAAATTTTGTTGGTTGGTTTGTACCTGGTTTGAAGAAAACAGATAACCCAAAATCAATAGCCTTCAAGGCTGCAGTTTCTTTCTTGTTTGCAAACAAGAAGTTTTCGGGTTTAAGATCACGATGCATGACGCCATGTTTGTGGCACATCTGCAAACAAAATAAAGAAAACGAAAAACAAAATATCATTCTTGTGAAACTTGTTGTGCGACAAGTATACAATTTTTGTTGCAACCCAACAGACATTTTTGTGAAATTACAAAACAAACGCAACATTTCGTAAGAACAATTGAATTTGGGTGGTTTTTAGAGACCACACTTGTGGTACAAAATAAATTTCTCATATCATGGTTGTAAAAATCATGCCTAGCCTCCAATTAGTCACCGATTAATCGCTAGTCGGAGGTTCACCGAGTAATTTTAAACTAATTGGCCAATTAATCAGTACGATGTCAATAGTGGTCAAAATCGGTGGCAGTCTAGCGATTCCAGCCAGATTACGGCCAAAACTTGCAAATTCTGGCAAATTAATCCTATCTCCCTAAAAATATGGGTCGAAGAAGGTGTTAACATGGTTTAAAAAAACGGGCGAGGCGTGCGCCTCGAAGAGTTGAGGCGGTAACAAAAACTGTGCCTTAGGGGTTTTTGATGTTTTAAACTTTTTGTTTTCAAGCATTCCATGTATTTCATTTTTTATAAGATATATAATATTTATATTTATTTTTTAATTCCGCCTCGGGCTTACGCCTAGGTTCGCTGAAGGGAAAAGTGGAAAACGCCTCGAGGCATGATTCCGTGCTTTTAAACCTTTGGTGTTAAAACACGTCTATTAAAAGAATTACATATAAAAAGGTTTGCATAACTGCATATACACATAAAACTGAAAGTTACATATAAAATCTCAATCCGATTAGTCCCAATTAATCACTACGCAGTACCCTACCTGCTGACTAGCGCCTAGCGATTCTTACAACACTATCTCATATAGGTCGGACTAAACTTATATGTTACACTAAATTCCAGAATTATGCAAGGAAAAGTACACATCAAACTTTAGAAGTCATAAAGAATAAGATTCTCCTATATGTGCCAAAAACCAAACCACAGACTTGGTGAATAAAAGAGCGGCTAAGGCAGGAATTCGTCTTTTTCCCATTGATTTAAAATGTAACGTTGTTGAATAAAAGAGCTGCTAGGACAAGAATTCGTCTTTTGCACATTAATTTTTAATATACCTATAACAGGGTTCATTTTTAAATATAACTGTCAGATAATCAGGTGCTTAAGGCTATCAATAATAGGCCATTTTACATTTATATCGATCATAAGTTTTCTTATGGCAATCGCTTACCAACTTACCAAAATCCATATATTCGTAATCAGTTTTTGCAGTCACTTCAAACTAATTATTGCAACTTCGTAATGCAATATTGGTTTAAAAAAGTGCAAGGCGCTCAGAGTCATTTAGATCCAAAAGGCCGAAGCACAAGGCGCAAGGCGGGCACATCATGTACGCGAGAGACTGCTGAATGTACAACCAAATACGCTTCATTTACAACCAGAATTTGTGTCTATTTGATCTGTTTTACATATCAATTTTTTTTTATCAAGTAAACCTTTCACAATTTCTTCATCCCTTTGGTTGTTTATACATATAAGCCGCCTACAAACCCTAGTTTTGACCCAAAATTACATAAGGCGTCGCCTTAAGCACCTGATGCGATTTCCTAACCGCCTCGTGAGACTTTCAAACTCAAGATTTGCAACAGTCACTTTAGAAGCAATTTAGGTCATTAACATATGACAACACCATATTCTACCAAAACACGATAAGTACAAAATCATTTCAAAAAGCATAAACTCACCTGAATAACCTCAACAATAGTTTTGGTCACACCAGCAGCTGCTCTCTCGGTGTAATGTCCTCTAGCAACAATTCGATCAAACAACTCCCCACCCTCACATAACTCCATAACCAAATGCACGGCACTATCATCTTCATACGTATCCTTCAAGCTCACAATATTCGGATGCGGCGGCATATGCTTCATAATCTCAACTTCCCTCTTCACATCTTCAATATCCACTCTAGTTCTCAACTTCTTCTTCGATATCGACTTACACGCAAAAACGTCACCCGTCGACTTATCCGTACACATATAAGTTATCCCAAACTCTCCCCTACCCATCTCCTTACCAAGATCATATGCTTTCTCAATCTCATTTCCAGTTGGATTTTCCAAAAACAGTTGTTTTATAACCACCATTAGCAGATGGATTAGACCCACCATAATCCAATGAAAAAGGGTTAGGTTTGTTTTTCCCTCTTTTCTTCTTCTCATCACTAGTAGATGGTGTAGCACAACAATTACCCATGTCACCAAAGCTTCGAAGATCAAAACTTTTCAAGATTTATATGCTCTAATTCCTGAAAAGATTAAATCTTTAACCTTTTTGGATCATTAATCTAATTCTTGATTTTTTTCAAGAAAATATAAAAAAGATTAATTTTTTAACCTTTTTTTTATCTTTAATCCAAATGGATATTACAGATTTCAGTAATTAAGTCAACTAAAGCAATTACCCATGTGATCATAGCTTAAAAAATCAAAACTTTTCAAGATTTATATTTTCTTGATTTTTTCAAGAAAATATAAAAAGGATTAAAATTTTAACCTTTTTTTATCTTTAATCCAAATGGGTATTACAGATTTCAGTAATTAAGTCAGCAACAGAATTACCCATGTGACCAGAGCTTCAAATCAAAACTTAAGATTTACATAAAGAAAATATAAAAAGGATTAAAATTTTAAGATTTTTTGGAACTTTAATCCAAATGGGTAAGTTATTAAGTCAAAAACAGCACAAAACATGAAATGAAGAGTCAAGATTAAAGATCTGTGGAAGAACATACCTTGAAACCGATCAGATGAACAGATCTTGTGATATTCTGTAAGTTAATGTGTAAAAACCTTATTTGGGTTTTTAACTGATTGTACTTTTTTTAGCAAAAAGTGAGGAAATGGAGAATTTTCCCGTGATTCTTGGGAGATGTGAGTTTTTTATTATTATTATTATTATTATTATTATTATTATTATTATTATTATTATTATTATTATTATTATTATTATTATTATTATTTCTTTTTGTGAGTGGTAATTTATGGAAATAAAGGGTTTAGGGCTGCTTCTTTGTTTAAAAGACTTATTAAATGCAAATAAAGTTTTGTTTGTGAGAATTTGCAACGCTAGTCCTTTGATTACCTCAAACTACGAATCTTGAGTTTTTTTTTCTTTTTAGAATGGCAACAGTCGAGTGAATTTACTTTTTAAATCTACATCAATATTTACGATAAGATTTAGAAGTCTTAACTGCATATCAAGAAACGTATTTAACACACTTTAACATCGCTAGCTACAAGCCCTTTCACCCTCTGATTTAGATCATGCCCATCACTCCCATAAGCAAATCAAACTATCAAATATCTGATATCATTTCATTGAGATTTTAGCTTTTCATTTTATGAGTATCACGATGAATAATTCATGTGTCTAATGGTGGGTGTTGAATGGGTTATATTCACATGTCGTGTCAAGCTGACATGAACCTAATAGTTTTACATGATCTCGAAAATCATGTTAGAGATATTAATCCAAGCACGACTAATGTATTAACAGTTTGACACAAACATAATTTAACTCCAATTATTTACAAAATAATTTTAACATGATTGCACTCTTGAATTATATTTTTACATAAGGAAAAACACAAATGAGCACAAAACAATTGTGTGAGAACTATTGAACTTGACATCAGTCCTTTTGTAGATTTTTAGGTGGTGTTTGTTTTTTCAGAGGTAAAATGTCTTCAGTCTGCGGACCACATCTGCAGACATCTCTAGAAGAAAAGATGGACCCTCTGCAGTCTGCAAGAAGAAGACTGTTTGTTTTTAACGTCTGTAGATTGCTAAAATAAACTGGTGGTGGTGAAGGTGGTAGTGGTAGACGGTGGGTGGTGATGGATGATGGTGGTGGTGGACGATGGATAGTGGTGTTTAACCCTCTATAGACTTTAGAAGATCTTAGAAGTGATTGGGCCAAATCTGCACCAAGAAGAGCTCATGCAGACGTTTTTTTTAATGAAACGTCTTCGAAAAAACAAACAGTATGCAGACGGGAATGTCTGCGCATGGTCTGCGAGGTGCAGATAAAAGAACCTGCGCAGACCTTTAAAAAAAACAAACAACAACTTAGTGTTTCTTTTGTATCTAAAGAACTTGGTGATTGCCTCACATACCTAATTAGGGATGAGCAAATTGTTCTGAACACTGATCCCGTCCCGAACTGATATCATATCGGTATCAGTACCATACTATTGGGTTTTCAGTTTCGATATTACTCGGTATCGGGATGGTATTTAATCAGTAATACCGAATTAATACGGAAAAAACACCGAATATCGGTTACATTTATACCAAATGAATATCGATTATACATTTATACTGAATTTAATACCGAATTATATAGTGGTTCAAGCTAACACATATGAATTAATAATAGGGCTTACAATTGGCTATGAACATTGATACTCTCATCATTTGTTGACTTTCATTAAGGTAATTTACTTGATCAGGTGATCAATATGAAGTCCAAATAAATAATAATTTACCTAGGTAGTAGGATTTGCTTATGCATGGATACAAGTGATATCTTGTTTGATTATTAGCAATTAGGTAGCCTGTTTCGGTAATTTATGCCTTTTGAAATTAGAAATTCATACAATTGCTCTATTGTTGTTGCATTTAGTTTGTACTCCCCATTCCTTTTTAACTCGGACATCTTCATTTCTTTGAGATTTATTGCAGTTAGCTTATCGGTTTTAGATTTATATATTGTTGTAATTGTTGCATGTACTAAAAGAAAATCAAATGAGGCTCTGCACCTCATTTGATGCATATATTTAACCTCTTTACAGGAGATATCTGATCTCACTTTTAGACTCTCTAATATTGCTATTGCTACTTGTTCTTTATTATATCATAAGTTTTTTTTTAACGGTAAGTGGTGCAGGCGGTGGAGCGCCTAACACCATGGGCCAGCCTATACTGATTACCCATCCCACCTGAATTGGGGATCTCCCACCCACACATGTGGTAAATATGGCTCCGTTTCTTGATATGCAGTCGAGTGAATTTACTTTTTAAATCTACATCAATATTTACGATAAGATTAGAAGTCTTACGATAAGATTAGAAGTCTTAACTAATATTGCCATTGCTACTTGTTCTTTATTATATCATAAGTTTTTTTTTTTTTGAACGACAAGTGGTGCAGGCGGTGGAGCGCCTAACACCATGGGCCAGCCTATACTGATTACCCATCCCACCTGGATTGGGAATCTCCCACCCACACATGTGGTAAATATGGCTCCGTTTCTTGATATGCAGTCGAGTGAATTTACTTTTTAAATCTACATCAATATTTATGATAAGATTAGAAGTCTTAACTGCATATCATGAAACGTATTTAACACACTTTAACATCGCTAGCTACAAGCCCTTTGACCCTCTGATTTAGATCATGCCCCCTCACTCCCATAAGCAAATCAAACTATCAAATATCTGATATCATTTCACTGAGATTTTAGCTTTTCATTTTATGAGTATCACGATGAATAATTCATGTGTGTAATGGTGGGTGTTGAATGGGTTATATTCACATGTTGTCACACCCTCAAATTCCACATGCGGGGTTTTACCGTGAGGCGCGTGACACACCAGGATCCCAGTCAACGATCACAATAAACAAACAACAAACATGCATACATGTATATATATTAAAACCAAAACATCATGCTTTGAGTCGTAAACCAACAGCGGAAGCATTTCTTGTTTACAACCAAAAGGCATATTATAGTTTACAAAACATTGTTTAATATGCATCAAAATTCTAGACACTGTGCAAGACTCCGTGCGCCTAGCCCATTAACTTCTACCTTAGCGACCTAACAAAACATGCCAAAAATGTCAACATATAATGCTGGTGAGTTCACAGGTTTTCTTTTATAAAAGTGTTGTTATAAGTTGGAAAAGATCATTCCCGTTACTACTATGTTATACGAACGTTAGCTAGACGTTAAGTGTGATTACTACTACGAGTGGGAAACCATTACTAACACGTTTTCCTGTTTTTACCTAGTCGCGAGCCACCGTCATCACGGTGACCCTGGTAGTAGAGACAATATGCACCCGCCCGGCTCCCAGCCGTCGAGTGGGGTTTGCCCGTCCTAATAGATCTATCCATATTTCCCCGATATGTGTTCCCACATACTCATGGTTTCCCCCTGGGACTCCCTGATGAAATGCCCGTATAGTAAATATCCATAACCATAGTATAACATGATCTTTAAAAGCGTAAGTATGTAGCATGTTTCTCCCCCGAAAGCAAAACAGTAAAAGTGGGGCTGTGACACTCACCTTAGATTACGTTACTTGAAAATAGTTAAGTAATTATGCTATGATAGCCCCAAATAGCGGCGACCTATCATAAGATTGTATAAGTATCCGGACTAATAACCCGCAGGTTAACTAGTCCCCGAATGTCCAGACCATAACCATAAACGTTTGAAAACACCTTTGACTGTTAAACCGACCGAACCAGACAAGACTCGACATCCCATTGGTGACCCAACATCTCACGTGTTAGCCGAATACAAGACATCATGCACATATGCAATTAAACACTTAATACGCGCAAGAGTTCACCTAGTCTAGCATAATGCCCAATTAACACATAAACAAGTCCGAACACGTGTTACGAAGTCATTGGACATATCTCGGGGTTCCTATCATGTTCCTAGGTGCCAAATCATGTTTCGGGATGTCAAAATACGCTTACAACAGCAGTACACGCGATTAGGAAACTAACATGCAATTAGGAAAAGTCAACTGGTGATTGGGAGTGGTCAACAGGCGAGTAGGGGGGTAATCGCCTGATGTATCATGCGATTGGGGTCCTAATCGCCCCTGCATCAGGCGATTAGGATTCCCAATCGCCTGTTGCAGATGTGTGGCGCGTTTTCGCGCATTTAACCCTCCAAATCAAATCTGAAACATGTAAAAACACCCAATATCAAACCTAAACCTAAACCATTAACCAACCCATTCCAAGCAAAAACCCCCCAATTTATCTCTGCTCTAACGGCCTCGGTGCGATTATTTCCAAAAATGGCAAAGTACTAGGTTTCATTAACTATGAAATCTTTCCTTAAATGGTAAAGACCAGATTACACATCCTACAACTTGCAATTCATCATTTCTTTGTTATAATATCATCCTAGTGTGATTCCTAACAACAAACAAGCATTGAATCATATCATAACATCCTAATTCTTCAAGAATCATCCAAATGGGTCAAAATGCATACTTTCATCAAAACACTATAACAATAGCTCAAATCCTTAGATAATCATCCTAATAACTCCTACACATCAGAAGTACATCAATTTCATAGAAACATTCATGTTATAATCACCAAAAATTATCATATGCATAAATACTTCACATATAGCAAGTATTATGGTGTAGACTTGTTTTAGAACTCATTTCAAAGGTTTTTAAAGACACACTCTTAGTAAAACAAGGTCTGGACCTTTGGGAACCAAAACAATAACATTACAAAGGTTTAGGATGAAGAACACACCTTGGATTTTATCAAAGAAAGGTGTGTAAGCTTGGAAATGGTGAGTTTTGAAGCTAAACAAGTTCCAGATGTGTTTTGAGGTGTGTGGGAAGTTTAGGATCAGTTAGGGTTGCACAAATGATGTTTGGTGAGTCAAGGGTTGTATTTATAGGTGTTTCTACTCGTCCAAGACACATCAGGCGATTGGGGTGCAGATCAGGCGATTAGGGCCCCAATCGCCCCTAATATCCCCCAATCGCTAGTTTAACGGGCGATTAGGCCACTCGCCAGTGCCTAATCGCCTGTAGCATCAGGAAGTGGGTTTTTGGCGCGTTAAACACTATTTTAACATATATAAGCACGTATTCACATACCGATAAGTCACATAATGATTACAAACATATAATACATGATAACTAACACGTTTACATTCGTTCACCAACTCCCGGGACTCGAGACTTGGGTGTGTGCGTTAAACCCGGTGATTCCACGAATCACCAATCCTTGTACACATGGTTATGGACCGACTCCCGATGATTTCCCAATATCATCGTAACGACTCGACTGACCCAGTTAAGTACGTAATATGCATGACTCGCTAAGGTAGACTTACTAGTTTAGTCAATGTTACTAACCTGAGTTTGCCGGGTGTCACACATGTCGTGTCAAGCTGACATGAACCTAATAGTTTTACATGATCCCGAAAATCATGTTAGAGATATTAATCCAAGCACGACTAATGTATTAACAGTTTGACACAAACATAATTTAACTCCAATTATTTACAAAATAATTTTAACATGATTGTACTCTTGAATTATATTTTTACATAAGGAAAAACATAAATGAGCACAAAACAATTGTGTAAGAACGATTGAACTTGACATCGGTCCTTTTGTAGATTTTTAGGTGGTGTTTGTTTTTTCAGAGGTAAAATGTCTTCAGTTTGCGGACCACATCTGCAGACATCTCTAGAAGAAAAGATGGACCAACCCTCTGCAGTCTGCAAGAAGAAGACTGTTTGTTTTTAACGTCTGTAGATTGCTAAAATAAACTGGTGGTGGTGAAGGTGGTAGTGGTAGACGGTGGGTGGTGATGGATGATGGTGGTGGTGGACGGTGGGTAGTGGTGTTTAACCCTCTATAGACTTTAGAAGATCTTAGAAGTGATTGGGCCAAATCTGCACCAAGAAGAGCCCATGCAGTCGTTTTTTTTTTTTTTAATGAAACGTCTTCGAAAAAACAAACAGTATGCAGACGGGAATGTCTGCGCGTGGTCTGCGAGGTGCAGATAAAAGAACCTGCGCAGACCTTTAAAAAAAAAACAACTTAGTGTTTCTTTTGTATCTAAAGAACTTGGTGATTGCCTCACATACCTAATTAGGGATGAGCAAATTGTTCCGAACACCGATCCCGTCCCGAACCGATATCATATCGGTATCAGTACCATACTTTTGGGTTTTCAGTTTCGATATTACTCGGTATCGGGACGGTATTTAATCAGTAATACCGAATTAATACGGAAAACACCGAATATCGGTTACATTTATACCAAATGAATATCGATTATACATTTATACCGAATTTAATACCGAATTATATAGTGGTGCAAGCTAACACATATGATTCAATAATAGGGCTTACAATTGGCTATGAACATTGATACTCTCATCATTTGCTGACTTTCATTAAGGTAATTTACTTGATCAGGTGATCAATATGAAGTCCAAATAAATAATAATTTACCTAGGTAGTAGGAATTGCTTATGCATGGATACAAGTGATATCTTGTTTGATTATTAGCAATTAGGTAGCCTGTTTCGGTAATTTCTGCCTTTTGAAATTAGAAATTCATACAATTGCTCTATTGTTGTTGCATTTAGTTTGTACTCCCCATTCCTTTTTAACTCGGATATCTTCATTTCTTTGAGATTTATTGCAGTTAGCTTATCGGTTTTAGATTTATATATTGTTGTCATTGTTGCATGTACTAAAAGAAAATCAAATGAGGCTCTGCACCTCATTTGATGCATATATTTAACCTCTTTACAGGAAACATCTGATCTCACTTTTAGACTCTCTAATATTGCCATTGCTACTTGTTCTTTATTATATCATAAGTTTTTTTTTTGAACGACAAGTGGTGCAGGCGGTGGAGCGTCTAACACCATGGGCCAGCCTATACTGATTACCCATCCCACCTGGATTGGGGATCTCCCACCCACACATGTGGTAAATATGGCTCCGACTGGAATCGAACCCTCAACCTTCACATAGCCTCCGCTACCCCCCCCCCCCCCGCGTCAATTTCACCAACTGAGCTAGGCTTCATCGGCAACCATATCATAAGTTAATGGATTGAAACCACCACATCTACCCTAACTATATAAATGAAGCTATTTACAAGTTATCTACATTAAACATTAATATCGGATAATTTTCAACCCGTTTGACTAGAACCTAAACATTAACTTTGGATAACTTTCAACCCGTTTGACACGTTCCTTTCAAGCCAATTTTTGCGCCACCCATTTGACCCGTCTGCGATCACTATTGCATGCAAGGAGTTTGTGTTATCAGTGTTTGTGAATTTCACCCGAATGCGATATAAGATGTGACTTCATAATTAGTTTCATTGCCTATCGAAACAATGTGTTTTGCACATCTTTGATCCCTGGTGCAACGCGCGGGTGGGAAATTCACTAGTTGCTATCAATGGTAAATATATGGAACTCGAAAATGCATTATCAGTGTAGTGTTTGGCCACAAAACTATATATGATGTTACAAATCTATATGCAGTCAAAATCTAATCATTTATCATTCTTAACATCAATTCTGCACCACTACTTGCTATTAGTTTGTATCGGTTTTACACAATTATCGTATAAAAATCTATCATATCAATGATCGCAGTGCGGCGTACAAAACTGCATGTTTTTTTTTTAAATGTTTTTAAGAACTAACAAATCTTCTATATTCATCACGTATTACCTCGTGTAACCAGCACCGTATGGTTATATTGGTGCAAAAATTCTTCAGATCTAAGTTGATCAGTAAAATGTGTCGTCTTTTGATCTTGTTTACCGACCCTTTTTGTTCATCTTCGGGTTCTTGGACATCCTAACGCTTTTTGGAGTTACTTCAACCAACTCGTCTTCTTGGATGTATTCAATGCAGTCATCAAGACTATAATCCAACGGGTATCAAGCACAACTGCATTATACAACTGCTTATATTCATTTGCTATACGAATTTATATAACATGTCATTGTTATAAAACTTCTTGGACATTGTTATAACGAACGTTGGTAGCTTACCGCATACGTTGAGTGCCAAGTCACCGGGTCTTTTTGCCAACGATTTGACCTTTGTAAACTTCTATTCCTGGTTTAATAAACAGCTGCCCGCGTTCTTGAGAGCTAGCAAGAGCATAAGAGTTGAGCAAGAGCAAACGACGACCTATATATTTTTACCAAATTTTTACAATTTAGTTATTATAAACCTAAACACTAAAAACTGATTCGCGGCTTCAAATCACAATATAGATTAATTTTTGTGTTACCAGGGATCCCAAATCACGGGTAGACATATCGCCAGCCCAAGGCCCATAACTATCAAAGATCGTGTTGAGAATAGCTGTTCCTCGCGAAGCTGTCAGAATGGCATTTCTTAGCCCAAGAAGCCCACGAGTCGGTATCTTGTATTTCAGTAGTGTCGTTCCTTCAGAACTAAACAATAAAACAAATTAAAAAAAAAAAAAACATTTACGCCTGTTGATTCTTTCGGAAACTTAAAGATGACTCGTGTGCATACCCGACTCCTTGCATATCAAACATCTGCCCACGCCTTTTACCTAGAAGCTCAACAACCGCACCCATGTGTTCTTCAGGCACCTCTACAGTCGCAATCTGCAAAAACAAACATTTGTAACATAAACATAATTATTAACTGTAATACTAGTAATTATGAGTTTCATATTCAGTTAAGTGTATTATTACCTCATAAGGTTCAAGAACCTTATCATCGACTTTTTTGTTAATTACTTTCGGAGGGCCTACCATGAATTCGTAATTTTCCCTTCGCCTGGACGCCATTTTTCATTAATAAAATGTTTAATCTATAACAATAGATTCAAAAACAAATTAAAGCGACTTACATGTTTTCTATCAATATAGTGAGATGTAATGTACCACGTCCACTAACGAGAAAAGTATCCGCGGTTTCACCATCTTCGACTTTCATGGCCAAATTTCTCTCTAGCTCGCGGTACAGTCTGTCTCTTAAATTTCTACTTGTAACATACTTCCCCTAATAATTTTGGATTCATCCATTTGATTTGTTAAAGATAAAACATAACTCAAATGGACCCATACATAAGTAAATGGGCTGGCATATGCAATTTGATTGAATTTTTGTGCGTAACATACCTCACGACCAACGAAGGGTGAAGTGTTGATAGAGAAGGCCATTTTTACGGTTGGTTCTTCCACACTAATAGTAGGCAAAGGCTTCCCATCGGCTTTATCAGCAATGGTTTCTCCAATCTAATCAAAGAAAATGATAAACGATTAAAGGTTTAAGTACTTTCAACCTTTCTAAGGCAGATCATTTCAGGCAAGTTAAGAACGAGATGGACATTTTATACACAGAGATGTTTCTAAACTTCTAACAGATGACATGATGCCTTTAATACTTTTGTATCAGCTAGACTCTCATACCAACTAATATTGCCCACTTTACACACAAGGAACTCACACGACTTTGTTTCGGGTTGCTCCAGTGGAGACTTAACGTCCCAGGAGGTCACCCATACCGGAAGTACTCACACATGCTTAACTGTGGAGTTCTCTCATCCACAGTAATGAGCCCAAAACACGTTGTTGGTATTTGAAGTTGGGCATTCCTTATGACCCGACAGTGGCGAAGCTTGGTTTCGGAATCGGCGGGGGCCGAACTCATTTACCTATGAAAATCGCAAATTTCCACTGCTGCGCAAAAAAACAGGGGGGGGGGGGGGCAGGGCCACCCCTGGCCCCATATATACTTCGCCCCTGTGACCCGATATCTCTAGTGTGGATGGAACGATGTGGGATCTGCCTAAGGTGTCACAACTTTTATGCCTTGTGAAGTCTTTAGCCTATAAAGTTAAATTTATTTCAAAAAGTTTTGGTAAACAAATTATCTTTGTGCGAATATTTGGAGTCAAATAATCGGTTTTGCAGTCAAGTTCATACTATTTGCGACAAACGGGTCAGGTAAAGTTTCCTCCTTGCCTGTTTTTAACCTTATTTGTGAGACTTCTACAATCTTACTACCCTCTGACAAACACTTAAACAGCTGTTGCAACAACTTCAAACATCAAAAGCACATCCAAATATATATTCCATTGTATATGTATTTTAATCTACCTGAACATCACCAACACCACAGACAGCACAAATATCGCCCGCCTCAACACTCTCTGCAGGTGCCCTGGAAAACTTCTCAAACACAAACAATTCACTAACTTTTCCAAATCTGCATGCATCATCTGGTGTGCATATCTGTCATTACACCAACAAAACATAAGAAAAACACAATCTGTTTCAAACTTTACCTTAAAAAAGTCAACCATTATTTAAACTTACACGAACATCCATGCCTCTGTTCAAAATCCCGGCGTGTAACCGCCCTATAGCTATTCGTCCTTTGTGCTCATCATATTCTGTGCTCGTGACCTTCATATAATTGAATACTATCAAAAAAATATTTAACAGAAAGAAAGTATAAATTAGAACAAACTATAAAAGTAATACTAACAAGCATTTGAAGTGCGCCATCTTTCTTAACACGCGGCCCAGGTATGCATCTAATTATCGTCTCGAAAAGTGGTCCAAGATCATCTGCCAAATTATCAGGATCAAGTCCAGCCATTCCCTTTATACCACTAGCATACACTGCTTGAAAGTCACACTGCACAACAATTAAACTATTTAGTACATTATGTTATAGTACGAAATTTGGTCAAATTTATCAAATGATATACTTGTTCATCAGATGCATTGAGTTCAATAAAGAGTTCAAAAGTGGAATTGATGACGAATTCAGGGCGAGCAGAAGGTCTATCAATCTTATTCACAACAACAACAACCGCATGACCGAACTCAAGAGCTTTCTTTAAAACAAATCTTGTTTGTGGCATTGGACCCTCAACAGAATCCACCTGAAAATTTAAACAAACAAATTTAGCCCCGGTTTTTGTTTAAAACGAGAGAACTCAATGTCTCAACGCATTAAAGCATTATTAACAACAGAGGTATAGTGATTACCACTAATAGAATTCCTTCCACCATATTGAGCACACGTTCTACTTCACCTCCAAAGTCTGAATGGCCCGGAGTGTCGATGATATTCATTTTTGTATCTTTATAAGTAATAGACGTGTTTTTACTGAGGATTGTAATTCCCCTTTCGCGTTCCAAGTCATTTGAATCCATTATTCTTTCTTCTACAACTTGATTATCACGAAATACCTGCGATAAATAGTAACAAATTATCATTTCATTACGACAAGAAAGCAGCAAAATACTAATATAATTAGTTACTGAATTCTAACAAGTAACAATAATATATAAAAGTGGTATAAATGTTAATATGCTTACCTTTGCTTGTTTTAACATGGCATCCACTAGTGTTGTCTTTCCATGATCAACATGAGCAACAATTGCTATGTTCCTTATGTCATTTCTCCTCACAAATTCCACCTTCTCTGCGAAAACAACGTACCAAAAAACGCTTGAAAATGTACCAAAACTATTCATTGCACTAACTATAACTATAAATAAACCCTATTGCAAAAGCGCACTCACTGCACATGAGAAAAACCATCACAATTTCTCGTTCTGCAAGAAAAAATTCCTCCAACAATATTTTGGTACATTAAAGTTCCGGACTATGTTCAAATACAAGTATTCGTAAAATCATCATTAGAATTCAGTAACTAGCACAATCACTACCTATGTAGAGGCTACGTAAGCAACGATGACAACTATGTCATGTAGACTCTTTTGGTGACGAATTTATGTGGACTAGCACTTCATTAATTTTACCTAAAATTCCATACCACGTTATACAAGAAAAAACCTATCCATTTCAAGAACCTTGAAATGGCTAGCGGCGCAGCTTATTGCTCATTTACCATCTATTTTGATGTAATTTCGTTGAACAATTTTAATGGCCACTTCATTAAATCTTGACCCTTTTAAACGGTAACAAGTCACAATTTTTGTATTTCAAAAAAAGTTACGCGACTTTAATATACCAAAATTAGTAGAAACTTTTCGTGCAAAACGATCAAGTAAATTCAATATTTTTTTACCATTTTAATGATATTAAATCCCTAATCAAACAACCAATACCTCAAGAAACATATGCATACACCTTGGTACAATCACAAATAGACAATATCATGCAACATTCTACCTATCACAAGTTAAAATTAAATAAATAACTTTAAAAACTTTAAAAACAAGATAACCAATGTAATTAAAAGTAACCCATCAAATAAATTCACATATATATATAACATTATAAACATATAATACCAGTGGCAGTATCAGTTGCCTCAGCTTCAGAAACAGAGCATTTGATGAAACTATGAAGTGGGCTTCTTCTAGAATGTGAAAAAGATGGAGTCTTGAAGGTGCAGGAAGATAAACTACGACCAACAGCTAATTGGGTTCTAAGAAAAGATGAGTTCTTGAAACTAGTATTAAGTCTTGGAGTAACATAACTGTGTATGCCAACAGTCATCTCCATTGTTATTTGTTATATTGGACTCTGTTCACAAATGTATGAACAGAGTAGTATGATGGATAATAATATATTGGAATGAAGGTGGTGTTAATAAATAAGAATATTAATATTAATATAAATAATAATAAGATTGGAAGTGAGATGAGAGGTTGTTATTGGTTTAAAATTGATTGGGAATATAGAGAAGTTAATATGTGGCTCTTTTTTTATTTCTAATCGTGTCACATTGTAGAGCTAGTGTTTTATATTTTTGTCCAATATTGGAGTGGGCTTAGTTGTTTGACTTGTTGGTCAAATGGGCTTAGTTTTTGGTTGGGTTGATGAGTTCATATTCAAAATTGTGGGCTTAGTTTAGGGCTGAGTAAAAACCCAAGGGAAAGGATAGTTGGGGAAAAAGAAGGGTTCATGTACCTAAAGTGAAACTGTTCTGGTCCATATACCAGTTTGAAACCGAACTGGTTACTGCCCAGAAACGACCTCTGCACATCTCTACCCGAATCTATGGAAAAAATGTTTTATGGACGGTTCTCGGGTTAGTATTTTCAAGAGTTTCGATTGGGTTCGGTCTAAAACTAGATGACCTGAACAATATTTTGTAAATGTTTTTGAATTTTAACTAGACATAAGACTATGTGATGTGGTGAATGTGAACTGTGAAGTGTGTAAAAAAAGCCCTGTCATGTAGGCGGTGAAGGGTTTCACATTTCACGCTCAAAAACATGTGTTGTAGAGAGGTGTAATAGTGAAAAGTGAAGTGTGAAATGTGGTCTTCACGCCCACGTCCTCCTGCTTCCTTTCGCACCCTTGTGTTTTGGTGTTATGTGCCGGAGTTGCCACCGTGGCGAACCTTAGTGCCTCTTCACCTTGCCAAAACACATGACTTAACAGTTTTCAGAATATCATCTTTAGTCATGTGGCACTTTGATCTATTTGTACCCTGCCCGACAATCACCAAATGTCTTTTTTGTTGGCCCCACCCGGGTTCCAACTCACTGAGTAACCTGAGAATGACCGAGACCGAGCGATCATCTTTCAACATGATCTTCGGTTTGAGTTTTAAAGTTTTTCTATGTTTTTATTTCTAGTTCAATTTGGGTTCCTTCATCTAGTCCAGTTCCAATCCGACGCACACCTCTGTCTTAGATAGATGACCTTAACGCAATGCAATTATTAAAAAAAATATAAAATTTATATTTCTTTCTTTTTTTTGTCTACTACTATCATACTCCAAAAAAAAAGCCTTCATTTTAACCCATACCCAGTTTGGTTGGAAGCCTTTAGACCTAAACCAGCTACAACCTGTTACCCCATTTGGCGGTCTGGGCCCATTCTGACCTAAATCAAAATAACTACTTTTTATACACAGTCCATTTTAACCCGTACCCAGTCCGGGCCGAACCCATTCAAACCCAAACCCTTTATGACCCATTATCTCAACCGATGATCTAAACCTGTTTTGATCCAAACTAAAATAACCACTTTTTGAAACAATCCATTTTGATTAGTACCCATTTTGTTCTGAACCCATTCTAACCCGAACCTAGCCGATCTGTTACCTGACCCGTCCATGCATACGTAAATACTAATTGAGACCTGTCTTTTCATAAACCAAGAAGCCTTCAAGCTTGCAATAAATAAAAAGAGTAACAACCATAAAAAGTAAGTATTAAAGAATAAAATATCACAAATATTTACTGATGAGGAAACCATTGTTGATGTTAACTACTGATGATTAAAGAACTGTTGATAAAACCACTGATGAGTAACTACTGATGAGGTTGGAACCACTGATAGATGATGAAACCACTGATGGGGTTGAAACTACTAATGAATAAACCTCTGATGAATAACAAACATCTGATGTCTAACTACTGATGAAGAAGAGAACGTCTGATTATAAACTTTTGATAGCTAGATATTAACTTATAATTGTTAGTTATTTTTCGTTATAGCTCCGTTAGTTAGTTAGTTAGACTTCCGTTACAGTTACTGTTAGAGTTAGTTAGCTTTCCATTAATTGTTTGTGTAAATAGGAGATGATATGAATAATAATAATAATAATAATAATAAACTTTCCCAAAATCTCTTTTCATCTTTCTAAATTTACTGTGACATACCCACTTTCACTATTGAAAGTAAAAGATTTTAAGCATCTTCTTTCATTAATAACTAGGTTTGAGACCCGTGGGGACCCACGGTGTAAACCATAGTAAATAAAAAAATTATATGAAACTAAGAGTTGTATTGTTCAAGTTTAGTAGCTACAAACGTAAAGTGTTAAAAATAACGGTTAGCCTGAAATTTTTTTTCTTATATAAACGTCAAAGTGGATATTTTTTATAAGCCCTCAGTAACGTTAGTAATGAAAACCGATTACCTATTATGATCAGTACTCAACAAAAGTATAAAGTTTTGAAAAAAATAACAAAGGTATGAATACATTATGTTTTTGTAAATGACTTTTTTATCATATTTTTATTTTTAATGTAATTGTAATTAGTACATAACTTGTTCGAAAGAGAGAATTATATAATTTAATGATAACAATGTGATAATGTTGATTGCATAAGTGTGAAAGACTTGTATTCATGTAAATATATAGGTGAAGTAGAAATATGTGATTAATAAAATTTGTAGGTTGATTGGTAAAAGAACTTAAAATTAGCACATTTAGTGCATAAAATGTTGTCAAAATATATTGACTGGTCTTTGAATGAGGATCTTTTCAAAATATCAATTATACCTCAATAATTGTTGTGTAATTAGTAGAATTAAATCAGATTAATTTGTTTTTTTAGTATATAGATTTAATATTATCAAATAATGTATATTTTAATCATACTAAGCAGTAACGGTGATCAAATGTCCCTTATGTTCGGTTTTTAAATATAACAAAAACCGAAAACCGATGTTCGGTTTTAGGAAAAACAATAACCTAAATCGATCGTTACTTTGGTTACGTAAATTTGTCGGTTATCGGTTTTGGTTTCGGTTATGTTCGGTTAATATTCAAACATAAAAGTTGTGCAAAATTATAAACTTAAAGTATTTAGTAAATTGTTTGGACCTTTTTTCAAGATACAAATATATATGAAAACGCAATAAAAATATATGAAATACTTACAAATTGTTCGGTTTAAGGCATATGTTAACCGCAACCGATCGGTTAATTCGGATTCGGTTTTTTTCGGTGCCGTTATCGGTTATGTTTCGGTAATTTTTAGTTATCGGTTTTCGTATGGTCACCCCTACTAAGCAGATTGGGACAGATTGATTAGTCAACCTTTGTTAGAACTTAGAAAATATAAATATAAAATTAGATATATTTGAGTTTACAAATTAACATAATTGTTAGTATTTAGGTTTTATTTTTTACGATAAATGTAATTTACTTTAGCATAAAACTCAATGATTGTTATGTAAATACAATCATTAGATTATATAGTTTGTATCAAATTTAGATTTATATTATCAAATTAGTGGTCATAATTGAAATTAAACACAATTTGCACGTACAAATGAAATACAAAAACAAAAACCATAGATGAGATGATATAAGTATACTGAAAGAGAAGCAAAAAATAAATTAAGACAAACAACGGTTTTATAGCATAGTAGTAATCAACAAAGTTTTTATTTGTAATAAACATTATTAAACTTCACATCAGACTCCATTTAAGCTTCATTTGCCTCATCATTGTTGTTAAGAGTTGATACTGTATTGTTCTCAAGCAATTCATATACTGCTGTCAGCTTGCGTTTAGTTTTACCATCTTTACCAGAGATAATCGAACATTCTGCCTCAGTTAAATTTTCATTCATTATGTTTTTGCTAGTATCCTGATACAAAAAAAAAGTATAACGAAATTAACAAATAACAATAAAAATTTAAATTTTAGCCATAATTAACTTACTTGATCAAAAGACTGAAACTTTTTTGTAATTTCAGAAATAATAAACTTGTCATCAGTTAGGTTAGAAATTCCATAAACTTCATCAAAGCTTTTCAAGTTGAAATCAGTGATGGAAATTTTAAATGCAAAAACTCTGTTACGTAAATAGTATAATTCATCTGGAAACTTGACAATGTGATCAACCTGTATAAAATTAAAATGTGTATTATTGTTTTAGTTATTAACAAAAAAAATATATAAGACACTAATAGATTTGTATTATAATAATTATATAACCTGTGTATTTTCCTCAATCAAAGTATTTGCAGACATTGGAATTACTACAGTTGACTCATTATGAAATAAAATTAGTTCAACATCACCAGTTGCATCTTGAACACGTAAATGAAGTCTAAACCTGATATATAAAAAGTAAAATTAAATATTACCACATGTAGATCAACTTTATGTAAAAATGTGAGAATTTATATTTTCAAAATAAAAAATAGATTTTATCATGATAAAAGTACCTTGGTACTGGAATGATATCTTTCTGCTTACAATTTTCATTCATGCAATCATATGCATCTCGGACTTCATAGTCCCGAGAACCATCATTCTTGCTAGAATTGATATAGTATAAAGACACCTTGCTGTTACAATCTGGACAAGCCATATAGAACCAACCACGATCTTTACAGACATCAATCACAGTCCCAACAATAATGATACTCTTTTCCTATTATAATAGTAAAATTGTGTTGCTAGTTAACAAAGCATTTTTTGTAAATGAAAATTAAAAAAAATATATAACAATAATGTAATATGTCTTTACCATGTCAATCTCCCAAATGTCTCCAATGTTACAATAACAGTTGTTGACCAAAAATTCGTTTTCAATATTTGAAAACACAGGCAGACCCAATGAACGAAAATTTGATAATGGATATTGTATTGGCTTTTGCAACAAACTACAATGTAAATTAAAAATAATCAGACTTATATTATAACAATAATTTTGATATGTAGATATAAAAGTACTGTACAATTTTAAAACCTTGTTCTGTAATTGTTGATGGCATCAATTTCTTCATTTATGAACAACTTGCTAACCTTTGGTGAATTAGAAACATAAGGGTAACCTGATTATAACAAACGTATAAGCCAATAGGTAATTTTAGATTTAATAATCAAAACAAAATAGACTATAGTTATATATTTTTTTTTACCATTATAATGGTGCAATAATCCAAACTGCAAGATTAAAATCAGAGGATCTGCATTGTTATGAACTTCAAGATATCTAGCAAGTTGATCAGAGAATCTATCCCATAGCTTAACAAATACAGTAAGGCCCCTATTAATTGGAGATACAAATTAGTACAAAGCAGTTTAAATAGTTGAAAATGGTATATATTAAAAAAATAAATAAATAAAAACACAAACTCAAAATCTTGTATCTCCAATAACAGTCCTTTATTTGTGTTCAACTGAGTAGGTTTACTGTCATTTACATTAATAAACTGCTTAACATGTCCAATGATATTTGTAAAAGTTGCATATTTAAATTGTAAGTATACAATATTAGAATAATTAACTTCATAGAAACATAGAAAACTTAAAAAATTAAATAACATACCAATTGAAACATTGGGAAAAAAACCCTCCGCTTCTAACTGATTGAAAAGGCGAGAAACAGAAACCAAACTTATCACCAATCCAATTATCACATCTCAAGACTTGGGTGTTATTTTTATTTGAAAGTTTATATGGACTGGTAGCATATTTGATTCTTGAAAAATCAAATCCAACTCTAACAAAGTGAATTACAAAAGAAAGTTGTTCCCGTATTTCACTTTCAAATAGTCTAACCAATCTGTTGGATATTATTCCTTGAGCTTTGAATCCCTAAATAATTGAAAAATTACATATCAAAGTATAATTTGCAAATAATTTTATACTATAAAACAGAAACATACATGAATAGAAATATACAAACATGTTTGATGTGTAATCAGTTGACTTAAAAATGAATTTTTTATTCGTAACATAGTTTAAAAAAAAATTAATTAGTACACATAAAATAAATAGTGAATGTATAACTTAAATAAACATTTGAATGTATGTTTTTCAAAGAATCTATATAAAAAAAGTTAAAGAATGAACTATTTAATCATTTATCTTTTGTATAAATATATATATATATACATAGTAATATAAGTAATCATATTAACAAACTACAAATATAAAAAACTTTAGAACCGCTTAAAATATACCTATTGTAACATATTCATCAACCTCCTTATCCAGAATTCTTTGAAAGGGCACAAAAGAGAAACCAAAATCTGGACCTTGGAAACCATGATATTCGGAAACTTGAGTATTCATATTCAAGCAGAGTTTGTTTGGGTTTGGAGCATACTTGTATTTAGAGGAATTGACCCCAACTCCTGGATTTCTTATAATAAGAGAAGAATTTTCAATCAGAAACCTCTCGAATTTAAAAAACAACCGCTTAAATACATTCGCTTGAATCCTGTCACCCTGTTGATTATAAAAAAAATAAGATAATTGATATACATTAAAATTAAAAGCATCACAATTAAAAAAAAAAGTTATGAAATTTAAAAATAATAGGATATAAAAAAAAACGTGTTGTTAACTTTTACATTTTCATCACATAGGATCATTTCAATTGAGTACACATCATTAGGATTGCGACGATCGGGTAGACGCCAAACCCGAATAATCTTTAGCTTTAACGCCACACTGTTTCGGTTTACATGAATTTGGTTAACCATTATAAACTCATTTGCATCTACAGCAGCCATTGATCTTGTTAACTGGGAAAAAATGATGTAAAAACCAAAAGATGACTTCAATAAAACAACAAATCAAAATCAAAATAACTAATGTTTAAGTAATTAAATATGAGAAACAGAAATTAACTTAATAATATATCTTTGCGATTACTCAAAGTGGTTCCAACGTGTCTTATTGCAATTGTATGTGAATTGGTTTGACTTGTTTATATAGTTATTGAATTTACCGAATAATAAGAAATGGATGAAATGGTGGGCGGTTAATTAGCATTTGAATTAGCATTGTTTTAAAGGTTATAACATTATGTATTGATTGAATTTAGTCAAGGTCAATCATTTATTGATTAAATGGCGTATTTCAAGCATTATATAGGTATTGATGTAGGAATTAAATCAATTCAATAATAACAAATAGATTAAAGAGTGGAGGGTAATTAGGAACCGAATTAAGAGTGTTATTATTGTTATAACTTTATGTACTGATTGAATTTAGTCAAAGTCAATTAGCCAAAGCAAAACAGCCGTATGTTAAGCATTATAGTTAGTTGTAATTTGTTTTGATATATTCAATGTTATTTAAGTAATGTTCTTTATATGTTATGTCAAGCATTATATAGGAATTCAATCAATTGAATAATAAAAAACGGATGAAAGAGTGGAGGGTAATTAGGATTCGACTTACAATTGTTATTATTGTTATAACTTTATGTATTGATTGAATTTAGTCAAAGTCAAGTGTGGATGTCAAGCATTATACTTAGTTGTAATTGTAATTTGTTTTGATCTATTCAATGTTATTTAACTAATGTTCTTTATATGTTATGTAAAGCATTATATAGGTATTCAAACAATTCAATAATAAGAAATGGATGAAAGAGTGGAGGGTAATTAGCATCCGAATTAGCATTGTTATTATTGTTATAAATTAATGTATTGATTAAATTTAGTCAAAGTCAAGCATTGAAATCATTAATGGCGAATTTTAAGTATTATACCTAGTTTTGATTTTTTTTTTTTTTGGATCTATTCAATGTTATTAAACTAAATGTTCTTTACATGTTATGTAAAGCATTATATAGGTATTCAATCAATTCAATAATAAGAAATAGATGAAAGAGTGGAGGGTAATTAGCATCCGAATTAGCATTGTTATTATTGTCATAAATTAATGTATTGATTACATTTAGTCAAAGTCAAGCATTGAAATCATTAATGGCGAATTTTAAGTATTATACCTAGTTGTGATTTTTTTTTGATTTATTCAATGTTATTAAACTAAATGTTCTTTACATGTTATGTAAAGCATTATATAGGTATTCAATTAATTCAATAATAAGAAATGGATGAAAGAGTGGAGGGTAATTAGCATTCGAATTACCTCTTATATATTATTGTTATAAATTAATGTATTGATTAAATTTAGTCAAAGTCAAGAATTTAAACCATTAATGCCGAATTTATATGATTATACATATTTGTGATGTGATTTTTTTTTTGATCTATTCAATGTTACTAAACTAAATGTTATTTACATGTTATGTAAAACATTATATAGGTATTCAATCAATTCAATAATAAGAAATGGATGAAAGAGTGGAGGGTAATTAGCATCCGTATTAGAATTGTTATTATTGTTATAAATTAATGTATTGATTGAATTTAGTCAAAAACAATGATTGAAACCTTTAATGCCGCATGTCAAGTATTATACCTAGTTGTGTTTATTATTATTTTTTTTTATCTATTCAATGTTATTTAAGTAAATGTTCTTTATATGTTATTATATGCTTTACTAACATGCTTGAAAATTGGACAAGTAAATGCGTATTCAAAGTAAATTTGTTATTGTATAAGGAAACCATAAATTTCGCAATTACATTTATCAATTCATTATGAATGTTGTGAGTAAATTCAGTTGTGAATATGTATTCTAAATTATACCGTATTGCCACCACGGGTTAACGTATACATATTGTTACAATTACAACATACTAAATATTCGGTAAAATTAGACATCTCCATGTCAATATACCAAATGAAAAAAAAAACACAAAATTTTAATGATTATTGATTCACACATTGTCGTACTCATTTATTGATTTGACCATAATTAAATCTTAGTCAATGTGAATAATTACACATTTAAATTAAAATTAATAAGAAGTTTGAAAATTTATAGCATATTCAAAGGTCAAAACACATTTTAATAATCAGTAAAATTTATTTAAAATAAGTTCAAAAGGAAATATAAAAATCTATAAATTCTAACAAAACAAACCAAGATTGACCATGGTATGTCGAAACTTTAATGTTGTTGTTTCGTAAGTTTTTAGATAACAAAAACCTGTTCATGGATTTAGGCAATGTCTGCACAAACACGTAAAAACCAACATTATAATAACAAATAAGGTTTTTTTACTTAAAAAATATTAGAAACGTCATACCAAAACTCGTGCGGAAGGGTCATGAATAACCTTGAAGAATTTGTCACCCTTGTGATAAGCCATATTGAAGTTATTTGTCCTAATGAAATCCTGTTCTTCGTATGCAAAAAACAAACTTTTGTTAAAATATACATAAAGTCACTCATACTAAAAACTGATTTTAATTATCTTGTTTTATGAAATCCGGTATTTTGTTTTTTTTTATATACTTGTTTTTTATATTCACACATACTCAAAACCGATTTCAATTGCAATCTGTTTATTAAAAAACACAATCATATATTCAATGATTAAAGCTGAGCAGAATTACTCGCGTATCGATTACATCCAAAGCAGAGAGTTGATTGTAAACAGATTATCAAATGGTTTTAATAAAAAAAAACGATTCTGTTTGGTTTAATATGTTAGTAAACCGATGTGGATGGATTTCAAAAATTGTCAGAAACATAATCGACAAACAATAGGATTAGAAAGTTATTTTAATAAGAAACCGATTGTATTTATATTTTATGTAAGATGGTTTCAAACATTTACTTTAGGGATTTTATAAAGGGTCAGAAACATAATCGAAAACTTGTTGATAATCACATATTTTGTAGCAGGTTGATAGATATAGGATTGTCATTTGTCTTTGTATAAAAATAACGATACAATCCTATTGTTTTTATCTTTTATGTAAGATGATTGCAAACATTATGTATCAATATAATAAAAATGCAGAAAAAGATTCAAAAACATTTTTGAGATTCATCTAAGATTGATGAAGAACATACCTTGCAAAAATGACAATGAGAGAGGAATGAGGAATGAGAAAGGAATTAGTAGGAGAGGAATGAGGAATGAGAAATGGATGTTGACAAAACTAAATAAAAAGAGGTTTATATAAGACTTAGTCTTGGAGCCCCATTTAGGATTTGGATCCTTCAAGACCCTCAAAAAATCTAGGATGCAACCCTAGTGTTTTCATTTATTATATAGATAGAATAGATTCTAGTATTTTAAGTGTATTCTCTTCTAAGTTAGGTTGAACCAATTATATATTAGCACAAATCATGGATCATCGTCAATCAAAGAAAGTTAACAGAATTTGAAAATCTGTTCAAATGGCCAATTACATGCTAGAGTCAATATTTGGTAGTTAATTATTTTATAAATCTCCTTGTATCTATCTTGTGAATATTTCCATTCCTTGTAAATACTTGGCTTATAAATGCTAAATACGTCAGGATTACATTTTATTCATACTGACGTATATGGAATTTATAGGCCAAGTATTTACAAGGAATGAAAACATTCTCAAGAGAGATACAAGGGGAGTCATAAAAGAATTAATTATCAAATATTGATTATAGCATGTAATTAGCCATTTGAACGATTTTCCAAATTCTGTGAATTATCCGTGATTGATGATGATCCATTAGCCTTTCTTGTGCAACTTTCCTCAAAACCACCTTCAATAACTTCAACAGTTGTTGTCATCAGAGGTTAGCTTCATTAGATGTTTGCTTCATCAGTAGTTACCTCATCAGTGGTTTACCACTCCATCAGCAGTTTCTTATCAGCAGTTGTTTGACTACTTCATCAGTAAATGAAACCTAATGGATAATAAATGTGAGAAGCAAAATAATGCAGCCTAATGGATAAAATAAAATTAAAGTTACCATAAACAATATATTTCCATCAGTTTCCCACAAGCACATAAAAGTTTTGAAATAGAAACTACTGTGGAAACGTGAATTAATGCAGCAAAGAATAAAAAGGAAAACTGATGGATTGAAGATGAACATTTAATTTGTAATTCTAGTAGGAAAGTGAACAACGAAGAGTTAAAAGATGATTGAGGATATCTAAGCTTATTTCGATATTCTTCTCAGGGACGATGCAAGGATGTTGTGAAGTATAGGCAACGGAGATGATTGAGGATAACTAACCTAATGCAATAAAAAACGTCCAAACACGGACACAATGAAAATTTAAACCCAAAAACTATTTAACAATCTGCACAGATGAAAGGTGTAATCATATCCAAAATGCAACCAAATCGGCAGTGTCATTGCTAATGAACCATAAATGTGTTGAGGGATTCGATTTAGGTTCCTGAAAGGATGAATGACCAAAGCACGGGGGTGCCAACTTCGAGCATGAAACTGGAGTAGAAAAACCAAGAAGTTAATTCAACATATAAAATCCTATATTAAAATGAAACACTTAACGAAACTGATTAAACTCTATCAAAAATTGTCAATTCAACACAAAATAAAAACTGAAGACACAATCCAATACCTGCTAAAGATGCGTCAACGCTAAACGATGGTAACCTGGAACTCGTTGGTGGCTAGGATTCACCACTAATCTACGGTTGAGGCTATTGGCAATGCATAAAAAGTGAGAATTGGACAATATAATTTTTGTGAACAAAGGAGAATAATGCATCTGTACCTTTTATTTATAGGCAAATATGAAAAAAATTGAATCCAAAAATTAGTGGGAACAGTTATTAAATTCGAATTAAGGACAGTTACATAAAATGGAGGTAACGGATACTGAGTAACCATTACTAAACACAATAACTGTCTAATTTAATCGGTTGAGATCGCTCTAAATCTTGATCTAACGGTTGAGTTTAAACCAAAAAAGGTTTTTGATAGCCGGCGTCAATAGTATTTTACATTACAAACACAAGAATACGAGTAGTGTGCGTATCACACAAACAATGACATATCAAACATGCATCGTACAAAACCAGCATTAACCAGAAGATAGGTTGTTGAACAGGGGCGGAGCTACCCTATCCCGCCTACCTTAAAAAAATAAGCTATACATATAACAAAAAATTATTGAGGTAGAGACACATGTCACTTGGTGAGGTTGTCCCCACCCTTGAATTCCCGCTAAAAAACTTAGGTTATAAATAACCCAATATTTATTAAGCTATAATCTTTATCTTTACTATATAATAAACTAGGTTAGTACCCGTGCGATGCACGAGACTCCCTACATTATTATTCATAACGAATATAACTTATTATATAGAGAAACTAACTTATGGTGTTAATTGATTATTGACATATTCGGATTAACGAATATTCTAAATAACTTGACATGATTTCTACCTATTTTACTAATGAGTGTTAATTACAAAATATATATAGAACTCTTAACAACTTTACTTTTACGCATGCAGCCACTGCTTTTAGCCTAACAAAAGGAAATTCCATTCTAGAAACATGTATACAATCAGGTCATGATACACAAATGAACAAAATCTCATCATCATCATTATCATACTCAGTTAATCTCACCTATAGCAAAGCTAAGGTAGGGTCTGAGGAGGGTAAGATGTAGACAGCCTTACCTCTACCTCTAAGAATAGAGAGGCTGCTTCCGGTAAGACCCCCGGCTCGATGTGGTTTGGTATCAAGCTTTAGACATAAGACACATAACACTTAGCAATCGGGACAAACCCGATCGGTGCATGTGCCCCTTTGTCTTTTGGCTATCAACGCCACCACATGATGCATGATTAACCGTCTGTCATTTTTAACGTTATTTTCACGAAATTAGTAAAATAACGTTAAAACTAGTGCAACTTTACTTTTGCCCCCGAGGGCCACACATATATACATTATATGCGCACACCGTAAGTGAGGCGTACAAATGAACAAAATCTAAACATTTCAATTAAACTACCAAAATTATTAGTCTACATAAAGACCCGTTTAAAGGTAGATGTTACCGTATCCAACATAATATTAACATGCAATACCAAAACCAACAATCAAGTGCCATGAAAAAAATAAAACCCAACATAATTTCGTAGTTGCATTGCTAAGTTCACATAGTAGCCATTGTTCAAACTAAGATTACTTTCCAAAAAAAAAAACAATACAACCTAATTATCCAACATCAAAAGTTTGTTTTTAGGCCTTGCGCTTCTTAATTTCTCGCTTCTTCATTTTGGAAATCAAAGTTAGCACCAAGATACCTTTAGTCTTGATGTACCTAAACGTGGCAGTATTACCATTTTGTATTCCATTTGCTTTCAACCATGCAGCCCAATTTTGAACATCAAACTTAGTTTCTTCTTTTGACTTTTCAATCCGAAGCGACATTTGAACTTCAACACCTGAATATTCCTTACAGTCATGTAACAACCTTGTTCAAGTTTCGCCATCTCAACAACTCTCTTTGGCAGACGCTAAGTAAAGTAAACATATGATCATTTATAATGAAAACTAAAATAACATATAAGTAAGTATGAAAACTAAAATAACATATAATCATTTATAATTGGCAAAACACAACATAATCAAACCATTAAGCAATTATTTATACTCTTTGATGCATCAACATGTCCGAAAATCAATTGATACATAGTGGCGGAGCCAGGATTATATTCCTATGGTGTCGGTTTTTTCAATACCTAGGTTTATAATAACACAGTGTCAATATTTTCGAATCGGGCCGGGTCAAATCACGCAATAAAAATCGATATCATAATAAAAGTCTTTTAAAATATATACAAAAATTACATTTTAGAGTTGCTCCCTACGAGCTTTCATGTTTTGAAAACGATTCATAACGTCTTCAATCGTAACTTTCGCCAAAAACACTTTTTCAATATAACAAATGCAAGCATCATTCAAATAATCATCACCCATCCGATTACGCAAATCCGTCTTCACATGCATGCTTCATAGAAGAAAAACATCTCTCAACACTTGCCGTTGCAACCGGTAGAACTAATGCTAATTTCAATAAGCGATAGACCAAAGGATATCCAACATGTTTCTTTGTTTCCACCATCATTTTTGCAAGATTAGATATACCTTTCACGTCGCCAAACATTTTGTCGCCTCTTATGTTATTAATGTAGATGTCGAGCTCATGCATAAGATCATTTCTTTCTTCACAATTAAAATCATACGGGTACATCTTCGCCAACCTTAGTAACTTTGGAACATCAAATGAACTAAAATTATCATCCGGGCTTAAGGCACTCATACACATTAGCACCGCGGTGGTTACCTCGTTAAAAAGGTTGCTAAGCTCTTAGATTTGCATATCTAACACAGTGTTGAAATTTTCAACCTCATAATAATGACGATTAGTGATGTTAGTCTTTCTCCTTCTATATTTTGGGTCAACATATTCGGCTTCCATATCAACCGTTTATATCTCATTTTTATCACAAAAAGATGCCACATTTTCCATAAGTGAATCAAATCCTTCAAGTCTAAACATTTGTAATTGTTGTTTCATTGCATTAACCATCCCAATTGCATTCACAATATCTTGATCCTTTTTTTTGAAGAGCTTGAGACAATGTATTTGTAGTCCCCAAAATGTGCTTCATCAAGTGTAAATAATATGCGAAATCATATGACTTCATGTATTTCCAAATTCCATTTGCTTGTCTTTGTTGAACATTCATGAGGCCGGAATTTCGAATATATTCAAGCACATCAATAATCGATGGATATAATTGAACCAAGCGCACTAGTGTTTTGTAATGTGAACTCCATCGTGTATCTCCAGCTCTTGCAAGAGAAAGTTCTTGATTTAAACCACTCCCAGTTTCAACTTCTTCACGGCCTATTGCTTCTTGCAATTTATCTTTTTGACTTTCTCTAATCATGTCTATTCGTTTGCATGATGCACAAACCACATTTGTCAAATTTGATGCTTCTTCAAAAAATTTCCAAACTTCATCGTGTTTGTTTGCAAGGGCCACAACAACTAATTGAAGTTGGTGGGCAAAACAATGCACAAAATAAGCCGAATAATTTTCTTTTAAAACCAAAGCTTTCAATCCATTAAATTCACCCGCCATGTTGCTTGCTCCATCATATCCTTGACCTCTTACCTTCGTCAAACTCAAATTATTTCTAGCAAACAACTCATCAATAGCATATTTAAGAGATAATGAAGTTGTTTCCTTGACATAAACAAGGCCAATAATTTAATTAAGTAATTAGGCTTACCATTTTTAAACCATAATTTTTTATTATTATTTAAAATGTTTAGAAAAAAATAGCAATGGTGTCGCTCGTAAATAAACAATGGTGTCACTTGTAAAAAATCAATGGTGTCGCTCGAATTTTTTTCTATTACACGTTACATATAATACCAAAATTTGAATGGTTTCGGGCGCACCGTTATCTCCTATGTAGCTCCGCCACTGTTGATACAGAAAGGAGCCATAAAATTGATCAATTTGCATTAGTGTTATATATTAAAATATTATCCGTAACTTAGATTAATTTTTAGATCAATTCACCCACAAGAGTCTTCTATCAGTGAAATATTATTCTATCATTAAAAACATTTTCGTCCGATGAAGAAAGCGTATCCTGAAAAGTAAAAATGAATGTAATTGATTATCATAAAAATATATCCCAAAAACCATTTAAGATAAATATCACCTTCAAAGAAACAGTATTGTTCTGTTGAACATCGGATGAAGCACCATTTGACTAATCACCCACAAGAGTCTTCTATCAGTGAAATATTATTCTATCATTAAAAACATTTTCGTCCGATGAAGAAAGCGTATCCTGAAAAGTAAAAATGAATGTAATTGATTATCATAAAAATATATCCCAAAAACCATTTAAGATAAATATCACCTTCAAAGAAACAGTATTGTTCTGTTGAACATCGGATGAAGCACCATTTGACTAATCATCATCATTGTGTTTTTGTATAAAAAAGGTATGTAAGTAGTTAAAAAATAACATATAACATCAAATATACTAATTAATAGAAAGACAATATAACCATATTACACAAACATGATCAATGGCATGTTTCTCCTCAAGCTTCTTAAGAATATCGGAATCATTTGAAAGCTTGTTAATAGCAAAATATTCAATGTTGTGATCAACATTATACTTTGACATTTTTATACGAAATGCAAACCGTTTTCCAATAAACGCCTTAAACTCGGTAGGGAATTTCTCTAACTCATTAGACTGTCAATAAAAAAATAATATCATTATACAATTTATAATGTATTTATAAAACAATATATTTAAAAATAAGATGGATAAAATAGTAAAACGTTCTCCTGTCTATTAACAACTTCTTCAGCAGACTTCCTTAACAGCTTAGCTTGATAGCTTCTCTATTGAAAAGTGTTAGTGAAACACTCCGGTAGAATCTTGAATAATAAGCGGAATCTTGAACCTTTAGAAAATAAGAAAAGATAAATAAAGTAAAAATAAGTTTAATAAAAAAAAGATTAATAGTTACGGAAAAATAAATTCATTTATTTTAAATAATACTTGTAATCAGCTTTTACTTCGTTTTTTTTTTTTTTTGCATTGCAAGATTCATTACTACATTTGAAGATCTTCCTATCTGCAACATCAACTGTTTCATCTGATTTTTCAATCGTAATAAATTTCTTCTCCACTTTGCAATGAAAAACCGTGCTCGCCTCATAATACCAAAGCTTTTTGTTGTATATCCTTTTAATGGCACCAACAATGGCCACATGTTTCTCCTAAATATGAAAAATAAGATTAAAACCTTGTAAATAGACAACACAAAACAAATTCTGAAAAAGTATAGTATTTAATAATACAAATTACCTCATCTATTATGGACACAAATGCAATGGGGCTATATTCCAAATTAAGAAACAAATCTTCAACTGAAGTTTATCATAACTGAACCTGGGTCATTACCACTTAGGGACCTTGAATTTGCATACTTAGCCAATATCTAATGTCAACAAAACATAAGTTAACTTTAAAATATAGATTTAAATTATCACTATGAACAATCAACTCAGTTTTTATCTCACTATGGGGAACCCTAATAGGCGAATTCAAGAAAGACGCCAGCGTGCAAACGGGAAGTTCGATTCCGATGATCCGACAACAAGAACAACATTCTATATCACTAATTTCTCTGATAGGGTTACAGGTTTAAAACTTCGAGAGGCCTTTAGACCTTTTGTAACTGTTACGGATGCATGGGTTCCGAGAAGGAGGTCTGTCAAAGGTAGTGTTTTCGGGTTCGTGCGGTGTGCCAAACTTAAAGATCCATATTCGGTTCTGCCTTACCTTAATGACATTGTTATTATGGAATCAAGGTTGTCTGTGTCGTTGGCCTTGTTTGATAGATCTCATAGGAAGATTGATTACATTGCTGAACCGTCAACCAAGAAGACATGGGTGCCGAAAGAAAAGAACATCGTTGCGGAGGATTTTCCGGGTTTGTCAACAGTTTATGGGGGTTCGTTGGCTTCGAGAAAGACGCTGAAACTTTTGGGTGTAGGGGCTGCTTACCCGATGCACTGCATTGGGAGGGCGGTTCTTGGTACGGCTGAATCGATTGTTAAACTGCATTCGGTGAAGAAGATGATAGTTCAAGCGGGTTTCCCTGAGGCGGCAGTTTCTTATCTTGGTGGTCTAATGGTCCTTATCACGTTTAGGGACAATGTTGAGATGGGATCGTTCTTGGGAGAAAAGGAGGATGTGTGGAAGGAATCGCTTGTTTCGGTCTCTCCCTGGACCGGCCAGCCTATTCCGTTTGAAAGAATTGCGGTGTTGAAGATTGTCGGGTTGCCGGTCCTGGCTCGTGATAACGCTACCTTCGATAGTGTTGGTAGGTTGTTTGGTGATATAGTTTGGCCGTCCGACTTTTCATGGTTGAGTTTGGATAATGCCGTCGGATTCACCCATGTGCTTACTAAGATTGCCAAGAGAATAGATGAGGAGGTTGTGGTGTTGTGGAGGAATGCGGATTACAATGTTTGGGTAGTAGAGGAAAATTTGACGTGGGTTCCGGAGTTTGAGGCGGTGGAGAGTGTCGCTAAGGACGATGAGATGGAGGAGGGTGAAATTCGCGATGACGATCCGGTGGTGCCTGACTTGCAGCATGACGGAAATGGTGGTGCCGAAGCGGTTACGGATTCTATGCCGGAAAATCAGGATGCATTTAATGTTGATTTGCATGATAATAGCACTTTCCATAATGTGCAACATGATGCTTGTCCCACCAGTGTTTTAAACGTGATGGGCCAATGTGATAATATTGGACAGGTTGGGTCCTTGGGCCTGTCTACTCCTGTGGGTGATAATGGGCCGTTGGGTTTGGGCTGTAATAATGATGAGAATGAGTCAAAATTCACTAGTAGGAAAAGACCAAGGAGATTCTTTAGTAACTCTCCTGAAGATTCTTCTGGCCATCTACCAACTCTTGTAGCACTTGAAAAGGTCTTTGACTTTGATTTAAATTCCAAGGTAGGGGATGAGGAAAGGGGTGGTACTTTATTTTTTGTTGATGAACCGACTATGAATACGGACGACGGAACCTTGTTTTCGAATAGGGTACTAGATTCGGGTGACATTCATACGGAACCTGCCATGGGGATTTCTTCTGATTCCGTTGACGAAGCTCTCGTAATTAATGGCGAAGCTGATGCGACGGTTCAGGTTTGTTCTCTGGTAGGTTTAAACTTAGCTAATTCAATTGGTGCTGTGGTAGAGGAAATTATTGGGGAAAGAGGGGTTGTGGATCATTAATGAATTTTTGACAGTTAATGTTCGTGGGATAATCGGTAAAGGTAAGGCGGATTGGGTGAGAGGTTTGAAGTCTTCAAATGGGATTGATTTCTTGGCGGTACAGGAGTCTAAGACCTCTGAGCCGTCGCAATGGTTGTTGTCTAGATGCTAGGGAAACTCGGCGTTCCATTATGATTGTGTTTCTTCAGAAGGGACTGCAGGTGGGTTGATATGTTGGTGGGACCCCTCTTGTTTTCGACAGACTGGGGTTCTTCGGGCTCGACATGTGTTGGTGGTCTCTGGTATGCTGGTTCATTTTAATGTACATATTAATATTGCTAATATACATGCTCCTAGTGATCCTGTGGAGAGGCGGGTTTTTTGGAACGAGCTGTTATTATTCAGAAGATCGTTGTGTGGTTTATGGATCTTTCTAGGTGATTTCAATGAAGTCCGTAGTATTGACGAACGGGTAAACTCGGAATTTTCGAATCTTAATGCAATGGCTTTTAATTCTTTTATTAGAGAGGCTGAATTGTTCGAGTATTCGATGGGTGGGCATAAGTTTACCTACATGTCCGGAAAGGGTGATAAACTCAGTAAACTTGATAGAGTGTTGGTGTGTAAAGATTTTCTGGCATCTTGGCCAGGGGCGAGTTTGACGGCGTTGTCTCGTTTACTTTCGGACCATTGTCCTCTGGTTCTTTCGTTGAAGAATTCTGTTTATGGAAGTATTCCTTTCCGTTTTTATAATTCTTGGTTAGAATTACCGGGTTTTGTGGATTACATTAATTCTATTGCAGGGAACTTCGTTTTTTCGGGTCCTCCTGATGTAGCATTGGCTTTTAAGCTGAAATGGTTTAAGGGTCGCATTCGTATGTGGGTGGATGCGGATCGTAGGCGTCGTGAAGTACAGTATACTGAATGTCGAAAGTTAGTGTCCGACTTGGAAGGTAAAGCGGAAATTTCCGATTTGTCTGAAGAGGAGCTGGATGTTAGGGCTAATGCTCGTAAAATTTTGTTGCAAGAGACTCGCCTAAAAGCACAAGATGCCCAGCAAAAAGCTAGAGTGAAATGGGCGTTGGATGGAGATGAAAACTCAAAGTATTATCACGATATTATCAAGCTTAATTCTGCTTCAAATAAGATCCACGGGGTTAAGTGTGATGGGATTTGGGTTACGGATCCAACTCAAGTTAAAGACAATATCGCCAGATTTTTCTCAAAGAAGTTCAGCTCTAGTGTCGTGGCCCAACCGGGTTTTGTCTGTCCTAATATAAATCAGCTGTCAGAGGGTGATGTGACTGCTTTAGACGCCCTTTTACTATGGAGGAAATTACGAGAGCGGTGTGGGATTGTGATGGTGGTAAGTCCCCGGGTCCTGATGGATTCAATTTTAACTTTATTCGGAGATTTTGGCCTTTGTTGAAGCAGGATTTCTTTAATTTATTTGAGGAGTTTTATGTGAATGGCGCTATTCGGGAGAGTTGTTTCTCGGCTTTTATAGCCTTGATCCCGAAAGGTCGGGATCAGTCTTCGTTGTCTGATTACCGTCCTATAAGCTTGGTGGGTGTGATAAATAAGGTTCTGTCAAAGGTGTTGGTTCTTCGTTTGAAGCCTTTTATGTCTAGCCTTGTGTCTGAAGAACAAACCGCATTCTTGTCTGAAAGAAATATTTTAGATGGTCCTCTCATCTTGAACGAGACTATTACTTGGCTGAAAAAGTCGAAATTATGTGGGTTCCTTCTTAAAGTTGATATAGAAAAAGCATATGATACATTGCGGTGGGATTACTTGGAAAATTTATTGTTGCAAATGAATTTTTCGACTAAGTGGAGGGGTTGGATCATGTCTCTTGTTCAGAGTTCCCGTGCTTCGGTTCTAGTTAATGGTTCCCCTACATACGAGTTCTCTTGTGAACGAGGTTTGCGACAAGGAGACCCACTTTCTCCGTTCCTTTTTATCCTTGCAATGGAAGGTTTAACTCGGATTATGAGAAGAGCGTGTGAATTGGGGACTTTCAATGGTATCCGTGTTGAGGTTCGGGTCCGATTATTTCACATTTTATGTATGCGGATGATGTGGTTTTTTGTGGTGAATGGTCGATGGTCAACGTTTTGAATCTTAGGCGGCTTCTAAGGGGTTTTTATTTGGCTTCTGGGTTAAAAATTAGCTCCAAAAAAAGCAACATTTTTGGTATTGGTGTGGAGGATTCTGATCTGGAAGAGAAGGCTACTGCTATACATTGCTCGAGGGGTACATTTCCGTTTTACCATTTGGGAATACCTATAGCTTTGAATATGAATTTAGTAAAAAGTTGGGATCCGGTTGTTGAGAAGTTCCAAAAAAGGTTGTCGACATGGAAATCAAAATGTCTATCGTATGGGGGGCGGGTCACATTATTGAAGTCTGTTTTGAGTTCGCTACCATTGTACTACTTTTCTTTATTTCGTGCCCCAATTCAGGTGGTTAAGAACTTAGAGAGAATTCGTAGGAAATTCTTTTGGGAGGGGTGGATGCGGACGACAGGATGAGTTGGATCGCTTGGGATAGGGTGGTTGTTCCGACTAAATACGGGGGTCTTGGTTTGGGCTCGCTTCGAGACGCGAATCTTGGTCTCTTATCCAAATGGTGGTGGCGTTTTAAAATAGATCAAGGTTCCTTATGGCGTAAGGTGGTTTGGTCTTACACGGTAGTGGGAGGGGATGGTCGCATATTCCGGTTAAATTATCCCTAGGGGGAACGTGGAAACAGATTGCTAGTCTTCCTTCTATTTTGGAGGGTATGTCGTCGGCACCGGTTCTGTTTATTAAAGGGACAGCGAACAATGGTTGCAGCATTCTATTTTGGTTCGATTTGTGGCTCTCGGACGCTCCTCTAAAAGATAAGTTCCCGCTATTGTTCAATCTGGAGAAGAAACGTTTATGTTTGGTAGCGGATCGGGTGACCCGGAGTGGGCTGCAGGTGTTATTTCAGTGGGAGTGGAAACGGGCTGCTCTTACAGATGATGAACAAACCCAGTTAACAGCCCTGGTGACTCTGCTGAGTTCGTTACCAGTTTCTGCAGGTGCGGACGACTGGTCATGGACTGCGGGCAGATACAATGAGTTCTCGGTTTCAAATGTAAAGAAATGGATCTTTGACTCGACAAATACTCTTTCGGAGACCACTTTTGCGTGGAATAATTGGGTTCCAAAGAAGGTCGGGATGGTCGCTTGGAGAGCTTTTCATGATAGGTTGCCAACGGCGGAAGCTTTAGCATGCAGAAATGTTCCAGTACAGAATCAAGTTTGTTCAATGTGCAATGAAGGTTTGGAATCGGTAGACCATCTCTTTACTGCGTGCCCAGCGATCGTTGATGTCTGGTATATGGTCTTTGCTTGGTGCCGCGTTCCAAATTGCGTGGCTTTTCATGTTCGTGACTTACTGGATTATCATCTTGTTGCAAAGAGTGGGACGAGGGTTAGGAAGGCTTTTCACGCGGTGGTCTTGACTACTTTCTGGAGCATTTGGCGAGCAAGAAATGACCATGTATTTAATCAAAAAGATGCGTTGGTCAGGAGAATTTTTGACGAAGTAAAGATTATGAGTTTCTTGTGGGTCACCAATCGTGCAAGAATGACGGCTATGTCTTGGGATTTTTGGGTCCGGTTCGATTGTAGTAAAATGGGATAGGCTGGTTTATTTTTGTGTTATGTATGTTTTGGGGCTGTTTTTTGTTTTTCGGATTGTGTTCTACGGTTTTGCTAGTGCCTTACTAGCTTTGGAATGAAGTTTATGTTGGCTGTTAAAAAAAAAAAATTATCACTATGAACAAATAATTTCTACACAAACAATAAAAGATAAAAAAACTGAAAAAATAACCATTACCGCTGTTTAAAGCTAACGATTTCATCAACTTCAGAGTTAATGAACAACCTTGTTGCACTAAAAGCATTTGACACGGTATGCTTATCTAAAATGAAAATTCATAATCTTAAATGTAAAATACATGTTACTAAAAATAAAAGTCATACAAAGCAGACTTTAATTGCCTTAGTGCATCCTTAACGCCCCAAACTGAATAAGTAGAAATACATCCTTATCCCTATCTTTGTGACTCATGAATGTATGCATCTCTAATGCAAAATCGTCCCAAAGAGTCACACCAACAGCCTTGTCACTAATACATATTAAAATTATTCAAATTAATAAAAAAATGAGATTAAGATAATATAATGAATTTTAATAAAACTTACTCTAAATCATTCACCTTTAAGTTTATCCTTTTCTCAGGTCCTAGCTTTGTATCGGTATCCTCTATATATGTCATAGCAAATCAAGACATATCCAGTGAGATCTAAAATGACGATTAAAAAAATGTGTTACTTTTTTAAACATGTACAACAAAAAATTATAGATATTTATAAAAATATAATTTAATACTAACCTATTAGTACACCCACAGCCGTGTTATCTTCAGCAATAGAGGATTTACCTAAAATTGACTTAAAATCCATCAAAGCAATGCCATGTTGAGGTCTAGACCAGTCGTTGCATTTCCTCACTGATGTGCTGATATAAAATGTTAATTTGTGATCATTGTTGGCCAAATTAAAGTTAGCTTTATTATCAGCAAGAGAAGGCCTATTAATCAATATGTAGTCATCGTGAATGAAATATTTCTCAAATCTGAAAAAGAACTTATGCAAACAACTTGTAGATATTTTGTTTCCCTGTATGTTAAAGAAAGATTAAAATCTACCATAATAATATACAACTTGTAAAAAAAATACAAAATACGAAATGCAAACAAAAAAAATTAAATGTTACAGCTTGCGTACATACCTCCTCATCCACAAGGATCATATCTATGGAGTAGAATTTGTTTTCTTCTGCGTTAATTTTTATCCTCCATACCTTCAAAACCTCCACCGTAATTGTACAGTCAGTTTCATTCAAGTTCAAGGCATTCAACATGGTAACATTTCCGTTTGCCATTACTATAGATCATTCAAACATAGAAACCAAACATTTTTATTAGTATTAATTAATATAGGCAATCCGTAATACTAATAGTTAAGTGTAATGAACAAATAAAGAAATATTGAACTCCGGTAGAGAGCTCAATAAATAATACTTCTAGTGTAGAGAGTATGTGTGAAAATCATCGATTCTTAAAATAATATATATAGAGAAAAAATATATGTGTTTAATCTACTATAATTCAAAAACTTTAGAGATAGAATTTGTTTAAAAAAACGGTTTCTAATATAAGATAAGATTTAATATTTCAAATTTTGAACATGAAGATAAGATTTAATATGTATTTGTAAGTTTTAAACACAAACTTTACATATTAAAATAGTAAAAACAAACATCACCGAATAATGTGGATAATAAGTTTGAATAAAAAATAATTTAAAGTAATATTTTGTTTATAAATACATGTATCATAGAAGATAATATCTATCATTTCAAATTTTAAACATGAAGATCATATTATAAGTCGGATCTTATAATTGATTAGATCCTATAAAGTCAGTTTTTAAAAGGATATTAAAATTCATAAGCTACTTCTATATAAACATAGAATGGGGAATAAATCAGAAGCATTAACTTTTTAAATATATCAACGAAACAAAACAAATCTATTTTAAAGAATGGCCACCAGAGATTTTGATGAAAATATAGAACGGATCGGTTATCTAAATAGCCAAAGATCTTTATAAACCATATTTTTAAAAATATTCAAAATAACAAAACAATAAAAGATAGATCAACGTCTAAACTGCAACGATTATGTGTTTGTAAACAACAATATGAGTATCAACACCTTAACTTTTTAAAGATTTCAACACATTTGATGATTCCCAAAGCCTGAAAATTGACTTGCCGACTAAATAAACCTTTATTTTACTGAAATTATAGCCCGGTTCATGATGCTATGACCCGGTTCATAGTTTTAAGCGTTTATGTCGATTTCTACCCAAATCGGCCTATTAAGGCATTGAATCAAACAAGGCACTTTTGACCACACAAAATGCACACAATTTATGTTGTCAAGTCATTAGACACTTGATCAACTAAGCGTTTGTCCGATTTACTTCATTATGATTCCGTTTCTTAGATTTAACCTTTAATAAATCTTTAAATTCCCAAAATGCCCCCTTATAGCCAAAACTTTCAATTTAGCCACTTATGGCGACATTACTTGATTTAAATCCTTTGCTTTGACTCAATGACTTGTTTAAAAACTCCTAAGCCCTTACGGACTTAGTGAATTACCAATTTCACAATTTCCCCCTTTTAGTCACATCTAAGCGCATTAATGCGCTTTTGACACATCTATGCAATTCGACTCACCTATTTAGCACCCACATTTACTCGCCCATGGCCGTACTTTACACGATGGACTTACCCGGTAGTGTTGACCCATTTCTATATCATTAGAACCACCTATATGTTCCATCGGCATCACATGCCCCTTTTTGTTCCAATTCGTTATCCTGTGAAAATCCTCAATTTACACATATTAATATCCGGGAATCCATAAAGGTGCTCCACCACCAATCAGCCCGTCAACACTTATAATATCTCAATGCTTTAATTTTCAAAATCTTTTGCCCAAGTGATATTATCCTCACTTGTCTCGTTTGTTAAAATACTTCAATTATAAAATTAGGCGTCCTGCCCGAACTTAACAAGTTTCTTCCATTTAGGCGATTCCAACCCAATATAAGCTAGAATCCCATATTCCAAAGTCCATCTTTATGAATATGCATTTATTCTTAATTGATAATATATTTTCCATGACTATTGAACCATTACACAATCCTTTAGTATCAAAGAGATTAGAGACTTATTTAAACTAAGTCACTTACCTCGGCCTCCTTTGTGCGTTCCATGACCCGCGTAGCTCATTTGATCTGATTTGTTTCAAGCATCCACCTAGCTTGACAATATCACTTCACTATACTAAAGATTAACTCAAGTTAGTCATTATTTTAATTAACTAACTCGTATAATGAGTTCACATACCCAAATTCATTCTACTTATGTTCGGGTATGCAATACCCATAAGGCAATAATCCTAATCATGAACTATCCCTTTTTAACATATCATCATATCTAGTCTCAACATTCATTATAGCAATTAGCATATTACATAATCATTCAATCATGCAATTTCATCATATTGTGTTTCCGTCATAACCTTTTAGCCTATAATTCATGCATCTAAGCCATACTAGTTACAATCACACAATTTCACATATCAATATTAGCTAGGCATTTTATCAAACACTTGGCGGGTGTACAACATTCCAAGCATATTGTACAAGTATATCATGCCTAAGCCATTCTAGCCATCAAGTTAGGCTACCTTCAAATTCAACTTGCAATTTAACTATCATAGAAGTTTCATGCAATATGTAACACCCCAACCGATGGCGGAAACATCGGGATGTCACGTATTGATAATTGTTCAGTAGCTCATGGTAAATAATAAGTTTCAATAATCAATTAAATGAATTACATACAATTTTTCTAAAAAGAATTTGTACATCAAATGAGAAACACTAAATATAAATCTTCAAGTATGAACTCTAATCTTCAAGCAATACTATAACTTGAAACATGTTAAGTTGGAAAATATTTTGGGTCAACAAAAGTTGGTGATAATTATATAGGTTTGAATATTGTATCATGAGTATAAAAACTTGTGCAATTCTAGTGTCATGGCAAATCTAGTCCATATGTGAAAACAAAACTACCAGGTAAATCGTTTGCATAATCAACCCTTGTGACATGTTTATTGTGGTCCATCCCATACGCATATGGTTCACTCGTTTGTGTTTATGTGTTCGATAACAATCACCCACGTTACCCATACTGGAGGTACACGTATCCGGGTGGGGTTGTCAATCCAATAGATCTATCATTGTGTATCATCGGCTTACGTAGTGTTAATGATTACGCGAGTCTAATTGTGTTTACCAAAGTAATGTTTAAGACATGATGCAACATAGAAATCACACATAGGCACTTATGTTTGAATTGCATTTGAAAATGTAACATATTTCACCTTAAAAATTGTAAAATAGTAAAAAGGGGCTATGTAAATGATGTGTGTAAATGTATATATATATATATATATATATATATATATAAATAACACAAGCTTTAATTAAAACGACTCACCTAAAAACTACACACGCACGACAAGTGTACCGGTCACAAAGCAGTAAACAGATAAGACCGAGTATTGAACCCAAAGACGCGAATGCAACTCTAGATCACAACCTATACCGAATACTAGCCTAAATAAATATATACTTATGTGGGGGGTTAAACTAATGATTAAAAACTTAGAAGAAACTAAATATAAGTTAAATAACCTCAATTGCTTAAACGAACCTAGGAACTTGGAGAGATCAGATAGGAAGAAGGCTGGTTACTTAGGTAAAATCCCTAGACACTAGCAATAAATCCTGAATCTGGTAATTAACTTGAGACCCTATTCTTATTTAATAAACCTCCTGTCAAGGATGAAACACCCCAACCGATGGCGGAAACATCGGGATGTCACGTAATGATGATTGTTCAGTAGCTCATGGTGAATAATAGATTCCATTAAATGATTTAAATGAATTACATACAATAGTTCTAGAATTTGTACATCAAATTGGATAAAACTATACACATATCTTCAAGCATCAATTCAAATCTTCAAGCAAGTAGAACCTGAAACATGTTAAGTTGAAAATGTTTTGGGTCAACAAAAGTTGGTGAGAATTACATAGGTTTTTGATAATTGAGTAAAAATGTTGTGCAATTCATGTGTCATGTCAATCTAGTCCATATGTGAGAACATACTAGAAATAAATCGAGTGCATAACCAACCCTGATGACTGTTATAATATGATACATACCATACGCTCATGGTCCACTTGAATATGTTATACGATAACAAACACCCACGCTACCTTTGTAGGAGGCACGTATCCGGGTGGGATTGTCAGTCCAATAGATCTATCAATGTTTACCGCCGGCTTGTACGGAGTTAATGATTATGCTAGAATGGTGCTTACTCTAATCATGCTCAAGACATAATGCAACATAGAAAACACATAGACACATTGATGATTGAATTGCATAAATGATGTGGTAACATGTTTCACCCCAAAAACGGTGATAAATAGAAAATGGACTATGTAAAACTCACCTTGGTAAAATGTTATATCTGTTGAGAAATTGTGTTGCCCAAATGTATCAAGTATCACCCTATAATGAGGTAATAAATATGTCTAAGTCTATCACGTCTACAAATGTATATGTTCTAGGGCTTCGAATTGGGGATAAACGCACGTTTGATTATTATTAAAAAATGTTTGATAATTGAGAGAATATTAGTAAATAATTAACCAAAAATATTTTTATGAATTTTAAATCTAAGATGGTCACAAGAATGTGTTTAAAGTATAAAAATAATTTTTATAAAATTATTTTCTTTAAAATAGATTATTAAATCTATTTATTACAAATTGCCAAAAGTTTAACTTTAATATTTAAAAATACTAAAATTAAAGAATTATTATTTTAAAAATCATATTTCTGTTCTAGATATTTAAAAATAAATTGTATAAAATTTTGGTGCAAAAATAATAAAAATTGAATTTATTATGATTTAATTATGATTAAATCTAACAAAAATTGATTAAAAATATTAAATGAATGATTTTTCTGAAATAAAAATCATTTCAGAAAAGTTTATTGTTATGAAAACTTAGAATAATTTTTGTGGAAATTAATAAGATCGTTTTGATATTTTTATAGATTTTTATAAATAAAAATAGAATAAACTTGATTTAATTATTATAAATATTAAATAAATAAATTTCAGAAAACTAAAAATTGTAAGTTGAACTTTTACATGAGATTAATATAAGGTAATTTTTGTAGAATTTTTAAGAGAGTTTTGGCATTTAAAATGAATTTTAAAAAAATAAGGAAGTATATTTGTTTGTTTAAAGAAAACAAAACAAATAAAGAAAAAGGGTGGTGTTTGCAGGGATCGAACCCGCGTCTGCAGTGTATCAAACCAATAACACAACCACTTGGTCTAGACCAGTGGTTGTGATTGTTCTCTGTTCTTTAAATATTAATATGTTATGCAAATTAGTGTTCTTCCCCAAATTATGATTACGAGCCCTAGCATTCTCAATTGAACAAATTACACAATGTTAATCAAATTAATCATAGGGGAAACACTGTGTAGATGCCGATGATCAAAACCCATCAAAAACATTTCACTTACAAAGTTGTTTCGAGCTTGATTGATCGGTCAACCAAAAAGTCAAACTGCGATCGTGAACACGTACAGATGATTTTTAAGAAGAATTGGAGGTTAAGAAAAGGAGTATTGGCGAGTGTAGCAGGCTTGGGAGCGTTCAATTTATAGGATAGATCACTGGTTTGAAGATTTGGTAAGAATTGACCAAGAATTCGTTCTTCATAATTTTGCTATGAATTGGTTGATAATTAACGCGTAATTGATGAAGGTTAGGCCGGATATCACGAGACGATGGTCAACCATGGTTAATATGCTTTAATTGATTTGGTAAACCTTGCCAAATCTGCTACTGCTGGTCGCGAACAGCAAGGAAGGGGGAAGGAGAAACAGAGGTGGGTTTTTATATATTTAAGGTTGGGTTTAAACCAAGTATAAGGAATGGAGCAGGTGGTGAGTGTGTGTGTGTTGCGTGTGGGAGGTCTCGGGTTCGATTCGCGTGGGCAGCATGTTTTTATTTTTTTTTCAAAACAGAAAAGGGGAATATGGGCTGTTGGTTGGGCCGAGTCTTAGCTTGGTTGGGCCAGACATGGGCCCTTTACAAGGGTGTTGGGTTGGGTTAACATGGTTTGTTTTGTTTATGGGTTTAGTCATCACAACATTTAAACAAAATTATTATTATTATTATAAACTTTTATATATATATACATATATATATATATAAGTTGTGTGGTCGGAAAAAATTAAACTTAGGCACCTTATGAACGATAAAAAAAAAATAATATTCGTATTAAACTTTGAAAACTTTTGCGATGTTACAGTCTCCCCTACTTTTAGGAACTTCGTCCCGAAGTTATGAGAAACACTAGGTTTACAATTGGTCAACCACCGGGAACCTTGATAAAATTTCACACTACCTTAACGTACCTGTAAATTCATGATTACGTTCCGGACCGTAATTACCAATTTACCTTACATTAGGGTTTTGCGTCCTTCTATGACTCTACTGATTGTTGAGCAGGTCTGATAGTCTCCACCAGTCGTTGAGCAGGTGGTAGGGCCTCTCCCGACTGATGGAAAAACATGATGACCTCTACCAATCGTTAAGTAGGTTGTTTGGTAGTCAACTAATTGTTGTACAAGTAAGCAAGTAGATATAGCAATTAATTCACATTCAAACAAGTATGCACACAGATGTTATGATAATACTTGAATTTTATTACTTGAATCAAATAGCGTCAGTACATATAATTAAAAGCAAACAACATTTAAATGGTGGGACTTGCTGTTAAGTAGCTGGAGGGTCTTGATCTCGGTTTAGTTTAGGGCATCGGTTACGGTAGTGATTTGGGTTTCCACATTCATAGCATTGACCATAGTTGTAATTACCGAGACGTTTAGAATTAGTAACCTGAGCAGGGTTGGTTGGTTGGTTGGCATTAGGGTTTGGGGTCTCGCGACATGTGTTGACCAGATGGCCATACCTACCACAATTGGTGCACACGCGACATGCTGAAACAGTGGGATGATGTCGATTGCATGTGTTACACAATGGAAAGTTTCTTGTATAAGGCTTCTTGTTAGAGGCTTGTGTAGTGAGGTTTACATTAGGATTCCTGGTCTTACGCTTCTGGTTCTTGGTAGTTACTGCGGCCACAATACTTGTTTTCTCGCTTTTCCGAACTAAGGTTCCGTTCTTCATGTGATTTCCATCGCCATTTACATTTCCATTGTTGTTCCCATTCATTGGGATAACTTGAGCCAACAAGTTAGAAACCAGAGTTGTGATTTGTTGTGCCAATTGTTGAGAAATAATCGTAGCTAGTTGGGCATCACTCCCATTAATGTGGTTATTGTTGTGGTCGTTGCTATTCACTTCATCTTGATTGTCACTATTGTTAAGGAGAATGCTACGACGTGGAGACATGATCTGTAAGGGACACAATGAAGTTTTTAATGAGACATGAAGTGTATGAGGTAATATAAGGAATGTAATCATTTATTCATTAATTAAAACGAATAAACGAAAACGTTGACTTATCAAAGATTCTAGATTCTAATAACATATGAAGACATGCTTTAGCCTATAAGTGAACACTCATCCGAGAATTCCCAGGTAGGCATCCGGGTCCCTCGTCTGATTGGGATATATGCGCAATGCCAGCCTAGACAGAAGACTCAGAATACAGGCGTTCACCCTTCCAGATTGCACGTGTTCGTTATTAAAATATAGAACTTCGACGAGATCTCAAGGGGGTTCAGGTTAAACCTGAGGAATTTGTCCTATTAGTCTAAGAGTAGATCCACTGATGGAGAGCAACCTTCTTGTAGGAATGAAAGTAGGGATAAGAAGTAGGAGGGAGGTAGAGTATAGCAAGTAAAGAAGCAAGTACTGGTTGAATCCTATGGTTATAGACTAGATTATTTTTCTAATAACCTAATTCCCTATAACCATGGCTCTGATACCAATCTGAAACACCCCAACCGATAGCGGAAACATCGGGATGTCACGTAATGATGATTGTTCAGTAGCTCATGGTGAATAATAGATTCCATTAAATGATTTAAATGAATTACATACAATAGTTCTAGAATTTGTACATCAAATTGGATAAAACTATACACATATCTTCAAGCATCAATTCAAATCTTCAAGCAAGTAGAACCTGAAACATGTTAAGTTGAAAATGTTTTGGGTCAACAAAAGTTGGTGAGAATTACATAGGTTTTTGATAATTGAGTAAAAATGTTGTGCAATTCATGTGTCATGTCAATCTAGTCCATATGTGAGAACATACTAGAAATAAATCGAGTGCATAACCAACCCTGATGACTGTTATAATATGATACATACCATACGCTCATGGTCCACTTGAATATGTTATACGATAACAAACACCCACGCTACCTTTGTAGGAGGCACGTATCTGGGTGGGATTGTCAGTCCAATAGATCTACCAATGTTTACCGCCGGCTTGTACGGAGTTAATGATTATGCTAGAATGGTGCTTACTCTAATCATGCTCAAGACATAATGCAACATAGAAAACACATAGACACATTGATGATTGAATTGCATAAATGATGTGGTAACATGTTTCACCCCAAAAACGGTGATAAATAGAAAAGGGGCTATGTAAAACTCACCTTGGTAAAATGTTATATCTATTGAGAAATTGTGTTGCCCAAATGTATCAAGTATCACCCTATAATGAGGTAATAAATATGTCTAAGTCTATCACGTCTACAAATGTATATGTTCTAGGGCTTCGAATTGGGGATAAACGCTCGTTTGATTATTATTAAAAAATGTTTGATAATTGAGAGAATATTAGTAAATAATTAACCAAAAATATTTTTATGAATTTTAAATCTAAGATGGTCACAAGAATGTGTTTAAAGTATAAAAATAATTTTTATAAAATTATTTTCTTTAAAATAGATTATTAAATCTATTTATTACAAATTGCCAAAAGTTTAACTTTAATATTTAAAAATACTAAAATTAAAGAATTATTATTTTAAAAATCATATTTCTGTTCTAGATATTTAAAAATAAATTGTATAAAATTTTGGTGCAAAAATAATAAAAATTGAATTTATTATGATTTAATTATGATTAAATCTAACAAAAATTGATTAAAAATATTAAATGAATGATTTGTCTGAAATAAAAATCATTTCAGAAAAGTTTATTGTTATGAAAACTTAGAATAATTTTTGTGGAAATTAATAAGATCGTTTTGATATTTTTATAGATTTTTATAAATAAAAATAGAATAAACTTGATTTAATTATTATAAATATTAAATAAATAAATTTCAGAAAACTAAAAATTGTAAGTTGAACTTTTACATGAGATTAATATAAGGTAATTTTTGTAGAATTTTTAAGAGAGTTTTGGCATTTAAAATGAATTTTAAAAAAATAAGGAAGTATATTTGTTTGTTTAAAGAAAACAAAACAAATAAAGAAAAAGGGTGGTGTTTGCAGGGATCGAACCCACGTCTGCAGTGTATCAAACCAACAACACAACCACTTGGTCTAGACCAGTGGTTGTGATTGTTCTCTGTTCTTTAAATATTAATATGTTATGCAAATTAGTGTTCTTCCCCAAATTATGATTACGAGCCCTAGCATTCTCAATTGAACAAATTACACAATGTTAATCAAATTAATCATAGGGGAAACACTGTGTAGATGCCGATGATCAAAACCCATCAAAAACATTTCACTTACAAAGTTGTTTCGAGCTTGATTGATCGGTCAACCAAAAAGTCAAACTGCGATCGTGAACACGTACAGATGATTTTTAAGAAGAATTGGAGGTTAAGAAGAGGAGTATTGGCGAGTGTAGCAGGCTTGGGAGCGTTCAATTTATAGGATAGATCACTGGTTTGAAGATTTGGTAAGAATTGACCAAGAATTCGTTCTTCATAATTTTGGTATGAATTGGTTGATAATTAACGCGTAATTGATGAAGGTTAGGCCGGATATCACGAAACGATGGTCAACCATGGTTAATATGCTTTAATTGATTTGGTAAACCTTGCCAAATCTGCTAATGCTGGTCGCGAACAGCAAGGAAGGGGGAAGGAGAAACAGAGGTGGGTTTTTATATATTTAAGGTTGGGTTTAAACCAAGTATAAGGAATGGAGCAGGTGGTGAGTGTGTGTGTGTTGCGTGTGGGAGGTCTCGGGTTCGATTCGCGTGGGCAGCATGTTTTTATTTTTTTTTTCAAAACAGAAAAGGGGGAATATGGGCTGTTGGTTGGGCCGAGTCTTAGCTTGGTTGGGCCAGACATGGGGCCCTTTACAAGGGTGTTGGGTTGGGTTAACATGGTTTGTTTTGTTTATGGGTTTAGTCATCACAACATTTAAACAAAATTATTATTATTATTATAAACTTTTATATATATATATACATATATATATATATATATATATAAGTTGTGTGGTCGGAAAAATTAAACTTAGGCACCTTATGAACGATAAAAAAAAATAATATTCGTATTAAACTTTGAAAACTTTTGCGATGTTACAAAGGATAACTCACTAGACTCAAGGCGGGACAAGTGTAGAAATGCCAAAATGGATCCGGATCGCCCTAGCATACCAAAATCTCACAGAAATCAGATTAAAACCTCTCCTGGATTAAAACCCTCAAACTATGAAGCAGACTTAAACTCTACTGAAGAAAACCTAGGAAAACTCTAAACACGGACAAGTAGCGACTCCCGCCCTAGCGCTTGCCAACTACCGAACAATGCCTAGTTAGTTACCTAGCAAAATCAAGTTAGATTTCTCACCCTCAAGAATGGCCTGCACGTCTTAGTTAATTTATTATATTAGTTTGTTATACTTGTGTCGTACTCCAACTCCAAATACTAGCACGCTAACCTAAGTTGACGAACTAGATTGATTTCAAGACCTAGGGGGTATCTCTACATGCCTAGTTCCACAAAACCAATAAACAAACTTCAAATAAAATTAACACCAACACACATATATCAAATCCAACAATAAACTTAAAATCATGTAGTTCTACACATCAAGATTAAAAACCAAAAATCATTAAATACTGCATAAAACGTGTCTAGTTCATAAACCTAAGCAACCATAAAAGTCTAGTTCATAGTTATAATTAGAAACACAAATTCAAAGTTTATAAAAAACAATTTCATCATGTCTCTAAATAAATAAAAACAATAAAACAAACCCCCGGGTCTTCAAATAATTAATCTTTAGTGCACTCCGGACCTTCTCCGTCTCCAAAGCTCCTTTGCTCGTCTTCGGTTGACTTCAATTTACTTTTCTGTGCGATTGAATGAATGATGTTCTAATATATGTTGAAAAATAATAACTCCCTTCTTGATGCTGCCGTCCAAAAGAACATATATATCCATATCTTATGTGTTGACCGACTTTTACTTTTTGTGGTGTTGGTTTAGGCTTGGGCTACGGCCCAAGTCACTTTATTTTTTATTATTATTATTATTATTATTATTATTATTATTATTATTATTATTATTATTATTATTATTATTATTACATGCTCTTGTATTAGGTGTTCTTAGCTTAACCAAAGTTGCTCGTTTACGTTCCAACGTCCATGAACACCTACAAAAATATAAAATAAAATACATAAATACTAAAAAAGACACAAAACTAATAAAAATCTATAAAAACCTATACTAAATAAAATAGACCAGTACAAGCCTAAAACTAATAAAAACACTATCTAAACGACTTAAAAATTACACAAACTTTACACTGGAAATAGATGTATTTTACAATACATCAAATATCCCCACACTTATCTCTTTTTCGTCCCTGAAAAAGAATTATGCTATGGAATCACAGTTAGGTTTACATCCAGTTTCAAAACATAGGTTACTTAATTAATAATCTACTAACGTGTTGATTGCGATTGCAGGTATACTTGTCCTCTTAAACCCAACCGCCGGTTTCTAAGCCCCTTATCATGTTAGTTTATCTTTAGGTTCATTTAGTCTACCTAGGGTCTCACACTAAAGAAGCCATAGTTTCACCTAATCCCGCCTCAAGCTTATGAAACAAAAGGAACAACCAATTGACTCTTCCTAACCGTTTTATGTAGAAAACCGAGAGAATTTAAAATCATTTGTTGTTTTTTTTTTCATCTCAGCATACTTAACTTAGAGGGTGTGACCAATCCAAGTCGCTATCCCAGTGGCCAGGCACCTTAAGCTTCAGCATTTTCGCTTTGATTTCTAATTTATTCATGAGCTTTTTTAGATATTTATTTTCAGACAATCCTAGAGGGAGTCGAGTCCGGAGTCGCTATCCCTAGAAACGACACCATTGGCCTTGCCCTTATTTTATATCCAGCTCTTTTTTTTTTCTTCAACTTTTGATTAGAAATTCTAACGGTTTTATACTTATAACGGTATTCCTTATACTATTATTGGCGGTTTCAGCTTCCCCATTTTTTTCTAGATGAGAACCCACAAGGTATCCTAATATATTTAGGTGTATTAGCTCAAAGGAAACTTTTCTACCGGCTGGGCCTACCCACATATCCCAAGTCGACACGCTTTTGATTATTTATTCTTCTAATACATATAATATTTGAAAACCAGACACTTGATTTTATCTATCATTTCTCATATTTTATAATGCAAACTTCAAAATCAGGGACTTTTTTTTTCAGAATTTTTTTTTATTGACTCAAACAACTCTTTATACAACTAAATGACAGTTTCCCATCCCCACACTTAAACTCTACATTGCCCTCAATGTAGGAATAGAGAACGACTCAAAATAAAAAAAAAAAAATTCCGAATACAAAAATTTTAAAAAAAACGAGGGCAAATTGGAAAGGACTTAGCTAGTTAATTTTTATCGTAAGCTCTAGTCCAATCCAGCTCGATCGTATAGCATTTTGGTCGCGATCGGCTCTGACACAATAGTAAACTCCGGGCTTGCCTTGATAAACGATAAACAACTTCGGAATCACCCGAATGGAGATTGAGTACGGGTGGTGCAATCCAAACCTGCGCAAAACGAAACAAACAAAACCCGAGCATAATACCGAACCACACAAAAATGAAAAAGACTCAAACTACTAACTTAGACTCATAAAATAACAACAAACAAGAAGACGTACCTTCTTGGCAAAATGGCGGTGAATGGTGGTAGAACCAAATGGGTAGAGAGAAAAAAAAATTATGGTTCTCGCTCAACGTGAAGGACACTGGTGATCACAACACGCGTTGCAAAAAAAAAAATATAACTTTCCGGGGTAATAGCTGGTCGCATGAGGCGAACAGGTCAGCCCAGACTCCTCACATTATGTGAAAAGTCTTTTTTCAGAGAAAGTTAATTAATTTTTTTTTAAGAAAAATTCTCTTATTACCCAAACCTTTACCAAAACTCCCACTCAAAATATATATAAAGATAATACAGGAGATCCGCTCATGTGAAATTTCCTCTACCTAAGCAAATACGCAAACAGACTCAAAGAAACAAAAAAACAAAGATAAAAAATAAAGATAAAAACCTATGAACTACTACCGAAGGATGGACCACAAATAAAAAAAATGAAAAGCTAGAAAAAAAACTTAAATAAATAGGTATAAATATAAATTTACAAACTCTACAGAGCCTGCTCACACTTAAACTTAATCAGGAGGCTTCTCTTTTATCTGGACCCGATCCAACCCGTTTAATTCCACCCGGTCCATATTATTTAGAAAAATTACATTAGTGGAATTGAAAAATATTTTATTGAATTTAAATGGGTCGGGCCACCAATATTTAAATTTACCTAGACCAAACCTGATTCTTGGCATGTAATGAGGGGACTTGTTGTCTCTGCAACTTCTGACCCTCACCCTGTGTCGGTCCAAGTGCCTCTTCGCCTTCTCCCGTGGTGGTGGCCATGGTGGTGGCACTAGTAGCAGTGTAATATCCAATGCCTGCACGGGCCGGCTGTGGTGTTCTTCTTCTTCCACCACCACTACTTCTTTCTCATCTTCCTTGTTTGGTGACACTTGGTCAAAAGCTTTGTCCACTTTTGGAGTTGACAAATCAACTAACTCGTCACCAAACTCTGCTTCCCCATCAGCTGCTTCTTCAAGCAGGTCAGTGGCGTCTTCCTCTTCCACCACTTCTTCCTCAAACAGCCAACCTGTGGATTCTGAAAAATTCATATCTTCCTCAGCCTCCCCTATCTTCTCCATCATGGCTTTCCTATGCGCGTCCCAGGCTATCCTTTCTATCTCCTCATCATCACTCCAGACATCTGCCTCCCAAGGATATGCTGCTGAACTAGAGATCTGGCAAGGCTGCTCATCTTGCTGAACCAAAGGTGGGACTAAGGCGTCCATTATGGTCTCTGGCTCTAACCCTGAATCCTGCAAAATATCATCCTCACAAGACAAGTGTAAAGAATCATATGGGTCAGTTAAATCATGCACAAAATCAGATGAGTAAGGACAAACAGTTTCAGCAACGGGACTAATACAATCAGGTAATGTAAGTGTTACCATCTCGTCTGGATCATCATATGTGAGATAAACCTGCTGAACTGGAGGTGGGGCTTCAACGTCCATTATGGTCTTCAGTTCATCCACCTGAGCCTGTAGCCTCTCAAGTGCCGCATCTTCTTCCCTCAAATAGTCGGTGCGCATGGATAGCTTATCAAGAACGCATATCCTCGAGCATGAGCTGTTGATTAGCAATGAAGGCGTCTTGCTTATCAAGAAGGGCGGCAAAGTCGGGCCTAGTGTGAGATGAGACATCCCGATAATCGGGATGTGGATACAAATGTTGGCTAGGTGGATACTCTGACGAGCTACCACCATGCCTTTCCGTATACATCTTAGCTTGTAGACGATCAGGCCGACTTTTTATTCTATCTAGTAACTCAGATGTTGCAGGGTTAATCTGTAACACCCCAACCGATGGCGGAAACATCGGGATGTCACGTATTGATGATTGTTCAGTAGCTCATGGTAAATAATAAATTTCATTATATAATTTAGATGAATTACATACAATTGTTCTAGAATTTGTACAACAAATTGAATAAAACTATACACATATCTTCAAGCATCAATTCAAATCTTCAAGCAAATAGAACCTGAAACATGTTAAGTTGAAAATATTTTGGGTCAACAAAAGTTGGTGAGAATTACATAGGTTTTGATAATTGAATAAAATTGTTGTGCAATTCATGTGTCATGGCAATCTAGTCCATATGCGAAAACATACTAGAAGTAAATCGAGTGCATAATCAACCTTGTTGACTGTTGTAATTGTGGTACATCCCATACGCTCATGGTTCACTCGTTTAAATTGCAGTAACAAACACCCACGCAACCTTTGTAGGAGGCACGTATCCGGGTGGGATTGTCAGTCCAATAGATCTATCAATGTATACCGTTTGGTTGATGAATGTTTATGCTAGAATTGTGCTTACCCTAGTCATGTTCAAGATATAATGCAACATAGAAATACACAAAGACACATTGATGATTGAATTGCATAAATATTGTTGTAACATGTTTCACCCCAAAAATGTTATAAATAGAAAAGGGGCTATGTAAAACTCACCTTGGTAAAATGTTATATCTGTTGGAAAATTTGGATAATTGTGTTGCCCAATGTATCAAGTATCACCCTATAATGAGGTAATAAATATGTCTAAGTCTAATTAGTTTATAAGTGTATCCTAGGGTTTCGATTTGGGGATATCCAATTGTTGAATTTAAAATAAAATGTTAATTAAATAAAGGGAAATTTGATAATTAAATAAAAGAAAGTCTTTTTATAAAATTAGAATTTAGAATGCTCACAATAATGTGTTTGAAGTATAAAAATAATTTTTATAAAATTATTTCTTTTAAAATAGATTTTTAAATCTATTTATTACAAATTGTCAAACTTTAACTTTAATATCTTAAAAATACTAAAATTAAAGAATTATCATTTTAAAAATTATATTTCTGTTCTAAATATTCAGAAATAATTTGTATAAAATTTTGGTGCAAAAATATTAAAAATTGGATTTATTATGATTTAATTATGATTAAAACTAACAAAAATTGATTAAAAATACTAAATAAATGATTTTTCAGAAATAAAAATCATTTCTGAAAAGTTTAATGTTATAAAAACTTAGGATAATTTTTGTGGAAATTTATAAGATCGTTTTGATATTTTAATGGATTTTTATAAATATAATAGCATAAAATTGATTTAATTATTATAAATATTAAATAAATAAATTTCAGAAAACTAAAAATTGTAGGTGAAACTTTTACATCAGATTTGTTAAAAATAATTTTTTTAGAATTTATAAAAGAGTTTTAATAATTAAAAATGAATTTATAAGATTATATGTAATTTATATATTATTAATTGATTTGTTAAAAAGGTTTAATGAAAAAGATGAAATGGGACGCCACTGCCGGGACTCGAACCCGGGTGGCTTAGGGGCCAAGCAACAGTCACAACCACTTGGTCTAGACCAGTGGTTGTGATTGTTTTTGTTTTAAATTAAATAAATACACAATGCAAAATTAGTTTATCCCCAAATCAAAAATTACGAACCCTAGTTTAATCAATTGTCTGATTCACACATCAATAGCCCATTCAATCTTAGGGCTATTGATGTGTGAATGCCGATGAATAAAACCCACATAAAACATTGAACTTACAATGTTGTTTCGATCACGAATTGCCGGTCAAACCAGAAGTCAAAAATCACGATCTTAGAAGAAAAACAGAGTATTATGTGAAGAATTGGGGATTGAGGGAGATGTCTTGGCGAGTTGTGATTGTTCGTGAATGTCCAATTTATAGGATAAATCGCTGGATTGAAGAATTGGTAAGAATTGACCAAAATTCAATGTTATACGCGTCTTTGGTCAATTGATTATCAATTGATTGATAATCAACGTGCATCCTAGTCAGAAAGGGCCGATAATCGTGTAAGGATACCAAAATTATGCAAATTATGAGTTTAATGTTGATGTTTATGGTAACCACGAATCACAGTTGACTTTCCAAGTCAACTGTGAGGGTTTTAAAGGAAACGATATAATCATAATGTGTATAGTTTGAAACAGATATGAGAGCTAGCCCAGCTGGTTTGTGTGGTGTTGTTGGTTTGGCTCGGTTAAGGACCCGGGTTCGATTCCCGTCCTTGACACATTTTTTTTTTATAAACTGAATTAAGGGGGTAGTGGCTCATGTGGGCCGGTCTGTTGCTGGGCTCCGACCTGGGCCGGGTTAGTGGGCTTATGAAGCTGATTTTTTTTTAACTTATTATTATTATTATTATTATTATTATTATTATTATATATGTGTGAATAATTATCATCGTATAGGGGTTCAAAATATCACCAAAAATAATAAGGCTTGTCGTTTTAATCCGTAACGTATATCTATTTAGTGCGAAATGTTACATAAACCACCGGTTAGACTGTGGGTATGAAGGCTGGTATGACTGATATGGCTGCGGCTGCAAATACGTGTTAGCATAATAATCCATGGAATACCCCGATGAATTTGGGCATTTTATAGTAAAATGGGGTCCTCCACATATCTCACACATGATAAAAAAAAATTATATATTACGAATGAAAAATAATAATAATAAGAAATAAAAAAAATAAAAGCAAAAATTATTCACAAAATAGTAGACCAGAAACGGATCGGATAATTCTCAAGAGTGCCAATTGCGTCCCCGGCAACGGCGCCAAAAACTTGATGTGTGTAAATGTATATATATATAAATAACACAAGCTTTAATTAAAACGACTCACCTAAAAACTACACACGCACGGCAAGTGTACCGGTCGCAAAGCAGTAAACAGATAAGACCGAGTATCGAACCCAAAGACACGAATGCAACTCTAGATCACAACCTATACCGAATACTAGCCTAAATAAATATATACTTATGTGGGGGGTTAAACAAATGATTAAAAACTTAGAAGAAACTAAATATAAGTTAAATAACCTCAATTGCTTAAACGAACCTAGGAACTTGGAAAGATCAGATAGGAAGAAGGCTGGTTACTTAGGTAAAATCCCTAGACACTAGCAATAAATCCTGAATCTGGTAATTAACTTGAGACCCTATTCTTATCTAATAAACATCCTGTCAAGGATAACTCACTAGACTCAAGGCGGGACAAGTGTAGAAATGCCAAAATGGATCCGGATCGCCCTAGCATACCAAAATCTCACAGAAATCAGATTAAAACCTCTCCTGGATTAAAACCCTCAAACTATGAAGCAGACTTAAACTCTACTGAAGAAAATGTGACATCCGTCACTTTTTATTTATTTATTTGTTTTTATAATAATAATAATAATAATGATAATAATAATATTATTAATAATAAAAAAAAAAATCTGACTTGTTGGTTGTCTTAACCCAAACAAGTTGTAGCCCAAACCAAACCCACCTTTTGTTATAATTTTCAGCCACTATGTAGCCCACTACCAGCCCAACCTGAGCCCAGATCCAACACAAGAGCCGGCCCACTTGTCCAAGCCCAGCTCCACCTCTCCCTTTAGCTGTTAAAGAAAAAAAAAATAATAAAAGGTTCTGCCGGGACTCGAACCCGGGCAGAAGCCTAGTCCACCTCGTGTCCAAACCATCTGATCCACATCTCATTTCTGAAATAAACCCAACACATATTATATATATGGTTTTCTAGAAAAGGAGCTGTTAACCTACTTCATTGCTGTTCGATCGCTGCACAACCATAATGGGTGACTTTCCTTTTTTTTTTAAACATGGAAACAGAGGAACAACTTTGACTCGCAAATTCGGTCTATTACAAGCCAAAAACGTGTATAATTATCATTAATTCACACCCATTTTTCCTATTCACGCGAACCCAATTAATACATAGTCAAACCTTTCCAATTCGATGAACCAAACCATAGCACTATAAATTGAACGCTTCCAAACCATTACAACTCGCCATTATCTCTTTCTCCATCCCCAATTTCACTTAAAACCTTCTGTCTTAGTTATGTTCTTCGCATTTTGACTTTTAGAGTTGACCATTCAATCGTGCTCGTTTCTACATTGTAAGTATAATATTTTTAGTGGGTTTTGATCTTCGGCATCCACACATCAATAGCCCTAAGGTTAATTGGGTTATTGATGTGTGAATCAAACAATTGCAAAATCTAGGGCTTGTTCTTATTAATTTGGGGAAAAACACGATTTTTATATATTATATATATTAATTGAACTAAAACAAAACACAACCACTGGTCTGGACCAAGTGGTTGTGTCTGGTGCTCTCCATCTCAGCCACGCGGGTTCGAGTCCCGGGTGTGGCATCTTTTTCCATGTTTTTGTTCTATTTTCCTAAAACAATCAAGACTAACATTATTTTACTTAAAATTTTATAAATTCATTTAAATTTATTAAAACCCTTTTATAAATTCTAAAAAAATTATTTTTAGCAAATCTGATGTCAAAGCTTTATCTACAATTTTTATTTTTCTGAAATTCATCTATTTAATATTTATAATAATTAAATCAATTTTACACTATTATATTTATAAAAATCCATTAAAATATCAAAACGATTTTATTAATTTCTACAAAAATTATCCTATGTTTGTACAATGTTAAACTTTACTGAAATGATTTTTAATTCAGAAAAATCATTTATTTAATATTTTTAATCAATTTTTGTTAGTTTTAATCATAAATAAATCATAAGAAATTCATTTTTCAATATTTTTGTACCAAAATTTTACATAAATTATTTCTTTTCATTTGGAACTGAAATACAATTTTTAATTCAGAAATTCTTTGATTTTGATATTTTTAGATATTAAAGTCAACTTTTTGACAATTTGAAATAATTAGATTAAATATTCTATTTCCAAGAAAATAATTTTATAAAAATTATTTTCATACTTAAAACCTTATGTTATGATTATATTCAACTTAAGATTTTACAAAGAGACTTTTATTTATTTATTAAAATTTCATATATTTAATAAACAATTCATTAATTAATCAAATAAGCATTTATCCCCAAATTCGAAGCCCTAGAAATACATATATCCTAGAGTTATTTCCCTTACACATTATCGAATTCTTTAGGTTGATACTTTGAGATAGTTCCAACACATATTTCGTTGTCCAAGTCCAATTTCAAAGTTATTACGTGAACTGTGAGTTCTTCCTATCCCCTTTTTACTTTTATACATTTTTGGGGTGATTCATGTACACTATTACAAATTTCAAATACAATTTTACATTTTTACAATACAATTCTAGTACTATGTGCATTGCTTACAACGTGCTTTATGCTTAGACAATACATGTGGATTACATTTGTACTTAGTGAAATCATTAACATGGTACAAGCCGACCTTAACATTGGATAGCGCTATTTGGATTGACAACCCGCCTAGATTGATTCTCCCCCTTTTTCATCGGAGAATCCGTGGCCAGTGTTAAGTTATCATCCATTTATTGGTTGAGTACACTACAGTTCATACAGTACATTATACAGTCACAGGGTTGATTTCGCTCATTTGTTTGATACATGGTTTACATATTTGCACTGTAGCTTGCACTTGAATTGTATAACTTTTTAACCTACTATATATATCAAATCTAGGAATGCTCACCAACATTTCAAATGTTGACCAAATCTATTTTGTACATGTTTCAGGTGCAGTTTGATCTAGTGCTTTAGCAAGGAACATTTAGTGCTTTATTTTACTTTAGTTATTTCAATATTTACATTTCATTTAGACAATGTAATTTCCATTTTCCATGTAAGAAAATTTTGAATTATTCAATAATATTTACATTTTAGTACCATGAGCTTTTGAACAATCGTCACTACGTGGCACCTCGATGATTCCGCCATCGGTTGGGGTGTTACAGATTGGTATCAGAGCCATGGTTATAGGGAACTAGGTTATTAGATAAAATGGCCTAGACTATAACCTAACTTTCATGCATAATATTTCCTGAATTACCCTACCCCTCATTTCGCTCTACTTTACTTCTTTTATCTTTCCCTTTTTCTCTCTCTCCATTCTTTTCATCCTTCATCATGGTGCATAGAGATGGTGTCCTACAGGGAGTGGAAAGTCTACATCATCATGGAACAGGGACAGTACCTTTCATGAAGACACTCTTAGGCATAATGCCTACTCTTACTTTTGTTCCTTCAAAGTTGTTGAACTTTAATGAGTGTGATAAGGACACGTGCAATCTGGAAGGGTGGACGCCTGTACACTGGGTTTTTCTGGCATAGGCAAGCATAGCGCATAAATCCATTTACGGACCTGTTATGCTTACCTGGGGATTCCTGGAGTGAGTGTTCACTTATAGGCTAAAGCACGTCTTCTTTGATCACCATTGGGTTCAATTCCTTTGAAAAGTCAACGTTCTTGTTGGCTTTACAGCTAGACAAGGGCACTCCAAGCATTTTATGCAAGCTTTTTCAATAATACTCTCTCGGTTCATATACAATATTTTGTATTTCATGATTTTCATATATTGCTTACAAATTTATACTTTCATAACCATCTATGGATTTCACAATCACACTTCACCTTACCCTCTTAGCCACTTTTTAAATAATCAACACCCTACCCAAATCATATTATTTCTTTTCTCCACATGTTATTTATTTTAAAAACTATAACCTCATACTTTAGCACAAACTAAAGATTTCTAAAACTAGTTGTATTACCTAGTAACTTTACAAAGTACATATTTTCCTCGAACTTAAATTCAATTGATTATTTATTGACGTAACAAACGATTTTCTACATAATGTTTTAAACTATTACAAAGCCTACTTAGCTTGTACTATTTAACAACTTTTGCCTTATGTACAAAACCAAATTTTGAAAATATTCAATTTTTTTTTGGAATAATATCTAGTCTCTAGATACTCCATCAACACTCACTCATTTTCAACTTGTTCAAATTTTTACAATATTTGGCATATACCACAATCATGTTTTCTTATACATTTGATTATAACCTTTGATCCAAACCTCAAAATTTACACGGCTATATAATCTCCTTACTATAAAATAAACTCTCCACATTCACTATCGCTCACAACCTTGATTCTACTTCAGGATTTTTCATCATCCTCTCAAAAAACTAAATTCATATCATTCACCTTCTCACACATGAACTAGTTACCTAATACTTGATTCTACAGGATATTTTTTTTTTCCAAGACATCATTGTTTGTGAAACCTGATTTCCCCTTAATTTGACCATTCACTAGACATTTAATTATTCATGATACCCGTGTTTTCATTTTCTTGATCTTATTATCATTTTGTACCCAATTATGTCATACTCATAGGCATACAACATCTAGAAATTTCCTTGCATACTATCGTGTATTAACACAGATTGGAAATTTATCATATTGATTACATTTATCATACAAGACTCTACCTTACATTTATTTGGAACGTTTGGACTTGGTACTTGATCTTACAGATGCTTTTCTAAGAAAACATCATTTGTTATTACATGAAACTAGATTTTTTTTCCCTTAATTTGACTACGCATTGAACATCTAATTATTCATGATATTCGTAAACATTTAATTATTCATGATAACACTTACACTTAATGGTTGTAGCACTTACAAACTTGCTTGCATAAACATGCCATCAATTTGCAATCTATGTGAATAATAATTGTTGCACCTAATAGAAGTCATCATGCCTTTTTCAACAGTCGGGAGAGGCCCTACAACCTGCTCCACGACTGGTGGAGGCTATCGAACATACTCAACGATTGGTAGAGGTCACTATGCCTTTTCAAATAGTCGGGAGAGGCCCTACAACCTACTCCACGACTGGTGGAGGCTATCGAACCTGCTCAACAATCGGTGGGATCATAGAAGGACATAAAACCCTAATGTAAGGTAAATTGATGATTCCGGTCCGGAACGTAATCATGAATTTACAGGTACGTTAGGGTAGTGTGAAATTCTATTAGAGTTTTTGGTAGGCGTCCAATACGTTTTCAAGGTATCAAAGGTGTGGTGGGTTAGCTGCGGTACACCCTGTATACAAACACTAATGATGCATTGAAAATGAGACTGGAAGTCGGACCAGGAACAAGCTCTGTTTACTTGAAAGTTCATTTAGTGTTTCTATAGTCAGTCAACTCGTACATTTATCATAGGATTCTTAAAACTTGAAACTTAGTGAATTACTAGATTCTTATTCTCCTTATTATTCGAGACGAACCTAATCCAATCATTAACTCACACCTATCAAACTTCTTATCTAAATCATTCGAATTTTTCAAGCCACAGTTATCTTAATTTTTACCCAAGCATCCATAACCCTATGTTTCTAATAACTTCGGGACGAAGTTTCTAAAAGTAGGGGATGCTGTGACATCCGTCACTTTTTATTTATTTATTTGTTTTTATAATAATAATAATAATAATGATAATAATAATATTATTAATAATAAAAAAAAATCTGACTTGTTGGTTGTCTTAACCCAAACAAGTTGTAGCCCAAACCAAACCCACCTTTTGTTATAATTTTCAGCCACTATGTAGCCCACTACCAGCCCAACCTGAGCCCAGATCCAACACAAGAGCCGGCCCACTTGTCCAAGCCCAGCTCCACCTCTCCCTTTAGCTGTTAAAGAAAAAAAAAAAATAAAAGGTTCTGCCGGGACTCGAACCCGGGTAGAAGCCTAGTCCACCTCGTGTCCAAACCATCTGATCCACATCTCATTTCTGAAATAAACCCAACACATATTATATATATGGTTTTCTAGAAAAGGAGCTGTTAACCTACTTCATTGTTGTTCGATCGCTGCACAACCATAATGGGTGACTTTCCTTTTTTTTTAAACATGGAAACAGAGGAACAACTTTGACTCGCAAATTCCGGTCTATTACAAGCCAAAAACGTGTATAATTATCATTAATTCACACCCATTTTTCCTATTCACGCGAACCCAATTAATACATAGTCAAACCTTTCCAATTCGATGAACCAAACCATAGCACTATAAATTGAACGCTTCCAAACCATTACAACTCGCCATTATCTCTTTCTCCATCCCCAATTTCACTTAAAACCTTCTGTCTTAGTTATGTTCTTCGCATTTTGACTTTTAGAGTTGACCATTCAATCGTGCTCGTTTCTACATTGTAAGTATAATATTTTTAGTGGGTTTTGATCTTCGGCATCCACACATCAATAGCCCTAAGGTTAATTGGGTTATTGATGTGTGAATCAAACAATTGCAAAATCTAGGGCTTGTTCTTATTAATTTGGGGAAAAACACGATTTTTATATATTATATATATTAATTGAACTAAAACAAAACACAACCACTGGTCTGGACCAAGTGGTTGTGTCTGGTGCTCTCCATCTCAGCCACGCGGGTTCGAGTCCCGGGTGTGGCATCTTTTTCCATGTTTTTGTTCTATTTTCCTAAAACAATCAAGACTAACATTATTTTACTTAAAATTTTATAAATTCATTTAAATTTATTAAAACCCTTTTATAAATTCTAAAAAAATTATTTTTAGCAAATCTGATGTCAAAGCTTTATCTACAATTTTTATTTTTCTGAAATTCATCTATTTAATATTTATAATAATTAAATCAATTTTACACTATTATATTTATAAAAATCCATTAAAATATCAAAACGATTTTATTAATTTCTACAAAAATTATCCTATGTTTGTACAATGTTAAACTTTACTGAAATGATTTTTAATTCAGAAAAATCATTTATTTAATATTTTTAATCAATTTTTGTTAGTTTTAATCATAAATAAATCATAAGAAATTCATTTTTCAATATTTTTGTACCAAAATTTTACATAAATTATTTCTTTTCATTTGGAACTGAAATACAATTTTTAATTCAGAAATTCTTTGATTTTGATATTTTTAGATATTAAAGTCAACTTTTTGACAATTTGAAATAATTAGATTAAATATTCTATTTCCAAGAAAATAATTTTATAAAAATTATTTTCATACTTAAAACCTTATGTTATGATTATATTCAACTTAAGATTTTACAAAGAGACTTTTATTTATTTATTAAAATTTCATATATTTAATAAACAATTCATTAATTAATCAAATAAGCATTTATCCCCAAATTCGAAGCCCTAGAAATACATATATCCTAGAGTTATTTCCCTTACACATTATCGAATTCTTTAGGTTGATACTTTGAGATAGTTCCAACACATATTTCGTTGTCCAAGTCCAATTTCAAAGTTATTACGTGAACTGTGAGTTCTTCCTATCCCCTTTTTACTTTTATACATTTTTGGGGTGATTCATGTACACTATTACAAATTTCAAATACAATTTTACATTTTTACAATACAATTCTAGTACTATGTGCATTGCTTACAACGTGCTTTATGCTTAGACAATACATGTGGATTACATTTGTACTTAGTGAAATCATTAACATGGTACAAGCCGACCTTAACATTGGATAGCGCTATTTGGATTGACAACTCGCCTAGATTGATTCTCCCCCTTTTCATCGGAGAATCCGTGGCCAGTGTTAAGTTATCATCCATTTATTGGTTGAGTACACTACAGTTCATACAGTACATTATACAGTCACAGGGTTGATTTCGCTCATTTGTTTGATACATGGTTTACATATTTGCACTGTAGCTTGCACTTGAATTGTATAACTTTTTAACCTACTATATATATCAAATCTAGGAATGCTCACCAACATTTCAAATGTTGACCAAATCTATTTTGTACATGTTTCAGGTGCAGTTTGATCTAGTGCTTTAGCAAGGAACATTTAGTGCTTTATTTTACTTTAGTTATTTCAATATTTACATTTCATTTAGACAATGTAATTTCCATTTTCCATGTAAGAAAATTTTGAATTATTCAATAATATTTATATTTTAGTACCATGAGCTTTTGAACAATCGTCACTACGTGGCACCTCGATGATTCCGCCATCGGTTGGGGTGTTACAGAAAACCTAGGAAAACTCTAAACACGGACAAGTAGCGACTCCCGCCTAGCGCTTGCCAACTACCGAACAATGCCTAGTTAGTTACCTAGCAAACTCAAGTTAGATTTCTCACCCTCAAGAATGGACTGCACGTCTTAGTTAATTTATTATATTAGTTTGTTATACTTGTGTCGTACTCCAACTCCAAATACTAGCACGCTAACCTAAGTTGACAAACTAGATTGATTTCAAGACCTAGGGGGTATCTCTACATGCCTAGTTCCACAAAACCAATAAACAAACTTCAAATAAAATTAACACCAACACACATATATCAAATCCAACAATAAACTTAAAATCATGTAGTTTTACACATCAAGATTAAAAACCAAAAATCATTAAATACTGCATAAAACGTGTCTAGTTCATAAACCTAAGCAACCATAAAAGTCTAGTTCATAGTTATAATCAGAAACACAAATTCAAAGTTTATAAAAAACAATTCCATCATGTCTCTAAATAAATAAAAACAATAAAACAAACCCCCGGGTCTTCAAATAATTAATCTTTAGTGTACTCCGGACCTTCTCCCTCTCTAAAGCTCCTTTGCTCGTCTTCGGTTGACTTCGATTTACTTTTCTGTGCGATTGAATGAATGATGTTCTAATATATGTTGAAAAATAATAACTCCCTTCTTGATGCTGCCGTCCAAAAGAACATATATATCCATATCTTATGTGTTGACCGACTTTTACTTTTTGTGGTGTTGGTTTAGGCTTGGGCTACGGCCCAAGTCACTTTATTATTATTTATTATTATTATTATTATTATTATTATTATTATTATTATTATTATTATTATTATTATTACATGCTCTTGTATTAGGTGTTCTTGGCTTAACCAAAGTTTCTCGTTTACGTTCCAACGTCCATGAACACCTACAAAAATATAAAATAAAATACATAAATACTAAAAAAGACACAAAACTAATAAAAATCTATAAAAACCTATACTAAATAAAATAGACCAGTACAAGCCTAAAACTAATAAAAACACTATCTAAACGATTTAAAAATTACACAAACTTTACACTGGAAATAGATGTATTTTACAATACATCAGTAAACTCACCTATTTGCGTAGCAACTTGAAATTCTACCGAACAGCGAGATTTGAAAGAGAAATATCCCAAAGGATAAACCTAAAGGAATATGTAATTTGTAAGAGAACGAATTTAAAGCCTAAGTTATCTAGGGTTAGGTATTTAGGGTTTTATAGACTAGAATTGAGGATTTTAGGGTTTTTGGGTTAAACCATAATTGGTTTTTAAATCATTTTAATTATTTAAAGAAAATTTCATAACTCAGTTATCTTTTTAATAATTACATCAAATTATGATGAATTTAAATAATAGACTTTATGTAATTTACTATGAAATAAAAGTAGAAATCAATGGAATAAGTCAATAAATCAAAATAAATTTAGGAATTACAAGTCATTTCAATTCTGAGAAAATAAAATAACTCTTAGAATTTTAAAACTTATAATTTTGATATTATGTATATTTTAAATTGATTTATTATTATTAAAATGAAAATAATTAGGAAATAAATACAAATCAAAGGAAAAAAATATTATTTTCATTTTTGAACAGTAGTTTATATGTGTTATAAGTGGAAAATAATTTAATAAATTATTTTCCATATTATCTTCATTTAAAAGCGAATTTAATTAAATTAAATCAATTAAATATAATTAAATTGTCAAACTGGATAAAAATAATATTGTTATAGAAAATTAAACTACCAAAATGTTTTATATGATTATAAATATCTCTACAAAAATTTTGGTGTTAAAATGATTAAAAATGAAATTTTTATGAATTAATTACTATTTAAACAAAATAAATACATTAAAAATAATAAATAAATATTTTTCAGAAAAATAAAATTATAAACATAAATTCAAGAGTTTTATGAAGCTATGATAAGTTTTATAAAAATTTTGGATTAAGTTTCCTATTTTTAATAATTAAAAAGATTGTAATAGTTTCATTTTATTAACAAAAAAAAAAAATTATGATAACAAATCAACAAAAAAAAGCTGAACAGAACCGGCCCTAAAGGGTTTCGAACCCGGGCCTATGTTGTATGTGTTTCACGCCCAGACCAACTGGTCTGGGTTTATGCTTGTTAATCCAATGAATCAGAAATAAATTTATACCAAACCTGAAAACATCAAAGAAATCCCCAAATCTTATCATACGAACCCTAATTCTAACTCGATCAATAACCCAAACAAGTGATGAAGAAAACAACTAAAACCATAGGGATTTTAATCCTTTTACAGAATTGACCAAAACCCAGCTTTCAATTGGAATGTACCGTTCGCGGATGAGGAAGAAGCGTGAGAGCAAAACTCGAGACCAAGTGCTCCTAATCTGAATGGCTGCGAGTTTGTGAATGAAAAATGGTTTTGCAGTTGTGATTTTCGGCCTCCTCAAAGAACATAGATGGATTTAATTTATAGTTTCGTGGTCAATTAAGAAGGTCTCGATGATTGACTCTAGAGTGGTCAAGGACGAGCCAATCATGCTCTATTTCAAGCTGAAAATCAAGAATTAAACTGATTGATTAACGCGTAATTAGCTGTCGATCACATTATGATGAAATTGGTTACCAAACATAGCTGAGGCGCGTCAATTTTGAACTTAATCATCGGCCAACTTGTGACTTTAACTTGCAGGTTTGAGCAAAGACTTTCCAAGTTTGTTTATAACTTAACTCTTTCTAAAATAATCACAAACCCCCAAAGTGGTGTAGTGGTAGATGGTGTTGTTGTTGAAGCTGGGGTCACGGGTTCGAATCCCGGTCCAAACAACTTTTTTTATATGTATATTTATATGTATATAAATATAAGATCTTGTTCTAAGGGGAAATATAGTGTAGAGATTTAGCTTTTAAATAGTTTTATCAAACAAAACTTATAAACGCTTATGAATCTAAAAATGTATTATTGTTACTATTATTATTATTATTATTATTATTATTATTATTATTATAAGGGATAAAAAAATTGTGAGATTAAAATGAACACAACAAAGCACGGGAAAGTGGGTGAAAATTTGATAAATTTGAGAATTTTTAATTTATTGTGAAAAATACGTAATGTTACACAATACACATAGGATACAATTCTTGCATAACCCGTGTTAAATACAGAGCTTTACTACAATTTTAGTAACATCAAGCTACTAATGAAAGCTAAAATCATCATCTTTGTATGTAAACAAGTTTCTATAAAATCAACTCATTCCTAAACCTCTAAGAATGATCAATAGCACTAATAATCAATAATATCACGAATTTAACTTGTTTTGATCAAAACCCACATGTAGGTTTCGAACCCTATACGAATTTAGGGGTCAGGGTCTTACCAAAGCTTAATCCTTGACGATTAGCCCTCTAGAACACACCCCTCATCCCTTACATCAACCTCTTGCATCAATTCTTCAACTTTAGGGACTTAGGGTTTGGCTTAAGGCTCAAGAAGCCTTCTTCTTGGTTGAATTCATATGCACCTTTTGGGGTGTCTATTGACAATTTCATTTTGATCAAATATTTCACCAAAGGCCCCTCAAGTTTACCCTAATGTTATGTTATTTTTATTAAAAACTAACTAATCAAGTTAGTTTTCTATATTATTTGTCCACGTATATAACTAATAACATTAACTAGGTTATTTCTATACTAAAACATAACCCACATTATTAATGCCTAAGTCCCGTTTTATTATTTTCTTAATCACGCCTAATAGCGTAATTAGGCGAAACTGATGATTTTGGGGCGTTACACTGTAACCTATGGCCACCACCCCCAACAGCACAACATTAGCCGTAACCTACGGCTAGAGTGTGACATTCGCAAAAAAAAATTATGTGTGTTGGGGTAATAATTGAAATCGTCAAAAATTTGAGACCCTAGAATAATAAATACCGATTCATTATGTCTGATTCTTAACGAATTTAATGTGTCATTAATCGATTAATTATTAGAGGTGTTGGCCAACTTGCTTCATTTACTAGTAGGGATGGCAAAAAAAATCCGAGCCTGACGGGTATACCCGGAACCCGAAGCATTTGGGACGGGTATACCCGATACCCGACGGGTATGGGACGGGTTTGGTATTAGAAAAAAAATATTTCGCGGGTATGGGACGGGTATGGTATTAGGTGATACCCGACCCGATTACCCGAAACTAAATACCCGTCTACCCGAAATATGTACCCGAATACTTTTAAGTTTTATATATATCTTTTCTTAAATAATTTTTAGTAATGTTTCATTCTAATAGATTCATTATTTGATGAATAAACTTTTCGTTTAAAATATATACTCTAATAATAACATTATTATTTATATTTATATTTATATTTATATGCTATGAAATATATAAATAGTTTTCAAAATTCATACTATAATATATATTTACATATTAAATGTTTAAAAGATTATTATGGTGATGATAATATATATTTTACTTATTACAAATTCACAAACTTTAGATTTCTTAAAACATAAGACTAAAAGAAAATATATATATATATATATATATATATATATATATATATATATACATGCAAATACCAACGGGTATACCCGATACCCGCGGGTATGCTCTATACCCGACGGGTAATACCCGACAAAAACCCGACGGGTAATGGGATGGGTATGGTATGAGATTTTATAACCGGGTATGGGTATGGTATTAGTCAAACCCGACCCATACCCAACCCGTTGCCATCCCTATTCACTAGTTGTTATTCGAAATTTTGTATATCATTTTATAAAAAAAAAACAAATTATCGTAGGAAACTTTTTATGTTCTTAAAATCTATATCTCTATGAACTATAGTTTCATTTGTAAATTAGTTAAAAGGTTAAGGTTTTCAAATCACAGTTATAACAATATATACATTCGAAAACTTAAATTGAATTATTATATCATATTGCTTGACTAAAAGGAAATTTAAGGGAAAATCGTAATAATGGCCATTGACTAATCCATTTTACTAAAATGGTCACCTCCTACCTTTTGGGAGAGAGGTCTCACAGATTCTGAGATGTCTCCAAGAGGCTTCTCGAAAGAACCAATAACTGAGCGACATGTCTCCACCACCTTCATCATTTTGTCTTCTTCTTCTCTCTCTCTCTCTCTCTCTCTCTCTCTCTCTCTCTCTCTCTCTCTCTCTCTCTATTCTCCCGCTTCCTGTTCGTCCCAAACCAAACTCAAAACATCATATCCGCAGCCAATCATATACTTCCTGCAAATCAGTATAAGCTTCCTGCATAATCCAAATCTCCTGCTATCCACACCAGACCTCGACAGTTTTATAAGCAATCAATAGTAATAAATCAACATGCACTTTCTTCAATCTGAACTGAATTTAACCTCTCCATACCAGCCCAATTCAAATACATCACCATTCAAATACATGAAAATATGGAAGATAAACAGGTGCCGGAGACGTCACGGAGGAGAAAGAAACAGGTGGTGGTGGTACCGGAGACGTCACGAAAGAGAGATAAACAAGTGGTGGTGGTGCCGGAGACGTCACGAAGGAGAGATAAACAAGTGGTGGTTGTAACATCGCAAAATTTTCACCAAATTTCTATATGAAAAAGCCCTTATTTTATCCTTAATGTGCCCAAGTCTATATTTATTTTTTTCCTAACTCGCAACCTATATGTATATATATATATGTAATGCATTTTTTCTTATTAATAATAATAATAATAATAATAATAATAGTCATCATAATAAAAATAATACCTACATTATAAACTTCATCTTCAAAACAAACCCAAACACTACATAAGCCCAATACCATAGCCTAAGCCCACTCCCTTTCATTGGTTCTTTTAGAAAATTCGGAGGCCCACCATCAGAAGCCCATACCCGGCCCATCTCCACCCCTCCTCTTCTCTTTAAAAAAAAAATGAAGTGTCTGGACCGGGAATCGAACCCGCGTCCAGACCGGTTCAGCTCTTAACACACCTCACCCAAGCCACTGGTCCATGAAGCTCTATGTGTCTGAATAAGGAAACGATAAATATTTATTCCAAATTAAACACTTGTCTGCTCCATTCTTCTTGTTCGCTGCTTATAGTCAGCCGAACAAAAACACCAAATCAATCACAATAATTGGAAACAATTACTTGATTTAGCTCGCCTAATAACTAATGCTTAATCCTCGCGTCTATTACACGTAATTGCCACTATCAACTCCCAATTTTAATCAATTCACGCGTAGACTTTAACAACCCGGTCAAACCTTGCCAATTCGAACACCAAGCCATCTCCCTATAAATTGACCCTCTGCGAAGCATTACAACTCGCCATTAATCTCTTCTCAACCTCCAATCTTCATTATTACCCTCTGTATGTGCTTCACGATTACGATTTTGACTTTTATACTTGACCGAGCAATCGTGTTCTACACGACATTGTAAGTTTAATTCCTCCTGTGGGTTTTGTATATCGGCAATAACTCATCAATAGCCCCATGATTAATTGGGCTATTGATGAGTGAATCATTCAATTGCAGACCTAGGGTTCGTGGGTTTAGATTGGGGAAGAAACTGATTTTTGCTCGTTGTATTTATTTTTAAATAACAGACATAAGTCACAACCACAGGCCTAGGCCAAGTGGTTGTGACTGATGCCTACAACTTAGACAACCCGGGTTCGAGTCCCGGCTTGGACACCCATTTTCTCTTATTTTCATCTTTTTTTAACAAACCATATATATATATATATATATATATATATATATATATATTACATAAAATCTTGTAAATTCATTTTTAATTATTAAAACCTTTTTATAAAATCTAAAAAAATTATTTTTAGCAAATCTGATGTCAAAGCTTTATTTACAATTTTTATTTTTCTGAAATTCATTTATTTAATATTTATAATAAATAAATCAATTTTATTCTATTATATTTATAAAATTCCATTAAAATATCAAAACAAATTCATAAATTTCCACAAATTTTATTCTAAGTTTTTATAATGTTAAGCTTTTCTGAAATGATTTTTATTTCAGAAAAATCATTTATTTAATATTTTGAATCAATTTTTGTTAGTTTTAATCATAATTAAATCATAATAAATCCAATTTTTAATATTTTTGCACCAAAATTTTATAGAAATTATTTCTGATTATTTGGAACAGAAATATAAATTTTAAACTTATAATTCTTTAATTTTAATATTTTTAAATATTAAAGTTAAGTTTTGGCAATTTGTAATAAATAGATTTAAAAATCTATTTTAAAGGAAATAATTTTATAAAAATTATTTTTACACTTTAAACACATTCTTGTAACCATCTTAAGTTTAAATTTCATAAAAAGATTTTTGGTTATTTATTTACTAAATTTCTCTCAATTGGCGAATATTTTTAATATTAATCAAACGAGCAATTATCCCCAATTCGAAGCCCTAGAAACTTATACATTTGTAGACTTGATAGACTTAGACATATTTATTACCTCATTATAGGGTGATACTTGATACATTTGGGCAACCCAATTATCCAAATTTCTCAACAGATATAACATTTTACCAAGGTGAGTTTTACATAGCCCCTTTTTCTATTTATCACCATTTTTGGGGTGAAACATGTTTATAACATCATCATTGCAATTCAATCATCAATGTGTCTATGTGTTTTCTATGTTGCATTATGTCTTGAGCATGATTAGAGTAAGCACCATTCTAGCATAATCATTAACATTGATCAGCCGGCGGTATACATTGATAGATCTATTGGACTGACAATCCCACCCGGATACGTGCCTCCTACAAAGGTTGCGTGGGTGTTTGTTATCGTATAACATATTCAAGTGGACCATGAGCGTATGGTATGTATCATATTATAACAGTCATCAGGGTTGGTTATGCACTCGATTTATTTCTAGTATGTTCTCACATATGGACTAGATTGACATGACACATGAATTGCACAACATTTTTATTCAATTATCAAAAACCTATGTAATTCTCACCAACTTTTGTTGACCCAAAACATTTTCAACTTAACATGTTTCAGGTTCTATTTGCTTGAAGATTTGAATTGATGCTTGAAGATATGTGTATAGTTTTATTCAATTTGATGTACAAATTCTAGAACAATTGTATGTAATTCAATTAAATCATTTAATGGAATTTATTATTTACCATGAGCTACTGAACAATCATCATTACGTGACATCCCGATGTTTCCGCCATCGGTTGGGGTGTTACAGTGGTGGTGCCAGAGACGTCACGAAGGAGAGAGAAACAAGTGGTGGTGGGCCGGAGACGTCTTGGCGGCGATTAGACGTCACCGAGATGTCTCACAGGGGAGAGACACGTGGCAGTTCTGTGTTGGTCCTCACAGGAAGCCTCTTGGAGATGTCTCGGAATTTGTGAGATCTCTCTTCCAAGAGATAGGAGGTGGCCATTTTGGTAAAATGGCTTGGTCAATGGCCATTATTGTGATTTTCCCAAAATTTAATATGATAAAAAAATTGTTACTGTAGAACCTCCACGTGTGTGTAGTGTGCACACCTCATTCTTAAAAATTGTAGCTTAGAGTCATCTTCATCAATCATATATTTTTTTCCTGCAACTTGAAACGTTCCTTTTTAATTCAATTAAACGATTGATAAGGCAAGTTCATAAGAAGGGGCTCATTATACAATTACCACAAACATCCAGACACAATCCCCGCCTAAAATCCAGCCCTCATCTCTGTCTTTACCGGCGCCTTTTCCGGCAAGAATCCGTTAACCTCGAGTTAAAAAAAGTTATTAATTACACGTTTACGGACAAATTCAATTCTCCAAATCATTCGATCAACCCTTGCATATTTCCTCACACGTTTTGACTACATAATTCTGCAGCTAAGTAAACTGAAATCAAGTCCTTCACGGGTAGCTCAGTTGGTGAATGGACCAGGGATCTCTCTTGGAGGTCTCAGGTTCGATTCCCACGAAGGACATAATGAGAAATGATGGATGACTCATGGCCTATGGTCATGAGTTCGAGTCCTGATCTCGCCAGGTTTTACCGGTTCACTACTGTCGTGCCTTCGGACGGGTATGTGGGTCGGGTTTTCCCTGGAAGCGGGCTGTCGGGCGGGCTAGGGGCTTCGTGCGTCCGGGGTGGGCCGGGCTGTGCCCCTGTCTTTGCCACTGGGGGGCGCGTACGAAGTACCCGGCATTGTTTAGTTAGCCGTTCAAAAAAAAAAAAAGTAAACTGAAATCAAAAACCCACATTTACGGCCTTTGACCAATCAATCCATTCGTCCGTTATAATGCAACTCAGTATAAATACGAACATCTATCATGATCTCGACCCTATTACATACTAAAACTACCTCTCATTTGCCCTCTTGTCATATATGACTTATTGTCCTTGTCTTTGACCGAACTTACCGACAAGCTTCGGACACCGCAGTGCTCACCAGTTTCCCACTATTCCTAGTAATTATTTCAAGCTTTAAATTTGGTTTAGCCTAAGATTAAAGGCCCTATAGGTATTTTCTTATACCTATAGCGTCATGTGTGCGTCTTGGCGTGTGTTTTAGTGTGGGTAAACGGGTCAAACTTATGAATGGCGCTATTATCCCCGGCATTTCATATTCTTTTCGTGTCTTTTTATTCAGTGGTGTGAGTTAAAAATTCTTTTCTTGGGAGGACTTTTTAGGACAGCTGTCGTAATTAGAAGTAACATAACTTCTGGTGAAGTTAAATTATGGTATATCAGTCATTATGTGTACATTAATACAACTTTTGGTGTGGGTGCGTTTATCGGTGATTATGTTAGCGGGGGGGGGGGGGGGGGGGGGGGGGGGGTAGGGTAGCGCCAAGTGTGCGTTTTGGCGTGAGTTGCTAATTTGTGTAAGTGGATAAATATTGTGTGTTTTGGTGCTACTCTCCCTGGCTACATAAATTGTTCGTGTAATTCGTTTCGTGGTGTGTGTTTTCTTATTCTTGGGGGATTAAGTTCATTGCAAAGTATCAAGCTTTTGATTGGGCAACGAAGTAGTTCTTGAAGGTGTGTGCTGAGTTTTTGCACAGGTACCAAGTTGACTTTACGCCAAAATATTATCAGTGTGGTGGGATGTCTGTTAGATATGCAATCCGACACGGCAATAAAGGGGCTGTTGAAGTATAGCAGCAAGCCGTATATTTTCAGTTCAAGTAATTCTGATATGGTGATCAGTGTCTCTTTTGGTTGGGAAGATTATAGTATTGGTATTCGATAGGCGAATTGGGAAATCGCTGCACATGGTGGATAAACAACAAATCGGCATCAGTTTTGCCGCACAATCGCTGCAGCCATGTTCAGGTGAATTAGCCGCAGTCAAGTCTCTGCTGCAAATCGCTGCAGCCTTATTGTGCCTGTCTTCGGTTTATTTGTCTCCGTTGCATGTTTCTGCTGCAAATCGCTGCAGCTTTTGGTCTATTTGTCTTCGGATATGCAGCCTTATTTTGGAGTATTAAGGGTGGTTTTGGGGTTGAGGATTTGAAAAGGAATGCACTACAGAGTAGTGATTTTATTATGGAAAAGTGGAATGCAAAAGGCGCCTACCCTTTATTAGCGTTATCTCAAGCGTACCCGGTTAAATAGTCTCATAGTGTCTTGGTTGGGCGAGTGTAGTCTTTTTGTGCTCGTTAGGAGAGAGATTCGTTTGTGTATTTTTCTTTTGTCATGGTTTTCTAACCTCTAGTTAGGAAATCTTTGTAAACGCTATGTGGTTGGTTTCGCGTGGAATAAAATTATTTCCTTCTCCGTTAAAAAAAAAAAAAAAGTATTTTCTTATACAACACGAGGTTCACAATTAATGTCGGGATTGTGGATTTAAGGTTTGAATGGGTTCATTTGGGAATGAAGCACGAAACGTAGCAGGTCCTTTTCGTTATTAACCCACCTTTTTTAATTGTTTCTATTAACTTTCACAATCCATAAAATCCCATTGCTTTATTTCATTTTTTTATTTCAAACAATTTTTTGAAGATTTATAAATTGTTAAAAAAACATTTCAAAACAACATTATATCTTATTCCAAGAATTCCAACGTTTCAGGTTTTTTTTTTTACTATTATCTTGAGTTAATTTTATCAACTTATTACATTACAATATATTAATTATATACTATTAATAAATAAACTAAATGAATAGTAATCTAAAATGAATAGTAACTATAATATTATTTTATTTAATTAACTATATTATTAATTTCATCATTATTTTATTCATATAATTTTATTTAAAAATTTTATTATATCATGTACTATTAATATAAATAACATAATATTATGTAATTTCGTTACAAATTTCATGTGTTACCTTATGTATAGATTTCTTTATTTTTTTAACATTTACAACCAAAATGGAATCTCGATTGTATAATTAATTGATTGATCAACACCTCATCTAAATCTCGATTGTAAAGCGCGCAACGCGCATGATTTTATACAACTAGTTAATAATTAATAAATGAACTTAAATGAATAGTGTAACAAAATGAATAGTAATTATATTAATATTTAATTATAATAATATTTATTCAATTAACTATATTATTACTTTACTATATATTATTTTATTTAATTAACTATATTATTATTTTATTTATATTATTTTATTTAAAAACTTTATTATATTATATACTATTAATATAAATAACATAATATTATATAATTTCGTTACAAATTTCATGTGTTACCTTATGTGTAGATTTCTTTATTTTTTAACGTTTACAACCAAAATGGAATCTCGATTGTATAATTCATTGATTGATCAACACCTCATCTAAATCTCGATTGTAAAACGCGCAACGCGCGTGATTTTATACAACTAGTTTAATTAGTTTCTACAAGCGAGAGATGTTATAAAATAATTTTTTTATCCTTTTTACAAAGTTAGAAATTATTTGTGTAATTACCTATATATTTGTTTGTCAATCCAAGTTAATACTAGGTGAATGACAACCACCACCTCTTTACTTTTATAATCATTCTCATATCTAAATTTATAAGTATGTTTATGTACTTACTAAACAAAGTATTTAGAAATCTTTTCAAAACGTATTTTTTCATGTTATTTACTCGACGTTTTCATATCGATCTTACACTTTATCAATCCAAAACCATAATCATCCCAATTCAATCTAGAAAACCCAAGTGCCTGATCCTAGATACTACAGACTTTAAGCTCATTTCCCTTACAAATATTTATTTCTTTTAGTTTAATTCTTTGTGATCAATTTCATTAATTCTCACCATTCGGTAGAATCAAGCTTCTACGTAAACTATGAGTATATTTTTTCCCTTTTTCTTGTTTTAATATTTTGGGGTGATACATGTACCTTATGATTAAATGCAAATATTTTCTTTAAAACATGATTCTTGTACATGCTTTACATGTTGCTCTATGTTAGTTGTATGTACTTATGCCTTGTCAAAATCATTAACTTATTTGTAAGCCGAACATAACAATGAATAGTACTATGATTTATATCTCTTGATTGATTTACCCTTTCTAGGGAAGCCTTTGGTCATTATTATGTGATTCTTGATTCTTATAGGCTTGATTTTGAACATTTGTACTATTAGTTACATAATTGCAAATGATATAGCACATGAATTGAGAATCACTTTTTGGGTCTATTATATATATATATATATATATATATATATATATATATATATATATGAAAACTGATGTACTCACCAATGCATTATATGTGTTGACAAAATTATGTTGTACATGTTTTGAGGTGCAGTTTGATTTTCTTATGCATTCACGCTTAGGCTTGGACCTAGTGCTCAATTAATAAAACATGAAACTTTGGATTATGTTATGGTTGATTTCTATTTCGATTTGGGACATGTTATGTGTTGTTTTTGTTTTAATAATGTAATGAAAATTGGTTTTGCTTAAATATATTTACATTTTTAGTCCACGAGCTATTGAACAATCGTTACTATTGTGCACCCTGATGATTCCGCCATCGGTTGGGGTGTTACACAGAGGGCCGTAGGCTACGGCGGGTCCCAAAGGCCTTAGTGGGCTTCAATTTCCTTTGATTTTAACATACATTAAACCTTTCTAACATGTGTTAATCTTATGTTGGAGTATATGTACCATCATTAAAGACCCGGGAGATGATCAAACAAGCATTTTGGAAGGATCGAATGCAATTTCCACCCAACGCTTCCGCAATTTTTGAATATTGTAAATGGTTTTAGCATGAATGCTAGGTTGAAATAGTAACTCGTTTCTCTAACATTGAACACTTAAATTTTGCAATCACCTTGTGATTTCAAGCATGTTGCTTGAAATCGTTTTGTGATTCCATGAACGTAATTTGGTAAATGTTTAGTCTTAGTTGATGTATGTAAACTTACGATTCTCAAGCATGTTTTTATTAATATAAAATAGTTTAATTTCGGGTAAGACTTGTTTATTTGGGATGGGTCTTACAATATACATTTTCATTCTAATTCATTGATTAAAATTATTATTTTCTCATATCATAGACCATTAATTTTTATGCTACATCGCAAAACATATTTTATCACTTCATATTAGATTCGTCTATCCCGGAAAGCTTTCAGAATATAACCTAGTGTTTTATATACGTGCAAATCCCGTCCGTTCCCCCTAAAAATTTTAGTCACCTCCTAAAACTTTTGAAAAATACATGTTACTTTATCAACATTTAATTTAAATTTCAATGGTTAATAGACTTTGATTTATGTACTTCTAATTTTATTATAACAAACCGACTTATAATAACAAAGTATCTGGACTATGTAAGGTGATACATAGATGCATTTTTATAATATAGGTACTTCTAATTTTATTAACCTTAGAGCATTCACAACCCATCCCCCTATTCTCTCCCCTATTTTTAAAATTTAAGAAAATCCCATAAAAACTCACTCCATCCCAACCCCTATCTCTATACCTCATTTCTAAAATTTGCAAAAAACATATGTTGAGCTCGCATATATGGGGTCTTCCATACTTCCCCCATCTCATTTAATAATAATAAAATAATACAAATTGAAGGTGAAGTGGTTTGATGTTGGTTGTAAAGAAAGAAAGAAAATAATAATAAAAAAAGCTTATAGGCGATATGAATGTGGGATGAGATGTGAGAGACTTTGAAAAAGTGAGAGACAAATTTAGAAAACTATTATTTTTTCTTAAATTATATGGTTGGGGATGGTGGACGAGCTGTGAATGCTCTTATATATATTTGTTAACCCCAAAACGCTCCCAAAGTATAAACTAGTATTTTATAAACTAAACAGTTTTTCTATAAAATAAAAGTTGTTTTTAACTAACATAAAGGTTAAAGGATACATGCATATTAATGGTCACTTTCTTTTATAAATAATGTATTTTTTTTATATCAACTAACTAGATTTTATAAATATAATCCACAATTTATAAATATTGTGTTTGATCAAGATTTGTGGGTGAAAAATCTTCCATGTGAATATTGTCAAGTCAAAACCAATTTGTTGGACTAATTAGGCTCAATTAATCACACCTAAACAAACTTGTTTCCAACATCTCTTTCTAAACAACTTGCATGAACAAAGAAAAAACTGTTTTTGGTTCATATGGTCAAACGGTACCAAAAGGAGATTTTTATGAAACTTATAATCACATCTTTTTTAAACTAAACATTTTTTTATGAAATAAATCATATTTGTAAAATATATTTTTTAATCAAGTGAAGATTAAATGAGACATGGTATGAGTTTTTAATGATCACTTCTTAAAAAAATTTATTTATTTTATCAACCCACCAGAGCTTTATAAAATTATACACCTTTTTTATAAACATTGTGCTTGATTAAGACCTGTGGATGAAGAATCTTCCTTGTGAATATACTCTTCAAGTTACACCCACCATGACTAAATGTGTTTTAACTAATTAGGATACATTAAAAACTCTTAAACCATATGCATGAACTAAGATAATTCTCCTTTTGGTTTATGCAATCATATAGTACCTTTTTAGATCATGTTCAAATTATTAGTTTAGCAAAATATGATAACTTTATATTAGTTCCACACTCTACATAATGTCTAAAACAAAATGTTCTCAAAAGGTGTCTCGGTATAGGATAGTCGGCAAAAAGATGTCTCATAATGTGATCGTGCTGCCTATGACGAGTAGACATTATTGTTTCTACTTATTCATTGAATCATATCCTTAATTACGACAAAATTGCTTTTTGAAAAATCAGTACTACAACATAATCCCCATCCTGATCATGTGGCCTAGTGGTAAAAGGGCCGGTTCTCTCTTTGGGGGAGCCGGGTTCGATTCCCACGAGAGGCATGTGATGGATACCCCCACCCTTGTGGTGGGGTAGGTGGTTGGGAAGTGATGGAGAGACCCTTGACCTTGTGGTCATGGGTTTGACTCCTGATCCATCCAGGTTTTACCGGTTCACTACCGTCGTGCCTTCGGGCGGGTTTGTGGGCCGGGTTTTCCCTGGAACAGGAGACGGGTTGGCCGAAGGGCTCTGTCCGTACGGACTAGAGGCCGTCTGGGGCCCCTTTCGGCCATTGGGGGCCGCGTACAGAGTACCCGGCAATACTTTAGTTGATCGTTCAAAAAAAAAAACATAATCCCCTAACTTTTTTTTTATACATTTGTAAGGGATCTCTAGTTCTTTAATTACTTTTCATATTAAAAGAAAATAAACAACATATAGTAAGTATTTTATAAACAATTAGTATCCATTCATAAACCTTTCGAGTATTGACATGGTGACCATATCAAGACTTAGAATATGTTGTAAAGTCGATCACAACCTTTAAATTTTAATGAATAGGAGGTTGAAATTCTAGTACAATTATTGAGAACTTCTAATGGTTATCTATACCTTCAACAGAAAGAAAATTTATTCACCGCTCTCAATATCTACGGTATAAAAACACACCAATAACGCCCCCCCCCCCCCCCCCAACTCCATTTTGTGAGCTAATGCGCACGGTCCATCTCCAATGATATTTCCTGAAAGCCGATCAGGTATAACAGTATGACTAATTCCAACGTCGTATCCTTGTAATTAAGCAATCAACAAATTTATACCAAGGAATCATGTTAAACATGCTGAGGCTCACTCTTTACCTTTCCATGGTTGGTAATTTGAAAAGTGCAAATCAATTTCTTATAATATCTTAATCAAACAGCTATAACATGCTTTGGACTTTAGTTAAACTAATATGAAGATAACATATAAATCACATCAATATTATCACTAACCATATGTTTATAAAAATAAAAGCTCATCTACTCTATTCCGTGTGGGTTCCAAGTTCTAACTTGTTTAACATATACGTGTTTGATAAAAGAACAACCGTACACGTTTCAAGTAAATAAATATATGTTTAGCGAAGCAGTAGCATTCACTATGGGCCCAAACACAAAGATTTGTGCCACGTGGCGGTTTTTTCTTTGGATGTGTGACACGTGTGAAGATTTAATTGGTTTATGGTATAGGAAAACACCTAATTATGTGGGACCGTTAGACTAATAGAACTTGGCCGACACCTAAAAGAAAGAAAAGCAAATAGATTTTGGTATAGATAAGACCCTCCAACTATTTGACTTGTTTTATATTGGTATCCCAACCTTTTCTTTTCTATTTTTAGTTATAAAACTTTTCTCTTGCTTATAAAAAGAAAAAGTTCTTGATTAATTTTAACGCATCATCTTGTTAAACTTTTTTATGGTACAAGAATGAATAAACTTAGTATCAACTATTGGGATGCATACATCATTGTTGATGTGTATTAGACCAAATGGTGTGGTGCCGGGGACTTCACTCAGTGGGGCGATGTGGCCATTTCCCCGATCGGGAACAACCCCCCTATTAAATCGGTGAGTTCGGTGATATCTCACCTTTTGTACCGAGGCTCTTTATTGGTGGATGGAAGGTGTCGTACAAGGGGAGAGAGAGAGAGACAGAGGAGAAGGGGGAAGGGAGAAATTGGGGAAATCATTTTCAAACTTTGGGGGAGAAAAGGGGGAAAATGAGGTGGCGCTGATATGACATTTGAGGGAGTTGGGTAAGGTTGCTCCCACACCATATAGCCTTATTGTGTTGTTCAATTCAACTTTCATCGTCATTTGCAGACTACTAAAACGTATGCTCTTGTATCAATTAACACACTCATAAAGTATTGACCAATAATACAATAACTAGCAAACAAGCTGAAGAATAAACTGGTATTGTTGTGCATTTTCTTAATAATATAGCATGATTGTTAGGTATCCATGTAACATTGATAACTACCGTTCAAACCAAACAACATTAACAAAATCTATATAGAACTGATTAGAATAACTTTTAGCAAGTGGAACACACTCTAGTCGAGGGACTATATTTTACAATTTAAAGTGAAGAGAGGCTGACAATGATTGGGTAATAGTAATCGTATTCTTATACTTCGTTGTAAAACCATGTTGCTCGACTGGTTCCATTCATGTTAAGTATTAGTTACTCATTGCTCATCGGGTTCACTGGGACACCCGTTACTTAGTTTCTAACACCTTTAACATACTTATTATTACTTTTTAAATTTGTATGATACATTTCTATATTCGTGTTTGACTGGATAAACATGTTTGGGTAAGAGTGTCCTGGTATCACTTTATTTCATAGAGTTCTAAACACGTATCTATTTTAATTCATCCATCCCATACCCTTTTATGAAAGATAGAGGGGGCCTCCTATCATTTTCCTTAGACAAAGGATTTAAGAAAAACATAGCTTTAACTTGAGGGGCTGTTCCCTTGAGATAAAGAAAAATAAAATAATAGCAAGAAATAAAAATAAATAAATATATATATATATATACATATAAATAATAAAATAAAATATTTGACACGTATCACTATGTGAGTGGCATATTTGAACACATCTACCTAGAAATATTAGTGGACTTGGTCTTATTTGTCTAGACGTGAGCACTCTTCATAATTAAGTAACATCCATTTCAATGAACTTAAAATGTGTAGTTATATATACCGATAATATATAAATATACAATGAATTTGTTTATTCAGGTTTATATATTTTTATCATACGATCAATCATGGAACACGTAACATGTTTATAAAGATAACTTAAAAGTTTTACGAAATATTACTTTTAGATGTACACTGATCAGGTTAGCCGGACCAGTTTCAATGAGATAAATAACTTAAGATTAGTGTGTGTTTATATGTAATCTAAAACAAAATATAAAAACTATTTTATTTATTAGTGGATTACAACATGGAGGGATACATATATTTAACCAAATACAAAGCCTGAAATAATTAAAGTATAGAGGGTTAAAAATATCTAAATCCAGCACAATCATGTTCCGTTTTGTCGGTTTAACTAGTCCAGCCTATAAGTTTTTTTTTTTTTTTTTTTTTTTTTTACAGCAAATTTTATACCACATTATTTCCACCTAAGTTTGCATATGTGATTGAAGAGTATTAACTAGACAGGTTATGTTGGCGGTTCCCGATGCGATCCAATATTAAGAAAAATGTTATATAAATTCAATGTTTTCTTGTAGTTTAATTTAGTGTTATAAAAGTTATATATCCAAACATGTAACCAAATAAAAAAAAAAGTTTAACCTTTTTTTTCATCATGTGGATATGGTTTGAAAGTTGGTCTTGAGATGTATAAAGTTTGGATTTATAATTGCAATAATTAAATCAGTCACAATGATTAATATTTAATCATAACAATAACACTCATTTTCTTTTGCACCATCTTTTTCATTGTCTAACAAAAATCCCCAATTACTTTAGCCTTTACTCCATGCAACTTCCCCCATATGTGTGGCTCATATTTGCATAACCCTAATTATAACCCAAACCCTTTTCCTCCACAACCCTAAAACCAACATGTCCACCCAACCTTCCACCAGCACACTCCATCACCAAGACGATCACGACAACGACAACGATAACGATGAAAACATACGCGAAATACACGCACTAACACCACCACCATCACTACCACTACCACAACCACCGCGATACCATCCTCACCGAGGAGAAGTATGGGAAACCACTAGCCACAGATCATCAAATTTGTCCGTTGCAAGTAACGAAACGGAGAATTTCACGACCATGAGCCGCGAGTTTAACGCGTTGGTGCTAGCAGGAAATGATATAGATGTAAATGAACATAACGAGCCAATTGCGAATAATTTGGAGAGAATTAGGGAAGAAGAGTATCCTAGGGACACTAATCCATTGGCTATAGTGGCGGATAATAACCCGAGACTGGCGTCTCCGGGTAGAGCTGGTGGTGGTACTAGTGGTGGTGATGGGATGAGTTTGATTAGCAACGAGGAGAGTGGGCGAAGCAGCGATGTTTCGTCGGTCCAACGAGTGAAGAAAGAGGAGGTTGAGACGAAGATATCGGCATGGCAAAACGCTAAGATTGCGAAGATTAACAATCGGTTCAAGAGGGAGGATGCGATCATCAATGGATGGGAGAGTGAGCAAGTTCAGAAGTCAACATCTTGGATGAAGAAAGTTGAGGTATGTAAGTGTAATTACATAAAGTTTGAGGGCTTGTTTGCAACTTTTGACTTGAATAGTTGTTAACATAAATGGTAAATTATAAAGGTGAAAACAAAATCGATGGTAAAAAATAAAACTTCGACATCTTAAAACTAGAGGTAACAAATAGGGATGACAAAAGAAGAAAAAAAAAAAAACTCCAGTCTGATGCGGGTATACCTGAAACTCGAGGCATCTTACACGGGTATATTTGATACTTGATGAGTATGAGATTAAAAAAGAAATCGCCATTATGGTATGGGATTAGCTGATACCTAATCTTATTACCCGAAACTATATACCCGGTTACCCGAATAATATACCCCAAAACTATAAACCGTTATTTTTATATTTCGTTAACAATTGTTTAGTAATTTTCGTGAGTGTAGTTTCGTTACTTCAAATGTAAACCTTTATTTTGAAATATGCTTTTTACGACAACATTCATATTTTTATACTATGAAATACAAAATTATTTTTTTGGGGATTAATAATATAATATATTTTCAATTTTAAAAAGTTTATATGGTGATGGTGTGTGTATCTTATCTATCACAATTTAATATAGAAAATCTGGATATCAATAATACCAACTTTGACATATATTGGCCGACACCAATCTCAGCTAATAAGAAAGTTATGTAACAGTCCCAACTTTTATCCTATTTTTCCTCAGCGATTCTACACTAACTAAAATTAACCTAGATAGTTTTTTGTCAACATAGAATACTATGTGAGAAAAAGTCAAAGTTTTGTTATCCAGACTGCTTATGTGGTAAATAAGTCAAAGTTTTGATGACATGGACTGTTTATGTGGCAGTCCATGTCAACAAAACTAACTAGGTTAATTTTTAGTTAGTATCTAATCGCTAGGGAAAATATGTTAAAAATTGAGATCGTCACAAAACATATCCTCAGTTAGGACTGTTGTTGCATATGTAAAAGTTGATATTACTAAAATATAGTTTTCCTTTAATACATTGTATAGATTTTAAAATATTAAATTATAAAGTAAAATAATATACATACACAGACATGAAAATACCACAAGGTATTTTCTAAAATACTTAAAAGGTATATCTGATGCCTAGTGGTATGCTCGATACCCAATAGGTAATGAGGCTGATATAACACAAGATTTTACACCAATAGGGTGGTGGTCCATTGGCAAAAGCAAAACCTTTAAAACACCTAGGTTGTGGAAGGTCTTGGGTTCAAGTCCCACAGACCACAGGATTTAAAAGAAATTAAAATTTAAAAAAAAAACACAATATTTTACAACCGTGTATGTATATGAGATTAGTCATACCGGATTCATTCATTGTCATATGCAAAAAAGGTTTCATTGAATATATTAAATTTTTAATATATTTAAAACATATTTTTGTTTTTTTAATTTATTTTATTAGTTTTGTTACGTGTCTTAATCTTACACTTGGATTTACATAATTCATCAAGTATGAAGAGAGTAATGGTTTCTTAATTCATGTGAAGTTTACATAATAAATGAATATTGTGTAGAGGAAATTGGAAGAAAAACGAGCAAAAGCATTGGAGAAAATGCAAAACGACGTCGCAAAAGCTAAAAGAAAAGCAGAGGAAAGACGTGCAACAGCAGAGGCCAAGAGAGGAACCAAAGTCGCTAGAGTTTTGGAAATAGCAAACTTGATGAGAGCCGTGGGTCGAGCTCCTACAAAACGGTCTTTCTTTTAAGCTCTTCCAATTAAAAAAAAAATAGATAAAAAAAAAACAAAGGATATTTAGTTTTTGTAATATTGTGTCTTTGTGTCTATTGGGTGATTTGTACACCAAATACATTACTTCACATATATCACACTTAAAAAACTTTTATAGCAAATAGTAAAAGTATATAATAAGTGGTTGTGACATGTGAAGTATTTTTTTGTTGTGTACAAATTACCTGTTTTTTTTTCTCTGTTTTTTGAGCGGCATCTCTAAAGGTTAGGGGATAATCTAAAGATGTGATACCCTAAAACTACAAGCCTTGGAGGTGAATTGATGTGCATTTGACCAATGCACAATGATGAATACCGTATTTGAGTGTGTTAGCATCGTTAGAAAGTTTGTGATCACAAAAACCTTTTGTACGGTCTTGTTGTAAATATATGTTTCTATAAAGTTAAAAAGTTAAAGTTGTATGTACATGATACTAGTGGATATCGCATTTGAGATATTTATGTTGTATATATATATATATTTTTTTTTAAGCATAAGAACTTCTATGATTTCATTAAACCAAGGACAACCAATTACAAGTGATACGTAGGTAAACGGGCCACAAGTTGCGCCGCTACCCCTTTTTGTATTGCAAAACCTACTCTATTGAAAATAAAACATTGGTCCTTAGCCGCTGGGGAATTAGTTTGCATAACTTTCTTCACGCGATCGAGGAGCTTGATTGCTTGAGGGGCCAGTGCTCCAAAAGTATCAAAAGCGAAAGGCACAAACGCATGCTGATTCTCTAGACAAGCCGCTTCATGTTTATCCACTTTTTTGCTCTCAGCTTTCAAAACTACCTGCCCAGCCACAAAACCCGAATCCCGAAGTCCCACCAATGGGGATACCCCAGTCAGGTCAACGCACGCATGCTTGCCTTGTGCCCATCCGAACACAAGAACGTCTGCTGGCCTCAATGTGGACCGCCCGTCAAGTGGGTCCGTCAAGAAATTCACGGGGGCCTCTTTTTTGGCTGAAATCCCTGCCCTTTGTAACACATCCCATAGAACATCTCTAACCAGGTCATGTCTGTATTTAAAGCCTGGTAACTCCTTACAATGTAGGGCGTGTTCTCCAAACTTGTCCAAGCGTGTTTTTCTATAGATCGGACACGGTTCGTCAACGGGGAACATGGGAATCATCAGTCGGTATTTGAGGACCGCCCGATATTCGATAGCCGACATATGTTACCCTAGTCCGTCAATTGGGAGTGTAGTGAGGAAATCTTGAGCATGGGCCTCTTTGAGACATTCAAACACCGCTTTCTGGCGCGAAGACATGTTAAACTCCTCATCCATAGTCTGCATGGCTTTACAGTTAAACGCACTCGCCAAGATTTTTTGAGGCTTTTTTCGGGCGGTGTCTTTATTTGTAAAGCCACCCACATCTACATTGGGGAGAGAGTTGCGAATGTTGTCCAGTGCGAGCTTATAATCATCGTCCATCCCAACCACCCCGCTGTTCCTTAGAATGTGTTCCTGTATCTTCCAAGACTGCGCCCTAGAAGCCACATACGCATATGCAGACACATCTTCCGCCGAGCACAGGCCCAAGCCCCCCGAGCTGATCGGTAAGGACGCCAATCGCCATTGAAGATCCCCAAAAAAAGCTCCCCCACCAACAACAATATCCTCAACAGCACCTCGGAAGCCTTTGTCAAAAATGGATACTGCCTCCCCAACAAAGGTCGGTTGGCACGTTCGAAGCCCAAACAACAGTTTAGCCACACCCATACATGAACGAAGCAATAAGAGCTCACTTTGGGGGTCCCGTAACTTCTGCAAAACGCCCATCAGTCCAACCGCGCGCTGAGCCCTCTTGACTGCCATTGAGCTAATGTAATCCCCATCACGACTAACAGCCCCCTAGAAGCTTTACCCCTGTCTGTGGCCTTCCGATCTCCTTAGGAAAAATACCAGACTTCGCTTTAATACCATTGCATGTTGGCCAAAAGATCTCTGTCTTCTTAATATTAAGCATAAGCCCAAACTGGGGACCTTCTGCTCGGATGATGTCTAGGGCTTTAGCTACTTCTTCAGCCCTGCCTATAATCGTGCCATCATTCAAATACCACACATGAAAGGGTAAGGAACAGTGTTCTTCCACCTGTAGCACCAACAGATGCAAGACAAGGGCAAAAAGAAGTGGTCCCAAAGGATCCCCTTGCTGGACCCCTGTGTAGGCCCCGATGCAAGAATCTCCTACATATAGCCTGGCAGGTTGGGCGTATAAGAACTGAACCCATTGGTAGATAGACGGGCAGCGTATACTGACTTCGCGCAGAAGGATTGTCCGGTCAACCATGTTGAAAGCATTCGAAAAATCCACAGTGAGCATGGCCAGTGACCCGTCGTCACTGAACGCATTCAAGAATCTATTCGCACTGTGGAGAATAGCCTCTGCGCCATTGGGGACCCCGACCCCATATTGAAAGTCCCCTAAGTAAGCCGACATCTCCTTCCCAATTTTACGCATTGCAACTTTAGAGACCAACCTCCGCCAGATACCCCCGACAGCAATGGGCCGGATTCCGTTATCGGGCTTTAATAAGGGGGTTAGGGGGCAGAGGCGATGAATTTCGCTAGAATTTTCGGGCACAATCCTCGCAGCCAGATATTAACCACCTCAGTGATGGCCACAAGAAGAGCAGATGGCGGAGAGGACCCCTGTCCGCACAATGCGTCCAAAATATGTTGTGCTCTCAAGCCATCCCTTCCACACGAAGTTCCTTTGGGGAAGGAGCGGATATTCTCCAACACACATTCAGCGTTAACCTGAAGAGCATCTTGATTAGGCAAGACATGAGGCAAGTGGGGGGGGGATCCTTAACCGGATGCTTATCAACCAAGGCTTTTAAGGTGGACTCCCCAACTGGTGCAACTCCAGAAGAGCACAAAACCTTAACCACGGCCGTGAAGTGATCATCAGCAACCTTCCTTAGACATTGTTTGATACTAGCCCCATTCTCCGATTCATTTTAGCTGACTGGCCTCTAGACAACTCTTCATTCGATTGGGAAAGAAGGGGAAGAACAAGCTCCTCCATGCCTTCGCCTTCATTCCAAATTGCTAAGGAGCGCATGATGCTACTGCATTGCAAGGATTTACGATTCCCAGACCTCCGTTCCTGCCTGGAAGACGGTCGGATAGTGCGTAACGTGCAACGGGGCAGTAACAACAACCTGATCCAGGCCTCAACCGACCCAGGGGAAGCCACCACCTTACCCAATGTATTGGATAAGGCCTGCGCAAATGCTAATCGACAAGACGAGGGGATGCTCTTAATTGTAGTAATTCGCATAGCAAAAAGCCTTTCCAGAAGACTGATATCTACAACCACCGTCTTACCGATATCCAGTTCGGTAGCGGGTTCGACTATAGGCTGGCTGGGCTTAGGGATCCCTATGATAAATTCACCCTTACCATCAGCATTTCGCAAGAATTTGGCGACACCATCTTCATGATGACACCCCCTATTGAGAGCATGCAGGACCATGCATTGGCCACATAACCACTGATTAAGGTTCTGCAAGGCGTCCACAACTTCTCCAAATAGGCCCAAATCCCCGGAAATGGCATTCCACAAGGTGTTTTTTACCATCATCCCACCCAAAATGGTCCCGTTTAAGGTGAGCAAGCAGCCGGGAGCTACTTGATATACCAAATTTACAAGAATGAAAAAATTTAAAGGGGCAGGCTTGTCCTGCATCAGAAACGCAGGGTACACCCGTTTCAACAGAACATCGCCGCATTCTAACAGATGGCGACATAACTACCAAAACCCGACTCGAGGTGAGTGGGCATACGCTATCTCCCAAGATCACACCTAGGCAACTAAAAGTTGCCGTTGCCAACTCCTCGGATAATCGCGATGCACCTAAACCATGGCCCGAAGGTCTCCAAATTTTATCAATACCCAAATAAACTAAACCAAGATGAAAACTTTATCAATACCCAACAAAATTAACCATTATTATTATTATTATTATTATTATTATTATTATTATTATTTTATTAATTATTTTTTAGCTAGCCAATAATAATAAGGAAACTTTGTCCCAAATACAGCCACCAAAATGAAATGTTATCCCTTTTATCCAAATCCCTTTACCTTCTTTCTTTTATTATTATTTTTTTATTATGAACAGCAACAAATCAGGTGGAGGGGCATAGATTTGAATGTTAGCAAGTTAAAGGGATGGATAGATCTGAAACGAGATGGAAGAAGGTTACAAAAAAAATGAAAGGGCGAATGGGTGCAGGTTAGGGTCGAACGAAGGCAGCTTAGGGTCGAACGAAGGCCGGAGGGGTTGAAAATAGTCGAATGAAGGCAGTAGGGGGTCGAACGAAGGCTGCAGGAGGGGTGAAAGAGGGTCGAATGAATACAACAGGTGGTCGAACGAAGGCTGCCAGAGGGGTGATAGAGGGTCGAATGAAGACAGTTTGTAAGGCTTTGAAAAGTGACCGTTGGGGTGGGTGGGAGTGGAGAGGGGTGGAGGCGGAGGAAAACAGAGAAAGGGAAGCTGATCTGGTTGTTAAGGGCTGGCCGGAGGTGGGGTGGGGTGGGTTTGTTACCGATCGGAGAAGAAGGTTGGGCTGGTGACAAGGACGCAAGGTCGGGTGGAGAAGAAGGGATGGCCGGAGAAGAGGGGTCGGGATTGTAACACCCCAACCGATGGCGGAAACATCGGGATGTCACGTATTGATGATTGTTCAGTAGCTCATGGTGGAATAATAAATTTCATTAAATGATTTAAATAAATTACATACAATTGTTCTACAAGAATTCGTACATCAAAATGAATAATACTATGCACACATCTTCAAGCATTAACTCAAATCTTCAAGCAAGTAGAACCTGAAACATGTTAAGGTTGAAAATATTTTGGGTCAACAAAAGTTGGTGAGAATACATAGGTTTTTGAATATAATTGATAACAATAGTTTGTACAACAATCACAGTTGTATAATGATAGAGTATGAGTCCGACATGTAACAATGCGTCTTTGTACAATCAAACCTTGTGTCGACTGAGGACTAACTCGCAAGTTAGTTAAATGTTGTTACTGTTATCGATCATCCCTGAATTTATGCGGGGGATGGGTTTGTCAGACCTATAGCGCTATAATCTAAACAGGCGGCTTGATCAATGTTAATGATTGTACTGTGTCTTTTTGTTACAGTCAAATGATATAATGAGTAAATGATAGTGTATAAAATGTTTAAACATGTTTCACCCCAAAATGTAAAACAGAAAAAAGGGGCTATGTAAACTCACCTTAGCAAAATGTTATGTCTCGTGAAAATAGAATATGTGTTGCCCAACGATACCAAGTATTACCCTATAATTAAGGTAATAAATATGTCTAAGTCTTTCTAGTCTACAAATATATATACTAGGGTTTCGAATTGGGGATAAATGTTCGTTTGATTAATAAATAAAATGTTTAATAATTAAGAGAAATTTGATAAATAAATAAACAAAAGTCTTTTTGTAAATTTTAAATTAAAGATGGTCACAATATAAAGTTTTAAGTATGAAAATAATTTTTATAAAATTATTTCCCTAAAAAGAGAATATTAAATCTATTTATTTCAAATTGTCAAAATATGACTTTAATATTTAAAAATATTAAATTTACAGAATTATTAATTTAAAAATTGTATTTCTGTTCCAAATAATCAGAAATAATTTGTATAAAATTTTTGGTGCAAAAATATTGAAAAATGAATTTATTATGATTTATTTATGATTAAAACTAACAAAAATTGATTAAAAATATTAAATAAATGATTTTTCAGAAATAAAAATTATTTCAGAAAAGCTTAATGTTATAAAAACTCAGAATAATTTTTGTGAAAATTTATATAATCGTTTTGATATTTTTATAGAATTTTATAAATAAAATTGAATTATTTATTATATATATTAAATAAATAATTTTTGGAAAACTAAAAATTGTATGTTAAACTCTACTACTAGAATAACATAAAATAATTTTTGTAGAATTTATAAAGTTGTTTTAGTATTTTAAAACTAAATTTTAAAATACAAGTAAATATATATAAAGCTTGAATGTTTAAAAAAATACTTTGGTGATGCTAGGGGTCGAACCCGCGTGGACCGGCTCTAAAGCACCAGACACAACCACTTGATCTAGATCAGTGGTTGTGTTTGGTTTCTGTCTGTTTAAATTATATAACCTTGTTCTGAAACGTGTTCTTCCCCAAATCAACCCAATCGTGCCCTAGATTTCTAGTGCGGTCAATTAGCATCCAATAGCCCCTGAAATGATGGGGCTATTGCTTGTTGATCCCCGAAAATCAAAACCCACCAAGCAAAAAGGACTCACCGATCTTGAAGCTCGTGTTTAGACGGGTCAACCAAATGGTCAATGATCGTTGAATATGTGAACAAGAGAGAAAAATAGAGAGTTTCTAGTGATTGTGTGTGATAGTCGGCCATTTTAGATCACACAGGAAGGCTTAATTTATACAGAGGTTGTATGAATGGAAGGTTTGAAATCGTTGACTTGAAATGGTCAAAAACGAGTCATTCATGCTCGAAATGAGTTGTATCCGCACAATTATGCTTGGAGATGACGCGTATAGACCCTTAGATCTCGCTTACAGCAATTAATTTGATAATGGTTTCCAAATCCATGCTTAAAATGCGGTCAAAGTCTGCATTGATGTTGGTCAACTCTTGTGTCTGCACATCGAGCAAAGAAAGGAAAGAAGAGAGGGTCTTTTGGGCTTTTATATAATTCGAGTTGGGATTTAATCAGATGTGAGGTGTAGCCCAAATGGTTTGGTGCGTGTGTGTTGTGTTTGCTCCCGCTCCGGTTCGAACCCCGGCAGGAGCAACATTTTTTTTTTAAACAGAAAAGGGGGGAGGGGATGTGGGCCTTGGGCTGGTTCGGGGTTGGGCTGGGTAAAGGGGTTGGGCCAGGTGTGTTTGGTGGGCTGCAGGTAGGTTTTAGAGGTTTATTTGTGTTTGGCTTATAATGTCCCATATTATTATTATTATTATTATTATTATTATTATTATTATTATTATTATTATTATAAAGTGGTAAAAAATATATATATAAATAAATAACTGAATAAATAATTAAAAGAATGCATATGTATATATCAAGTATATAGTGGGTGAAGTGATGGTTTGATTAATTCAACACTTGGGAAAAATGCGCGATGTTACAGGGATGGCCGGAGAAGAAGGGTCGGGTGGCCGGAGAAGAAAGGCCGGAGAATAAAGTTATAGCCATATAACATGTAATTTTAAAGTATTACTTTAAATTATTAACATTAAATATTCTAGTGAATTATTGAAGCTAAAAGTGAATCAAACCACCCACCATTTGGTGGACATTTGGTGAAGTTGTATGGGGAAATGAAGATAAGAGTTTAAGGCCATTTAGTCTTAAGTTTGAATCTGATCCAAAGGGGTTTTATCACAGTGGGCTTTCAGGCGGCGAGGATTTCCTGAATTGGTGGCTTGGTGGACTTGGGTTGCCCAATAAGAAAGCATTTGTCCAGTATTAAGCTACTGATAGTTCATGTGATATTTAGTTGGTTTAATATGAGTCATATTAAGCAATTATTAAACTTCTCAATTGTTCAAGAAGTAATGGGCCCTATAATTGAGAATATTTTTAATGTAAAAATCTCGAGGGGTCACTAGCTAGGTTCGTCGGTTATTTATTTGCCGTGACATCCATCCATAGTGGTGGAGTGGTGGAGAGGCCTTATGTTCACTTAGGTGATCAAGGGTTCAATTCCCACTTCCAACATTATGGTTTGGTATCCGGGTGAAGATCGAATACGGGTGGCGCCGGTTCGAATCTGACGGGCGGCGAGGTTTTACCGAGTTCTATAACACTGTCGTGCCTTCGGGCGGGTGGGGCTCGGGTTTCCGCGCATCAGGAGAAGGCGGGGGCTGCTGGAGGTCGAGTAGTCGATTCTTGGGTACGGCGCCCCGCAAGGGTGGTTGCCACACAGTTGTTCGCCGATCAAAAAAAATTTATTTGCCATGACCACTACCATAAATCCATAATAATTAGTATATCATACCCTAACAAAAGTCATTAAATAATGTTTATTTGATTACCTCTACGACAAGATAAAACTTAAGAATAATTATGAAAGACGTACACGTTTATTAATATCTGGAAAATGGATAATTACTAACTACTAAGTTTAACGGTTCGGATGACGAATGAAACGAAATGACTTAAAAGTTAAAAAAAAGTAAATTAAAGTTATCGTGTTGAAATGTTAAAGTAAACACTTTAACATTGTTCTTTTTGACGACAAAAAGGTTTACGTGAAGAGTGAAAGCACTGAGAATTGAACATGTGATCATTGTTTGATTGGTAAAAAACAAATAAATATGATTATATATAGAAGTTGTATTAAGTACGATAACTATTTGAAATTTTAAGACATCAAGTTTTCAACTTAATACTTAGTACTTTTTGTTTAAAACTATAAAACATCGGTAAAAGCTGACCATCAGTATAATCCGTTGGTGACACGGGGGCATATCAAACCCACTAATTGAGCTCATCACATTGGTCAAAATCAATTCTCTCACCAATTGAGCTCATAAGTCAAGTCCAAGAGGCTATTGTAAATTAGCATATGTTTTGTCCATAGTCTTAGTTTTTAATCCCCCTATTTTCGACTCTGTCACATACTTCCAAATTATGAAAAACTTCATGGTTTTGGTTGCCTTTCCTACCCTTGGCTACGTGCCTATTCTAAACACAAACTTCAATATCGGTCAAAACCGTGTGTATTCATTGGTTAATCCTCCTCTCAAAGTGCCTTCCATCTTCTTGATCCTCTTACCAATCAAATTTATACATCTCGTCACGTTCAATTCATTGAACATATTTTTCCTTATGAATCTATATCTCAAACATCCACTCATTCAATACCTTCTCTTAATACGTGGTCTCCACTTACCACTAAACCTATTTCTCTTACAACACCTTCTCACCCAAACCCAACAACTCTCACATCCATCAATACACCTGAACCTACACCTCCCACACCACCCCCAACCACGGTTCCTTCACCACCAACAAATAACACATCTAACGATCCTCCTCACCCAATTAACATACCATCTGATTCTTCCACCTCCACGACCTCACTACCTACCTACCGAACCCAATACATCCCAACAACCCATAAACACTTCCTCCTACCAAACTCAACCCACACGCAAACCTAACCCAAAATACCACAACTCCGACTTCGTCCTTTTTCACTCTACAACTCATTCCCTTCCCGAACCCACCAACATCACTCAAGCTTTGATACCGTATAAGAGAATGATCAACCACATTTTGTTCATAATTCATACACTATATATATATATATATATATACGCAATGAAGAAAGACATAACCTACAAATATTAAATAGTAATAACAACTTTGACTATGACTATGACCTTGACCAAGACTTTGACTATGACTTTGACATGAAAACACATATCCAAAATATACAATTATAACAATGAGAATTTGATGCATCTCTAATAGTCTTACCCACAATCTGATTTCTCACAGACTTCAGTGACAAATTATCGACAGTTTGTATATTCACCAACGGATAATTTAATCAGTAAGAGTCCCCTAATCAATATAACTCACATACCAATTTTTGGGAATCATGACATCAAAAATTAGGCGGAAACTATATATTATTTGACAATTTATTAATCTAATTAATAATATATTTTCTCAAACAGGATCAAGGTTATACGTGCATAAACAAATAAATAATAAACAAGTAAACAACCATAGGGGTTTAGTAATCAACCTTTAACGACTACACCCGGGATTGCAACACGTGGGTGACAACGAATCATTCGCTAGTAGAAAGCTTATGAACTGAGCACGTCTCACACAAGGAGGAGAAGTGACCGGCGGCGGTTGTTCAAACGATTTATTATTTCACAAATAATAATCCACCTTTTTTTTATCGGCGAACAACTGTGTGGCAACCACCCTTGCGGGGCGCCGTACCCAAGAATCGACTACTCGACCTCCAGCAGCGCCCGCCTTCTCCCGATGCGCGGAAACCCGAGCCCCACCCGCCCGAAGGCACGACAGTGTTATAGAAACTCGGTAAAACCTCGGCGCCCGTGAGATTCGAGTCGGCGCCACCCGTATTCAATTTTCACCCGTATACCAAACCATAAATGATGGAAGTGGGGATCGAACCTTTGATCACATAGGTGAAACAAAAGCCACTCCACCACTATGGATGGATAAATAATAATCCACCTAATTGTAAACTTATATGATTCATTTACCAACGTGTAACTCTTCAGATCGTATGAAATTAGTTAACATTGACTTTGACTTTAATTAACTATCGAACACATATATCCAACACCAATCTTATATATAACGTTCACATCCTTTTCTTACTGAATAGCTCACAAAGGTCATGAATATTTTAGATCAACACAACCCTTAAAGATGAAGAAATGAAATTATTAATTAATTAATTAAATCAGCTTTCATGGATTTACTTTTTTTATCGTCAAATAATTAACATATCACACCACTATGACGTGATCAATGCCACGCCTACATATGGATAAAAATATAATGTAATAGTATAGTTGTCGGATCATTTGGAGGTACACCTAACATACACAAACATGGAGTTAGTATAAAAACGCGTATTGATCCTTATTTTATAACCATTTATACTATTGCTTTAAAGTTTAAACCACTCCAATCACTTGTACAAAATGACGTGAGATTAAACATTTAATTTTTTATAAAGGACCCATGATATGAACGTTTAATTATTCAAAACATTTTCTTCCACCTAATGAAGAAAAAGTTACATTAAACTAATCAAGAAAACCCTAAAATATCATATAAAGGAGTCAATTATTCATGTATCAAGATCTTGTTTATCTTGTTTAATGCATATTTGGTCCACCATAAATCACCTTTTTGTATTCTAAACTAAGGAATTGTGTGTTCAAACCTCACTTCAAAATATCTTTTTTTACAAATGCCTGAATATGACCAAAGTGTTCAAAATCTTCATGGTGGTGAAGATATTAGGGTTTTGCATGCTTTGACTCCATCATTTTACCCTAATTCAATGGCTACAAGTGATCAAGTTTCACATGGTGACTTTTCTAACATGAGTGTTACTAATAGTACATTAGTTCTAGCAGGATCCCCTATTGCAAGTAGCACAATTGACAATGATGGTGCTAGCAATTGGGGTGTGGGATCACGTTCTTCATCATCTCCGCCACGAGGAGTTGGTTTTATGATTGTCAGTGGTGGTAGAGAGGCGGCGGTATCAGGAAGGAGCTTTAAGAAGGAGGAGGTTGAATCCAAGATAGCGGCTTGGAAGAATGCTAAGATCGCTGAGATTAATAATAGATTTAAGTGCGAAGATGCGATAATTAGTGGTTGGGAGGCGGAGCAGGCTCAGCGATCCACGCTAAGGATGAAGAAAGTTGAGGTATTGAACTTGGGCATACCTACATACATATTTATATCAAAGGGTATGGAGATGCATACCCTATAATGCATCAATAATTTGTTATGATAGTATACTAAAAGTTCTATATTTGTTACTAGAGGTGACAAAATGTGCAAAGCGGATTGAGTTGGGTTGGGTAAAGCTGTAACGTTTTCTAGCTCATGATCAAAATGAGTAATATTTGTATATGTGTCAGAACAAACTTATGTTTTTATCTTAGAAATGCCCTTTCTCCAAAAGTTTAACCAATTGTATGGACAAATTGGTCCTTTAATTATATAAATAATTAGTATAAGTTTATGAATAAATAATTTAGGAGGTTTTGTCTACTAGAATTACACTTTTTGTGACTTTCAATGTATTAATTTGTTTTGTTATAATATATTCTTTTTATGTTATTCATTTTATCGCTATGAAAATAACGCTTACAGATAGGAATTATCACTACTACAAAAACAAAAACAAGTGTTTGGGAGGTCATTTGCGCCAAGTAGTATTTGTGGCCAATTATGCAAAAATTTAGGGACAGAAACCATGGGATGCAAAATTGTGCGATGGTTTTTCTGTCACTATGTATATTAGTTGCTATTAATATTGCAACAAGTATACATTAGGTCTGTGCATCATGTTACATTCAACTTAAGTTCTACAGCGTAACCAAATATGTTGGGTCGATTCTTGTTTGTTTGTGTAGAGAAAGCTTGAAGAGAAGCGAGTGCGCGCAATGGAAAAAATGGAAAATGAGATTGCAAAAGCGCATCAAAAGCCGAAGAAAGGAGAGCTACAGAAGAAGCCAAGAGGGGGACCAAAATTGCTAGGGTTCTTGAAGTAGCTAACTTGATGAAGGCTGTGGGGAGGGCTCCTGTTAAGAGCTCATTTTTTTGAGCATGTTGACTATCTTAGTGTATAGATGACTCATGATGTTTGGAGTCTTAGGGGGATATACTAATATGGACTGGACTATTTTATATTCGATTCATATTGGTAATTGGAACTACTATGTATTATTTGATGCATTAATGTGTGTAATAATAGCATACTGTATGGTATATTCAAATACAAGATGTCACTATCTAAGATTGATTATGTATATGTTACCAAGTGTGAATACTTATTAAGTGTTCATGCAGATACTTATTAAGTGTTTAAGTGAAAACTTCAGTTTTCGCATGTGGTATTTGCAAACTATTCTACGAAATATTCCCTATTCGCAAAGCATGAATGCAAATACTTGTTTGTAATTTGATTCTAAGTAGTTGTTTTACAGTTTTAGGTTTGAGCATTGATCCTTTTGTGAACGAATTGCTATTAAATACAACAAGCGCCAAGTTATTTGATCTCATTGTGTTCAGCTTGATTTCTCACCTATTATTGTTTGATTGATTGGTCAATGTTTCAAATGATGTTTGTCTTACCTTCGAATATTGTTTCCTCCTGTAATTGAAGAGGTTTCAATTCAAATCATTGTAGATCCAGGGTTCGGAGACTTACACCTTATTTGACCCGTCAAGAACTCATTGTTGTGACTATTCAGCCCCACTTACGGCTGTGCGCATATAATGTGTATATATGTGGCCCTCGGGGGCAAAAGTAAATAACATTATAAATAACGGGCGGTTAATTATGCATCAGGTGGTGACTAGATAGCCAAAGACAAGGGGGTACATGCACCAATCGGGTTTGTCCCGATTGCTAAGAGTTATGTGCCTTATGTCTAAAGTTTGATACAAAACCACTATCGAGCCGGGGGAAACAGCCTCTTTATTCCCACGGGGTAGAGGTAAGATTTGTCTATATCTTACCCTCCTCAGACCCTACCTTAGCTTTTTGTTACGAAGTATGATAATGATGATGATGATGAGGAAGCTGGCATGCAATTTCAAAACATATATTTGAACAAGGCTACACCGGATGAATAAGAAACTGAAGATTGAGAAAAGAACACTGGTTGAACATTGACTTTAATCAACCATTTTTTCTCTTATATATTCATGAACATATTTTTTTTTTTTTTTTTTTTATCTAGGTTACTTGTTTATTAAAACAAAATACGGAAATTACATCATAATAGCAGGTAGACGGGCAACAAGCTGCGCCGCCACCCCTTTTTGAATTGCAAACCCTAGTCTACTAAAGACAAAACCTTGCCCCCCTGAGGATGAAACATTGCTGTGGACAACCCGTCGGACCCTGGTCAAAAAACGAATAGCTTCTGACGCCAGGGAGCCAAAGGTGTCGATATTGTATTAATTTGAACCCTTCAAATGTTTGTCATGGAAAATAATCTTATAAACAAATGTATGTAATAATGATTTCTTTGAATCACAGTTATTTAAGTTCCTAAATTGTAATTTTATTAAGACTTCATATTCTTGTTTAAGGTGTTACATAACATAAGATGTTTGACTTATCTTACGACCCGCGATACATGTTTTCAAAACTCGAATGCAACATTCCATCTTTTTAGTAATATAAATTGAAATACTAAAATTTGATGATAAGCAATCTTTTGTGACATGTCCTTAAATATCCATTCTTATACTTCAATAAATGACAGCAAAATTTTAAAAACTAGAAATCTAAGGAGAAGTTGTGAGCGTAGACTTGAGATGCATTTTTAAGTTTGACCAACTTTCATTCATTTTATTTTATGTCTAAATGATTATACGATAAGGCCATTGGGTATACTTTAACTGTCTTTAACTTCACATAGATGTCGCATCCTCCAATTTTACCCTTTTCACTATAACTTCAAGAAAAATGGTTTAATGTCATTTATCTCCTTTGATTCTTGTTAACTTGTTAACTTAGGACCATTTTAATATCACTTAACACAGGGAGTGTTGTTCAATGAGGAACAAAATATCATCTTAGTGTTAACATCCTTAGTGTTAAGTATGGGTGGTAAAATGGGTAAGTTGAGTGGGTTTGGTTGTTGGGTCAGGATGGGTTTGGGTTAGGATGGGTATGAGTCAAGATGGGTAGATTAAAAAAATAGGTTAGGATGGGTTAGGTCAGGATGGGTTTGGGTATGGATGGGTTTGGGTATGGATGGTTTGGATTAAGATAGGTTCACATTAAAATAAATTAAAATTTTTTTAAAAAATTAAAATAACAATAAAAAATTTAAAAAGTAAATAAAATTAAAAAAAAATTAAAAAAAAACAAAAATAAACTTAAATATAAAATTTTAGGTGATCTGAAGTATTTCATTTTGAACCGAACCGGTTCGACCCTATCAGGCTGGATAACAACCCGGACCGTTACGACCCGGTCAGGCCGGGTAGCGACCAGAACTGTTTCGACCTGACCCGTCCCGTAACGACCTGGACCGTATCGACCAGGCCGTTTCAACCTGACCCGTCCCGTTTCGACCCGGCCAGGTCCGGTAGCGACCCGGACCGTTTCAAACCCGGTCGGGCCCGGTAAAGACCCGGACCGTTTCGACCCGACAAGACCGGTAGCGACCCAGACCTTTTCGACCCGACCGGGCCCGGTAACGACCCAGATCGTTTCGACCTGACCCGTCCCGTAGCGACCCAGATTGTTTCGATCGGGCCGGGCCCGGTAACGATCCGGACTGTTTCGACCCGCCCGGGCCCGGTAGCGACCCGGACCGTTTCAACCCGGTCGGGCCCGGTAAAGACCCGGACCGTTTCGACCCAACAAGACCGGTAGCGACCCAGACCGTTTCGACCCGACCGGGCCCGGTAACGATCCAGACCGTTTCGACCTGACCCGTCCCGTAGCGACCCGGATTGTTTCGACCGGGCCGGGCCCGGTAACGACCCGGACCGTTTCGACCCACCCGGGTCCGGTAGCGACCCGGACCGTTTCAACCCGGTCGGGCCCGGTAAAGACCCGAACCGTTTCGACCCGACAAGACCGGTAGCGACCCAGACCGTTTCGACCTGACCCATCCCGTAGCGACCCGGATTGTTTCGACCGGGCCGGGCCCGGCAACGACCCGGACCATTTCGACCCGCCCGGGCCCGGTAGCGACCCGGACCGTTTCGACCCGCCCGGGCCCGGTAGCGACCCTGACCGTTTCGACCCGGGCGGGCCCGGTAGCGACCCGGACCGTTTTGACCCGACCGGGCCCGGTAACGACCCTGACCGTTTCAACCTGACCCGTCCCGTAGTGACCGAAGTGTTTCGACCCGACCGGCCCGGTAGCGACCCGGACCGTTTGGACTTGGCCGGGCCCTGTAACGACCCGGGCCGTTTTGACCCGACGGGACTGGTAGCGGCCCGGACCGTTTCAAACCCGACCGGGCCCGGTAACGACCCGGACCGTTTCGACCCGACCGGGCCCGGTAACAACCCAGACCGTTTCAACCTGACCCGTCCCGTATCGACCCGGCCGGGCCCGGTAGCGACCCAGACCGTTTTGGCCCGACCGGGCCCGGTAACGACCCAGACCGTTTCAACCTGACCCGTACTGTTTCGACTCGACCGGGCCCGTTAGCGACCCGGACCGTTTTGACCTGACCGATCCCGTTTGCAACCTGGACCGTTTCGACCCGACCGGGCCTGTCAACGACCAGACCATTTCGAACCGAATGAGCCGGTCAACAACCCAGGCCGTTTGGACTCGATTAAGTCTGCTAACGCCTCGAACCGTTTCGATGAGGTTGGTCTCGTTAACGACCCGAACAGTTTCAAACCGACTGGGTTATCAACAAATGCAAAAGATATAATTTTTTGTTTTTAGTGACATTGATTTCTATGAGGCACCAACACTTTTGGTGTTGGGTGAGTTTTAATTCAGATTTGTATATGATTATCTAAAAATACCCATCCTGACCCATTTATTTTTTTGACATACCCATCCTGACCCACTTAATTATTTCCTACAATTAAAATTACCCATCCTAACCCCCTTGAAAATTATGCTAAACCCATTTTAACCCACAAGGTCAAATTTTAAACCCAAAACAACCCAAACTCAACTAGATGGGTTGAAATTGTCAGGTCTAGTGTTAAGGTATCCCCAACTGATAACCATCAATGATTAACCATATAAGAACCACTAACCATTTAAATACAGCTATGCTTAATTATTGTACCTTTGCTACTAAAAGGATACCGTTAATTTAATTTTATCATATCCCAAAAATGTTATGAATTGATGATGGGTTTATAACCAAGACTACAAATTATGTTTGTGACTAGATAGTAGTAATTAATATTGCCATTTGATGACAACGTAAAGCCCATAAAAAAACCATAACATTTAGTGGGCCGTATGTACCGGTTAAATGAACATTTGATTTGAATTTAAATTTAAATATTTATATGAAAATAATGGCAAATTATATCGTTTTGTTGTGTTGTGATATCGGTATGGTATCAACACTCGGCTTGACAACCGATGTTTTATAAAACGGTACTAGTACGATAGAGTGCAATCTAATCTAGTTATATATATGCGACCGGTTGTGGTGTCTAGGCATCGAAACTCTTTGTATCTTGGACTATAGCCAATGAACACGCAAGGATCGCTTCTTGGTAAAAGCTTGTTTTTGGTATAGTCGCGTAGATATGGGTAGACAAGACATCCATAAACTCGTAAATTGGAGTAGTTGGGAGGGTATTTGAAAAGGACTTCAAAAGGTGATTTATTTTCAAGAATTTGTGTTGGTAAACGGTTAATGATGTAAGTGGCGGAAGTAAAGGCATCATACCAAAATGGTGGTGGAGCGTGGGCATTAAACATCATGGCAAGTCCGGTTTCGGTTATATGACGATGTTTTCTCTCCGCCCTTCCTTTTTGTTCCGGTGTATAGGGACAAGAGAGGCGATGTTGCACGTCAAGTTGTAAAAAAATAATTTTGTACACGATTGTTTGTGAATTCAGTTCCGCCATCACTTTGAAAAATTTTAACCGTTGTAGAAAATTGATTTTGGACAAGATTGAAAAAGATGGTTAGAACATTGAAAAAATCGGACTTGGCCTTTAAAATATAAAACCAAGTGAACCGGGAGTAATCATCAACAAAAATGACATAGTACAAATAGCCATCGACTGATGCTATGGGACGGTCCCCAAAGGTCACAGTGAATAATATCTAAAACATGTTGTGCGCGTTTATTATTTTCAACACAGGGCAAATGCTTAGCCTTTGATAGTTCACAAGAATTGCACAAACCTGGTTTTGATAATAAGGATGTAGCAAATACATAGCCAAGTTTGTTTAATGTTGTGATGGTGTTAAAGGAAACGTTTCTTAGGCGAGAATGTCATTTATTAAAAGAAGCACGAAGATGAGAAGCAGAAAGTGCAGCAACGAGAGACTTGTGACCTTGGGTAAAAAGATAGAAGCCATTTTCACAAATGCCTCTAGCAAGGACTTCCGCCGTCTTTCGGTCCTAGATGTAAAAATAATTGTTAGAAAATAAAACATCAACCGGAGAATCATTTGTGAGTCTACTTATAGACAGTAGATTCTTAGTGAGATTAGGGATGACAAGAACATTTTGTAATGAAATAGAATCATTCAATTGAGAAGTCCCTATGTAAGTAACGGGTAACGATTGCCCATTACCAAAGGTGACACGTATATTACCGTTATGAAGTTTAGAATTTTTAAGACCGTTTTTATTTTTAAGCATATGTGTTGTAGTACCGAATCGGCGGTCCAATCCGGAGTTTCCAAATTGATGTTTCATTGAGCATGGAATGCTTGTGCAACATTGGCATCTATGGAACTTGAGTTTTTGGCGTAGGAAGCAAGATTTGGACATGCGGGTGCACAGCATCCATCTTTTCTACATAATTGATAATGAGGAGTTCTTTTTGGATAGGTACTCCCATGGCCTCTAGACGAATTGAATCGGCCACGGCCATCAGAGGGGGGACGATTGTGTTTGGTTTGGTTGGCATAGTAGGCGGCTTCGAGTGTTTGAGAACCATGAAGTTTTTGAACAAAAAGTTCTTGGTTTTCGGCATTCGCAAGAAGGTCACGAAAAGGAGAGGCCGGGTGAATATTGCGTTGAGATGTAGAGAAACTTTCAAATAAGGGGCCTAAACCACAAAGAAACCAATGGTGATTGTCCTTTTCACTAATCGGATGTCCAATTGGATAAAGTTGGTCAAGGAGTCCTTTGAACTTTCTACCGAATTCGGAAACTGTGGAGTTTCCTTTTGAAGATTTCGAAGAGTATCGGTCAGATTATGAACACGCTCAATAGAGCCGTGACTATAAGCATTCGCCAACGCTTTTCAGACTGAAAGGGTTGTGTTATGTCCGATGGTTTCATCCATCGGTTCTTCGGTGAGGGTTGAATTAATTAGGAGAAGAACTTTTTGGTCATTGGCTTTCCAGGATATGAATTCTGGATTGACAGTGATTTTGTCTTCGACTGTGATTGTTTCGAGTGGGCTAGGAATGGAACCATCACTATGTCCGGTTAGTTTGAGGCATGTGAGAACAGGGATGACTTGTTTTTCCCATGTAAGGTAGTTGGTTGAGTTTAGTTTGATGTTGATTAAATGGGTTAGGGAATGGAGAGGGATGGAAGAAAGATATGTGGTGTTGGACATGAAGACGGAGATGAATAAAAAGGAAGGATCAATCAGCATAAAAAAAGAACAGGGCAGAACATCGTCAAAAAAGAACAGGGCAGAAGGAAGAAGGAGGTGGACCAAAGAAGAAAAGAAAAAGGTTTTAGGTGGATCTCTTTGTTGATACCATGAGATAAGTGAAAGTTTTTGATGATTTCCATTGCACTTACAACACCTATTTATACATGAGTTGTTACAAAACTAGAGGAGACAATTTCTCCTATTTACAAAATTAGAGAATGTAATTGATTTGTTTTGACTTATGATTAATGTGGAGGCAATATCAATGGGATTGCCTAATATTGGGTTTGAGATAAAGTATCAAAAATTGAGTGGTGGTGTGGTGGTTTGAGTTGCGTCCCTCTAAGGGAGGCCATGTCTTCGAAACCGGATGAGATGATAATTTGTCGCAAACGAGTTTCAAACCCATAACCTCTACTTCAAAGGATAAGGTTCCAATCACTGCACCACCGACTAAAATTTTACCTTTATGCTATTATACACTCATTGTAGGACATATACTAGGATATATACGTATCTTATTAAAATAAAGATTAGCCAACTTTTAAATTTATTGTTTTAAAAGTTATGAGTAGATTTCAAAAAGTTCTATTTAAAGAGGCGATATCATACGTTATAATTACTTTGATATTGCACTACATCGTACTCTATGAGAAATATACTGGTAATGTAATAAATTGAAACGATAATGATTGCAAACGTGTAGCGAGACAAGCAAGAATCCCACTAGTTGTATAATCATTTCATACAGATTTATTATTACAGAAGTTGACAGATCAATAATCAAAATATTGAATGAAGTGACAATATATGATTGGTTGAAGTTTAGTGATGAGTGTGATGACACCCCACCCTTAGTGTGAATTTTATATACTGATGTTGATTATGCTTATTTGATCTGACCGTTCACGGAGTTCAAGCTTAAAAACGCCGTTTATGATTACGGGGATGATCAAGCCCGGGGTCTGGATGGGTTTAATTTCCGTTTTGTTAACAGGTTTTAATTTCAGGAGCGGTTGAACATTTTTTCGAGACCGAGTGGATTTCACGCAAGCGCAATTCTTATTATATTTCTTTGATCCCTAAGATATTAGTTCCTTCGTGTTTTAAAGATTTTAGACCAATTAATTTGGTCAGATCTTTTAGCAAAGTCATATCCAAATTATTGGCTTCTAGACTGAAAAAGGTTTTGCACTCGATTATTTCCAACTCATAATCGACATTCTTAAGCAACCAAAATATTGCCGACGAATGAAATAGTATCATGGATGAAGAGGAAAAAGTCCCAACTTCTCCTTTTTAAAATAGATTTTGAAAAGGCTTATGACCACATAAATCGAGACTTCTTGGATTCAATACAGCAAATGAACTTTTCGGAAACAGAGAAAATGGATCATGGCCATACTTTCATTAGCGAGATCATCGGTTCTTTTTAATGGATCACCTTCGTTTGAGTTTTAGTTCCATCGTGGAATGAGACAAAGCGATCCTTTGTCCCTATTTTTTGTTTCTAATGGGCATGGAAGTATTTTCTTACATGTTTTCCAAAGCCACAGAGGTTGGCCTCTTCAAAGGGTTTCAATCACCCAACAACGATCCTTTAGTTTTACACTTGTTGTTTGCGGATGATGCTCTTCTAGTAGGAGAATGGTCTTACAATAATGTACTTAACATGTCTAAGCTACTAAAATGTTTTAACTTAGTTTTCGGATCACAGATAAATTATAATAAGTCCAATCTTTTTGGGGTGAGAGTTGACATGGAGGAGGTTATGTCTTTTGCCAATGTTATTAAATGCAATATGGGTTCACTTTCTTGTAATTATCTTAGGCTGATTTTGGGAGCGAGTATGAACAGGATTTCGAATTGGGATCCAGTGGATTCCTTTAATAAAAGACTTGCATGTTGGAAATCCAATTGTGTCTCGTTGGTGGAAGATTTACGTTATTGAAAGCGGTTATGGAAACTCTTCCGACGTATTATTTTTCGCTATTTAAAACCCCAAAAAAGGTTATTGATATTCTTGAGGTGAAAAGGCGATTTTTTGTGGCAATGAAGAGAAAAGAAACATATGTTGGGTTAAATGGGAAAGGATTACAACTCCTTTGGACGCGGGTGGTTTGGGGCTTATTCCACTATGTAACGCGAATACAGATCTTCTTACAAAACGGTGGAGGCGCTTTAAGATCAAACCGAATAATTTTTAGAGGATAGTGATCATTTCCATTCATGGATCTAATAGGGCTTGGCCTATCATCCCCATGCTAACAACATTTCTGGAACATGGAGCTCGATAACTAGTTTAAAAAATACTTTGGTGAAATTCAATATTAAGCTTGCGAGTCTTATAAGGGGCGGCAATGGTAGTGGGGATAGAATAAGATTTTAAATTGATTTATGGGCGACTCGGGATACCCTCAAATAGTGGCGGGTCCAGAGGGGGTTCCTCGATTTGAAAAAAGAAAATTGAAAATTTTAGTGGAAAAAGTTGAAAAATTAATGAAGATTAGTGAAAATCTACGAAAAGAACCTCCTGGAAATCATTCCTAGATTTGCCACTGCCCTCAAATACCTCTATACCTTAATATATATTTAAGTTTGAGAAAACAAATATATTTTGTAATAGAATGTCAAACCCTGTGTTCTCTCATTCATTAACAATCAATATATAATACAAGGTATATGGATAATTATGGACACTAGATAATTACAATTAACTATAACAATCATTCCTATAATAATGCTATCTATTACACCCCCGCAGTCGAAGCGGGAGGTGACCGTATGCTGGGACTGGCACGAAAATCTTCAAAGAGAATCCTGGGCAGGCCTTTAGTGAAAATGTCTGCAATCTGGTAGTGCGATGGCACATGAAGGATGCGGACATTACCCCGCTGAACCTGTTCGCGAACAAAGCGAATATCCAATTCTATGTGCTTCGTGCGTTGATGCTGAACTGGATTTCCCGAGAGGTAAATGGCACTGACGTTGTCACAATAAACCATAGTGGCACAAGCGAGAGGCAAAGAGAGCTCGAGAAGAAGGTTATGAAGCCAGCATATTTCGGCAACCACGTTGGTGACCCCACGATATTCTGCTTCGGCACAGGAACGAGAAACGGTTGCCTGGCGTTTAGAGGACCAGGAAATTAGGTTTTCACCAAAATATACACAATAGCCACTTGTTGAGCGCCGGGTGTCCGGGCACCCAGCCCAATCAGCATCCGTATAAGCCACCAAAGAAGTAGTTGTTGAAGAGCCGAAAGTGAGACCGAAAGAAGATGTACCCTTGACATAGCGTATGATCCTTTTTAATGCGTTCCAATGATCCATACGAGGGCAGGGTCGTACATATGCATGCAAATCTGCTGAACCGCATAGGTGATGTCCGGTCTGGTAAATGTAAGATACTGGAGTGCCCCGGCTAAGCTGCGGCATAGGGTCGGATCATGAAATGGTTCGCTGGAAGTAGTACCTAACTTGGCATTTGTGTTGACTGGAGTGGCAATAGAGTCACAAGACTGCATTCCAGCGCGGGCAATAATATCTGTGGCATATGACTGTTGAGACAAAAACATGGAGTTTGCATTTTAAGAGACCGAAATGCCCAAGAAGTAACTTAGCGGGCCGAGATCTTTTGTAACACCCCAACCGATGGCGGAAACATCGGGATGTCACGTATTGATGATTGTTCAGTAGCTCATGGTAAATAATAAATTTCATTAAATGATTTAATTGAATTACATACAATTGTTCTAGAATTTGTACATCAAATTGAATAAAACTATACACATATCTTCAAGCATCAATTCAAATCTTCAAGCAAATAGGACCTGAAACATGTTAAGTTGAAAAGGTTTTGGGTCAACAAAAGTTGGTGAGAATTACATAGGTTTTTTGATGATTGAATAAAAATGTTGTGCAATTCATGTGTCATGGCAATCTAGTCCATATGTGAAAACATACTAGAAGTAAATCGAGTGCATAATCAACCCTGATGACTGTTATATTATGATACATACCATACGCTCATGGTCCACTTGAATATGTTATGCGATAACAAACACCCACGCAACCTTTGTAGGAGGCACGTATCCGGGTGGGATTGTCAGTCCAATAGATCTATCAATGTATACCGTCGGCTTGTACGGAGTTAATGATTATGCTAGAATGGTGCTTACTCTAATCATGCTCAAGACATAATGCAACATAGAAAACACATAGACACATTGATGATTGAATTGCATAAATGATGTTGTAACATGTTTCACCCCAAAGATAGTGATAAATAGAAAAGGGGCTATGTAAAACTCACCTTGATAAAATGTTATATCTGTTGAGAAATTTGGATAATTGTGTTGACCAAATGTATCAAGTATCACCCTATAATAAAGTAATAAATATGTCTAAGTCTATCGAATCTACGAATGTATAAGTTTCTAGGGCTTCGAATTGGGGATAATTGTTCGTTTGATTAATATTAAAAATGCTCGACAAATGAGAGAAATTTAGTAAATAAATAACCAAAATCTTTTTATGAAATTTAAATTTAGGATGGTCCCAATAATGTGTTTAAAGTATAAAAATAATTTTTATAAAATTATTTTCTTTAAAATAGATTATTAAATCTATTTATTACAAATTGTCAAAATCTTAACTTTAATATTTAAAAATATTAAAATTAAAGAATTATAAGTTTAGAATTTATATTTCTGTTCCAAATAATCAGAAATAATTTCTATAAAATTTTGGTGCAAAAATATTAAAAATTGGATTTATTATGATTTAATTATGATTAAAACTAACAAAAATTGATTAAAAATATTAAATAAATGATTTTTCATAAATAAAAATCATTTCTGAAAAGCTTAACGTTATAAAAAACTCAGGATAATTTTTGTGGAAATTAATAAGATCGTTTTGATATTTTTATAAATTTTTATAAATAAATTAGAATAAACTTGATTTAATTATTATAAATATTAAATAAATGAATTTCAGAAAAATAAAAGTTGTAAATAAAACTTTGACATCTGTTTTGTTAAGGATAATTTTTTTAGAATTTATAAGAAAGTTTTAATAAAAAAAATGAATTTACAAATTTAAATGTAATATATATCTATAATTTGGTTTCAAAAAAAAGAATTAAAAGGAGTGGAAACAGGGACGCCCAGCAGGAATCGAACCCGGGTGTCCTCAGTCACCAACAACGATCACAACCACTTGGCCAAGGCCTGTGGTTGTGATTAACCTCTGTTTGAATAATATAAATAGACTATGTACCAACAGTTTCTTCCCCAAATTAATACTTGCAAGCCCTAGATTATCAATTGATCAGTACACACGACATTAACCCAATCAATCATGGGGTTAATGTCGTGCACATGCCGAATAACAAATCCCACAAAAAATAACAAACTTACAATTAAGTTTCGGGTATAATTGGACAGTCAACGACATAGTCAAAATCGCGATCAAATCATTAGAACAGGAGATTATTAAGTGGAATTGGGGATGGAGAGGGTTGTTCGGCGAGTAGTGATTGTCCCACAAGGTTCAATTTATAGGATTGATCACTGGTTTGAAGGATTGGTAAGAATTGACCAAGAATTCAATGTTATACGCGTTCTTCATAATTTTGGTATTGATTTGTTGATAATTAATGCGTAATCGATGATAAATAGGCCGATAATTACGAATCCTAGTCAAACAATGGTTAATTACACGTTATTAGGATGAATTGATTGGTCAAAGGTGAAGAAAAGAAAAAAAATAAAATAAAAAAAAAACAAAGTCTGCTGCTGCTGGTTCGCGAAGGAGGAGAAAGAAATAGACGCGGAAAAAAAGGTTAAATACAATTGGGGTTGGGTTTTATAACAGATGGAGGTTGTAGCTCAGATGGTTCAACGTTAGTGTGTGTGTGTGGTGACCCGGCCGGCTGCCCGGGTTCGAGTCCTGGGAGCGGCAAAGGTTTTTTTTTGTTTTTAAAACTGATAAGGGATGGGCTGAACTGTTGGGCCTGCTGTAGACTGGGCTTGGGGTTAAGGAGTTTGGGCTGGGCCAAGTTTAAAGAAAGGGTGGGTTAAATTGTGTTGTGGGCTTAGACAAACATAATTGAGCAATTCTTATAATTATTATTATTATTATTATTATTATTATACTTATATATATATATATATATATATATATTTGAAAAAAAAATAATTAGATGTAAACTATAATAATAGAACTTGTCGTTCGAATCCAAATTATACGTAACGTATAATTATTTAACGCGAAATGTTACATCTTTCATGGGAAATTCAGCTGCAAGGCTTGCCAAGTGTCAGTGGAAGTGACCAGAAGAATATCATCCACATATAATAGTAAGTAGGCTGTGTCACGGCCGTGGGTATATGTGAAAAGTGAAGCATCACATCTGCTGTGAATAAACCCCATGGTGAGAACATAATCTGTAAATCGTTGGTACCAAGCCCGAGGCGCCTGTTTCAACCCATACAAGGATTTGCACAAGAGGCAAACATGGTCAGGAAAGTTTTTATCACGAAACCCCATGGGTTGATGCATGTAGACTGTCTCATTTAAATTCCGATGTAAAAATGCATTCGTGACGTCCAACTGATGAACTGCCCAACCCTTAGACAAGGCGAGTGACAGAACAGTCCGGATGGTTGCTGGTTTGACCACGGGACTGAACGTCTCGCCACAATCAATACCCACCTGTTGAGATCTGCCATCACATACCAGTCGAGCTTTATACCATTCCAAAGTGCCGTCAAACCTGTATTTATATTTAAATAACCACATACTCCGTACAATATTCATGTCATGTGAACATGGTACTAACTCCCATGTACCATTTCTAATTAGTGCATTATATTCAATAGTCATGGCTGAGTACCATACCGGGTCTCGTAAGGCATCGGATGCGTTTTTGGGTATGGGGCAGATTGAGGTAGGTTGAGAGGTGGCGGTTAGGTTAAAGAGTATTTTAGGTTTATAGATCCCGCTCATTGAGCGTGTGTGAAAGGTGCGGGTGGTCTGGTTAGGGGGAGGAGCAACCGGTTGGTGTGGTGGGTTGGGAGGCGTAGGTGGGTTGGAGTTTTGGGCTGACGGCGTTGATTAGGCTAGTGCAGGAGCATTTGGGCCGGTAGGGTGAGGAGTCTGTGGGATCGGCTGGGAGTTGTTTGGGCCAAGTGAGGGAGGTGGTGGGTTTATTGGGCCAGGAGGAGTGGTGGGCGAGTTAGGAGTAATGTGAGGACAAAGGTTGTTAGATCAGTTTCTTGTTTTAACAGGTTCTTATCATGAACACTTGTATATTTAAACTATCAAAGTGATTTGCATAGCGGATTATAAGTTAAGTGTTCAATTAAAAGATGTACTTTTAAACAGTAATAAATACTCCCCCTTGAGTTATGAAACTAAAGCAGTAAGTGAGAATCTAAAACATTAATGAATAAAACAGTAAATGCTTCAATGATTCTCAGATATAATGGAAATAATAACTACAAAAGGAATGTCTAAAATAGTGGGATGAACCCATCTATTTATAGACTAAGTGTAAACGTACAAGAGAAGTATTGAAGCAATATAATAAGTAGAAATACTACAACAGGCTGTAGCATTGGTACTTGTACAAAAGATCTAAGAATAATAATATAAAACTAAACTACTGAAGTTCAAAGGCGGTGGGAAGCTTCTATCAAAACATCTGATGAGTGACAAACTACTGATAAGTAGTTTGTCTTCAGCATTTCCTCAGTTGACTTGTCTGATTTGACTTCAGAACTTTTGATCATTACTCTTCAGTACTTGATGTTTTCTTCTTCGGCACTTTGAATCTTGTTCTTCAGCAGTTTCCATACTTAGCATTTTTGGCAGACTAGGAATAGACTAAGGCTTGCAAAAGTGGTTTCTTCAATCCTTTTTGTCCTTACAATCTTCCCCTGGATTGATGAAGCCAAAACCTTATCTAATCCCTTATTCTCTTTTTCTGCCATCAAGCATATTCCAAATTTCTCTGAACATGGAAGTCTTGAGTTGTTGCAGTTGTTCATCAGTAAGAGATCCTTGTTCTGGTTCAAGATATTGGATTAAGAGCAGGTCTTTTGTATATAGTTTCTTCAGTTCAGTTATAGACTTGAAGACCTTGCTTGAACGATCTCTTCTTGTGATCAATACTGAGTTTGAATCAGTAAATGGCCATTTCACTATATTCACTTTAGTTTGGTCAAAGTCTAAAGTGTAAGGGACCAAGCTGGTCTCCTGGGTTGATTCTGAATGTGGAATGTTTTCTACTTCAGTGACCTTCAGGTGGGATTCTCTTCCTTCTTCAGCATGCACAACATCAGGTATATTAAAGGTAGGGAGATGATGTTTAGTGATTACCTTAGTGTGCTTTTTATATGTTATTATATGTTGTAATTGGTAAGCAAATATGGAAGGATCCCTAAATTGTGTCAGTAGAGGCTTCTCTTCAACCACAAAGTCTCCTTGTACCAATATATTGCCTTCCAGCTGTAACGATCCCACATCGATTGGGAAGGAGAACTAACACTTCTTTATAAGAGGTGGGATACCTTCCCTATCGTGACGCGTTTTGGCGTGGGAATTGCCTACGACCAATGCAAAATCGGGAAATGCCCGGACAATATCGCGGTACGGGAGTGGGCTGTTACAAATGGTATCAGAGCCAGGGCCGGGCCGTTGTGCCAGCGAGGACGCTGGGCTCCTTAAGGGGGGTGGATTGTAACGATCCCACATCGGTTGGGAAGGAGAACTAACACTTCTTTATAAGAGGTGGGATACCTTCCCTATCGTGACGCGTTTTGGCGTGGGAATTGCCTACGACCAATGCAAAATCGGGACATGCCCGGACAATATCGCGGTACGGGAGTGGGCTGTTACACCAGCAATACCATTTTGAAATCAGTCTTTATGGTCTCCTCTGGCTTCTTTTTGGTAGCAGGCTTTGATGTTGATTGTCTTGTACCAGAAGTTCTAACTATTGAAGTTTGTGATACTTCAGAAGTTTTAAACTTCTCTGGATTTGCAGCCTTATCAGCCTTGAATCTTTTATAAGTGTCATATAAAGTGTCTTCTCTCCATTTTGACACTGAAGCTTTTGAACCAAATCCATTGGCTACCAACTCTTCTATGACCTCAGCTCTCTTTGCCTTTCTATCTTTTTCTGTGGCAAGTTTGTCAGATACAATCTGAGCTCTTCTTGTCAATTCATCCACAGAGAGCCCTATGAGTGAGTATTTCTTTGTTTTGCTGTTCTTGGAAATGTAAGTCATCAGTTGTTGTCTTTTATCCTCCTCAATAACTCTTTCTAACTTTTCTAACTCACCCAACTTTTCTTCATATTTCTCAAGCTTTTCATTGTAGCTCAAGCCATCCCTTGCTTCTAGGCTGTTCCATATCTTGTCTTCCTTGGCCTTGTTCCGTGCTGCTTATAAGCTCTTCTCCAAAAGTTCTTTTGATATTGATATAGGAGCAGGGTTTAAGACAGTTGTTTTAGTGGGTGCAGGCCTTGGAATTTCAGCTGGAATGGGTTCAGTTGCCTTAGAAAGTTGTTCTGTTTGAATGAATAAAGTGTTAACTACTGAAGTGTTGATCAGGCTGTCAACTACTGAAGGATTGTCTTCAGTGCTTTCTTGAACTTCAGCAGTTTCTTAAATTTGGCCTTGGGACTTCTCAGCTGCTTCTTTAGCTTCTTTAAGGAGCCTTTCTTGATGTTCTTTCTGTTTTTGGGCATCCTTTTGTTGTTGTGTCTCTTTTGCCTTTGTACTGGCTTCAAGTGACACTGTTGGTTCCTTAATCTTCTCCCCCTTTTTGGCTTCATCCACTTCTGGAAACCAAACAGGTAAAGAAGTTACACCAGATAATTTAGCAAGTTGTCTTGTGTTGTTGTCTATCTTCTTTGACAGCTCACTAATTTTTTTGTTGATCACCTCAAATTGAGTGTTGGTCTTCAACTCCAAAGCAGTTGTAAATGATTTGAGATGTTGAGATATGAGGGTGTTCATCATATGGTATAGGGGACCAGCTGTGCTGCATAGTTGGTTCAAGTCTATGCTTGATGACCCGGTGAATTGGGTAGGCTTTTGATGTGGAGGGGGTGTTTTTGGGTGATCTTCAGTATGAACTAAAGATGCCACTTTAGGGGAATCAGGGTTCAAGTGGTCTTTAACCTGATCTTTTGTGACCAGCTCTCTGAGCTTAGAAACATCAAATTCAAGACCTTCACAAGTAGCTGTCAATTCATGTTGTGGAGAGTTTGAATCATCATCCAAATCAATAGAATCATCTAAATCCCTAGTGATATCCTCAATGAGAACATCATCAGTTGTATCATGAGCTAGGCCCAACCTAGTTTTCTCATGAACCTCTTTGTCTTGGTACTGAGGATTTCCTACTTCAGGCATAAAGCCTTCATTAGTAGTTGCCACATTTGAGGTCTTAGCTATGTTACTTCTGTCCTCGGATCCACCACTGGATGGTAAATGAGTAGTAGCAGCCTCAAATGCACCTAAAGTATCTAAGTTTGGGCTTAGACACCTTGGTTCATCCTTATCTCTTGGGATAGGGCTATTAACATCCACATCCATGTCAACTTTTGATGGTATATCCCCTGTTTGATGTGTTTGTTGGGGAATGACATGTTCAGATGGGATTGTTTCTTTTAGTCCAGATAGAAGTTTGGCAATTTCTATTGTGGTGTGAGATATTTCTGGTTCAGTAGTTTTGGGTAAAGGATCAGCATTTTCAAAGGAAGGGTCAATAGTTATGGCCTTTTTAAGTTTCTTCCTATGAAATAAAATTGTAATGGGTGCTCTTTTGGGGGTTTGAGATGGATGAGACTGAGAGGATGTTTCAGTCACATCTTTAATAAGTGTAGATTGCACATCAGCAGTTTCAGGCATCTCAGCTTCCTGGACTGCCTTTCTTTTAGGGTTGGTGGATTTTGATTTTGTTGCTTTGGTTTCTTGGCCTTTTTAGGTGTAGGTTTGGTAAATGTAGGTTCCATGGGGACTGGTTCTTGTTCCCCTTTGTCATCTTCTGGCAAAGTTGCCGGTTTGTTATGCCTTGAGTATGCTTGTGAGGTTAATGGGTTTAAAACTGACATTTTACCCACAAGCACCTCATTTCCAAGTTCTTTAATTATACATTGCATGACGAACCTTGGATACAAAAAAAAAATTTCTTTTTAGAATTTTGGTGATGCAACACCAACTCATTAAAGAAAAGTGTTGATGCCCTGGATTTTGTTTCATTCACAATGGAATGAAAAATAGGTTGAAAAGTAGAGGGCATCTGATCATAAGATCCAGTTTTTGGGACTTAAACACATGATTATGTAATGAAACAAAAGTTTGTATTTTGCTTCAAAATATTTCTTATAGATTGTTGCATGTGAGAGGGTACCTTGGTAACCACACTCTGTCATGGTTAAGTGAATTTCAGAATTGGGAATGTTCTCTAGTGCATCAGCATCATCCAGACCAAGTCTTATTCCCAAAGTAGCCGGTGTGATTGCCATAACCTTCCCTTGGATAGTTGATTTGAGGAAAATCACTCTGTTGTTCACTGTCACCACCTCAGCATTTGCCTAGAACTCATTAAGAGTTTGAATGTGAATTGAATGATCAATGGTGAAAGTAGTGTCGTATTGGGATTTGACGACTAAATCAATGATTTCGTCGTATTGGGACCAGGCTTCATCTTTCACAAAGTAGCCTCGTTGATTATGTCCATGTTTCAGTATAAGAGCCATGGTGTTTTGTGTGTGTGTGGATTGAACAATGTTTTTGTTATTTGCAGGGGAGGGTTTGTGAGTGTCTTTGAGAGAGAAGGGGGGGGATTTTTCTTTTTGAAAGGATAAGTATGAGAAAAGGTGTTTATCAGAAGTTTATAACCGCCCTAGGTCAAACTTCTGAAATGGGAAATGTCTAATTTACCCTTATTGATAAAACTGCTGATGAGGAACAATATTCATCAGTAGTTCACATTTTCTCTTCAGTAGTTTGTTAACAACTGATGAAAACATTTATAAACACTTTATTCATAACTTCTGAAGTTTATTTTATCAGAAGTTAATCATTTTTCTGAAAATATCCCCATTCTGATGTTTTTGTACATCAGTAGTTTCTCTCTTTTTGTTTTTCAGAAGTTTTGTGACAGATTATGTCACACCCTCAAATTCCACGTGCGGGGTTTTACCGCGAGGCGCGTGACAAACCAGGATCTAAGTCAACGGTCACAATAAACGACACTATATGATACGTAAAAATGACACAAACAAACCAACAAGTTTTCATAAATAATCCATCGCTGCGGATGCGTAAACTTTATTACAAACCCAAAATGCAAAAATACGTAAGTCTGAAAAGCTAAGTAAAATGCATATGAATCCTAGACACCGTGAGACTCCGTGCGCCTATGATAAGCTGCTACCTCAACGACCTGAGACAAACATGCTAAAAACGTCAGCATATAATGCCGGTGAGTTTACAGGTTTTATGTTAAATGTTTAAGTAATAAAAGCCATCATGTTATCACTATGTTAGAAATGATAGCGTTAGCTAGACGCATGAATAATACTACTACGACCGGAAACCATTACAAACAACGATATATGATTTTTGCCCAAAACGATTATGCACTACCATTCCCCGGTAGCGTTATGACCGAGACAATATGCACCCGCCCGGCTCCCAACCGACGGGTGGGGTCTGTCAGTCCCAATAGATCTATCCACATTTCCCCCGTTATGCTATCCAGCATATTCATGGTTTCCCCGGGACTTTACGTATCGTATAGCACAAATGAATTTAACACTAGTATAACATGATAATTTATGAAATATGTATAAGCATGTGTCTCCCCCAAAATGTAAAAACGTAAAGTGGGGCCGTGAAACTCACCTGATGCTGCTTCCCACACTAAGACAAGTAAACCTGCTCAATAGACGGCACCAAATACCGGTGACCTATCATGACGAGCGTATAAGGTTTTAGACTAACAACCCGTAGGTTGATTAGTCCCTAACAGTCCAGACCATAACCGTGTACATATGAAATGATGTTTAAACGTTTAACCGACCACACCAGACAAGACCCGACATCCCATTGGTGACCCGACATCCCACGTGTTAGCCACATACAAGATATCATGCAACTTATGCAATTAAACACTTAGCACGTGCAAATATTCACCCTATCTAGCATAACGCCCAATTAACGCATAAACAAGTCCTAACACGTGTTACTAAGTCATTAGACATGTTACGGGGTTCCTAACATGTTCCTAGGTGTCAATTCATGTTTCGGGATGTTAAAATATACATATGGCAGCATTACACGTGATTAGGAATCAAACATGTGATTAGGAAAAGTCAACTGGTGATTAGGAGAGTAAACTAGTGAATAGAATTGTAATCACTAGTAAAATGGGGAATAGAATCGTAATCACTAGTAAAAATGGGGAATAGAATCCTAATCACTAGTAAAATGGGGAATAGAATCGTAATCACTAGTAAAATGGGGAATAGAATCATAATCACTAGTAAAAATGGGGAATAGATCTGTACTCGCTAGTAAAGTGGCGAATAGAGTTTCTATTCGCCTATAGTTCAGGCGATTAGGAGCTAATCGCCTATAATACTGGCGATTAGAGCTCCTACTCACTAGTACTGGTCTGTTCCGTCCTTTTTGCGCGTTTAACCCTCCAAATCAGATCTGAAACACGCGTAAACACCCAATACCCAACCCAAAACATTAACCCAACTATTTCAAGCAAAAACCCCTAATTTATCATCACCCTAGCCGTCCCGAATGCATGCGGTTTCCCAAAATAGCATAACTTGCATGTAAGCATCACATCAACTTGTAAAACTTACCCTAAATAGCAAATACTCAGATTTCATCACATAACGACGTTATCCGACATTATCCTACTGTTCTAGCATCATCCTAGAGTAAACCCTAACCTCAAACAATCAACAAAACACAACATATCATCATCAATCCACCATAATCACTCAAACGGGTCAAAACGCCTAATATCAATATTACACATCTATGAACCTTCAAACTCCTAGGTTATCATCATATTAACTCATTTAGGTCAGAAACACAATAATAACACAAGAACAATCATGTTTAAACAATAAAAATCCTATCTTGCATGAATACATCACATATAACAAGTATAGAGGTTTGGGTTTGTTTTGAAACTGATTTTAATAAGTTTTCAAAGACACAATTGTTTATAAATCAGGTCTGGACCTTTAGGGATCAAAACAATATCATATTAAAGGTTTGGGATGAAGAACACACCTTGTAATGGTGAGATTATGAGGTGTAAGGCTTGGAAATGTGGTTTCTTGCCCAAAAACGTGTTGCAGAGGTTGGATAAGGTGTGGGGTGGCTTTGGGGTGTATTAGGGTTTCACAAATGATGTTTTGAAACATAAGGGTGGTATTTATAGGCGTTTTTAGTCGTCACCTGCAGTTCAGGCGAGTACAAGATTGTACAGGCGAGTAGGACTGCTAATCGCTAGTAGGAACTAGCGAATAGCATCCTATTCGCCCCTAAATCCCCCTACTCGCCCCATAAACTGGCGATTAGGCTTCCTCATGTGGCCTAATCGCCTATAGCAGGTATATCAGGGTTTTTGGCGCGTTAAACCCTATTTTAACATATATAAACACGTTTTCACATACCGACAAGTTGCATAACGATTATAAGTACGTAACGCACGATAACTAACACGTTCCCACCCGATCACCAATTCCCGGGACCCAAGACTTGCGTGTGTGCGTTAAATCCGGCGATTCCACGAATCACCGATCCTTGTACACATGGTTATGGACCGACACCCAATGATCCCTCGGACCATTGTAACGACTCCCGATGATTCCCGAATCATCGACACGACTCAACCGACCCGGTCAAGTATGATATTAAGTAGTTGTTTTCAATGTTTTCGTTGAGGTGGACTCGTATATATGCAAAGTATGAAACACATGTATGTAAAGTACGAAACGTATGTATGTAAAGTACGAAAAGTATTAGCCTGAATATGCCGGGTGTCACAGATTAGTAACAATGTAAGTGAAAGCAAAATACGTGTAGGAAAAATGAAAAACACTTACAGTACTTATTCCAAATTCAGCATCCTAAGCATGGATACTAACTTCTGAAATGTTGATGTGTCAAGGGGTTTGGTGAATATGTCAGCTATTTGATTAGCTGTTGTCACATGTTTCACCTCAATCTTGAATTATGCTAATGGCAGATTTACTGTCTACAAGTAATGGGGTCTTGGACTCTTTGATTCCATAATCAAGTAATTGATATTGAAGCCATTGAATCTGTGATGTACAACTTGCAGCTGCAATGTATTCTGCTTCAGCAGTTGAAGTTGCCACAGATGTTTGCTTCTTTGATTGCCAGAACACCAGACAGTTTCCCAAAAATTGACAACCACCAGATGTTGATTTTCTTGACATTTTGCACCCTGCATAGTCACTATCTGAAAAAGCTGTTAACTTGGTATTGCTAGAAGCAGGATACCAAAATTCCAAGTGTAGGAGTTCCTTTCAGATATCTGAAAATTCTTTTAACTGCAATTAGGTGTGATTCCCAGGAGCTGATTGATATCTAGCACAAACACATGTTACTAAATTAAGTGGTGTGCAAAAGGTCGTTAGAAATCGTACTATAGAGCCATTGCAAAACAATGACATCCAAGCGATTCCATTGGGTGGTGGCGGAGGAGGATTCGGATGTGGTGGTTTCGGCTCTAGGTTTAAGGTGGTCGTTCACTAGATAGGCTCGGCAATGAAGAGTAAAAAGAGTGGCCCAAGAAGAGTATTGGCTTGATTCGATCTCTAAGGTAAAAGGGATGAAGTTTTTTATATTAGTAACGGTAGTAGCAGGGTGGATTTCGGATTTAATGGTGATAGGGGAAGTGTTTAGTGATGGTGGGTCATCGGCAGCCATGACAGAAGAAGGGGCTGCGATCGGAAGTTGAGGGGGATGAGGGGAAGGATGACAGCGAGATTAGGGTTAAAAGGGAACTCGGTCTCTTGATACCATAATAGATTGTCAAACTGTGTGTTCTCTCATTCATTAACAATCAATATATAATACAAGGTATATCGATAATTGTGGACACTAGATAATTACAATTAACTATAACAATCATTCCTATAATAATGCTATCTATTATTTTGATTAAAGATTGCTTTGAGTGGAATGATCAGAAGATCAATTGGAAATGGAGATGGAAGAGAGCTAATTTCAACCAGATTAAATCCTAGGAGCTCATTGAAGTCATGAACCGGATGAATCAGGTAACTTCTTCTCAAATGGATAGTTGGGCTTGGCGTAATGACGCTAATAGGGAGTTCTTCGTGAGAATATTGATGAAAAATATTTTATATAAGGCATAGGAGTCGGATACTCAGTTTACTATTGAATGGAACACTTGGATCCCGAAGAAGGTTAATATCCTTATGTGGAAAGCAGAGATGGATAGGCTACCAACGCTAACGGCCTTGAGAAAAAGGAATTTGGGTGTGAATTCGATTACATGTAGGTTATGAGAAGAACATGAAGAACTAGTAACCACGTGCTCACCTCTTGTTATTTTGTGTCGGCTATTTGGCACCTTATGAGTTAGGGGTGTTCAGAATTCGATTCGAATTCGAAAAATTCGAAATTCGATTTAGTTCGATTCGATTACCAAGAATTCGATTCGATTATTAAGAATTCGAATTCGATTCGATTCGAATTCGAGTCCAGTAAATCGAATACGAATTGAATACGAATTTATGATTTTAAATTCGATTCGATTCGATTCGAAATTCGAATAAAAGTTGTACATGTATATTTTTTTAAATATATACACACATATACACATTATTATATACACAAGTATACACATTGAAAAAAAAAACTTCTAAATTTTGGTCAAACTCTAAGAACTCATAGTGTCTATAACTTTTAGCATAACCATGTTTTATATATCACAAAACTCTATAAAACTATACTCTCTACTATTTTTACTATACTCGTATTTGACATATTGTTGTTTATCAATTTGTAGATTTGTATTTTATATGTTAAAAATAATGAGTTTGTATTAGTTTTAAAACTAAAAGTAAAACAATTTGTTATTTAAGGTGAATTTGAACTAAATCGAATTTATTCGAATTCGATTCGAATTCGAGTTTCTTATTCGAATCGAATACGAATCGAATAAATTGAATTTTAAACGAATACGAATCGAATACGAATTCAGGTAAAAATATTAAAAATTCGAATAATTCGATTCGAATAATTCGAAAATTCGTTATTCGATTCGTTGAACACCCCTATTATGAGTAATTGGTGTGGTGTTAATCCAATATTCGTGTATTCTGTTTGTGATTTGCTATTGTTGCACAAGCATACAAATTTGGTACTGTGGGGAACAAAATTATTCAAGGTATCATTTTCACAACGTGTAAGTGTACATAGAAAGCGAGAAACGTAAATTTTTCAAGGTATCATTTTCACAACGAAGGTATCATTTTCACAACGTGTAAGTGTACATCAAATCCCTTATCTATACATATAATAAATCAAAGCCATTTTAATGACATGGCATTTAAAGAGGCACTCTCTTCTTTGAGTGTGTCATGTGTCATCCCATGTGGTATTGAGATATTTTAGGAAAAAATAATTTAAAAACAAAATTGGATTTTTCACCCTCATGTTTCCTCCAATAATTTTTAAACGTTAATATCTTTAATATACGAGATTTTTTAAAGAAAAAAATTACACCGCGTTTTATTATCTTTCCAACGAGTACCATAGTGCTATATAAAAAACGGAGAAATTTTTTTGTGGGGTTTTGTTCATACAGGAAAAAAAATACAAAGTGTTCAGGTAAATCATTAATCATGTATAGGCAAGTCACTAATTATGTTCAAATCAGTAAATATGAATTTTTTTCAACCAAAGCCGAATAGGTTAATAGAGTTATACGTTGTTATAAGTTAGGTATCAATATTAGTATGTTAGAGTTGTACATTTGTTTAGTCTTTAGGATATGTGTTAATATTAGAGTTACATTAAAGTTCTACATTCTTTTAGGTTAGGTGTTAGCATTGGAGTTGTACATTGTTAATTTGTTTTAGGTTAGATATTAATATTAGAGTTATACATCAGTCTATTTCATATGTAAAATTAATGTATCATATTAAATTTCTCAACCCGGGACGCTCCCGGGGTATAATCTAGTGTATTTATAGATTAAAATAGATCCTTGTTTAAGGTTTTGTTATGAGTAAACTAGTGTAATTTTCGTTGTTATCCTTGCGTTACTCTAGGGTCTTACTAGTTTGTTTTAATGAAATTACCGTTAAAAAAATTCACCTTATTATACTCTCATTTTATATTGTTTTATTATTAAAGAAGTTTACGGGTCAATAATCTAAAGTCTAAACATTGAAATTGTCACATTGTTCAAAATTATAGAAAACATAGACACTTGTGCCGAAGATTCTTTTAGCCTACTGTAAAACAATGTATATTATTCCTAATCAGGTAACTTCTTTTAGTATAATATTGCCACTTGCTCGCTATAGGCGTTGCTAGAAAAACATTTTTTTTTCCGTTGGAAACTACTTTTTTAGACAATTCTAGGACATTAAATTAGGAATAATATAAAAAGAAAAATCTTTGTAGACGTCATTAGCTTATTTGATTTATATACCAGGAGGAGGACGAAATCTGTCCGATTTACCGCAAGGCCTGCCTGGATGAATACGGAAAACATGCGGTTCACTGCAGGGAGTTACCCGGGTTTAAATATCGGCATGATTGGGTTCAAGACGTTCTGTGTGACATTTTAAGACGTGTTGGGATCTCAACCAAGAAGGAGGCCCCTGTGAACTTCCTCTCGGATCTCGCAGAAGGGAGATCCACCCTGCGTCCAGCAGATCTATTTGTCTTTGGGTGGGCTGGGGGGAAGCATGCTTGCGTTGACCTGACATGTTATCTCCTCTAGTTGGGTTGAGGGATAGTGGGTTTGTAGCAGGGCAAGCGGTGCAGAAAGCAGAGGCGAAGGTGGAAAAACATGCTAAAGCCTACGAGGAGAACCAACATGTTTTCGTACCTTGATACCTTTGGCTCGCTGGCCCCGGAGGCTATCCGTTTCCTGACCAAGGTCTAACGAGTTATTCATAGTAGTGTCTCGGCTCAGGGTGGACAAAGTTACGTTTTTAGTTAGTTGGGGTTTACCATTCAGAAATGGGTGGCGGCGCAGCTTGTTGGCCGCCTTTCCACTGTGTTGATGTAATTTATAATGCTTATGAAATATAGTTATATCTTTTTATATTCAATAAAATAATATCAAAACCGGCCAAGTTATACAATCTACGAGGTTTCATAATATTTAAATTCTTACTAATTATCTCTGAAATAATCCTCCCAAACTTTTTTTGGGAAGTTCTATGTTTTGTCGAGGTTTCAAGATTTCAGATTATTTTATTTTATAAGATACAAACACAATATTTAGAGAGGTTCTGCAATTATATTATACTTATATTAATAAATTCACTAAATGAATAGTGTTGCCATAAATTTTTTATATTTTTTATAAATACTTATTTATTAATAAATATGTATGATTCTATAATAAATCATAAAATGGGTTGGTGGTAGAGTAATTTGTTGTGTATTTGTATTTCTTAAGGTCTTAAGTTCAAATTATGGGAAGGGTAAGGTTTTTTTTTTTTTTTCTCAAACACTTATTTATTAATAAATATATATGATTCCATAATAAATCAAAAAATGGGTTGGTGGTTGTGGTGTATTTGTATTCCCTAAGGACTCAATTTCAAAACATGGGAACTGCAAGTTTTTTTTTTAAATTTTTTTAAAGGTCCTAACATTTTTTTAATAGAGAGAATTAAGATTGTCCTTTATTTATTACAAAAATTGCACCTTCTATCCTTCACGTTAATTTTTCACTCATTTTGTCCTTTATTTTCTTAATTTGTTACACCCTCCTCTATCCTTTAGCCTAACTTAGTTAAAAAAAGTTGATTAACTTTAGACTGAATTACAAGTTTTGTCCTTTAGCTTTATACCAGATTGCAAAGAATGTCCTTTAACTTTAAAATTGATTGGTTTTGTCCTTTATATTCCAAAATCTTGCACGTTACGTCCTTTGACACTAACCCAGTTAGATTTTAACTGAAATGTGAGGGTAAAATCGTCTTTCTACTCATTTAGGGACTAGTTGTGTAACTACCTAAAAGTTTTGAACCAACAAGTAAATACATGTGTTTTTATATAAAAAACGTTTAAAAAAAAAACTCTGTCTTCTTCAGCCAGACTGTTGACCCCTCCCCCTTCTCTCTCAGCCAGCACCACCACAACCACCCGCTATCACCACCAACCCACAACCACTACCCAACCCCCAAACCTACCGCACCACACTCCACCGCTGACTCGTCTAACCACCACTAACCCCCAAACAACCTCTTAACGACAAAATGATACCACCACCAACCATCATCATCAACCATAACCACTGATTCCATCATCGTACATCACCACCACCTACACCCCTAACCTCCCTTATCATTGTCGGTTAACCATCTTGAAAGAAACCCCCATTTCTTCCTCTCTCATCAGTTACCCACCGCCCCAACCTACCACCATCAGCCACCACCCTCCACTAATAGCATCAGCTTAACTACAATCGGAATCATAGCTACCACTAGTGGCCTGAACCACATCGTGCACCTACCGCCGAAACCCTAACCCTGACCTGAAAACGCCTCCTCGTCGCTAACCCCTACCGTCATCGTTCTATTCCCAAGAGACGACGTCAGTTAACTATCTTGAAAGAAACCCCCAAATACTTGAGAGATAGAGAGAGAGAGAGAGAGAGAGAGCGGGAGGGGGGGACGATGACGGTAACTGTGACAACCTGACCTTTCACTTTTCATAAATGTACACTTTTAGTCCCTCGACTATATTTAATTTTCACTTTCAGTCCTTATTATCATTATTTCATTTTATTTTAAAATATCATTCAAAATGAACCTATATATGTTTACAAATGCAATCTATTTTCAAGATATATAAATTTTGGTTTATAAAAAAAATGATCATATGTTTTATATAGATTTTTAGTTAAAATAATAAATAATATGATATTGAAACAAAGTGTCAAGGCATGAGTACTTGTGATGGTCAAATTTTGACAACCTAAAATATATGTTTCATTGTTATTATTAAATGAGAATTGATTAAGCAATAAATATTGACAACCTATTCTTAATTACTACCGGAAGTTTCACGTAGGTATCATGGCTTACTTTATGGTCATAATGACTATTAAGGTATATTATGATCATTTCATGAACAAAACACAAACCTTTAGTCTCTCAAATGCCTTTTGGGTTTTTTTTTTCTAAACACCAAGTCATAAGCAATAATTGACTATCAATACGTCAATAAATTTGTTTTACTATTAAATTGTATGTTACAATTGTGAATTCATACTCTTATTAGTCTTTATATTCATAATACCTCATACCATCTTGATATTCTCATTAGTCTCTTGGATTCCTCTTAGTTATAATCTTTGGATTCGTTATATAATATGTCGTAGCCGCACCATCGATCACCCTGTCTAGCTAGTCACCACCAAACACACACCACCGAACCCGTCTCTCTCACCATTTCCAGTTCAAGTTTTATGTTCACAAGTTCAAGCTCAAAGCCCTTAAGTATCAAGTCTTAAACCCTTGTTTCCTACTAGTTTTTGGTATGGTTTTCATCTGAACTTTTTGTTTACATTTTATATACATTTTTTTAGAACGAATCTTTGTCACCCAACCCATTTATATAGTAAATGTTTTGTTATTATAATACATAAAGGCTAATATTTCATCCATGATTTTTTTTTTTAAAAATATATGTACACACGATAATAATTACTTTTGATGTCAAAATATATATACATACACACGATGCTAATTTTTCATAGGAACTAAATATTGGTTCACTACACTTATCCATTTTTTGGTATATATATATATATATATATATATATATAACATTATACATGATTTTAGACAAACTACAAAAGTCTTGGCATATGGATTAATTATTTATTTATTCATGCAAGGTCAAATTTATAAAAATAAGTTCTTCGTTTTCTATAAACTTCTATATGTAAATCATGATTTTAAAAGTTAAAGAAAATGAAGAAACCTTGATGTCTTTTATGCGAGCTATGACTCGGGTTAAAATAAATATTATTAGTTGTTAAATAAATAAATAAACCCCAAACATAATTCATACACAAGAGTACAAGTTTGTGTTATGACATTTTATCATATAATCGTGTGTGTGTATATATATATATTCCATATAAATATATATTTTCAAGAAGTTTTACATTATATTTCAACAGTCGTTGAGCTAAAACATTTGGAAACATAACTAGTAAATCATGATCAGTTTAGTTGGGTGAATAGGATACGTAACCAACATGCACGCTAGAAACACTCATATAGATCTTAAAGTGATAATGTATACTTTAGGGCATGGGTAGCGTGATGCACATATACATCTTCAGACTTTGCTACATGGTTGCTATATGCTTGCGTTTGCTTTTCGCTTACATGTGAGTATATCTTTCCCCTTTTTACTGTTTTACACTTTTGGGGTGACTCATGTACGCTTATTACTTCATTCACTTAATCATGGTTTATTCTATTTTCACAATCGCAATTCTTGTATGTGTTTTACTTGTTGATTCGTTGATAGTGTGTACTTATGACCTTAATCATTAACCGTTGGGCGGCCTAGCATAGCAATAAATAGTACTTAATTATTGTTATGTGTGAACGATTATTCATCGCCTACTATGAGATATATATGTGACTCTTAATTCATTGAACGAAAGGTTTGATTTTGGGTAGCATTTGTACATAGCTTGAACACTAAATTGTAGATAGTATAACACGTGAATTGCGAAACTCTTTTCTACTATATGTATTCAAACAGGGTATGCTCACCAATACATTTTGTATTGACATATACTATTTTCGTACATGTTTCAGGTTATTTATGAGATGACTTTTAAGCTTTTGGAATTTTACTTAGATTTTGGGTTCATTGTATTTCAGTTTAGTCGACAGTTAGAAACGTTGTATTTCATTTCAATGTAATAAATTATTTAATCAATGTATTCAAATTTACACTTTAGTCCATGAGCTATTGAACAATCGTCACTACGTGACACCTCGATGTTTCCGCCATCGGTTGGGGTGTTACAGATTGGTATCAGAGCCATGGTTATAGGGAATTAGGTTATTAGAATGCCTTTTAGCCTAGTCTATAACTAAGTTTACTTTCACGAGTCCTCTCGTGTATATTCTTCTTATCTTTATATTTTCTTTCAAGATATTTTCGCTATGATTTTTTCTTGTTATTCCTTCAGTATTTTGCTTAGAAAGGAGACACTCGTATTTTACAAACGAAACGATATCATCAAGTTAGGAGTGACATCCATACCTTGGTGATTAGTTCCACTCCTCTATATGTTATTTATCTTAGGAATATAACTTTGAGATAGGAGTGAGATCCACACCTCAAAGAGTATTTCCTTCAAAAAGAAATTTAACCACTAAGCTGGGAGTGATATCCTTAACTTAGTGATTGGTTTCATTCTACGATAATTTTCAATTTTGAAATAACATCTTTGAGTTAGGAGTGAATTCCACATCTCAGGGATCTATTTCTACATCTCGTTTTTAATTTCGCTAAAGTTTTGAAATTCACTAATATCCTTATTTACACAATACTAATTTACACCCAGTTTAGGGAAGCCTATTCGCCAGATTAGAACACACTTTATATACACCTTGTGCCTTGAAACAAGAGATGCCTTAACGATCCTTACAATCAAACGATCTTTCAATGTATAAATTTTGTAAAAGTTTACAATTAAAAGGTTTCAAGTTACCTAGTCCTAACGGGTAACACTTAGATTTTCTCAACATTTCATAATAATTAAAGTTTTTTCGACTTTTCAACCTACAAGTTAAAGAAATGTTTAAATACAGAAAATTCTATTTTAAAAAAAATTTTGTCAAGGCATCTGGGATCATTCACAACCTTCACGTCATTTTAAATATTGGTCTTTAAAAAAAAAACATTAGATTTACACATACTTCATGAAATGGTTTCATTTTGCATTTTATAAACTTGTATTGCATATTTTACAAGTCAAATGTAAACCCTTTGTTTTCATATGACGTATCCAATATATGTTTTCGGAAGAAACTTGCAACTAATAATAAGCTTTATAACATTTTTCAAACTCGACTCCTCGTAAACACATATCTACGAAGATTTTTCAAATGAACCAGTTTTGAATCTAAAACACACTTCGGTTACTAAAAAGTTATCCTCATACATTACTATTATTCTTTCAACTATATCACAAAGATTGCACAAACTACGTTTTGATAAACGAAAATCTATCTTATTACACTCGCACTAATTATTAGTAGTTACTCTGACAACACTAGTTTTGAGCGTTAATTTAACTCGTTTACTTTCATTTTGTGCAAATTGTGCGATTTACTCGATTTACGTTATACTATTCTTTCAATCGAAATTTTATGCTATACTTATATACTTACATGAACGCATATTTGGTATGTATTTTTTTTTTGTAAGCAAAACCCTGTTATACTTTACATTATTTTGTTCATCGTCATGGCCAACGAACATACCAGTTGATAAGTTGTATGAGATCTAAGCCAGTGCCCACGTACGACTCGGATTAGAGTATTTCTTCAATCCGAGGGGAACGGTGTAAACCTCAGGGTCTATCAATATGAGTGTTTAGAGCCAACGATGTGAACAGAAGTTACCGGTCAAGGGTGAACCCGAAAGGGAAGAACCTCTAACCATGTCTATTACTTACACGTTACTCTCATTACGGTTAAAAGGCAAACCCGAAAGGGAAGGACCTCTAACCATGTCATGGTTGAACATTATTTCATTACAGTGGCTATTACATATTGGTTGCACGCATTTGTTTCTTGTATTACTTAGGATAGGGTTATGGAAAAGCATAACACCCTAGTGTAAGGTAAATCGATGATTACGGTCCGGAACGCAATCATGGGTTTACAGGTACATAAGGGTGGTGTGTAATTCTATTTAGGCTGTTGGTAGACAATCAGTACGAGTCCAAAGTATCGGGAGTGTGGTGGGTTAGCTGCGGTACACCCTATATATAAGCATAAACGATACTACGGGAGCGGACTAGGAGTCTGACCAAGAACTTACCCATTGCTATCTCTTCATTAGATCATTGACTAATAGCTAGCCTTTCAATAAGAACATTTTACATAAGCTTTAATTAGTTTTGTTGGAGCCTTCCTTGTGGACACCTCTATAGAAAACCTTAAACTTTGTATACTCTTATACTCCCTGTTAGTCGAAACCCTGTTGCATGTCCTTAGTAAAGTTCGGTCAGGAATCTTTCTAAAGTAGGGGAGACTACTTTCATTAGTGCCTTTGCCCCTCACCCGTTACACATTCCCAAAACTTTTCTCATTTAAACTCTCAACTTTCTAACTTTGGGTTAACTATCAAAAGAATTTGAAATTTTTACTTTGGATATTAGACAACTATTTTAAATTTTGTCAAAACATGATTGATGTAACATATTTTTTTAAACCTACATGACTTTTACAACGCCTTTTGTTACATAGTAACCTCCACTTGAAAGTAATTTCGGGGCGAAATTTTCTAAAGTAGGGGAGACTGTGACAACCTGACCTTTCACTTTTCATAAATGTACACTTTTAGTCCCTCGACTATATTTAATTTTCACTTTCAGTCCTTATTATCATTATTTCATTTTATTTTAAAATATCATTCAAAATGAACCTATATATGTTTACAAATGCAATCTATTTTCAAGATATATAAATTTTGGTTTATAAAAAAAATGATCATATGTTTTATATAGATTTTTAGTTAAAATAATAAATAATATGATATTGAAACAAAGTGTCAAGGCATGAGTACTTGTGATGGTCAAATTTTGACAACCTAAAATATATGTTTCATTGTTATTATTAAATGAGAATTGATTAAGCAATAAATATTGACAACCTATTCTTAATTACTACCGGAAGTTTCACGTAGGTATCATGGCTTACTTTATGGTCATAATGACTATTAAGGTATATTATGATCATTTCATGAACAAAACACAAACCTTTAGTCTCTCAAATGCCTTTTGGGTTTTTTTTTCTAAACACCAAGTCATAAGCAATAATTGACTATCAATACGTCAATAAATTTGTTTTACTATTAAATTGTATGTTACAATTGTGAATTCATACTCTTATTAGTCTTTATATTCATAATACCTCATACCATCTTGATATTCTCATTAGTCTCTTGGATTCCTCTTAGTTATAATCTTTGGATTCGTTATATAATATGTCGTAGCCGCACCATCGATCACCCTGTCTAGCTAGTCACCACCAAACACACACCACCGAACCCGTCTCTCTCACCATTTCCAGTTCAAGTTTTATGTTCACAAGTTCAAGCTCAAAGCCCTTAAGTATCAAGTCTTAAACCCTTGTTTCCTACTAGTTTTTGGTATGTTTTCATCTGAACTTTTTGTTTACATTTTATATACATTTTTTTAGAACGAATCTTTGTCACCCAACCCATTTATATAGTAAATGTTTTGTTATTATAATACATAAAGGCTAATATTTCATCCATGATTTTTTTTTTTCAAAAATATATGTACACACGATAATAATTACTTTTGATGTCAAAATATATATACATACACACGATGCTAATTTTTCATAGGAACTAAATATTGGTTCACTACACTTATCCATTTTTTGGTATATATATATATATATATATATATATATAACATTATACATGATTTTAGACAAACTACAAAAGTCTTGGCATATGGATTAATTATTTATTTATTCATGCAAGGTCAAATTTATAAAAATAAGTTCTTCGTTTTCTATAAACTTCTATATGTAAATCATGATTTTAAAAGTTAAAGAAAATGAAGAAACCTTGATGTCTTTTATGCGAGCTATGACTCGGGTTAAAATAAATAGTATTAGTTGTTAAATAAATAAATAAACCCCAAACATAATTCATACACAAGAGTACAAGTTTGTGTTATGACATTTTATCATATAATCGTGTGTGTGTATATATATATATTCCATATAAATATATATTTTCAAGAAGTTTTACACTATATTTCAACAGTCGTTGAGCTAAAACATTTGGAAACATAACTAGTAAATCATGATCAGTTTAGTTGGGTGAATAGGATACGTAACCAACATGCACGCTAGAAACACTCATATAGATCTTAATGTGATAATGTATACTTTAGGGCATGGGTAGCGTGATGCACATATACATCTTCAGACTTTGCTACATGGTTGTTATATGCTTGCGTTTGCTTTTCGCTTACATGTGAGTATATCTTTCCCCTTTTTACTGTTTTACACTTTTGGGGTGACTCATGTACGCTTATTACTTCATTCACTTAATCATGGTTTATTCTATTTTCACAATCGCAATTCTTGTATGTGTTTTACTTGTTGATTCGTTGATAGTGTGTACTTATGACCTTAATCATTAACCGCTGGGCGGCCTAGCATAGCAATAAATAGTACTTAATTATTGTTATGTGTGAACGATTATTCATCGCCTACTATGAGCGAATACTATATATATGTGACTCTTAATTCATTGAACGAAAGGTTTGATTTTGGCTAGCATTTGTACATAGCTTGAACACTAAATTGTAGACAGTATAACACGTGAATTGCGAAACTCTTTTCTACTATATGTATTCAAACAGGGTATGCTCACCAATACATTTTGTATTGACATATACTATTTTCGTACATGTTTCAGGTTATTTATGAGATGACTTTTAAGCTTTTGGAATTTTACTTAGATTTTGGGTTCATTGTATTTCAGTTTAGTCGACAGTTAGAAACGTTGTATTTCATTTCAATGTAATAAATTATTTAATCAATGTATTCAAATTTACACTTTAGTCCATGAGCTATTGAACAATCGTCACTACGTGACACCTCGATGTTTCCGCCATCGGTTGGGGTGTTACAGTAACGTGGGAGCCAGGCATGGGGATAGGGACGATGATGAAGGGAGGTTACGGTGGGTGGGGGTCAGTCGGGTGACAAAGGCAATGGTTGTGGCATCTGGGGGTGGTGGTTATGGTTGAGGATGGTGGTTGGTGGTGGTAGCAGATACTAGAGAGAGACAAAGAGAGAGATGGGTTGATTTTTTGACTTTTTTTTCTTATATAAAACATATACACTTATCTACATAAATAGTCCCTAAAAGAGTAAAAAGACCATTTTACCTTCACATTTCAGTTAAAATCTAGCTGGGTTAGTGTCAAAGGACGTAACGTGCAAGATTTTGGAACATAAAGGACAAAACCAATCAATTTTAAAGTTAAAGGACATTCTTTGAAATCTGGTATAAATCTAAAGGACAAAACTTGTAATTCAGTCTTAACTTTATTTTCTAGTTTTACACTTTTAGCCCATGTAGTTTTGGTCGGACCCTAACCCTTGAACCCATTTCGATTGACCTTGAATTCGACCACGACAGTTAACGAAATTATAGGGCTATTATAGAACATCAAATTCCGATCAAAACCATGTATAATAATCGTACTGACCTGATCGTTTTCGAGGCTAATTGAACAATTAAAATTGCGACTTGTTGATCTTGTTCTTCAAATTGCGAACGATTTGGTGGGTGTTTATAGTATATTTTTGCACAGAAACGGTCGACTAAGGCATAAGAATTGGTCAATTGGTATTAAGGCTCGGTTTGCAAGTGGGTTTTTAAAACGTTTGAACAATTGGTCAATTGGATGGCAATCGGGAACCTTTAAAATTTAATATTGGAATGTATGGTGCGATTTAGAGTTGTAAACATGTGGGTAGGTCCAGATTCAAGTTTGGGTGCGATTTGGAGGTGTAAGATCCGTTTTTGTTAACGCGGGTCATGTTCGGTTCGGGTTTTTGATCCGTTTTGCGATCCGGTTTGAATCGTTGGATTCGATATAAGTTTTTAACAAGTTTCGGTCAGGTTCATGTTTGTCGGGTTATGTTTGACATGAATTCGCTTAACTTCGGTTATATATATATATATGTGTGTGTGTGTGTGTGTGTGTGTGTGTTTATATATAAAATGAGTTTTTATAAAAACAAAATATGTTTTCATCAATCGTTTTACTTCAAAATTATGGTTTTGATTAGAATTTGATGTAGTTTAAAAGCCCTATGATTTCGTTTCATGCCGTGCCTTAGTTTCGTCGTTTAATTTGGGGTTAAGGATTAAGGAAACTATAAGGGCTAAAAGTGTAAAGTTAGAAAATAAAGTTAACCAACTTTTTTTAACTAAGTTAGGCTAAAGGACAGAGGGTGTAGCAAATTGAGAAAATAAAGAATAGAATGAGTGAAAAATTAACGTAAATGACAGAAGGTGCAATTTTTGTAATAACTAAAGGACAATCTTTTTAATTCTCTCTTTTTAATATATGATTTCTATTGTTTAAGGTCTTATGTTCAAAATATGGGAAAGGCGTGGGGCGAGTCCATTTTTTTATTTACAACATGTTATTAAGTAATAAATACAAATATACCTATGTTTGTGTGAGATGTCGTTTTTAAATTATGGTTGGTAGTTACTTAGTTGATAATAGTTTTTTAGCGTTTTGGATACGACAAAATTGTAAGGTGCGCAACGCGCGCCTTTAAACACACTAGTTTCTTTTATTATTATACATATATTTAAACACCAACTATGTTTAATATACTGATTTTGATCTTAGTAACTATAACTATACTACTGTTGTTACCTAAAATTACCTAAAAGTTGACGATTATGATCTTGTATTCTTGTTCCTAATAGTTGGTGAACTAAAAAATAAAAATAAAAATAAAAATAAAAATAAACTTTCATAATGTTAGTCTCTATAGATTGTATTATATTGTTGTACGTTATCGTACATAAATTTTAAACATGAATGTATATGTCATATTATTAGTTTTCTATATGAATTATGGTATTTTAGTAAGACTTTTCTAGCTTGATTTGATCTTGTCAACGGTCAACTCAATTTGCGATGACAAAAGCGATAAAATAAGACCTTGGTCCCGAATACCACAAGAATTATACAATTGACACATAATAACACAAGAAAATATTGAGCGATAAAAGGATGATGTCACATAGCATCATCTTGTTGGAGAAATACCTATATAAAATTACGAGTAAGGATAATGTATAAAATATTCTTAGAGCACGATAACTGGCACTAGCTAAAAGGATATTCTTGTTCGTCCCTATAATTATGCACGTTATAATAAAGCCCTATAGTACGCACGTTATATGTTATAATTGTGCCTGTTAAACATCATAATGACGCATGTTATACCTAATAATTACCAGTGTTGTAAAAGTCGGTTTGGCCTTGTACTCGGCGACCAACCCTGGAGCGAGTACTCAGACTAATGGGGGAGTACTCGGGGGACAAGTCGGCATATTCGGGGAGTACTCGGAGTAATCGGCCAACTCGGCTATACTCGGCGACCTACCCTGGAGCGAGTACTCGGGGAGTAATCGGTCAACTCGGCCTTGTAATTATGCACGTTATATCTGATAATTACGTACGTTATAAACCCAACAAATTTTTTACTTTGTTTTTGTTTTTATTTTTGTGAAACCATAGCAACAAGCTATGCAAATTAAGGAGGATACAATACCTGTTTTTAAGGTGTTTTTTTAAGGGTATGTTTGGTAAGAAGCTTTTAAGAGCTTCAAGCTTCAAGCTTTTAAGAAAAAGCTCATACTTAATAAAAAACCTTGTTTGGTTGAAGGGGTTGGAAGTTTTTAGGTTAGAGAAAAAGCTCTACAGTGAAAAACAAGGATATGTTTGGCAAGGAGCTTTTAAGAGCTTTTAGGAGCTTCAAGCTTTTAAGAAAAAGCTCCTAAAAACCTTGTTTGGTTGAAGGGGCTGGAAGCTTTTAGGTTAGAGAAAAGGCTCTACAGTGAAAAGCTACTAGTAGTAGCTTTTAAGAAAAAAACTCTGCTAGCTACAATCTTTTAGTTAGTAAATGACACAAATACCCATTCTATTTTAAAAATAAAATAAAAATCTTCTTTACAATCTTTTAATTATGACCATTTTGGTCATTTTATACATTTTATTAAAAGCTCCAGCTACTCTGTCAAACACCAAAATATATTTAAAAAGCTTCTAGCTAACAGCTTCCAGCTACCAGCTTGCAGCTTCCAGCTACCAGCCTCCAGCTAGTTTTGTCAAACATACCAGTAGTAGCTTTTAAGAAAAAGCTCTACTAGCTACAAGCTTTTAATTAGTAAATGACACAAATACCCATTCTATTTTAAAAATAAAATAAAAACTTTCTTTATAAGCTTTTAATTATGCCTATTTTGGTCATTTTATACATTTTATTAAAAGCTCCAGCTACTCTGCTAAACACCAAAATATATTTAAAAAGCTTCCAGCTACCAGCTTCCAACTACCAGCTTGCAGCTACGAGTCTCCAGCTAATTTTGCCAAACATACCCTAAATCTAGCATGTAAATGTTATGAACGTTTAAAAAATACGGTGAAACTTGAAAAAAAGTCAACAATTATAGGTTATACATATCTTACTCTTCCTTACTTTCTCTTTCAAATGTTCATGTGTATTTTTTTCACTTCAGCTTTGTCTCTCAATCTCATTCATTGATTTTTTAAAATCAAATACCCGAAGTCCTTTTTACCCTTTATATGTTAACAAAACTTTGTACCCAATTTTTTTTTTTTTTTTTAAATTATAATATTAAACTATGCTCCCATATTTGTTTCCGATTGGAATTATAGAAAAAATTGAAAAAAAATTCTTACATTGACGAAAACATAAATCCAAAATATACGCGAGTAGTATTTAAGTATGAAACTAGGTATAAGGTTAATTTTAAAAAACTAAGTTTGGGACATGATAGTATAATTAGACGATATATGGACATGATAGTATTAGACGATATATGGACAGTTATTCATATCCCTTTACCATCATCGAGTATGATAGCATATTATATAATCGTAAAATATATAGAAGTAGTGTTTACGTAATACGTAAGTAAAATTTAGAAATCATTAAAATTAGAGTAAAGTGCACGGATGGTTCCTGTGGTTTGCCCAAATTTAAACTCTGCTTCTCAGCGTTTCGAAATTACACGTATGGGATCGGTGGTTTGTATTTTGTTTCATTGATGGTCCCTGACTTGGATGGAGGTTAAGTTTTTCAGTTAAGTCAATGTGAAATTACTAAATTATCCCTATTTAAAAAAAATAAAAAAAAACCCACTAACAATTATATCTCCTCTTCTCAAACCCACCAACCATCACCAACCACAACCATCACCACTACCATCTTTCTCTCTCTCTCTCTAGATTCTCTTCTTCCAATTCTGCTAATTGCATCTCTAATTAATGAGGTTCTTGGTCCACCAACAAATATTTGATGAGCTGCATCAACAGGAGCACGATGAACCACGCTACTCCATCAACGAGCTTTCTAAATATCTCATAAAAGATGCAAAGGATACGCTTGCACCATCAGCAATTTTTTTCACAGACCCACTTAATTTCCCCCTCTTTTTAACCTAAATAAATCAATTGTAGAGAGGGGTACGACAACATCCAAAACATATGGAGTCGAGATATGGGATCTTTTTGCTCGCAACCCTCATAACCATAAGCTTTTCAATGAAGCAATGGCGAATCAATCAAGGTTCGAGATTGATGCCATCATATCAAGTTACGATTTTGATAGCCTAAAAGGAACATTAGTTGATGTAGCTGGTGGTTTAGGTATGACAATAAATAAGATTGTGACAAGCTATCCACATCTTAAAGGTATTAATTTTGACATGCCTCATGTTGTGTCATCTGCACCATCATATGAAGTCCAGTTCTTTCTTCATCATTCTGCTAATTGCATCTCCAATTCTGCTTCTGCACGAAGTTCCTCAGGTGTAGACCCTTCAACATCTAGAACAAATTCAGATGAATGAAAACTTCTTAACGGTGCAGGAATATGTGAAACTTTTCCAGAATCTTGTCTTTGATTTAGAAGATTCTTTCCAAAGCAATTTGCTTTAGGAGAATCATAAACATGACGAGGATAGTTGTTGTTGTGGGTTAGATAGTGGGGGCAGAGGGTAATTAACGGTTGAATTGGGTTTATTGTTTGGTGATGTTTTGGGGAAAGATGGCAGTGGTGGTCGGAGGAATATGGTGGTGGTGGTGGTGGGTGGTGGTTGGAGGAGGAGGAGGAGGGGGTGATGTTGGTTGTTTGAGGAGGAGGAGGGGGTGGTGGTGCTGGTCATATATATAAAAGATTAAACTGCTCGGATGGTCCCTATGGGTATTTTGGTCATTTTACATGACTTAACTGATAAAATTTAATGACGTTAGCTGGTAGGGACCAAAATGTTATATAATGTCAATGTTGGGGGACCATTGAAAATATATGGGGGCATACGTGAAATTTGGGCAAACCACAGGGACCATCCGTGCACTTTACTCTTAAATTTATAGAATCGTTATAGTTAAGTATCTGATACTACCTAGATTTGTTGATAAAACACGTGTAAGAAGTGTATACTTAAATGTTACCTCACACACAAGGTTTTTAGTCTAGAAAACTTAGATCTGATACGTTAGAAAAACTAGATACATCCACTGCTCATGCTAAATTAGGGTGAGAGGGGTGCTCAATGAGACTATCCTAGATTCCACCAATTCTCTTTAACATAATTTTACCCTTAATTACCAAGTGAGGATACGGTTATTGAGGAAGTCAAAATGTTAGCTTTCTTGTGGCTGAAAAATTGAGCCAAGGCTCCAGCTCACATGGGACTATTGGTATTGTTTTAATTGTTGTGTTTGGGCGTGAAATTGGTGTGGTTTTGGTTTAAACATTGGTGGATGTATCTTGGGCTAACATTTTTTTTTTTTTTTTTTTTGAACATTAATTTCATTCACAAAAAGAGGGCCTTAAAAACTAAGGACCACTCAAGAACACGCCAATTACAACATATACAAGGGGTATTTAACCCAATCAGACCAAACAATCCTGAAACGACTAGTTCTATATTTTAACCAAAGAAATGCCATAGATTTAACTAAGGCTAACATCTCACTAACTTTCGGAGTATGCCCCTCAAAAACCACCTTATTTCTTTCTTTCCAAATCGCCCATATAGTCGTCATAACGATACCACGGAGAACGCCCTTCCCCTTCGCCGAAACAGCCACCGAATCAGACCATTTCAGCAGGTCCTGCGTCGACGAACACTGCATATACGGAATCCTGCACCAGTAGCAAACACAACTCCACACACCTGTAGCGAAACCACAATCAATAAAGAGATGCTGCACTGTTTCGTCCCTTGAGCTGCACATCGGACACAAGGCGGAAGAAATGGCGACATTCCTTCTGATCTTGGGCTAACATTTGGTTAGCTTGTATATTATGAAGCTTGTTTTGTTGGGCGTTTAATTTTTTTTTTTTTAACTTCAAAGCACCTTAATAGGTTTGTTAAAACTATCCTAAAACTTTTTGTTTCCTTTCTTAATTAAAAACAAATACTAGCATTTCTTGTTTCACCAACCTTTAATTTTTTGCAAATCCATTGAAAAATATTTGTGTAGAGTAGTGTTTGAATTTTGGTGAAGTAGGCGATGAAAAAGGTAGAATATTTATATGGTTGATGTGTGATATATATATATATATATATATATATATATATATATATATATATATAGGGTTTTAGTTTCAATTTTTTTTAAAACATTCCATTAGTTCCATCGTCGTTGGTAACGGTCAAAAACCAAAATACCAACAGTAACCATTACCCTATTTCAACACCTGAATTACCTCCATTGATGTATCTCGATATACCTGATTGGGTACCTTAAACCTTAAGTTTTAAACGAATATTAGACTTATAAATAAGCTACTAAGTTTTTTAGTTTCAAATAAGTTATCAATTGGCTCAAATTTCAAACTTAAAATAGGTTTTTTTTTATAAAAAACAAATACGTATGCACGCGCACACACATGTCTCTAATATATATATATATATATATAGGATCCGGATATTTTGAAAACTCGTATGAGTTGCGAGAACTTGAGAACTTCCCTAACCTAATAATAATGTGACACATAACCCACTTAAGATTATTATAATGGAGGGCATTTTTGTCAAATACCACATCCCCTACCCCACCCCACCATCACTCTTATTAAAACTCTCTGATTTTATTTTAAAGCATATTAAAACTCTCTCTCTCTCTCTCTCTGTCACACCTCAACCGATGGCGGAATCATCGAGGTGAGACTTAGTGGTAGATTGTTCAAAGACTTCATGACACTAGATTTTGTGACAATATAGTTTAAAGATAGAATTTCATTTATTGTCTAAAATAGAAATACAAGTAGTTCAAATAACGAAAAATACAACAACAAGAATATGATAACTTGAACTAGAGTGAGTTTCTATGTCCAATCCTAAGTAGTTATCTTGAATGTCTTGCAATAAATATTTCCTGCAACATGTAGTTTTCTTGAATGTCTTGCAATAAATATTTCCTGCAACATGTATAAAATATCCGTCAACACATAAAGCATTGGTGAGCATACTAGTTTTGACATACATACATAGTATAATAAAGTTTTGCTTATAGGCATATGCAAGAGAACCATACAAACGGCGACTAGCCACGAAGAATTTTGCTTAACATGACCCATGTAGGGGGCGGATAGCCAATCCTATAGCGCTATACATGCAAGGTGGGTTGTCAACTATATGAACATTTGTATGTTAGAGTAAATAATTCTACATAGCATAGCGTACAAGCATATAATAGACTTTAGATTGCGCATGATAGAATTTAGAATATGATAGACTTTAGACTAAGCATAATAGATTGTAGAGTTTAAAATCGTTTGAGTTTTGATAGTGATACATGTTGAGCCCCAAAGAATAAAGGATAAAAGGGTGACAAGTATGAACTCACCTTTGGGTGCGTTTGATAGAGTTCCAAAAAGTAAGTCTTGAAAGATTAAGCTTTAGCTCCGATTAACTAGAATTTAAAAGGAAGGCGTTTTAGGTTCAAGAGTTGGATTAATGGATTCAAGAGAGTCAAGCAAGCCTTTTAGGCGAACCAAAACACAAACCACCATAAAGGTGATTCGGATGGTCATGAGAGTCAAGTAGTGCCTCTAAGGCTAACCAAAACACAAACCACCATAAAGGTGATTCGGATGGTCAAGAGAGTCAAGTATTGGTGAGGTAGGGACGTATCCACAAACCTTCCAAGTTATTAGATTAGTAGAGTTTTGAAAGTATATATTTTAGTATTTACATAATATAACTATAGGGTTAAAGTAGTGTATGGTGACTTAGTTTGGAAGAGCCTTGGCTTTCCTTTGTCAACCATTAACCATAGCACAAATCCATCCAACATTAAGTTGTTGGTGAACTTGGTTGGTATCACTTCAACTAACCTTCTAGTGCATAAAAACAATAGAAGATGAACCACCTTTGAGGCCTCATTTTTGGTGTCCTACTCATATTTATTTGCCATAGCAAACAAAAGTAAAGTCCTAGAGGTTTCCCCAAGGGGTTAGAAGAAGAGGAGAGGTGGAGAAAGTGAAAGAAAAATAAAGATTAAGGCTTTTCATCTTACAAATTTTGTGCAGAATTTTTATGCTTGAAAAGCTTGAAGATTAGAGAGATTTGAAAATTATTAGGGGTGAACAAAGGATTAAGGAGTGAGGGAAAGGGGTATTTATAGGTGAGGTAAGGTGGTTGGGTATTAAATGGAGTTATTAGGGTGGTTAGGAAGAGATAAATGGGGGTTAGTTAAGTCTAATTATAATGGAATGGTGATGGTTGTTGAAATGCTACTGTGATAATTTTTAAAGAAAAAAAAACGACATTAGACATGAATTGATATTCATTTCACTTGACATTTATGTTTGTTATAATTTGGGAAACACAAAGTCAACGTGACTAATTGTGTTTGTGTTTTTTTTTCTTTTTAACTAGAAATATTATTATTATTATTATAAATATATAAGTTTAATATATATATATATATATATATATATATATATATTAGGATCTTAACTAAATGAGTTTCTAAATTGATTAGGATAAACTATAATGACGACTCGTCACGAATTGGTAGGAGTAACATAAAAGAAGCGAATAAAGGCGAACTTCGAATTTGTTAAGTATAGAATTTAAAATACAAGAAAAATAGAAATCACGCGATGTTACACTCTCTCTCTCTCTCTCACACACACACAAGTCTCTCTCTCTTTCTAACACACACACGTCTCTCTCTCCAACACACACACACACACACACACACACACACACACACCTGTCTATCTCTCTCTAACACACACACACACACACCATCTCTCTCTAACACACACTACGAACAGAAGACGGTGGCGTTTTGGGAACAGAAGACGGTGGCTGGGTGATGGTGTCTGGTGACGAAAGGGCTAGATTCGAACATATCTGAATCTGTTTAAAGATCAACGTATGGACCAGGATGGTGGTGTTTCGATGATGGTAGTGAACAGGGGGTTCGATGGTGGTGGTGAACAGGGGGTTCGATGGTGGTGGTGAAACAGGGGGTTCGATGGTGGTGGTGAACAGGGGGTTTGATGATGGTGGTGAACAGTGGGTTCAGCGAACAGGGTGAATAGATCTGTTTTTTGTGCTTCAATAGGACCAGGATGCATGATTGATCGTTTGATTTGTGGATGTTTCAATGGTTGCAGATCCTAATGGTACGTTATTTCCTCTGTTTGCTGTTTGTCATAGTAGTTATCGCTTTTTTTCTTCACACATTAACTGCTAAAATTATAAAATCTGAGATGATAGTATATTAGTATGGCTGATTTCCTCTGTTCAATGAGTCTGAGTTTAAAACAAGATCTAAAAAGGTTAAAAGATTAAGGATTAACTGCTTAATAATAAACCGTTTTAGGTGTTGTTAAAGAAACTGGTCAATTTTAGGTGTTGTTAATAATAAACGGTTTTAGGTATTATTATTATTATTATTATTATTATTATTAGTCAATTTTTGTGCTCTAAGATTCTTGAGTTGTTGTTAAACAAACTGGTCAAATGATTTGGTCAACCTTGAACTTTTTGAAGCAGAGGGCAAATAAGGATGTGGGTTTTAGGTGTTTTAATATTTTTTTTAGTTTCTTGATTTGGGATTTTGATAATTATTATTAAGCATTAGATAGAATGATGATTAATATTCTGGATCTGTTCGTTATTCTTTAATTTTTATGTGTTATGGGGGTGTTTACACCAATGTAAACGGTTGGTTCTAGTTTAAACTTTGGTTCTAGTTTTGGTTTCAAGGCGAAACGGGCAAAATACGAGTATGAGGCGGCGCCTCACGGGGTCTTATTATACGCCTCAAAGTTCGATTCCGTTTTTTAAACTTTGGTTCTAGTTTTGGTTTCATAGGATTTTATGAACAGTTGTTGTACCGTTTCTAAATGTGTTGAAAATATCACTCTAAAGTCGTAGCAAAATATCACATTGGCTTCTTTTTACACGAGGGTAGCGTTTATGGTGGGTAGAAAACTTATGATATCAAGCTATGGTGGGTTTTCTGAATAACTTATTCCATTCATAGGTGTAATAGAAAACTTATGATATCAAGCTATGGTGGTTTTTCTGATTTACCCCAATGAAGATGTAGGGTCTGTATAGTGGGTTTTTGGTTTACACCAATTGAATCATACAACTTTATTATCTTTTGTTGGTTTATTATTTGTTGTTCTTTGTCTTTTAACCCTTTACAACTCATCTTAATGGCTATGTTGAATTGTTGAAGATTTTACACTTGTGTAATTGTTTGAGTTAGTGGACAAGATTTTTATAGAGTTAGTTTAGATGAAGGTTATGTATATTTTTTAGCGGATTAGTAATTTTGTTATGTTTTCCTTTTCATTGGTGTAACTATATTACATTGATGTTTTTTCTTACAGTGGTGTAATTGTTTGACTTAATGGCAAGTTTTGTTGCAAGTTTTGTTGTTTTACATTGGTGTAACGGATATATTACATGTTTTATTTGTTTACAATGACTTTCAAATTTATAAGTATCTTTTGGATTTTACACTAGTGTAAATAATTTTCATATAGGGTGTTTTCTAAACAAGATACACAGATGTACAAGTTGATTATTTTGTTTTAAAAAACTAAATTGGTTAAAAAAATAAATGAATTAAAAAAATAAATTAAAGTTAAAAAAAGTAAAGAAATTAAAATAAAAATTATTTCTCTCACTTAGTGTTTTACCTTAATACCCCTATTTGTACTTTATTACATTTAAATATTCTTAATATTAATTTAATTAGCATATGAAGACAAAAGACATCAACTTTTAATCTCAACCATTGGATCATCAAAATCAATGGTCCAAATGAGTTCCTATGGTTTTCACAACTCACATTAGTTTTCAAAGTATCCTAACCCTATATCTATATCTATATCTATATAATAAACAAAACGGGTATGCTACATACCGTAGGTGAGCCCTTCACACCCATTGATTCTCTCCAAAAAATTGTTTTCTCTCTTATGTGCATGACACATCCCCCCCCTACACACACACCAACCATATTGTTATATGGAAAACGAAAAAAAAAAAACGATTTTTAGTGGGTTTTTGTTCATGAATTAAAACACACAATATGTTCAGGTAATTCATTAATCATGTCTAGGCAATTCATTAATCATGTTAAGATAGTATATGTGCTTTTGAACTTACTATTACATATAAGAACCCGCTAACTACATATATATTCAAAGTTGTAATCAGTTCTGTAAGAATCTATTTTTGTATTTTGATTGGTATTGTTAGGAACATTGATTACAAAGGTTGCTAAGCCGGTTAGATGTAGCCTATGATTCTTAGACACTAGGTAAATCTCTAGCTGATAAGTGATAATTAATCACCCCTACTACGCACGTCTCTTAAATCAATCATCATCATAACATATCATTTGATACCAATTTGTTTTTTTTCCAGGTTCACATGACATCTTTAGAATGTCTTGAGAAAGTGACAAAGTTGTATAGACACTTCACTCGAGCAAGACGTGTACACGCACAATTAGAAGTATGTTTTATGAGATATCGAGTGTTGATCCTTAAAAAAATCCTGAAAAAAAAAGCGACTTATTTCTTTTACGATACACACATTTTATTTTATCACTTCATATTAGATTTGTTTATCTAAAAAGCACCCAAGTATAAACTAATAAAAATAATATACACAGGAACTTTATATAAAAAAAGTGCCCCCAAATATTAAACTTGAATATGAAATTTATTTATTTATTTATTTTAGGTGAAGTTTGAGTGAACATGAAGTGGTCGACTACCACCTCTCTCTCTCCATAAATATGGCGGTATACGTTTCTTCTTTCGTCATCATCTTCTTCTTCCTTCTTCTTGACTTTTTCCAACACAACTTGCTTCTCAATATTCAATACAGCTAAACCTAATAATCTTTCACATGCTCTCCATTATTTTCCACCCATTATTTTTCCTCTAATTTCTCTTCCTCATTATTCAGGTATTAATCTTTCCTCAATTTCCCACACTTTATTATTATTATTATTATTATTATTATTATTATTATTATTTTCTAATTTACTCATTTACTTTTATTCAATTCAAGAAACACTATTTTTTTATTTTATTTACTTTCACATTCTTCTAAAGTTTTAGTCTTTATTTATTTAATTTTTTCTTGATTTTCATTTATTAACAGATAATAATTACATTTTTAGGGCTAACTTAGTTTTTTTTTTTTCTTTGGGTTTTGAGGTTTTAATTTTATTTAATAAATTAATGGGCTTTTTGTATATCATATCTCAGATCTTGATTATTCAGCTCTGATCATTCTGTTGGAAATCTTGATCTAATGGTGAGCAAAATAGTTTCAATTTTTTTTTAATATGTGATTAAATGTAATGTGAATTTAGGTTCAATTTTATTAAATTTTATGTTTTTTTGGTGATTAATAATTAGGGGGAAGCTCCAGTTTTCTTTGGTGATGATTTACAGGCCACTATTTCTAATGGGTATCATTTAAAACTTAAGGCATATGAATCAGCCATTGTTGTTGGGAATAAGACAGTATGTAGTTTAACCAATTTTAGTTTATTTTAGTTAAAAGTTATTATCTTTGAAGGATTATGCCTAAATTTGAATTATGTTATTGTTTTCATCAGTATGTTATTGGTGAGTTTGATGATCCTGCGTCGAATGGAGTTCGTGTTTTCGATAAATCCACACATGAATGGTAAAGTTTGAAGCTTTGAACCTTGGTTTAATCATGGTTCATGGATGCCTGTTTTTTGTCTGATTCCATTTGTTTTTGTTTCGTAAAGGGTGATTCCGATAGTTCTAGGAACGAAACCGAATGGATTTAAGGGATGTTCGATGATGCTTTTGAATAACGATAGGATTTTGATTATCAAACATAACTCAACATCTAATGACTGTGTTTGGTTTCTTGAGGTGGGTTAAGAATACGTTTCCGGAATTATGTGTTCATGTTATGATAGTTTATTAGTTGCTAACTGTTTAGTAATTACGGGTCGTTAGGTGGATACGCGGTTTGTTCAAGAACAAAAGAAGAAATTTGGAACTGAGGTGGTTTCTTGGAGTAAAGGAGTTATAGGTGATGCGGAGAGACCGATAGTGATTAGTGGTCCGTCTGGCGTGGGTAAGGGTACGCTAATCAATATGTTAATGAAAGAGTTCCCGACAATGTTCGGTTTTTCGGTTAGCCACACAACACGGGCACCGAGAGAAAAAGAGCAAAACGGTGTTCATTATCATTTCACTAACAGAGACGTTATGGAAGAAGAGATTAGAGCCGGGAAGTTTCTAGAATTTGCTTCGGTTCATGGAAATCTTTATGGGACAAGTATTGAAGCTGTTGATGTGGTTGCCGATGCTGGAAAGGTACATATGTGTTTTATGTTCATATATTTGTTATCTTTACGCGTATGTTATGAATCATTCTATCCAAAAATAAAAAAATTGAACACATTATTAGTCTGAGTTTGACGTCGAAAGTCAAATGGTATATTTATGTAGAGATGTATCCTTGACATTGATGTTCAAGGGGCAAGGTCTGTGAAGGCTAGTTCACTTGAAGCTATTTTCATCTTTATTTGCCCGCCCTCGTTTGAGGAGCTTGAGAAACGCCTTCGTGCGAGGTTTGAGCCATATGCCTATATACTGTTAATGCTATCGATTAATTTGATTACGTAATTCTTTGATTCGGTCGAACAGGGGGACAGAGACCGAAGAACTGATCCAAAAACGGCTTAATAATGCTAAGGCTGAGCTTGAACAAGGAACTTCTAGTGGTCTTTTTGATCATATTTTGGTCAATGATGACCTTGACGCTTGTTATGAACGACTTAAGGTGAACTTACTTTTTGTCCATTTTTTTTCTGCAGTAAACTTTCGATCTGTATTTAGTCTGATTCATTTTTGTTATAGAAAATCTTGGGTCTTGATGGAAGTACAGACACTACCTTAAAAACCCGTAAGTGTTTTTACACGTTTGTTTATGGGTGTCCGGATATGTGTTTTGGTACGGCGTATCTGATGTCAGCATGCCGCTATAATGAGTTTTTAGTAGTTGAATAAGTAGATTCTGCTTCTGATTATTCAAGTGTGAAACAATCTTTTTTAAATGCTTGGTTTCATACCAGCCGCAACAAAATAACGTATTTTAGAACTTTATAATCAAAGATTTTTCAAACGATCGTCTGTTGTTACAAGTTTGCAACTTTATACATCGGTAACACATTCAAACACCATATTTTATAGCCATAGCCACTGTGAATTTTTTATAGTTTCATGGACTTTGTATTATTTGAATCCAGCTACCGAAGTGTTTGCATTGCCGATGGAGATCTCACTGTCCAAAATTGATGAAAAGATCATTATACACAGCGAGAATGCCGATCAGAAGTAGGTTCTATAAGAAAAAGTTAAATACTCTTTAACCAGTTAACCGAATTCCATATATACTATCATAAAAACTGACTGGTTTTACTCGATGCAGGATTGTGCTTGATTTAACTTGCATGAAAGGTGGGGCCCCTGGGCGGACGAGAGGGCTGAGAATGTATTCTGCTGATCTGCGTACAGACGGTAACACCAATGGAAACGTCTAGCAGCTGGTGTTTTCGACTTCGTTTTGTAGTAACTTTGGTCATGAATTTCTTTCTTGTTTTTTGATTTTTTATAAAACAAAGGAACACCTAAAGGAACTAACAGAAAGCTCAAATCCAGGCACTTTGCTCCCCAAAGATAGGCATTTTGATAATGTAGAAGTAGGAAAATGAAATAGCTTTTGATTTACTGTATCTCAAACTCATTTTATGGCTTTCATCATGGACACAGAAAGTGGTTTACTAAATGAATTGAAGATTTGTGAATTATGGTTGGCATTGTTTGTTGGTAAACATGATCTTGATTTTTTTTTTGTTGGTAACGGTGAGAACATCGGCCGGAAAACTTATAGGAGTTAGGACCAACCAGTACCATGTTAATCAATGAGATCATATAAAACGTAGCTTGTGTTGGACAATTGTCTTTCAAAGGGGTTAAAAGGCGGACGACTAGATTCAAACTCGAGACCTTTAGAAGGATTCAAACGTTTGCTATTGCGCCACCCCTTAAAGGTTCATGATCTTGTTTTATCATAATGTGTAAAGAGTGGAACTAGAAGTCTAAATTTTCTAAGCACGTAACATTTATATACTCTTAAGTTCTAAGGTTGGTGCTGTAGTTCTTGCACGTGATTGGTACATAAATTTTCACTTGTTTGCAAGACTTTTAATAGAACGAATCAGACGTTTACTACCGCGCCACCCCTCACAAGGTAAATAAAGTTGTTTTTATCATAATGTATAACTAGAGGATAATAATGTGTATGTAGCGTTTTTGCTTGTTTATATTATTTTGGCCTCTCAATTTGCCGGTTATTTGCTTGGAGTGGCAAGGGAAATGACGGGTAGAGCCTAGCCTTCTTGAGGTGTCATGTTCAATCCTTTATTCCACCGGGTTTTACTGATTTTCAACTGTCATGCCTTCGGGCTGGTGGGGGTTAGGTCTTTCCCAGAACTGGTGGATTGGTAGGTTCTGGCTACCCAGCGTTACCTGTGGGCGGGCATCTAAGACGTGTCTTCACCCATGGCGTGCTTTGTAACCAATTGGTGGGTACCACAGGTAGTCGGGACATCGTATGTTGGACGTTAAAAAATTGTCGGTTATTTATAGTTTAATATTGGTGGTTGGGTGGTCCGACTTCAGGCCCTCACATCTGGTAAGTTCTGGTTAAAAAGATTGGACCAGCCTACAACAGTTAACGGAAAATATTCGAGTACAATGGTCCCAATAGTTAGGTGATGTGGTGCAAATGTTGTGAATTAATAAAAAAAAATAATATTTTTAGTGTTTTGTTTTTGACTTTTGAGATTTTTGTTCTCTCTTGTCTTGGTAATAATTGTAAAAGTAGATTTCTTCCTATTACACACAAAAAAAAAGAAAAAGAAATATTTAGGATAGTTTATTTAACAACGTTTACTAGAACGTATTATTGAACCTAAGAGTGCTTTTTGAGAGTTACTTTAAAACTACTTTGTGGTGAATGTGAAATGTGACTATATGATGGTTGGTTGAGGTGACTATATGATCGCGTAGGATTAAAACATATTCTTTTGATCTTTCCATTCAATACCAATGGAGTATAGATAAGAAACTAAGTTAGATACATATGATGGTTGGTTGAGGTGACTATATGATCGCGTAGGATTAAAACATATTCTTTTGATCTTTCCATTCAATACCAATGGAGTATAGATAAGAAACTAAGTTAGATACATATAAAGTTAATCTAGAGGACAAAGTATAAATAATACAACACTTTTAGTGTATGATTATAAATCCATACAGCTACTGAAAATATTAGGGGTGTTCATAAAAACCAAAAACCAAATAAAAACCGTAAACTGAATCATAAACGTAACAAAAAAAAAAAAAAAAACCAATCCGAACAATGAATTTGGTGTTTGGTTTGGTTTTTGGTTCCACATTTTTTTTATTTGGTTTATTCAGTTTATTTGGATAACCGAATAAACCGGTTAGCTAATTAAATTTTAAGTAAAAATAATATTATTTAATAAACTATATAAAATATATAAGTCCAAATATTAAATCTAAAGCCTAACTCAAAATAAATTCCATTCATGTTAATACATGTCTTACTTTAGTTAGAGAAAAAATTAAATTTGAAGTTTATTTATAGTGTAGCTTTGGTAAACATTTGTTGACTACTTCGAATTTCTACGATGTTTGTGTTTAAAATTTTAACTTTGTGTTTGTATGTAAGACTCTTTTTCGGATTTGTTTGTTTTATTTGCTTTTAAACTTTCTTTTATAACATGTTGTGTTGTTTAATTATTCGGTTTAAATTAGTTGCTAACTTGCTATTTGGAACACAAACACTAATATAAATTTGGGAAAAAGAACTTTGTTTCAATTTGGTTGAATTTGGTTAAAATCGGTTTGTTTGATTTTGAACCGAAACGAACCGAATTGAATTCGGTTGAATTTGGTTCGGTTCATATATTCCTTATTTGGTTTGGTTTGGTGTTTGGTTTGAGGTACAAAATATTGAAAACCAAATAAACCGAACCGAATAAACCAAATAAACAGTAAACCGAACCGATAAATACCCCTAGAAAATATTACCTACAGACACGTTCACAATCTATTCTTTTGATATTATGCATAAATTCATAAAAAAAAAAAAAAATACAAAAGTTTATACGATAGATGCAAAGATGCAATACATACTAAGTTTTATAGAAAGTCGACATTTTTATAAACAAGAGTGAGAATAAATTCGAAGTGTTGAAAGAATCTCCTTAAAAGAGATTATTAACATGCTTTGGAGGCTTCGAATACGCAAAATGATGATAGATTTTGCGTGCCACGGTTTTGATTGTTTACCATATCAAAATATCTGAATCGTCTTCTTGTTGATAGAAGGTCAAGACTACTCTAAACTTCTCATTTGGTTGACGGTTGAAGTCCAATGGCTGAAGAAAGTATATATTTAAAAGTAGAATTAGAGCGTGTGAATTAGCCGTTCAAAGAAAAAAAGGGTCAACTGTAATTTCAAAAGTGTTAAATTTACAAGATTTACTAGTTGATTAACTTGCAAACATATCATTTGACTCGAGTTAGTAATTTGACCCAAATCTTTGCCGAACATAACCATGAACACTACCCGTAGCTAAAACACATACTTTTATGCCAAAATGATTTGAGAATAAATATAAGCGATAACAATAAGAACTGGATAACACTTCCAGTCAAATAGTTAACTCTAGAATTGTTTGTAATTGCAGAAGTCCTACATAAAATACCATCTCAAAACGCTTACCTCCCCAAACAAAAAGAAATAGCGACAAATTAAAAGCATCTAAGGATCAGCAATTGTAACTTCAACCTCAACACCAGGTTCAATGGTAATGGAGGTGATCTGCTTCACGACGTCTGGCGAGCTGAAAAGATCAATAACACGCTTGTGAACGCGAAGCTCAAATCTGTCCCATGTGTTTGTTCCTACAAAGGAAGAAAGTTCATTGACCATCAAATGGAAGTCAAAGATAATAAAATTTATCTAAACAGAAACATGTTTAGTTTAATAATTAATACCTTCACCACAGGGAGATTTCCTGGTAGTAATGTGAAGAACCTTGGTTGGCATCCTTACAGGTCCCTTCACCCTCAGTTTCTTGTCCTTTGATCCACGAATCAGATCCGTGCAGACTTCAAAAGAAATAGGAAGAAAAATAAGTCTCGTCCACAAAGCAGTATGTAAGACATGAAAATAAATTTGGATAAACAAACAAACAAACCATACCCAGTAAAAATCCCACAAATAGAGAGACTATTTGTAGGGTCTGGGGAGGGTGGGATGTAGGCAAACCTTAATCCCATCCCTAGGGATAGAGAGGCTGCTTCCATAAGAGACCCCCGGCTCCATATAAGATGAAACTGGATATATATAAAATAAAAAACTACCAAGTACCAACAATCAAGTAAGTGGTGAAAAAGAAACACGACAGACAAAGGAACATATATAACATGGTACACAACATATACGCAGGCATGACTACCAACACAAACCAAGTCCACGTGAAAATGTACAGCCCCTAAGAATCCTTAGTCTTAATTCTACGTCTCCACGAATTCCTATCATGGACCATGTCCTCAGAGAGGTGCAACTCTATCAAACCCTGTTCAATACGCTTATCCCAAGTCAACTTGGGTCTACCTCTACCTCTCCTACCCTCAACAGTCAGCGCTTCCACTACTCTAACCGGCACTGACGTCTGCCTCCTCCTTACATGCCCAAACCATCTTAATCTCCACTCTTTTACCTATAATCTTGGCCAAATGTTGAAACGAGCATAAAACCGCCTAAACCAAAGCAGATTGGCTGGTTTGAAACTTAAAACTAGCCATGTACCTTTACTATCTAAATTCTTTTCATGTTTAAAATATACAGCTATGCACATGTAATCAAACTGTTTCGGCTGGCTTGGCTGACCCAACCAACCTGGCATTTTCAAAAACCATAGTTGGCAAATCAAGTCACAAACTTTTATTTCAAATCCAGCCGAACTGAACGGTGAACACCCATAAATCATTATAGTATCCAGATTCATTAACCTTGTAATAAGTACATATCACATATGAATTAAAATATTGTTTTAACAACAATAATAGAATAAACAATTTTAATGCTTCAAGACTTTTTGGTTTTGCCAAGGTCAGGGACATAAAGATTCAAGCATAAAGGCCACATACATTGTTGCAATCGTTATATAACCCAATAATAGTTAGAAAGTAGCCTCACAAGTTGTCAACAGGTTTATCAATGGCATGGTCCGTTAAGCAGGCCATATCGTATATAAAAACTGATATTAAAATGAGCCAATAAGCTAAAAGCAAATCAAGCTTAACAAACCGAAAGATTCAAGTCTAGTTGCAATGAATTTAATTTGCCAACGTTGGAAACATGAATACCTTTTTCAAGATTCTTAACATTCTTTGACGACAGTGTAATTCTAATCTTGTGAATCTGTTCCTGAGTCTCTTCTAGTCCAAGCTTTCCTGGCTTCACTGCTGCATATGCTGCCGCCATCTTTGCGTATTCCTACAATTACAACCACGTCTGATTCAAACTCAAAACAATACAATATTCCAGCAGCAAATACTCAATGCACAATATCAAGATTAAACAAAGTAAACCGAAAAATACTAATGCAGCTAGATCGTAGATCACAGAGCTAATAACGCAAAATCTTAGAATCCAATGCCCTCCAGCAACCACATTTGTCAATAGAAAATAGAGAACAACAGCGACAAGCTACCTATATCTACGTAGCAATAACGATGAAACAGTGGCCGCTATTTCATTCTTAGCGATATACACTACAAGAAATTTAACAAATATTTTATATCTGTCGCTCTTTTACGCCTAATCCTATATAGAACTATCAATCCACTTCGCTACGTAGCGCGCTATAGCACTATTGACATCATAACACCATAAAGCAACCACTTACTTATAAGTTATAACATATAATAACATAAAGCAAGTAAATTACAGCAAAATAAACAAACATGAACCTTTAATAATAATAATAATAATAATAATAATAATAATAATAATAATATAATAATAATAATAATAATCACAGAATGAAACTCACATTCAAGCAATATAAAGCAACTAGTTGTAACACTAACACATATATAACATAACATAAATTTGGTAAATTAAACAATAAAAACAAACCCACAAATCAAAATTCACAAAATTGGTTGAAATTTAAACCTAGGTTATATATTATATTAAAACATATATGTTTTAACAGTTTAAAGATCTATAGTCCAACGATCACATAATAAACATAAAATTGATATCAATGAGTATACAGGTAACGAACCTGTTGGGAAAATTACGGCGGGCAGCTGCTTAATCTCTCTCACTGCAACGACCAAAAGAAATTTTATGAAACCCTAATAGCAGTTAATATTATATTGCTGGATCATAATATTTGGGAAGTGAACCATTGGGCCTAAGAAATTAATTAGAGGCCCACAGATGGGATTTGTTTTGGTTTGGTTTTGACTAGAGGTGCGTAAACCGGGTTTTTTTTTTTTTTTTAATGGAACCGGTTTTGGGTAGGATCAGGTATTACTTTAACCGGGTTTTTTCAATGGAACCGGTTCCGGGTATACTGAGTACACTGGATATTGAAGAAACCCGGGTATGCTGGGCATTGAGTTATTTTTATACAAAAAAAGTACATGCATATATATCTTTACTAGGTTAGTACCCGTGTGATGCACGGGATTACCTACATTATTATTCATAATGAATATAACTTATTATATAAAGAAACTAACTTACGGTGTTAATTGATTATTGACATATTCAAACATAATGTCATAGCTGCATTGGTAAGTTTACATAGTAGCTAGTGTTCAAAAAAAGTTTACTATAAAAAAACATGGAAAAAGACAATCCGACCTAATTATCCAAAATTAAAAGTTTCTCTTTTGGCCTTGCGATTCTTAATTTGTCGCTTCTTCATTTTGAAAATTGAAGTTAGCACCAACATACCTTCAGTCTTGATGTACCTAAACGTGGCAAACACTAAGTAATGTAAACATATAATCATTTATAATGAAAACTAAAATAATATATAAGTAAATAAATCTTTTTTAACAAATTACTAATGATGTTAAATAAAGAGGAAAAAAAATACTTACAATGCGATTCCGAGCAATAATGGTGAAGTCATGATAAAGTTAGCATTTACTTTAAGTGTCTAAACACTTCTTTGTAAACATCATTGGTCGTCTTATTTGTAACTTGACCATCTTCGTCTAAAATTAGTATTTTTTTGCTCCGGATCTACTCTTTACTCTTGAAAGAGCAACATATAATTGTCCATGGGTGAATACAGGTTGTTTTAAAAACAAACCAACTTGAGCAAGTGATTATCCTTGACTTTTATTGATCGTCATTGCGAAGCAAACACATATGGGAAATTGCCTTCTTTGGAACTTTAATGGAATCTTTTTGTCTGATGGTATCATAGTAATTTTTGGAATATAAGTTCGGGTTCCAATGGTACCTTCAGATATTATTTCAGCCTCTATAACACGTTTACCATGTGATTTAATTTGTAGCCTTGTACCATTGCAAAGTCCATTCTGTTGATCAATATTTCTTAACAACATAATAGGAACACCAACATTCAACACCAAACGATGATTAGGCAACCTAGATACTTTCAGTCCGTTTAGAACATTCGGAGAGTATACCTAATCATTTGTCTCTTCATTTCTCTCCTCATCCGGACAAAGACAATCCGCGCTCAAGTACTCTTTTTCTTCACTAGGAAATATAGATAGCAAACGATCATTAATCTCATGGACCAATTCATTTTTAGGAGCCAAAATTGCACGTTCACGGAAGAATGAATGATTTTTATAGTTTTGTAGAATATCTGGATAAACAAAATCAATTAGACTTTCAATAGGATTAGACGACAGCTTTATTAAGAGATCATCAGGAATTTCTATAATTGCATCGCCATCGTTATCACCTCCAATCTTCCCCTCACCGATGTCCAACAACCATTTTGCAAATTTTGCGGTTTCTTTCAAATGACTCGTATTAGATCCAACGGTCAGCCTCATGTTCTTAGTTAACCTTAGCACTTTACATTTGTTCCATAAATAAGAAGAGCTTAAAGATGCATTAACAATTTGTTGCCTACTTTCGTTTGGAACAACAGGAAGGCTTTGTCTAAAATCACCGCCAAAAATAAAAAATTTTCCCCCAAATGGTGTCTCAGAATCTGTAAAATCACCACAATTGAAAAATCTAACATTGACCTATCAAGTGCTTCAACTGCATGCCTATGTATCATTGGAGCTTCATCCCATATAATCAATTTTGTTTCTTTCAATAAATGAGCAATGGGACTGTTTGCTTTGCTTGTAGACAGCAAATCTGCCATTAGCATAATTCAAAATCCTGTTCATTTTTCAAAGACTAAACATATTGAAATCAGGTATCATTTCATAAGGGATTGCTATGAAAAGGCGAGATTGAAGTGAAGCATATAACAACAGCTAATCAAATAGCTGACATATTCACCAAACCCCTTGACACATCAACATTTCAGAAGTTAATATCCATGCTTGGGATGCTAAATTTGTAAGTGTTTTCATTTTCCTACACATATTTTACTTTCACTTACATTATTACTAATCTGTCACAAAACTTATGAAAAACAAAAAGAGAGAAACTACTGATGTACAAAAACATCAGTATGGGGATATTTTTAGAAAAATGATTAACTTCTGATAAAATAAACTTCAAAAGTTATGAATAAAGTGTTTATAAATGTTCTCATTAGTGGTTAACAAACTGCTGAAGAGAAAATGGGAACTACTGATGAATATTGTTCTTCATCGGCAGTTTTGTCAATAAGGGTAAATAAGACATTTCCCACTTCAGAAGTTTGACCTAGGGCGGTTATAAACTTCTGATAAACACCTTTTCCAACACTTATCCTTTCAAAAAGCAAAATTCCCTCCTTCTCTCTCATAAACACTCTCAAACCCTCCCCTACAAACAACCAAAAACACTGTTTGATCCACACACACACACACAAAACCACATGGCTCTTATACTAAAACAGGTACACAATCAAAAAGACTACTTTGTGAAAGATGAAGCTTGGCCCCAATACGACGAAATCATTGATTTAGTCGTTCAATCTCAATATTACACCGCTTTCACCATTGATCCTCCAATTCACACTCAAACTCTTAGTGAGTTATGGGCAAATGCCGAGGCGGTGACAGTGAATAACAAGATAATTTCCCTCAAATCAACTATCCAAGGGAAAGTCATGGCAATCACACCGGCTACTTTGGGAATAAGACTGGGTTTGGATGATGCTGATGCACCAGAGCATATTCCCAGCTCTGAAATTCATTTAACCATGACAGAGTGTGGTTACCAAGGTACTCTCTCACATGCAACAGTTTATAAGAATTTTTTTGAACCAAAATACAAAGTTTTGTTTCATTACATAATCATGTGCTTGAGTCCCAAAACTGGATCTTATGATCAGATGCCCTCTACTTTTCAACCTATTTTTCATTCCATTGTGAATGAAACAAAATTCAGGGCATCAACACTTTTCTTTAATGAGTTGGTGTTGCATCACCAAAATTCTAAAAAGAAATTTTTGTTGTATCCAAGGTTCATAATGCAATGCATAATTAAAGAACTTGGAGATGAGGTGCTTATGGGAAAAAACTTATGTTTTAAACCCTTTAACCTCACAAGCATTCTCAAGGCATAACAAACTGGCAGCCTTGCCAGAAGATGACCAAGGGGAACAACAAACAGTCCCCATGGAACCAACATCTTCCAAACCAACACCTAAAAAGGCCAAGAAACCCAAACAACAAAAATCCAAACCCACCAACCCTAAAAGAAAGGCAGTTTAGGAAGTTCAGATGCCTGAAACTGCTGATGTGCAATCTGCACTTGTCAAAGATGTGACAGACAGATTTGAAATTGAAAGCAGTGCAGACAGATTTGGTTATCAAAGAGAAATGTAAAGGGAAGGATGACAGGACAGCTTAGGGCATTCATTCAGTAGAGCTTAGCAAATTGAGAATGATTGAAGATTTTACTAAGACCTTGAGCAATTCCATGTCCAACAAGCCAATCAGTGGTGAATTGAAGAAGGTAGTCAGGGAATCTATTCTAGATCAAATCATGGCAACTAAGCCTTACAAAGCAAATAGAAAACAATTTGCAGGCTGGACTACTCATGCCCTTCAAGAAGAGTTATACAAAATTGAAGAAATGGCTAAACATCCTAATCAAGTGGCTTCTGCTCCGGATTTCAAAAAAAGGTAAAGACCCTTGTTGGGTCTGCTGACCTGGAGAAGAACAGATAATTGGAAAGCCAAAATATACTACACAATTGATCCTTAATAATAACAGCATTTACAAGTTACTTCTCTAAAAAGACTGTTGACCCTAACATCTGATGTACCTTAACCACTGTTGGAACAACTGCTGCTTGCAAAGGTCTGATGAAGAACATCTGCTACAGAACAACTGCTGATCAAAGGTCTGATGAAGAACAACTGCTGATCTAAGTACTGAAGACTAAAGGTCTGTTGGAGCCAACAACACTTAGGCTCCAACAGACGTTACAAGACCATCAGAGGTATCCTATCAGCTGTTTATCTATCAGAGTTTTCCAATGTAACAGTATTTGTGTCATCAGATGTTTTATGTTGTTATTCAGCTAGAGGTCACTTTCTTAGGTGACGTCAGCCTAGGTCATCAGTGGTTTAGATTGTCTATAAATAGAAAAGTGCATGTACTGTTCTATTCCATCACTCAAAACATTCTCTTAGACAAACTTACACGAGTGATCAGGCTGAGGGGGAGTAGTTGTAATCGTTTGTAATCATTACATTATATGAAAGCTTTCTATTAAAAAACAATTGTTCTCTTGTTTTGATTTACAGTTTATCATTCCGCCGCACTTTCCATTTATAGTTTATTTCATTCATTACTCATTACTTAAACAATCAAAACAATCAAACTCAGATCCTAACAATTGGTATCAGATCTTGGTCAATTAAATTCGATCTAACCAATCAATTTAATATAAACAGATCAGCTCACAATTATTGATATCGTTTGTTTGTCGGATTGAAAACAGAGTAATAGTTTATTTTCGTTTCAACCGTTTTTAAACAGACTTTGTTTTAGAAACAATCAGAGAATGGCTTCAATCAATCACGATCCACATAACACTGGCATGAACAACAAGCCACCGATGCTTGTCAGATCTGAATACAATATCTGGCAACGTCGGATGAGCCATGTTCTAGCTCAACAGAACACTGGGTGCTGGAAGTCGGTTATCTTCGGACCACATGTTCCGATGGTGCCGAGTACCGAAGATCCCAAGGTTCAAGAGCCTAAGAAACTTGAAAACTACTCCGACCATGATTTTCAGAAAATTGAGTTAGATGCTAAGGCCTTCAGTATTGTGGCCATGGCTCTACCCAATGATATCTATGCTGGGCTGTTACACTGTAACAGTGCAAATGTGACAACCATCACCTGCGTTTTTCTTCAAGTTGTCAATTCTAGTCCTTGTACTTTCTATCATTTTTTTAATTTATTAGAAGTTTTAATTTAATTTATGATAATCATTAAATTTTTCTTTTAATTGTGTTTCAATAATAAATTACCCTTTTAATTAGAAACTTATTATGTCTTAAAGCTAATTAAGTTATGAATATAAAACTAAAGAGTGTAAATGCTCCAATTCATAAGCCATTAGTGCACCTTCATAAGTTTCATTATACCTTGCTTATTTCATTTGTTATAAATTGTAAGAAACATTAGTTGAAACAATAGGCGTTCCTCATTCTAAAATTTCATAAATTTTTATTCATCTTGACTTTGCCATATTTTCGAGAGTATGTGTCTAAGAAGCATCCATTCGATTAAATCAAGATGTATCGTAATATCCTCTTCAATTCTCACTTCGTGATACTCCAAACAAAAAAAATCAAAGGCTATCAATTATCAATTATCAATGACGTTGACGCTTGAGTGTGCGTTTGTAGAGCTTGAAACTTCCATCTACGAATTCAACCTCAATTCTAATCTGATTTGGGTAATTCTAAGTCTAATTTTATTTATTTTTTATCTACTACAAAAGCCCTCTATCAATTTTTTGATAAAGGGAAATTAATTTTCAATATGACAAATCAAGTTCTATGGTTCATACAATAATTTTAGGATTTTAGGGCTTTTAAACCTATTCTAGAACTAGCCTTTAGACATTGTAACTCATATTATTTAGTGACTCTATTGTTGATTTGGTCTTAGCCATGCTTGTGAAAAGAGTTTTGGAATTTATTCATGTTTTATACTAATTCAAGCTATTTTTATTCTATAAAATTCAAGTGGTAATTCTATAACTAAAATATTGTTATATATTCAAAATTCTATAAATTTTGGTTAACATTGTTATTTTAGTACTTTATACATAATCTATATTATACTTATGTATGTATAAATTTTATACACCTCATGTAATTTATATATATATATATATATACATATATATACACGTGCGTCTAGACTTTTGATAGTTATTTAATTTACAAAACAATAATAGTCTTACATGCATTTTTTTATTCATTTTCTCATATTCACTATTCTAATTATATATAAATATTTATTTGCATCGCATTGTATGAGTTGTGATATTTATTTATTCAAATATATAATTTGACACTTTCATACTCATACTATTGGTTGATGTTTAATGCTTTAGATATATTTTACATACACATAAACTATATATTACATTTTATTTTGTTATATTCCAATTCTAGACAACTTCATTTATTATTATAATAATAATAATCATCATTTGATTATATTTTAATCCAATCTAAAACCTATACATATATGCTTATATATATTTATTCCATGATAAATATGATGTAAACATATCAAATTTTATTTGATCGAATCATTATTTACTCTTACCATTTTATATAAATACGAATTGGAATATATATATTTTCTTACGTTATAGTATCTAGACATTTTAGAGTCCTAAACTAAATCCCTAAACATATATGAACCTAGAGATCTCCAAGTCATTCTAGATTTTATTCTATTATTTATTTATACATATAATATTCATTCTGTTAGGGTAATTTTTGGAGTTACCCAAACCGCTACAACTTGTGCTAGTCGTACTTTTTATTCTTCGCAACAAGTGAGTATATCTTTCCCCTTTTTCATGTTTTACACTTTTGGGGTGACTCATGTACGCTTATTACTTCATTCACTTAATCATGGTTTATTCTATATTCACAATCGCAATTCTTGTATGTGTTTTACTTGTTGATTCGCTGATAGTGTGTACTTATGACCTGAATCATTAACCGCTGGGCGGCCTAGAATAGCAATAAATAGTACTTAATTATTGTTATGTGTGAACGATTATTCATCGCCTACTATGAGCGAATACTATATATATGTGACTCTTGATTCACTAAACAAAGGTTTGATTTTGGGTAGCATTTGTACATAGCTTGAACACTAAATTGTAGACAGTATAACACGTGAATTGCGAAACTTTTTTCTACTATATGTATTCAAACAGGGTATGCTCACCAATACATTTTTGTATTGACATATACTATTTTCGTACATGTTTCAGGTTATTTATGAGATGACTTTTAAGCTTTTGGAATTTTTACTTAGATTTTGGATTCATTGTATTTCATTTTTAGTTGTCACTTTAGAATATTTGTGTCTTATATTTTCCTTTCAATGTAATAAACTACTTAATCAATATATCAAAATTTACACTTTTAGTCCATGAGCTATTGAACAATCGTCACTACATGACACCTCGATGTTTCCGCCATCGGTTGGGGTGTTACAGATTGGTATCAGAGCCATGGTTATAGAGAATTAGGTTATTAGAATGCCTTTTAGCCTAGTCTATAACTAAGCTTACTTTCACGAGTCCTCTCGTTTATATTTCTCTTATTTCCTATTATTTTCTTTCAAGATATTTTCGTTATGATTATTTCTCGTTATTCTTTTGATATTTTGCTTGGCGAAGAAGACACTCGTATTTCACAAACGAAACGATATCATCAAGTTAGGAGTGGTATCCATACCTTGGTGATTAGTTTCACTCCTCTATATGTTATTTATCTTAGGAATATATCTTTGAGTTAGGAGTGAAATCCACATCTCAATGATCTATTTCGGCATCTCGTTTTTAATCTCGCTAAAGTTTTGGAATTCACTAGTGATGGGACACGTGCAATCTGGAAGGGTGAGCGCCTGTATCCTGAGTTTTCTGTCTAGGCTTGGCATTTCGCATAAATCCCAATCAGACGAGGGACCCGTATGCCGACCTGGGAACTCTTGGGATGAGCATTCACTTATAGGCTAAAGTACGCCCCCACAAGTCACTAATAACATTTCAGTTACTTTAGTTAGTCAAAAGTTTCCTATGGAAACAATTTCAATATTTTATGATATTGATATTTATGTTTTGTTTATCATTTGAAGACTCAAATGATAAATTATGAATTTTCTTAAATATTGGTAATCTATTCGTATTACATATGTTGATTTTTATCATTCACGTCATTTTAAATCTTGGTCTTTTAAAACACATTAGATTTACACATACTTCATGAAATGGTTTCATTTTGCATTTTATAATCTTGCATTGCATATTTTACAAGTCAAATGTAAATCTGCTTGTTTTCATATAACGGGTACAATATATGTTTTCAGGATAAACTTGCAACTAATAATACGCCTTATAACACTTTTCAAACGTAACATCTCGTAAACACATGAAAATGTGTATTTACGAAGATTTTTCAAATGAACCTGTTTTGAATCTAAAATACACTTTGATTTCTAAAAAGTTATCCTCATGCATTACTACTATTCTTTCAACTATATCACAAAGATTGAGCAAACACGTTTTGATAAACGAAAATTTATCTTATTACACTCACACTAATTATTAGCAGTTACTCTTACAACACTGGTTTTGAGCATTAATTTAACTCGTTTACTTTCATTTTGAATGATTTACTCGATTTACATTATACTATTCTTTCAATTGAAATTTTATGCTATACTTATATACTTACATGAGCGCACATTTGGTATGCACATTTTCTTTCCTGTTTTGAGCAAAACCCTGTTACACTTTACATTATTTTGTTCATCATCATGGCCAACGAACATAGTAGTTGATAACTCGTATGAGATCTAAGCCAGTGCCCACGTACGACTCGGATTAGAGTATTTCTTTAATCTGAGGGGAACGGTGTAAACCTCAGGGTTTATCAATATGAGTGTTTAGAGCCAACGATGTGAACAGAAGTTACCGGTTAAGGGTGAACCCGAAAGGGAAGAACCTCTAACCATGTCTTATACTTACATGTTATTCACATTACGGTTAACAGGAAAACCTGGAAGGGAAGGACCTCTAACCATGTCATGATTGAACATTATTTCATTACAGTAGATATTATATATTGGTTGCACGCATTTGTTTCCGGTACTACTTATGTTAGGGTTATGGAAAAGCATAGCACCCTAGTGTAAGGTAAATCGATGATTACGGTCCGGAACGCAATCATGGGTTTACAGGTACATAAGGGTGGTGTGTAACTCTATTTAGGCTGTTGGTAGACAATCAGTACGAGTCCAAAGTATCGGGAGTGTGGTGGGTTAGTTGCGGTACACCCTATATATAAGCATAAACGATACTGCGGGAGCGGACTAGAAGTCTGACCAAGAACCTACCCATTACTACCTCTTCATTAGATCATTAACTAGTAGTTAGCATTTTTTTTAAAAGAACGTTCTTACACGAGCTTCAATTCATTTTCCTAGAGTCTTTCTCTTGACCACCCACACAGAAGACTCAAACCTCATGTACTCGTACACTCTCGATTCTTTGGATTCTTGATGCATACTCCAGTAAAGTTCGGTTAGAAACCTTTCTAAAGTAGGGGAGACTGCTTCATTAGTACCTCTGCCCTCACCAGTTACATATTTTTCCCAATCCTTTTTCTCTCAACATTCTAACCTTGGGTAAAATGTTAAGGAGTTTGAATCTTTTGCCTTGGATATTAAACCACTACTTTAAACTTTGTAAAATCATGATTGATGCATTTCTTAAAACCTACCTGCCTTTTCACAACATCTTTTGTTTCATAGAAACCCCCACTTGAAAGGAATTTCGAGACGAAATTTTCTAAAGTAGGGGAGACTGTGACAACCATCACCTGCGTTTTTCTTCAAGTTGTCAATTCTAGTCCTTGTACTTTCTATCATTTTTTTAATTTATTAGAAGTTTTAATTTAATTTATGATAATCATTAAATTTTTCTTTTAATTGTGTTTCAATAATAAATTACCCTTTTAATTAGAAACTTATTATGTCTTAAAGCTAATTAAGTTATGAATATAAAACTAAAGAGTGTAAATGCTCCAATTCATGAGCCATTAGTGCACCTTCATAAGTTTCATTATACCTTGCTTATTTCATTTTTTATAAATTGTAAGAAACATTAGTTGAAACAATAGGCGTTCCTCATTCTAAAATTTCATAAATTTTTATTCATCTTGACTTTGCCATATTTTTGAGAGTATGTGTCTAAGAAGCATCCATTCGATTAAATCAAGATGTATCGTAATATCCTCTTCAATTCTCACTTCGTGATACTCCAAACAAAAAAAATCAAAGGCTATCAATTATCAATTATCAATGACGTTGACGCTTGAGTGTGCGTTTGTAGAGCTTGAAACTTCCATCTACGAATTCAACCTCAATTCTAATCTGATTTGGGTAATTCTAAGTCTAATTTTATTTATTTTTTATCTACTACAAAAGCCCTCTATCAATTTTTTGATAAAGGGAAATTAATTTTCAATGTGACAAATCAAGTTCTATGGTTCATACAATAATTTTGGGATTTTAGGGCTTTTAAACCTATTCTAGAACTAGCCTTTAGACATTGTAACTCATATTATTTAGTGACTCTATTGTTGATTTGGTCTTAGCCATGCTTGTGAAAAGAGTTTTGGAATTTATTCATGTTTTATACTAATTCAAGCTATTTTTATTCTATAAAATTCAAGTGGTAATTCTATAACTAAAATATTGTTATATATTCAAAATTCTATAAATTTTGGTTAACATTGTTATTTTAGTACTTTATACATAATCTATATTATACTTATGTATGTATAAATTTTATACACCTCATGTAATTTATATATATATATATACATATATATACACGTGCGTCTAGACTTTTGATAGTTATTTAATTTACAAAACAATAATAGTCTTATATGCATTTTTTTATTCATTTTCTCATATTCACTATTCTAATTATATATAAATATTTATTTGCATCGCATTGTATGAGTTGTGATATTTATTTATTCAAATATATAATTTGACACTTTCATACTCATACTATTGGTTGATGTTTAATGCTTTAGATATATTTTACATACACATAAACTATATGTTACATTTTATTTTGTTATATTCCAATTCTAGACAACTTCATTTATTATTATAATAATAATAATAATCATCATTTGATTATATTTTAATCCAATCTAAAACCTATACATATATGCTTATATATATTTATTCCATGATAAATATGATGTAAACATATCAAATTTTATTTGATCGAATCATTATTTACTCTTACCATTTTATATAAATACGAATTGGAATATATATATTTTCTTACGTTATAGTATCTAGACATTTTAGAGTCTTAAACTAAATCCCTAAACATATATGAACCTAGAGATATCCAAGTCATTCTAGATTTTATTCTATTATTTATTTATACATATAATATTCATTCTGTTAGGGTAATTTTTGGAGTTACCCAAACCGCTACAACTTGTGCTAGTCGTACTTTTTATTCTTCGCAACAAGTGAGTATATCTTTCCCCTTTTTCATGTTTTACACTTTTGGGGTGACTCATGTACGTTTATTACTTCATTCACTTAATCATGGTTTATTCTATATTCACAATCGCAATTCTTGTATGTGTTTTACTTGTTGATTCGCTGATAGTGTGTACTTATGACCTGAATCATTAACCGCTGGGCGACCTAGCATAACAATAAATAGTACTTAATTATTGTTATGTGTGAACGATTATTCATCGCCTACTATGAGCGAATACTATATATATGTGACTCTTGATTCACTAAACAAAGGTTTGATTTTGGGTAGCATTTGTACATAGCTTGAACACTAAATTGTAGACAGTATAACACGTGAATTGCGAAACTTTTTTCTACTATATGTATTCAAACAGGGTATTCTCACCAATAAATTTTTGTATTGACATATACTATTTTCGTACATGTTTCAGGTTATATATGAGATGACTTTTAAGCTTTTGGAATTTTTACTTAGATTTTGGATTCATTGTATTTCATTTTTAGTTGTCACTTTAGAATATTTGTGTCTTATATTTTCCTTTCAATGTAATAAACTACTTAATCAATATATCAAAATTTACACTTTTAGTCCATGAGCTATTGAACAATCGTCACTACATGACACCTCGATGTTTCCGCCATCGGTTGGGGTGTTACAGCAAAGGAGTTGTGGGATGCATTGAAAGAACAATTTGGTGGGACTGAAGAGGTTATTGAAAACAACCGTGAAATACTTAACCAACAATATGAAACATTCAGTCACGTTAAGGGAGAGTCATTAACTCAACAATTTGAGAGGTTTAACTGTCTCATTAGTGAACTAAAACTGGTTGGTCTAACTTAAAATACTTTGACCCTAATGATTTGGATGAAATGGACATTATGCACCAATTGGCTCTGCTCAGTGTAAGAACTAACAATTTTTACAAGAAAATTGGCAGAAGATTTCCAGGGTTGACTGGCAGGTCAAAGGTGGGGTTGGATAAATCAAAGATTAAGTGTTATAAATGTCACAGACTTGGTCATTTTGCTAGGCAATGTAGGAGTCAACATGGTACACCTATGATCACCTATCCAAATCAAAGGCAACAGACCAACACTTATCAAGTTTCCCATAATACCCCTGGACCAAATGTGCAAAACACTGCTCATTTTGCACAGTACTCAAACACTGTTCCTGTCCGTTATGTCCAAACCACTGTTCCTCAGATTCACTATGTACAAACCCCTATTGCTCAGGCACAAGTGCCAATGACTGCTGCTCCACCCTCTGCTCCTGCAGAGACCAGTCAACAGAGTTTCTTCACACAAGGCTTTGTTGATTGGAGCAGTCTACCAGATGAGTTAACATATGAAAATTTTTCTCTTGTAGCCAAAGTTGAAAATGAACCTGAAAATTTTTGTTTCATGGCTATGGTTGAAGAAGTTGAATATGAGGATGTGGTAACTGAATCTGATATTGTGACTGATGATATTGTTGATGAAGTAGTTGCAAATAAAAAATCTGAAGAAGAGGTTGTGAATCTCTCAGATCCCTGGGGTGCATCTGACGATTGTGAGTGCAAGTGTGATTGTGCATTGATGGCTGCTGCTAAGGTATCTCATCAAATCCTAAAAGATCTGTGTTCAGACAAATGTGTAATAGCATTTGCTAACATTAAAGAGGTGAACGAAAACCTTAGAAAGAAAATTTTAGATGATGAAGTTCAACTTGAAAAACTTTCAAAAGAGTTAAAATCAAATTTGACTGAAAAAGAATCTGAAATCAGCAGCTTAAAACATGAAGCATCTATAACCAAAGACCAACTCCAAACTATGATAACTAAATATCATAGTTGTAAAAAGGAGCTTGAGGCCACCCAAGTTGAATGTGAAAAATGGGTGGAATCATGTAATGGTTTTGAGATGCTCCTCAACAAACAAACCAAAAGTCATGTGAAGTTTGGTTTTGGTTTTGGAACCACTGCTCCAACCTTTGAAAACACTGACAAAAGAGAACAAAAGTTAGTTGAGGTAGTACCAACTAATTTGGAGGGTCAAAAGATTAAAATCACTAAACCTAATGGCAAGAAAATTGTTCTTGAAAAGCTAGAAGGTTCCTTATCATTCACTGAACTTGAAAAATATGAATTTAAACCTACTTGGTCTGATGAGTGTGGTACTCTTGAGAACTTCAAACCAGTTGATTTCAAAACCCCTGATGGTAAGAAAGCACCACAGGCAAAGGTCATTCCCTTAACAGACCTTCCAGCAGATGCTCAAACATCTGTTGAAAAGAAGGCTGAAAAAGGGAAAAAGAAAGATAAGTCTGTCCACTTGTTTTGTGATTTCTGTGAAAAGAGGAATCATGTTACTAAAAACTGTTTTCTTCTAAAAGAATATGACATCAACAAAGGAGCAAGTGTGTGTGATTCTAAGACCACATGCTCAATATGTGGTAAAAATAATCACAAAACCAAAGAGTGTTTGTATCTCAAAAATTTTGATGTCAAAATACAAGAGTACAAGGCTAAAACTCTTGCAAGTCAGGTGGTGAGTACTTCAAAAGGAAAACCCAAACAGACTTATGTTCCAGCCCAAACATCTGTTACCAAAAGTCTTGAAACATCTGCTTCCAGGGATGTCCAAGTAACAGATGCTCCACCCACCAAGTACCCAAGAGGATATGGACAACCACCTTGTCATAGTCTGTCACATGTTTATGAAGAACCCAAGAGGCCTTCTAAACCAAGAGTGAACATAAATCCCTATGGTTACTATCATCTGGCAAGAAGTGATCAAAAATCTGTTGCGCCAAGTGTTGACATCCAAGCACTGGCAAATGGTCAGCAACAGTTGTTGAACTTGGTCCAAAAACTAGTTCAAACCACTGATCATCTTCCTAATCTTGAGACTGAAAAGTCTGTGGACCCATCCAAAGCCAACTTGGTTTTGGACACTCACCAAAACTAATCGATTACTGATGTGTAGGGAGCTTCTGCTTGCTTAGGTAGTCTATGGTATGTAGATAGTGGAGGCTCCAGGCACATGACAGGATGTAGAGCCATTCTTCTAGACTTCTTAGCTCATGGAGGGGGGGGGGTGATATATCCTTTGGTAATGATTCAAAAGGTAAGGTGTTGGGTTCAGGGACTGTTCAGGCTAGGAAACTCAAGTTTGAGACTGTCAATCTTATTGATAATCTTAAATTTAATCTTCTTAGTGTATCACAAATGAGTGACAAAAGGGTATGGCTCATTCTTCACTAAGAAAACTTGTAAGATTATTGGGCCAGAAGTGGTGAAAAAGATTGATACCATCATTGCTGAGAGTAAAGCATAACTTGTTGCTCATAGGAGTGGCAATGTGTATGTAGTTGATATGTTGAAGGACAATCCTATGGCAAATGTCTGTCTGTTTTCTGCTACCTCCACTAAAGAGACAGAATTGTGGCATAGGAGACTGGGTCACACCAACCTTCAAACTATCAACTCACTCTCCAAACAAAGCCTTGTAAGAGGTCTACCATCAAAAGAATTCAAATGTGATGAGCATTGTGTTTCCTGCTTAAAAGGGAAACACCATAAAAGCTCTTACAAATCCATTGATGAGTCCAAAACAAGTAAATGTCTTCAATTGTTGCACATGGATTTGTTTGGCCCAGTTAAAATCATGAGTCTAAGAAGACACAGATTTTGTCTTTCATAGTTGACGATTTTTCTAGGTTTACATGGACTTACTTTTTACACTCTAAGGATGAGACTGCAGGTATCTTGAAGGACTTTGTCACCAAAGTTGAAAAACAATATGACTTGCCAGTAAAAGTCTTTAGAAGTGACAATGGAACAAAGTTTAAAAATAAGGAGTTGGATGACTTCTGTGTGTCAAAAGGAATTGTGAGGCAGTACAGCATTCCAAGAACACCAGAACAAAATGGGGTGGTTGAGAGGAAAAATAGAACTCTCATTGAGGTTGCAAGAACCATGCTAGCAGATTCTGGTTTGCCACTGTCCTTCTGGGCAGAAGCTATAAACACTGCTTGCTATGTTCAAAACAGAGTTTTAATCAACCCAAGACATCAAAAGACTGCTTATGAAATTCTGTTCAAATCAAACCATTAATCTCATTTTTCAAAATCTTTGGCTGCCCATGTTTCATTTTAAATCTTAAAGATTCCATCTCAAAATTTGTAGCCAAAGTAGATTGTGGTTATTTTCCGGGATATTCTTCTACTGCTAAGGCCTACAAAGTGTTTAACACAAGGACCAGGACAATAGAAGAAACTCTGAATGTAAAGTTCAATGAACTTTCATCCTTAAAAATCCTAGCAAATCCTGCTGAATTGTTTGATTTAGATAAATTCAAATTTGAAGATATTACTGTCAAAGCTAACAGTGCAGGTATTCCACAATCTCCATAAAAAGACTACAAAACATATGTTGTGATTCCAAGTCACTACAAAGTCTATTCTGTATCAGGGGAAGCAACTGTTCAAAACACCTGTCAAAACTCTGCCACAACTGAGTCAGCCACTATTGGTCAGTCTTACCCTCAAACCACTGCCTCACCAACCTCATCCACTGATCAATCATCTGTTGACAAAAGTCCAACCTCTGTTGACAAAAGTCAGTCCAATTTCACACCACTTGGACCCATTCCCCCACCTCCATTTCAAACATCTGTTGGTACTACAGAAGTGCAAACAGATGTTACTTCAACAGAGTCACCAAACCTCTGTCCTTCACCTCAAAATGCCATCATACCATATCAGGGAGATTTAATCTACCTAAGAGCTCATCCACCAGACCAAATAATTGGCAACATCAGAGAGGGTGTGCTCACAAGAAGCCAATCCTCAAACATCTGTCTTTTTGCAGGCTTTCTATCTCTCACACAACCTGTCAAGTACCAAGAGGCACTAAAAGACAACAGTTGGGTAGAAGCCATGCAGGAAGAACTCCTTAAGTTTAAAAGACAACAAGTATGGGAACTTGTACCACTACCAAAGGATGTTTGTCCAATTGGCACAAAGTGGGTCTTCAAAAACAAAACTTATGAAACGGGTATAGTTGTCAAGAATAAAGCCAGGCTTGTGGTTCAAGGCTTCAGACAAAAAGAGGGGATAGACTATGATGAAACCTTTGCTCCTGTAGCTAGGCTAGAAGCTATCAGACTCTTCCTAGCCTTTGCTATCAACCACAACATCAAGGTGTATCAGATGGACATTAAATGTGCATTCCTTTATGGCAAAATTTAGGAGGAGGTCTATGTATGTCAACCACCTGGTTTTGAAGACACATTCCATCCTGATTATGTATACAAGCTCAAAAAAGCTTTGTATGGACTCAAACAAGCACATAGGGCCTGGTATGAAACTCTTTTCACCTATCTCTTATCCATTGGATTCACAAGAGGTAAAATTGATAAAATTTTATTCCTAAAATGGAGATGGAAAGATTTAATGATTGTTCAAATATATGTGGATGACATTATTTTTGGATTCACATGTAACAAAATGTGTGAAGAGTTTAGGGAACTCATGATAGCAGAGTTTGAGATGAGTGCTATGGGTGAACTTCAGTGCTTCCTTGGTCTCCAAGTGAAGCAGTTGCAAAATGGCAAATTCATTCATCAAAACAAATATGTGAAAAACTTGTTAACCAGATTTGAGATGAATGATTGTAAGCCATGTAGTACACCCATGAGCATAGCCAAGCTACTCACTATTGATGACAAGGATGAACTGGTTAACCAGACACATTACAGATGCATGATTGGGTCTTTATTGTACTTAACTGCATCTAGGCCAGACATTATGTTTGCCACTTGTGTTTGTGCAAGATCCCAGGCTTCACCTAGAAAGTCAAACCTTATTGCTGTGAAAAGGATATTAAGATACCTAAAAGGTGCTCCCACACTTGGTATCTGGTATCCTGCTAATGGAAACATTGAGCTTTCAGGTAATTCAGATAGTGATTTTGCTGGCTGCCACACCACAAGGAAGTCTACATCAGGAGGGTGCCAGTTTCTAGGGAATGCCTTAATCTCATGGCAAAGAAAAAAGCAAGCAGCTGTTTCAACTTCAACAGCAGAGGCTGAATACATTGTTGCTGCAAGCTGTATAGCCCAACTCATGTGGCTTCAAAATCAACTGCTGGATTTTGGTATAACTGCACTAAAGACTCCACTCATGCTGGACAGTCAAGCTGCTGAAAATATCATCAAAAATCCAGTCTCTCATTTAACCACAAAGCACATTGACATCAGACATCACTTTGTCAGAGATAGCTATGAAAAAAGTTTGATTTCTCTGCACCATGTTCCAACAGAGGATCAGTTAGCTGATGTGTTGACAAAAGCTTTAGACACATCTACCTTCACAAATCTGATTTCTAGAATTGGTATGCTAAACATGGACTAAACAACAAAAATGTTTTAAATAAAAACAATAAAATGTTTCAGAAAATCAAAATTCATCCTTAAAAATAGCATTTTGGTTGAAAAATCTGCTAAGGATAAAACAACCACTGTTTCATCCATTCTATCCACTGTTAGTTGAAAAATCTGTTTCAAACATCTGATCAGATAAAACAACCACTGTTTGGTTGAAAATTTGTTTTCAAACATCTGATCAGATAAAACAACTGTTTCCATTATATATATATATATATATCTATATAAAAAAAAACTAAGTGCTGTTAGCATCAACACTTTGGTAGAACAACAGCTGTTTGCATCAGTCCTTTGGCAACAACTGTATGCCACCAGATGTTTGCCACGTCTGCTCTCAAAATCGGAGTTTTGGCCACATCAGCGGTTTCACCAGAGGCTATAAAAACCCCGTTTTACCACAACAGATGTTACACTGTCTCATTGTATTCAAAATACTGAAACCGCCTTCTTCAACCTCCAACCCTCACTCTAATTCCTCTCATCCTCACACTCGAAATCCATTACAATGGATCTTCAAGCTAAAGCCACCCACAATTACCTTCCCTATCTGGTCAAAACAGATGAAAACGTCCCGTTCCATACCACCATCGACATCATTCTCAAATCTAAATACCTGACAATACTAACCGCTGATGCCCCCATCTACATCGATACTCTGTAAGAATTTTGGTTAAATGCTGAGGTTCTTCTACAGGACAAAAAGCCCACAACCATTATCTCAAAAATTGGAGAGACAAATATCGCCATTACCCCCAACTGATATCCACAACCTTCTTATTGAATGACTTGTCAGGTAACGACTCTTTCCCTAAGGCTGAACTTCACACTGAGTTCTAGGAAGGGGTTATGATTCACAAATGACTGGTTCAAATCTTTTCAAAAAGTTTTTCCCACCAGTCATGAAAATTTTATTTCATACACTCCTTTTTGTGTCACTACTAAATCCACTTCTTTTAATGAAATCCCATTGAAAATTCAGTACTTGGGATATGCTATGTTGTCAGAATCTGACTACAATCTATCCCAGGACCTGTTCTTGGATTTGGTATCAAATGTGAAGGGAATAAAGTCTGGGTCAAACAATGCTTTTCTGATATACCCAAGACTCTTAAGTGTAATCCTACAAAAGGTTTTGCCTGAAAAGGATTTTAAAAAGGGTAAATCATTTCAAATGAAGAGTCTAACTGATGAAACTTTTACAAGAATGTTGGATTCAAACACCCAAGAAAAAGTGTCAAAAGTTATAGTTTCTAAAATACAAACAAAGAGGATTAAGACAACAACTATTGATCATGGCACTATATCCAGTGCTATGAAACCCACACCAGCCACCTCTAAAAGAAAACGTCCATCCACAAAAACCACCAAGAAGACCAAAAAAGGACCTCTGGAAGATGAGATACCAGAGGAAAACCCTGTTGCAGCACAAAAGCAACAAGAAACCACTGTTGTTACTTCCTCACAACAGTTGGATATATCTCAACCTGAACAAACTCCCCATGAATCCTCACAAAAGGATCATGTTGTAAGCCAAAGGGAAACACATCATGAGGCATATGAGTCACTTGACCATATGCTCATAAGCCCTTCTCCCAGGGCTACTTCTCTTTTCACTCCTCCACCATCACCATCACATGTCCTTCCAACAATGAAACCTTTGTTCGAAGCTATTGATAAAACTCAGGACATTTCCAGTTCCTCTCCTTCACCCATCAATGAGAGTACACACCAACAAGTGACTGGGACTGAGGAAAATCAATTAGCTAACCCACGAATAGAGGAAGTTACACCCCTAGAGTTCAATGAAACTCTAGGTGAGTTTTCAAGTGAAGCAGCCACTACTGATGTAGAGACCATTGTCTCACAACAGGACAGTGGTTACATAGCTAAGACTTCCTTGAAGGAAATAACTGATGAGGCCACTATAGTGACCCCAAAATCAGTTGGAAGTCCCCAGAACCAAGACAAAGGAGCATCTGGTTCTCTTTCTATGGACTCACCTCCTAGGACTAAACCAGATACAACTACCACTGGTAGGAATCCAGATGATCCTATTAATTTAGGTGATGGGTTAAAATACCAAGAATTGACGGCTAGAGTTCAATCCATTGAAACCTCTGTTGCTGACATCAAGACAGATCTCAAGACCATCATGGGATCTTTGGCTGCTCTAACCAAAGTCAACCATCCAAAGAAGAAATTCCTAGTGAGCTATGGAAATCGGTTTCCCCCATCATCATAGCTCATAGAAAACTAGCATATCAAACGCAGGAAACCTACATGGCTCAGATCAGAACTATGGAAGATGTTAGTACACAGATACCCAAGCAGATATTAAAGCCATCATAGACCATCTGCTGAAGACCACTGGCTCTGCCCCTACAACCATCAGAAGAGATGAAGATGATGATGAGTTCACAGCTGATGATGCCAAAAGGGGGAGAGTGGCAGAGATAGATCGCCAAAGCTAGATCCCTTTGGTTGTCCACCCTCACAAAAGGGTAAATCAAAAGCTGCCAACAAACCAGGGTCTACCCAAACAGCACCACAACAACAACAACCCAATGTTCAAACCTCTGCTGATGCTGAAATTGTCAAAACTAGCAAGGCAAAAGAAGTTGATACCTTTGCAAATGTTATTGCTGAAGAGGATGCTGAAGTTAAGCAGAAAAGGCTTGACACATTGGAAGTCAAGCAGAGGCTCTAGTGCAAAGAAAGATAGAGCAACAATAGGAAGTTGAGGATGTTGGCTCCTCTAAAAGGAAGAAAATCCCTGCAAAACACATCAGACAACCACCATCCAAAACTGCTGCTAAAACAACTGCTACTAGAACCACTGATACCACCAAAACCACTAATACCACCAAAACAACTGAACCTACCACCACAACCACCAAACCAACAACTGAACCTACCACCACAACTACCAATACACCACCTACAATCACTTCACCACCTAAATCCCAAACATCTGCTGGTCCTACACAAGTGCCAACAGATGTTAACACAACCACTGCTGCAACACAACTATCACCACTCATCTTGTACAAAAGGAAGAGAAAATCAACCTTTGTGGTACAAGATGAAAACATACAAACATCACCACCTTCCACTTCAACCACTAAACCTACACCTATATCAGCCATCCCACTTACATCATTCTCACCACACACCTCTCAATTCACATCTCACAGACCACCACCATTTATCACACCATTGGCTGCTCAGTATCCTCTTGAGCTTGATGTACTCAAGGGGGAAATGCAATCCTTCTACAATACTGAGGATCCATCAGAAAGATCTTTCCCATCTCTTCCAAATTTTCCTGCTCCTAGAAACATAGATCAATATCTTAAATTCAAATCTGAACAGGCTAATTTGATCATCAAGGAGAGATGCAAAGGGAAAGATGACAGGACTGCTCAGGGCATCCATTCAGCAGAGCTTAGCAAACTAAGAAGGATTGAAGATTTTGCTAAGACCCTGAGCAACTCCATGTCCACAATGCCTCTCAGCAGTGATTTGGAAAAGGGTGGCCAGGGAATCTATTCTTGAACAAATCTTGGCAACTATGCCCTACAAAGCAACCAAGAAACAATTTGCAGGCTGGACCACTCATGCTCTTCAAGAAGAACTTATAAGAATTGAAGATATGGCTAAGAATCCCCCAGTGAAAATCTCTGCCCCTGATTTTAGGAAAGGCAGAGATCCAGTCAGAGCTTTGAAGTTCAAAAGAATGATAGAAGAAATTGTGGTTGCTAAATATGGGGAGATGAAGTCAGTTGAAAGATGTGCTAAGCTAAGGCTGGTTGAAACATACAAGAAGTTGGAAGAGAATAAAAAGAAAGATCCTACACTGCCCAGAAAACCAATTTACTCAGATGCTCCTATGGTTAAGAAACCTCTATAGGCCTTTACACTTGACAGCTTACTTGACACTTCTGACCTATCTGTTGCTGCCAAGAGACAATTCAAAAGATAGAAGGAATGTCTGAAGAAGACCAGAAGAAGTTTGCTGATACATTTGTAAAAGAGGGTCTCTTCAACCAAATACATTATTTCTCTGATCCCACTACTGAAGAACTCAGGAAACTCATTGGGAGACCTCCATCACCAAACTCATCTCTAATAAATTTGCAGCTCAACAGATCCTCTGGTTCAAAAGTTCTAAAATGGAAGGTCAACAAAGACAACCATGAATTGACTCTGCTCAGATTAGATGGAGAAGCCCAAAAGTTGAATATGGATGATGCACATGGCCTATGTGCAGATGATATCCAAACATTGCTAAACTTAGAGCTTGAAAGAGATGCAGAAGACCTCTTCTCATTGAGCTTTGAATTACAATTCAAAGGGCAAATCAGAGAAAGTCTGATGAGGAATAAAGATCAATAATAAAGCTTAGTTTTGGCATCATCCGTTCTATGGGGAGATTGTTGGGTCTGGTGACCTGGAGAAGAACAGATGATTGGAAAGCCAAAAAATACTACACAATTTATCCTTAATAATAACAGCATTTACAAGTTACTTCTCCCAAAAGACTGTTGACCCTAACATCTGCTGTACCCTAACAACTGTTGGAACAATTGCTGCTTGCAAAGGTCTGATGAAGAACATCTGCTACAGAACAACTGCTGATCAAAGGTCTGATGAAGAACAACTGCTGATCTAAGTACTGAAGACTAAAGGTCTGTTGGAGCCAACAACACTTAGGCTCCAACAGACGTTACAAGACCATCAGAGGTTTCCTATCAGCTGTTTGTCTATCAGAGTTTTCCAATGTAACAGTATTTGTGTCATCAGATGTTTTATGTTGTTATTCAGCTAGAGGTCACTTTCTTAGGTGACGTCAGCCTAGGTCATCAGTGGTTTAGATTGTCTATAAATAGAACAGTGCATTTACTGTTCTATTCCATCACTCAAAACATTCTCTTAGACAAACTTACACGAGTGATCAGGCTGAGGGGGGAGTAATTGTAATCGTTTGTAATCATTCCATTATATGAAAGCTTTCTATTCAAAAACAATTGTTCTCTTGTTTTGATTTACAGTTTATCATTCCGTGCACTTTCCATTTATAGTTTATTTCATTCATTACTCATATTACTTAAACAATCAAAACAATCAAACTCAGATCCTAACAATTGGTATCAGAGCTTGGTCAATTAAATTCGATCTAACCAATCAATTTAATATAAACAGATCAGCTCACAATTATTGATATCGTTTGTTTGTTGGATTGAAAACAGAGTAATAGTTTATTTTCGTTTCAACCGTTTTTAAACAGACTTTGTTTTAGAAACAATCAGAGAATGGCTTCAATCAATCACGATCCACATAACACTGGCACGAACAACAAGCCACCGATGCTTGTTAGATCTGAATACAATATCTGGCAACGTCGGATGAGCCAAGTTCTAGCTCAACAGAACACTAGGTGCTGGAAGTCGGTTATCTTCGGACCACATGTTCCGATGGTACCGAGTACCGAAGACCCCAAGGTTCAAGAGCCTAAGAAACTTGAAAACTACTCCGACCAGGATTTTCAGAAAATTGAGTTAGATGCTAAGGCCCTTAATCCATGATATGTGAAGAGAATAGAAAAACTGATCCTACACTTCCAAGAAAACCAGCTTACCCTGATGCAACAGTGGTTAGAAAAGCTCAACAGACTTTTTACTTGATAGTCTACTCTCAACATCTGATCTCACCATTGCTGCCAAGAAACAATACAAAAGGCAGAAGCAGATGTCTGAGGAGGATGAAAAGGAGTTTGAAGAAACTTTTGTGAAAGAAGGGATTTTCAACCGGGTCCACTACTTCTCTAATCCCATCAGTGAAGAATTAAGAAGAAACATTGGCAGGCTGGCATCACCAAACTCATCCAGAATAAAACTGCAACTCAAAAACTCCTCAGATTCAAAAATTCTAAAGTGGAAGGTCAATAAAGACACCCACGAATTGACTCTGCTCAGATCTAATGGAGAAGCTCAAAAGTTAAGAATGGATGATGCATATGGTCTGTGTGCAGATGATCTCCAAGACCTTCTGAACTTAGAGCTAGAAAGAGATGCTGAAGATTTGTTCTCTTTCAATTTTGAATTACAATTCAAAGACCAAATTAGAGAAAGTCTGATGAGGAACAAAGATCAGCAATAAAGGTTGAGTTTTGGCATCATCTGTTCTAGGGGGAGATTGTTGGGTCTACTGAACCGAAGAAGAACAGATGATATGAAAAGCCAAAACATACTATACATATGATCCTTAATAAAACAGTAGTTTGCATGAAAGATCCTCTCAAAAGACTGTTGACTCTAACAACTGCTGTCCTCTAACATCTGCTGTACAAGTGCTGATCACAAAGGACTGTTGAAGAAACATCCGCTGAGCCAAAAGACTGAAGACACAAGGTCAGTTGGAGCCAATAGCACTTAGTCTCCAATAAATGATTCAAGTTATCAGAGTTTACCCATCAGCTGTTTAGTCATCAGAGTTTACCAATGTAACAGTGTTTGTGTAGGGCAGATATTTTATGTTGTTATATCTATTAGATGTCGCTGTCTTAGGTGATGTCAGCCTTAGGTCATCAGAGTTTTAGTTTGTCTATAAATAGAACAGTGCATGTACTGTTCTATTTATCACTCCAAACATTCTCTTACACAAACAGAGCTGTGAGTGATCAGGCTGAGGGGGAGAAATTGTGTACTGTACTGTAATATGTGATGATTAATGAAAAGTACTAGTTGAAAGCAATTATCTCGTTTGTTATGATTTAAAGTTTGCTATTCCGCTGCACTTTCCATTATTATTATTCATCTTCATTATTGTTTCATTTATTAAACATCATAACAAATCAAACTCAGATCCTAGCAATGTGTGTGGGGTGGGGGGGGGGAGGTGGTTTAGATGGAAGAGAGGAATGTTGCAGGTGAAAAGATGAAGAAAAGGATAGAAAGAAAGAAATAAGAGATGAAAACGCGTGGAGGATATGGGTGATGGTGCATAGGTGCGGTGGATTAAAAAATGGATAGCTGTTGAGTCATGCAGGATAACACGCTGGCAAAAAAATTAAATCAGGGAGAAAACAAAAATGTGAAGTCCAAGGATTCGAAACCGGACGATGAAGCAAACATAACTAAAGAAATAACCAAAGAAACATACCAACTGGACTGAAAGTTACTATGACAAAATTTCAGAAAAACTATTAAATAGCTTAGAAAACATCATACAAAACACTATTCATCAACATCCTAAAATTAATCTATAGGATAATTTCCTTCTTTAGTTAGTAAAACGATTATTTTAAAGGTAAACTTTATTAACCAAGCAAGGGATTATCTATATCTGTATTACTATATTAAAGAACTTGACGTACAATATAGTAATTTCCTCTCAATTTTAAGATGGCATGTGAAGGGACATAACTAACATCTCCATATTTTGCCACATTTCTTCCTTTTATGCCCCTATGATACAACCTTTTATGACAATTTTACTACTCCTGAATGCATGTCATGTTAATGTTTTATTAACCACTAGGTTAGAGACCCGGGTGTACACCCGGTAGTTCCCAAGTCAAATGACAATTATTTTATAAAGATTGTAGTATACAAATTTTATTTATTGAAAGTCACGTAATAGAATTCGTATGAATTTTGGTTACATGCAAAATATAACGACCAAAACGCCTACTATAGCAAATAGCATAGCACAACGCTCATGTTTCGTTATATGGTTGATAGCGCTAAATAGCAAGATTTTTGTTTTTTTTCTTATTTTTTGGTAAATTGACATAAAATATCCTTCTAGTGTATCATTAAAATGAAATAGTGTCGGCTATTTCATATCGCTACGAGTGTATCAATGGCTTACCGCTAGTGTCCGTTATTCGGTATCGACAACCATACTTCCAATTGCGAACACCCATAAAAATAGTACAGGTAGTGAATACTAAGTCTATAAATATGAGAAATGTGAAGCAGGCCCCTAAATTTAATCACTATTTCCAGCAACCCATTACTATAATTCAAATGTTTCATCACAATTTGCAACCTGAACATCAAGACCAGCACATACATCAATTAAGTTACACAAGCATTCTATAAGACCTTAACAATTGTCTTCAATATTCAAGCAAGCATTTCTTTTATTAGGTTGATACAACGAATGAATTAATATGGTTAAAATGAATCATGGGACTAACTGGTACTTGAAGTTAATGCAAATCAAATCCTTGATTAGATTTAAGAATTAACATGTAGCTTAGCAGATGTCTATGTCACTCGACTATTGCTTCCATATCTTAATGCATTATTCCCCAATACAACATACCTCAACTCGAAATATAAATCAGACCCATGTGTGTTTTGGAAAAAAATAGTAACAAATTATGAAATCTTGATTCCTAGACGTGACATAACGAAAAAGAAAACTCAAAAACACTTGAATACTTATTAGATGTAATTCAACCAAATGCACCACATCGTAGCTATGATAATACCATGTATAAGTTTCTTCCTTTTCTTGTTAGTTGCAGCCGTCTTGTATAAGACTAATAAATCCCCGACATCGAAAGCGTATACCGGCACTAATTTACACCACATTGCAACCCGCGACCAAACTTCCAATGCGACGTCACATCCGGTGAATAAGTGTTCGACTGTCTCATCATATTCTTCGCACAACGAACATGTAGCAGAACCTGCATAAACATTCCTCCTCCTTAATTCAACTTTTGTTGGAATGCGATAATCGACCCAAAACATAGTCGACCCATTATGCGGCTGACCTGCTGATAGTTTCACTTTAAAATCTTTGACCGAATACCACGAATTATTATCACCCTCCCCAACCCAGCTTCGACAATCATCCACACCAGAGAGATTACAACTGCCCACCTCTTCGCAGATACTATTCAGCTCTTTGACTTCAGCAATCGAATCAGGCTCACGAACCCAATCCCAAACCAGGCCCATCCCATCTTCGACCTGCAGTAGTCGATCAGCCACACTGCAGCGTTTTCTCCATTCCAGCTTAAACAGATTAGGATATTTGAAACGCGGCGCCTCATTCCCGACCCATATATCAACCCAAAACTGCAGCGCTATACATATATAACCATTCAAGTGTTCAAGTTTTAACAAATAATTCAATATATAATAAAAAAATATAAAGGAAACTCATGAAAAACAGCCTTAGGGTGAATCAACATTATTACACAACTAATAAATAGGACTGTAAAGTTTAAGCCATCTTCTAGGTGTTATGCCATTGGTCTTATTTTGGAACTTAGTTCGCCATATCGAAACATAACCTGCTGGGTTGACTGAACCAAATTTAATATTTAAACAATAAATAAATAAACTTAAAAAAAAGTCACATCTACATAAAAGAATGCCGTTTTGAAAAGATTAGTTACCTTTAACCTCCTTTCCACTTCAGCATCAGCCATTCCATCAAAACCAAGTGATTCTTTTCTCCCATTTAAAGTCGAAGCAGCATCATCCTGGACAGTGAGCAGATTATACCATGACAATTGCAAAAATAGACACCTTAATCAGAAAGACGAAAAAATAACAAAAACTTGACTAATCCACATTACTAACCTTAGAAATCAAATACTTTTTCACATTTGGCGGCAATATATCTTTGATTTCATCTTCATGTTTCATTGATTCGTTGCAGAAGGACATCGTCAAACTCTCTGTTCAAAGATAGAATCGAAAACGACTATAACGATTACGAACACAATTATATATATATACCATATAAAAAATAATGAACCATGTCAGGTATAGTGAATTATTGGTCTATTATGATAATAGATGTGTTATGCCTGGAGGTAACGTACTTTGTAATTCGGGGTTGAAGGCACATATGGTATTTGCTGCTGCTGCTGCATTTGTGTTTATTGACGTGCCACCTCTTATAGCTTCCTCTTCATCATCTTTGTTGGCAGTAACATCTAAAGATGCTTTCTGAAATAGGCGAGACACACTGCTTGCTAAATCAAAAAATTATAGATACACGGTTATGGTGATTCCTGTAATGAAACAAATTCTTCATAATCAATATATGTTTAACATAGAAATTGTATCCTAAACAATTAATAACACCCCCCCACCCCACACACGCACATAAAAAAATATGAAAAAGTAACAAAAAATGGACCTGATTCGAAATTAAAAAAAAATTACTCAGATTTGAATCGTTTTTGCAGGATGAATCCCTCTTAGTTTAGGGACGAACCCCAAACATCTAATCGAACAAAATAAGTGAAGATGAATCTGTACTAAAATCAAAATCTCTTGGATTGCTTTGTGATAAAGTATTGACTCCTACGGATCTAGGCTGGTTAGGCATTGGAAGTAAAAGGGCAAAAACTTAGTTTAATTTTCTAATTGTGGTGGTGTTTTAAATCTGAACGTAATAATCTATGGGTCAATAAACAAAAATAGTATAAGCATACCAGGTTATGGGTAAGTTTATCATATTTAGTGTATTCCAACATAGCCAAATTGATGCACATACATTTAAAGGACCTATTTACATTATCGTTTAAAAAATTTAACATACTAACAATAAAAATTAATACAGTTGCGAAGAATAAAGGGGGCGAAAACTAACTGTTGCATCTTAAATAACCAATTTTATAAATAAATAGTATATACCATCTAGTTATAGTTAGGAACAATTACAAGACTTATAAATCAACCCATCTAACTGATGAGAAAACAACATATCTAAATCTTAAACACTAAGTGAATATCAAACACAAGATTAACACGATACTTATTATGAGGTGTTAGTGATGATATAAATATAAAATAAACAGATCAAATAATGGACGAAAACATAAAGCCAAAAGATCGCTAACCTGATTGTGTTATCGAATAAGAATGACAAAGATGATCTATTGATAATCTGTGAAAAATCATAAAAACACTATTAATGAAATTCAGAAAGAAAAAAGTAACACGATTAACAATTACCAAAAGAAGATTTCATACCTGAAACTTTTAGCGTCTGGATCATAGATGATTCAAGCACAAAAACATAAAGATGATAAAAAAATCCTGCTTAAGATCTTTTTGACCTAGATTTAGACATGACAAAGTTACTTACAAAAAAAAAAGTCACATCCACATAAAAGAATGTCGTTTTGAAAAGATTGGTTACCTTTAACCTCCTTTCCACTTCAGCATCAGCCATTCCATCAAAACCAAGTGATTCTTTTCTCCCATTTAAAGTCGAAGCAGCATCATCCTGGACAGTGAGCAGATTATACCATGACAATTGCAAAATTAGACACCTTAATCAGAAAGACGAAAAAAATAACAAAAACTTGACTAATCCACATTACTAACCTTAGAAATCAAATAGTTTCTCACATCTGGCGGCAATATATCTTTGATTTCATCTTCATGTTTCATTGATTCATTGCAGAAGGACATCGTCAAACTCTCTGTTCAAATATAGAATCGAAAACGACAATAACGATTACGAACACAATTATATATACATACCATATAAAAAATAATGAACCATGTCAGGTATAGTGAATTATTGGTCTATTATGATAATAGATGTGTTATGCCCGGAGGTAACGTACTTTGTAATTCGGGGTTGAAGGCACATATGGTGTCTGCTGCTGCTGCTGCATTTGTGTTTATTGACGTGCGACCTCCTATAGCTTCCTCTTCATCATCTTTGTTGGCAGTAACATCTAAAGATGCTTTCTGAAATAGGCGGGACACACTGCTTGCTAAATCAAAAAATTATAGAGTTTTGTCTCACCAAAAATCAGGGCTCTACTGTGAATGCTCTTAGCTATCTCTAAACAAAATATCACCATCTGTTAGCAGCAAACCACGTACACAAAGCAAAAACAATATGTCGAACACCTAGCGGACATACAAAGAAAACGAATAACAAAACAAAACCATCAAAAGAAAACAACCAAAAACACAACCCAAAGAACGATAGCATATATAAATAGATCTGAAGAGAACACAGATCATCAAACATATACAGAAAACAGATCTGAATGTTATGAAACATTCTAAAAAAAACCCTAATTTATGAAGGAAAAAAACGTATGAATCGGATTACATACAACGAAACTAAAACATCAGATCTGAATGTTTCCTCAATCGGAAACATAAAACGGGGAAGAAAATATGATAAAATCCACAAAAAAAACCTAACTTATTCATCAGGATTTCGAAGCAGATATGTTAGATATATTCAAGTTAGGGTTTTGATTGAATAAACAATTTCGATGAATCTGAATACGAAATCGAAGATTAATAATAAGATTCATATACGAAACCATAATATTTAAAAAAAGATGTTACCTGATTTGGACGATCAGAGGATTTGATTCGTCGATTGAAGGAGGCGATTTAGAGTTTATGTTGAAAGAGTGTGTGTTGTGAATGGATAACCCAGAAAAAAAGAGTTTTTATATCCGGTTTTAAAAATCCAAAGCGGGTCAATGGATCGGGTGAATAAAAAACGGGTTATAAGAGGAGTGATTGACATGTGGACAATAGTTGTGAGGAGCTCTAGGATGTGGACAAGTGTCCCCCTAGCTACTCCTTTATTAGAAGAGGTAGATAGATTCATTCCCGGACATTAAGAAACTACTCATTAAGAAGGCATTCAATTGCAATATTTGACTCCATTGTATAACCGTCGTAAGTTATAGACTATTGAATCATCCCCTAATTATATCCTAGCCTATTTGTAAAACCCTATTTTGCTATCCCCTTTATTTCTTTCATATATGCAGGTTACCCACAGTCTTTACTGTCAAGTATATTTCTTATTCTTTACTAGACTAACATTTGTGGTTGCTAATTTTGTTGATTTTATTCTTATGCAGGCTACCCACATTTGTGGTTGTTAATTTGTATATTTTCATAATCGCTTAATAGTATGATTTACTCGTCCGATTCGAAACCTGATGTCTTTGTTAATTTGTATAGCGGTATGATTTACTCGTCCGATTCGAACCCTTATGTCTCAACCTTCTTATTTTTGCGTCTACGTTTAGGGTTTAGGGTGGCGTCATGCGTCCTGAACAACGGGTAAATCAAGCCTAATCTCGCTACATAACGTTTTGTTTTGGTTGGAACCTCTAACAAAACGAAATGAGATCGATAGGAGTGGTCAAAGCAGTCAATTCATATTAGTGTAAAGAGACAAACCAAATGGTATGTCTAAGGTAATAATTTTGCGTGTTTGATATAATAACTTTGTATCTCTGCTTTCTCTTTATTTTTAGCATTTCTTATAGGTGGTATGCAAAGCGTTTCTTGCATCGGAAGATTGTGGTCGCTGATGATTATGTTTTCATATGGGATGAAGATCTTGGTGTCAAACACTTTAACGGGGACATGAAGTTTATGAATCATGCTTTACAACAGGTTCTAGGTTGTTTATTGATGATGTTTCAGGTATATGAATGTAGTTAAGAAACATGGTTTAGAGATTTCTCAGTCTGACCTTGAACCCGAAAATGTAATGACATGGGAAATGACAAAGTAAAGAGGTGAAAAAGAAGTCCACAAGTTGGTTATCATTTTTATTTCATTTTTCTTAGTTTACTGTAAATATTGTGATATGCTACGATGTGTGTTCAAGGATCTGGGTTATTTTTTTGCCTTTGATGGTCAAATGTATACATATATATGCTTTAAAATTACGTGTTTTATGTTAAATATAATTTTAAATGATTAAATCTTTTAAATTTTACAACTTATTAGTTAAGTTACTCAAACCGGCTTAAGGTCACCCAAGTGTTATTCAAATGTTTTCAACCTCCTAATTGGATTCAATCAAGCAAATTGTTATGATAGTGTTTATAATTTTATTTAACATACGCAAAAAAAAAAAAAAAAAAAAAAAAAAAAAAAAGTACCCGGGGCAACGCGCTGGCCTTCCCACTAGTTATTTTTTAATGTGCTATAACCTAAAGAGGGATTATTATTTTTTACTTTTCAAATGTATATTTTGTTCATATGAACTAAGAAACGTTCGTCTAACCTAGTTGCCAAATGTTTTATCTATTTGGAAACTTGAAGGAGTGAGGGATGAGGCGAGCGGTATTCTCGTTAGGTTACTACCCTCACAAGTCTCTCACAGTCTCATATTTCACTCAAATACCCTATACTTAGAGCATTCTCATCAGCTCCACTAAATCACCTTCATCAAATTACACTAAAAATTCCATCCTAAAATTTTCTTTCCCCTTCTTAAACAAATAATGTTTTTTCATACTTTTATCATTGCATTTTCTCTCTCTTCACTCACAATTACTGTCACACCCTCAAATTTCCACCTGCGGAGTTCTACCGCGAGGCGTGTGACACACCAGGATCCAAGTCAACGGTCACAATAAACGACGTCTAAATGTAAAAACATACGTAAACAAAAACCATGCATAAGTTTAAAACCAACATTCAAACAGTGCGGAAGCATTTAAAGTTTACAAACGTCATGCAGAAACAAAACATAAGTTTAAAAGTTCATAAATCCAAACATGCAGATGAGACCCTAGACGCGAGACGACTCTAGTGCGACCTCGTGCGCCTATCCGACAGCTGCTACCTTAGCGACCTGAGAAAAACATGCTAAAAGAGTCAACATATAATGCTGGTGAGTTCACAGGTTTTAATTAAACGTTTAAAGTGATCCTTCGAAAACCGTTACCATCACAGTTACTACTATGCTTATGAGAACGCTAGCTAGGCGCAGAATGAGATACTCATACGGGTGAAACCATTACTGACTGAGCCGTGTGTTACCCTTTGTTTCCTATGGGCTACCGTCATCGCCGGTAGACCTTGTTTTGTTAGAGACAATATGCACCCGCCCGGCCTCCAGCCGTCGAGTGGGGTTTGTCAGTCCCCAATAGCGCTATCCATATTTCCCCGCCATATACCCATGTTAGTGGTTTCAAGGGATTTTCGATGAACCGTATAGTAAGATAAGTAAGCCATAGTATAACGTGATAAAGAGTCATGAGCCATAAGAGTTTAACAAGTCATAAGTCATAAAAGAGTTTGTAAGCATGTTTCTCACCCCGAAAGCAAAAACTGTAAAATGTGGGGCCGTGAACTCACCTTAGATAGCGTTCCTCAAATATGTGTAAAGATGTTTAGCCCTTGACAATCCCTCTACCGGAGATCTATCAAAATGTTCACATAAGTGTTCCGACTAATAACCATAAGGTTATCTAGTCCCCGATTGTCCAGATCATAACCAAGTATGTTTTAAAACGTGTTTAAATGTTCAACCGACACACTAGACCGACCCGACATCCCGTTGGTGACCCATTACCCTAACTAATCAAGTACACATAGATTACATGCAAGGTTCAAGCATAAAACACTTAGTTTGTATCAAAAATCTCATTTCTGTTAACATAGGGTCGAATGTAGTGGTAAGTGGTCGAAGGTGACTTGGATTGGTCGAATGTGGGTTCAAACTTCCACCTTCGCCCCTTTTTCTTCCACCTTCGCCCACTTGTGGTTCATTCGCCCCTCAAGTTTCCAGGTTCGACCCCTGGAACCCACCTTCGCCCATTCGACTGGCCGAAGGTGTTCCAGGTTCGACCCTGCTGTGTTGTTTACTCAAAAACGCGTCCAAAAACATCCGAAAACATCACGAAACATCATGAGTTACAGCATTCAAGCATCATTAATATATTCCTACGAAACACTACCAATTTTACCCCAAAATCTATCCGTTTTTACAAGTTTCCTAAAATAGTAAATTATGGAGATGTCACATCATCATGCATGAAAATATTACCCAATTAGGAAACTTCTGAAATCAATCAATAATCAGCTCATCATCATCAAATCATCATGAACAAGAAACCCTTATCCTAACTCTATCATTATTATCCAAAAACAAGCCCTAAATCTAACAAAGATTCCTTTAATCGACAAAACACCATCAACAATCAATTGTAACATGTTTCAATCAGAACCCATCATTAATAACAGCCCTAGGTTGTTGCCATATCCTCTATACAACAAGAAATCATCAAACAATGCATAATATCACATTAACACATGTTAATTTGCATAAAAACTCATTGTTTATGAATAGGTTTTGGTTAGGAAAGGTTTTTATTCATAAAATAGGTTGATATCAGATCTGGACCCTTGGGGTTTAGATTAAAACAAGTTAAAATTGTTTAAAAAGGATTTGAAATGAAGAACACACCTTAGATCTTCACTTGTAATGATTTAGAGAGTTAGGTTATGAAAAACAAGCTCAAAAACTCCTTCCCCAATGATAATAGCTGATAGAGAGTGTTTGGAGGCGTTTAGGGTTTGTGAAATGGTGAAAAATGGCTAAGGATGGTATTTATACCCAGTCCAGGTTCGCCCCTTTTATGTGGTCGAATGTGGAACTTTTCCACATTCGCCCATTTGTAATGGTCGAATGTGGAACTTTTCCACATTCGCCCACTTTGTTTCTACGTTCGCCCATTTTTCAAATTCCATTTCCACGTTCGCCCACTATTTCTACATTCAGGTCATCAGCACTTTTTAACACATGTCAACAGCACTTTTTAACACATGTTAACCTTTTCCCAGTTTGTCGTGTTTAACGCATTCTAACACATCTTAACACATAAGCATGCACCCATAGTCTATGTTTAGCATATTTAGGCACGTATAATCATTTGTACATCGTTTAAGCAAGTATAAGCATACAATCCACCGCACGACCCATAATCTACACATATACTTAATTAGTTCATGTAATGTCACCAACAACGGAACCCGGTACTAATGTATTCCCAAAACGACTCCCAATGATCCTCCAGATCATTGAACCCTGGACAATCCTAATCTGACCCGACTCAACTAACCCAGTTAAGTTTGTTTATAAACGTTTCTCGCTAAGGTAGACTTAGATGTTACTATTATGTTTAAGCCGAACATGCCGGGTGTCACATCATCCCCACGTTGAAAGAATTTTCGTCCCGAAAATTTCCCGAAGTCGAGGAGGGAAAACAAATAAGAAGAAAAATTTTCCGGGTCGTCACATCATCCCCCTGTTGAAAGGAATCTCGTCCCGAGATTCTTTCGGTTTCAACAGTAATGAGTGTCGACCTCTGTGCCCACGTAACGTTTCCCCAAAATTCAACAAGTGAAGGTCATGAATCAAACGTGACAGTAACAACCGGGAAACCACTTTCCCCAAATGCGAGTATGAGACAAGAGACCCCCGATGAAAGCCTACTGGAGACTACTATGATCGGTATAATTAACCCACCGGTACCGTCCAAGTAGCATCCCCAAAAGACCCTCATCGACCCAAAGAATGAGAAACAGTGACCAAACCACAAAGAAAACACCCGAAAGCACGAACGCACAACAATGCGGATAAAAGTGTAACCAAAGCGTAACAAGAGATAAGAGAGAATACGTACGGGTAACAGTGTCTGGGTCCACCTGGTTCTCCCTAGCACCGATCACATAAGCATGAGCACGAGTAAGCCGGCCACCGCCTTCCTTGTCTCCATCCTTCCCTGCAGTCCCTGTGCCCCCTTGATTCAACTTGGGACAGCTTCGCTTGAAGTGCCCCGCTTCTCCACAATGATAGCAACCCTGATTCCCCTGTGGAGCAGGGGTAGTGACAGCAGTAGTCTGAGTCGTCCTGGAAAGGTTGACCCTACAATCCTTGGCAAAATGCCCCGGCTTCTGACAACGCTCACAGCGAAAACTCTCACAAGTACCATAGTGATGAAACCCACAACGTCCACACTTAGGGCTTTTCCCAGCATAGCCCCCTTGTTTCTGGTCCGATGCTGACCCCGAAGCTTCAGCCTTCTTCGCTGCCGGTTTTCGCTGAGACCCCGATGAACCCTTATCCACGCTATCCCACTTCCTCTTGTTCTCAGCCGGCGCCTTCACAGAAGAGCCTCTAGGAGGCAAGACACCCTCAGCAATCTTCAAGTTGGTCATCTTAGTAGCCGACCGCACAGCCTCTAACATAGTAGTAGGATCCCTAGCTGCCACCAACCCCGCAATCTCTGGCACCAAACCCGAAAGATACTGCTCCACCCTCCTATACTCTGGTGTAGACAAACCCGGACACATCACTGCTAGCTCGTTGTGCCTGATCGTGTACTCCTCCACCTCAGAACCAACCATCTTAAGATTCCCATATTCATGTTCCAACGTCTTAATCGCCTCACATGGGCAGTACTCATCCTTCAACCTACGCACGAAATCCGCCCAAGGCATGGCGTTGGCCTCCCCGAGACCAAGTGTCTGTGTGACGCAGTTCCACCACGTCAAGGCGGCTCCTACAAAAGTCCCCGAAGCAAACTTCACCCAATCCACTACTGGAGTCTCACATAAAGCGAACACCGACTCCGTCTTCTCCAACCACCGAAGTAACTCCACAGCCCCCTCTGTACCCTGGAAGCTGAGAGGCTGACAATCCTTAAACCGCTTGTAGGCGACACCTGCCTGAACCGGAGGAGCAGCAGCACCCATGAAAGTCTGCTGGGCCGCCTGAAAAGCAGCTAGTGCAACGCCCAACTGTTGCTGCATCATCTCATTGAGCTCCTCGTGCGTCATAGTGATGTTACCACCACCTCTACCCCCACAATGGCGTCCACCTCCGCCACCACGGCGTCCACCTGCACGTCCACCAGCGCGACCAGACATGTTCTGCCAGAACATGAGACGAGACACTCAGTACCACTGACAAACCAAGCTACAAGTGACCAAACGAACTCAGGATGCGTTTCCAGCATGACCATTAGTCCGAACACAAAGTCCACCAAGATTTTCATGCATTTCGATTTATGATTTCGTGTGCACCCGAAATAACAAATCGCTCTACATGGTCCCCTAGGCGTGCTCCGAGCTAGAACTTCAAGTCACCCGATAACCACATCTCAGAATGATACAACTAACTCAAAAGGTCAATAAATAGGTCCCCTCGGCTGTAACCCGAAGAAGAAAATAAAGTGAAGCTAGAAACAACCAAGGATAAGGTAGGTAATGTAACACTGTGTGGTAAGGAGACCGACACCCCGACAAGGTTAGTATGTTTGCCCAAAAGACACGACTCAAATGTATGTGACCGTCTAGTGTGTGTGACTCGGCTATAGTCTAGACTCTACATGCAGTCCTAGTTCACTATAACCATTGGCTCTGATACCAATCTGTCACACCCTCAAATTTCCACCTGCGGAGTTCTACCGCGAGGCGTGTGACACACCAGGATCCAAGTCAACGGTCACAATAAACGACGTCTAAATGTAAAAACATACGTAAACAAAAACCATGCATAAGTTTAAAACCAACATTCAAACAGTGTGGAAGCATTTAAAGTTTACAAACGTCATGCAGAAACAAAACATAAGTTTAAAAGTTCATAAATCCAAACATGCAGATGAGACCCTAGACGCGAGACGACTCCAGTGCGCCTATCCGACAGCTGCTACCTTAGCGACCTGAGAAAAACATGCTAACAGAGTCAACATATAATGCTGGTGAGTTCACAGGTTTTAATTAAACGTTTAAAGTGATCCTTCGAAAACTGTTACCATCACAGTTACTACTATGCTTATGAGAACGCTAGCTAGGCGCAGAATGAGATACTCATACGGGTGAAACCATTACTGACTGAGCCGTGTGTTACCCTTTGTTTCCTATGGGCTACCGTCATCGCCGGTAGACCTTGTTTTGTTAGAGACAATATGCACCCGCCCGGCCTCCAGCCGTCGAGTGGGGTTTGTCAGTCCCCAATAGCGCTATCCATATTTCCCCGCCATATACCCATGTTAGTGGTTTCAAGGGATTTTCGATGAACCGTATAGTAAGATAAGTAAGCCATAGTATAACGTGATAAAGAGTCATGAGCCATAAGAGTTTAACAAGTCATAAGTCATAAAAGAGTTTGTAAGCATGTTTCTCACCCCGAAAGCAAAAACTGTAAAATGTGGGGCCGTGAACTCACCTTAGATAGCGTTCCTCAAATATGTGTAAAGATGTTTAGCCCTTGACAATCCCTCTACCGGAGATCTATCAAAATGTTCACATAAGTGTTCCGACTAATAACCATAAGGTTATCTAGTCCTCGATTGTCCAGATCATAACCAAGTATGTTTTAAAACGTGTTTAAATGTTCAACCGACACACTAGACCGACCCGACATCCCGTTGGTGACCCATTACCCTAACTAATCAAGTACACATAGATTACATGCAAGGTTCAAGCATAAAACACTTAGTTTGTATCAAAAATCTCATTTCTGTTAACATAGGGTCGAATGTAGTGGTAAGTGGTCGAAGGTGACTTGGATTGGTCGAATGTGGGTTCAAACTTCCACCTTCGCCCCTTTTTCTTCCACCTTCGCCCACTTGTGGTTCATTCGCCCCTCAAGTTTCCAGGTTCGACCCCTGGAACCCACCTTCGCCCATTCGACTGGCCGAAGGTGTTCCAGGTTCGACCCTGCTGTGTTGTTTACTCAAAAACGCGTCCAAAAACATCCGAAAACATCACGAAACATCATGAGTTACAGCAGTCAAGCATCATTAATATATTCCTACGAAACCCTACCAATTTTACCCCAAAATCTATCCGTTTTTACAAGTTTCCTAAAATAGTAAATTATGGAGATGTCACATCATCATGCATGAAAATATTACCCAATTAGGAAACTTCTGAAATCAATCAATAATCAGCTCATCATCATCAAATCATCATGAACAAGAAACCCTTATCCTAACTCTATCATTATTATCCAAAAACAAGCCCTAAATCTAACAAAGATTCCTTTAATCGACAAAACACCATCAACAATCAATTGTAACATGTTTCAATCAGAACCCATCATTAATAACAGCCCTAGGTTGTTGCCATATCCTCTATACAACAAGAAATCATCAAACAATGCATAATATCACATTAACACATGTTAATTTGCATAAAAACTCATTGTTTATGAATAGGTTTTGGTTAGGAAAGGTTTTTATTCATAAAATAGGTTGATATCAGATCTGGACCCTTGGGGTTTAGATTAAAACAAGTTAAAATTGTTTAAAAAGGATTTGAAATGAAGAACACACCTTAGATCTTCACTTGTAATGATTTAGAGAGTTAGGTTATGAAAAACAAGCTCAAAAACTCCTTCCCCAATGATAATAGCTGATAGAGAGTGTTTGGAGGCGTTTAGGGTTTGTGAAATGGTGAAAAATGGCTAAGGATGGTATTTATACCCAGTCCAGGTTCGCCCCTTTTATGTGGTCGAATGTGGAACTTTTCCACATTCGCCCATTTGTAATGGTCGAATGTGGAACTTTTCCACATTCGCCCACTTTGTTTCTACGTTCGCCCATTTTTCAAATTCCATTTCCACGTTCGCCCACTATTTCTACATTCAGGTCATCAGCACTTTTTAACACATGTCAACAGCACTTTTTAACACATGTTAACCTTTTCCCAGTTTGTCGTGTTTAACGCATTCTAACACATCTTAACACATAAGCATGCACCCATAGTCTATGTTTAGCATATTTAGGCACGTATAATCATTTGTACATCGTTTAAGCAAGTATAAGCATACAATCCACCGCACGACCCATAATCTACACATATACTTAATTAGTTCATGTAATGTCACCAACAACGGAACCTGGTACTAATGTATTCCCAAAACGACTCCCAATGATCCTCCAGATCATTGAACCCTGGACAATCCTAATCTGACCCGACTCAACTAACCCAGTTAAGTTTGTTTATAAACGTTTCTCGCTAAGGTAGACTTAGATGTTACTATTATGTTTAAGCCGAACATGCCGGGTGTCACAATTACTTACAAAAATATTAAAATATTTAGAGGGATGAATAATGCTTTTACCAAATATTTTATGTCTCCTCTACTCACAACCACTTACACTCAGCTCATATAATTTGAGAAACACACTCACATTATGCTCTTAGGGCTAGGTTGCCTTAGCCTATTTTTTTATCAATCCCATATAAATAATAAAATTACACCTAATAGAAAATAGATAAACATAAAATATAAAATATTCTTATGGCCTGGTTCGGTTTGATTTTATATGATCTACTTGTGGTATAAACTGACTGTTTTGTTAGGTTTTAAAATTTAAAACCGATTGACCAAAAAGTTAAAATAGAAAAAACAAATGCAAATTCAAAATTAATAATAAAATTTGTTCATTTTACATTTTAATAAATTTATAAGTTTTTGAACGACATAGCATATTTCTAACAGAATTACATATGCTTAACATATAGGCTAACGGCAATAGGCTTTTATGTATTTATTCTTGACGTTTAATAATATTCAAAAAAACGAAACTAAGAAATTAGGATGCGAGATATTCGCCATCAATGCTGGTCTTTTTTTCTTTCTATGGATGAAATATTATGATGTTTCTTACACAAAACAAAAAAAAGTTATTATTTAATAACCATAATTTTTTTCTATATAAACTTAATTAGTTAAATTGTTTCTACATAAAGTCAATTAGTTAAATTGTTTCTATATAAACTCAAAAAAAAAAAGTACAAAAATATAAGCATTAATTAGTTAAGATTTTAAATTGTGCATAAATACACAAGTTGTGTGATTTGATAATCATTCACCGAGTTTATTATACGCACTTTTTAATTCCATCATAAACATGCAAATCTCAACGTTTATTGTTGGTTTTCTTCTACTAGTTGTAGTGCAAATGTCTACGTATGCAATCAAGGCATCAAGAGTGAACTTTGTGTACATGCGTAGAGCTCCATCCATCGAAATGCACGTGTCAAACATGTAGGAGATGGATTCGGGACCGGCACCCGGTGAGGGGCACAAAATCTCGCCTACACTTGGCCGAATGTCACATATCATGGATTCAGGACCGGCGCCAGGTGAGGGGCATGAAATCCCACCTCCACTTGGCCCATTGTCACAGATCATGGACTCGGGACCGGCCCCAGGTGAGGGACACATAGTCTCACCTCCACTTGGCCGAATGTCACAGATCTTGGATTCAGGACCGGCCCCAGGTGAGGGGCACGAAATCCCACCTCCATTTGGCCCATTGTCACAGATCATGGATTCAGGATCGGCCCCAGGTGAGGGACACGCAGTCTCACCTCCACTTGGCCGAATGTCACAGATCTTGGATTCAGGACCGGCCCCAGGTGAGGGACACAAACTCTCACCTCCACTTGGCCGAATGTCACATATCATGGATTCAGGACCAGCCCCAGGCGAGGGACACGAAGTCCCACCTCCACTAGGCCGAATGTCACAGATCTTGGATTCAGGACCGGCCCCAGGCGAGGGACACGAAGTCCTACATCCATTTAGCCGGATGTCACATATCATGGAGTCAGGACCGGCCCCTGGTGAGGGACATTAATTCCCACCTCTTGGTTTGCTCATCGACAAGCCTACGTTTTCCATATCCCAAGGCATAGGGCATTAGAGCATCTCAACCAATTGGATTGATAAACCATTGTTTTTTATTTTGTTTTGCTGAACTAGTGTTTTTGATTTGTCATTAATAATATTCATAAGTTGATCGATATGCATCTATTTTCAATTCACTTACTATTCTCTAGTGTCTATGAAATTCCAAGATTCTATGGTTGTTTGCACTTCAAATAAATACCCTTGATGTTATGCACTTTTTAAAATAAAAAGAAGAGGGAACTCGTGGTAGTTTTGTTTGGTTCTCGGAGATGACCAAAATTTTGTTCAATGCATGACTATGAGTAATTAAGTAAGTTGACCTTTTGAATTGTTGTCCTTTGTTTTGATTGGTTAGTGGGGCTTGTAATTTTTTGTATACTTGTATTTTTTATTCGAATATAAGCTCTTGGCTGTTCAAAATATATATGTGGTTTCATAATTCAATCAAACACTTCAAAAGTTTTACTTTAGTTTCATAATTTTATGGTTTAGGTATGAAGATTCTACTAGAAGAATCTATATTAAGGTGGAGGGTTAGTTTCAATTAGCAAAATTATTGGAGTTATGTTGTTGGCTTGTTGCATATACACTTGAGGTAAAAGTTTTGAGCCCCGCCAAAGACAAAAGAAGAATGTATATTAATGTTAATATTGTTGCAAAATATCGTATTACAAATACTTAACAAAGTTTAACTATTATTTCAACTTAAATATTGAATTTTAGATGCAATAGTTTTAATTTAAATTAATAATTATTAATTAATATAGTAAACTTAAACTAAGTATAAGTATTCAATTTGCTTGATGGGGTATGTGTATAAACGGTGCCGTTAAAAAAGTATAAATATTCAATTACGGTTAAATGTAAATATAATTTTGTAACACAAATTCGCATTTTTAAAAAGATTCACCGAGTTTTGTGGGAGCAGGTCACCTTGAGTAAATGTGCGGGAGGTCTAGGTAGGGCTGTAAACAAACCAAACGTTCGGCGAATAGTTTGTGAACTGTTCGGCGGGAAATTCGTTTATGTTCGTTCATTTAATAAATGAATGGACACAAACAAAAATTTCCGTTCGTTTAGCTAAGCAAACTGTAAGTGCATTATTCATGTATGTCCCCAGCTAGTGATCCAGTACTGAATGTCAAAGGTTCAGATAATCAGAAAACGACCAAGATATTAGCTTAAATATACATTCGACCAGTCGAAAGGTCGAATGTAGTTTATCTTTGGTCGAATGTGTAACGACCGAAAGAATAAACATTCTATAATCTATAATTAATTAACATTTAATATTAATTAAGTTAATCCGGCCCAATGGAATCGGCCCAATAGATTAAGCCCACTTGATAATAAGCCCAACACATATTAACTTAATAATTGAATTCTATTTGCGAAGCCCAATACCCCTCGGCCCATTACTATTGTTGGCCCATTCAATTTACTCGGCCTACAAAGATCAATTGGCCCAATACCTACAAGCCCAAACCACCCGCCCATTTTCCTGCTGCGAACTTACGCACACTGCATGTATCCCTTTTGCCTATATACTTTGTCACCTTCTATAAGATATATCTATATAGATATACACAACCTGTAACATAATAAAGGAGAGAGTGAGCGAAGACTGAGAGAGGGAGAGAGAGAGTTCCGTAGAGATTAAGAGAGAGAGAGATTTACGTAGAAGGAGAGAGAGATGAACACCGGCTCCGATACCGGACATCTTCTCCGATGAGGCAACCAATACCACCTTTACCCTCCGGTTGTCTCCTCCGGCCGAGCTCCACCTCCGGCAGCCAACTCCATAATCAACCTCACACGACAAACAACCACCACCTCTTCCGTCTGATCATCTTCTTTGGGTTTTGATGGAACCCACGAGCCTTACTCTGTTTCCACTATAATATCAACTTCCTTATTACAGTGTCTCGTATAAATCTTATATTCGACACCTTCAAATAAACAACCTTCAGTTCCGGCCATCACCAACAGGACCATCACCCACAGTCCCGATATCTTATATTCCTATCACTAACCCTCAAACATACAGCCAACCTCCACCGGTCGTCACCCGAGGAGTGGCTCTGTTCCGACACCACAACCTGTCAGTCTCTCCGGCAACTCTCCATCATCGGCTATAATTAACCACTTCCTGTTTCAGCTAGTTATCCGCTCCAGTGATCAACCTCTGTTAAACGTTCATCTTTATAAACATGTGTATATATATTGTATGTATACATGTGTATATCGGAATAGAGGTACGATATACGTTTAACCAAGGTCCGAGTTATTCCCCGACTATTCATCTTCTCCAACCCGTCAAGTCATTCACAATATTCAACTCTAAAACCGGTTATTATCATTTGGCGTCGAGTGGTTCTGTTTATATTCTTGACTGGTTCATGACGTATGCGGACAAGCTAGAACGTGGTTATTATTAAAACTCACTACCATCTTTAATCTTGCTATTCATGGACTGGGAACAGAAGAGGAGGAGAATTCGGGGAGACGATGACTGTTTGGTAATATATTATCGCGCACCGTGGGTATTTCATTTAATTATATTAACCGGGTTCGACCTGTTCAAACACCCGGTCCGTATAAGGAAGACAGAAAGGTTATTAATATTATTATTATTATTATATATAATTGTATTATAACTATTTCATAATAATTATCATTATTAATACGATTATTATTAACGTGAGACATGTGGGACAATAATATTAACCCGACAATATTAACCGGATAACTATAAGTATTTATATATAAAAGAATATAAAAGAGTATAAAATATAAAGGATTGTCCCCGAAGTTATCACGTGCACAAACCTTACACGCGCTAATGGTGATGAAATATAATAGGTACAGTTTATTTGGAGATAATATCGTTAAGGAATAGTCTACAGAATCTGGGAGAATATAATAGAGGTGAGTACATGACCCTTTCCCTTAAAAGCCTTTGGGCTGATTACATGCTTGTTTAGTCGTTATAAAGTATTTCATACGGTTTATATTATAAAAGTGTTATCGAGTTGTTAATAGAAATAATAGAACGCGGTCGAATAGAAACTACGTAGGATGGATCCATTCGGTATCATAGAGTATAGCCTGGACCAATCAGAGGTTACAGGACCATTATAATCGATCTATACTCACAGGAATATATTTATCTAAACCAAGTAGAGGTTTAGAACCACAATAAGCATTTGTATGCTGCTTCATCGATAATATATTCCACCATAGAATGACCGAACTAAATAGAAAGGGTTGTATTATCGTTAAACTCGAGTTATTATTATAATATGTCTAAATTCGGCATGTCTCACTAGTATGAAAATACTAATGTACTTTAAGCATGTTGTCAGGTATTATTAAAGAGCAAGCCGAAGAATAGAAGATCTGGATAAGAAGAGGATACTATGGTTACATTTAATCCAGCTTAATGTAATCATTATCGTTAAACCTGTTAATGCTAATCCGCTGCGCCACCTGGGTCGTTACAGGTGGTATCAGAGCAACAGGTTTAACTAATAGAAATCCTCTTCTGATCCAGATCAACCAAAAGTATATTAAAAAGAAATATATGTTAATAGAAATTTTAAGAAAATATAGAAAAATTATCGAGGAAGATTACTAGAATAATATTGTGAGGTAAATTGACAATTTTTAATGGCCAGAAAATTGTGAATTTACAGGCACGATTGAATTCTAGAAAATTCTTTGGTAATACCAAAAGATATAAAATAATAGAAATACAAGAAATAAGGAATCAACAAGAATTATACGAAATATAAGTAAGTTATTATAGAAGTATTCTTTAAATCATTAGGATTAGTTAAAGGAATATAAAAGCAATATGTTAAGAATAAGATTGCGATTATAAGTTTCATGCCCTATCACATGAAAATTCATCAAATCTTTTATAAAGATAAGATAATTAGAAGAAATTTATGTTTAAAAGTATTCGAAAACAAATATAATTAGAAGAATATATCCGATTATTAAAGAAAATTTATAAATCGGTACAAATATTGTACTTCCACTTGAGCATTCCTGTGATCAAGTCTCTAAATGGATATGATTCTCCCGACAAAATTCGTTATATCTGCCGCTTATACGGATTCCCTCCCGATGAAAATTAAGCGAATATAAATATAATTATAAGAATATACCATTTTGGATAACCTATCATTGAAACCACCGATGCAGATATTTCCACAAAATATATTCGGAAATATATTTTATAATTCCTTTTGAACTTCGTTCTAGCCGTCTGGCAAGATTATTTCTTGGATCTAGAAAATATTTTCAACTCAGAAATCTTATAATAAGTCGATAAAAGAATATCCGATTTCAATTCATATTAATAAGAAATAATATAAGTGCCATCTCGATCTAATTAAATTAATGGAAGTAATATTAAAGTTGTATTAAATCAAGACCCTTAAAAGATACTTCCATTCCATCCGAAACAAAATTCAAAAGTCTAGCTCGTTCGACTTGAAGTGTCCCATGAAGATTTCCTTGTGTTTCAATTCGAAACCCGATTAATATACAATTTGAAACAAATTGTATAGTTCAACTCGTTGGACGTAATGTTTCACCTGAAGATTTCTTAGAATTCCAATCTGAAAACATATCAGTATATGATTACTATACAATCACGTTCGTTTCCCAAAAGTTTTGGGACTATTGGTATGACGAAACACGAGTTTTCTGTCCAAGGCTATAAGTCCAGGAAGTTTTCTACCCTTAAGAAACTCCCATACAACGGAAGCATTTTTAATGATGTTACAAGATGATAAAATTGTTGATTCCTCCATTAAAGCTTTGCACACCACATTATCAACAACCGTAACATCATAATATCTTTGACTTAATTCTCTAAGCATTTTACCAATGTTGAGATTCTACTGCTATCTTGAATGGCCGAATTAAATTTAACCGGACCAACCTACACAACTTTCTTAGACTTTGGAAGTAAGGTGGTTATTTCCTCCAATGAATCTGGCCCGAGGGCAATAGGTGAATCCTATATCCTGAATTTTCTGTCTAAGGTTGACATTCTCTTGTGTTTAGCTCGAGATCAAGTTTCAAAAATTCTTTAAATACCTTTTGACTCTATCCCAAGTTATCCCCCAACTTTATTCGTAATATAAACTTCACGATTTTGTTTATTATCAAAGTCTAAAAGCTCGTTTATACAATTCTAATTATGATATCAACAACCTATATTATTTTCTTAGAAATCCTAGAAAATACCCCAACCCATTCAGTTAAACTTTTGCCATTCGTTCATTAAAGTTTGGAAATCCGATCTTAACAACTTTAAACCTTGGTTATCAGTATTATTGTTAATCGTTACTCCGAAATCCTATAAACAATCCTCGCCCGATTGTTATCATGTCCTCTACCCAGTATATTCTATTCTTTACTTCATAAAATAATACATATGTCGAACTACTTCATATCTTTTCAGTAAGACTCTATAATCTACTGAAAATGATTAAGTCATTTATATCTGACTTATGATACTTTGGTTTTCTTTAAAAACCAGTATTCGAGTTGTAAACTCCAACCAGAATAGTAGTCTCATAGATAATCTAACGATATGTAAATTCTGGAAATTTATAAGTCTCCCCGAGACAAATTAAGTTTTCAAACATGAAGTTGGTTATTTATTCTAAGGATATAAAAGAAAATATGTATATCCTAGTGTATACCTATCTTCTTTACATTACTCAAATAATAATATTGGAAATCAAGTTCGCAGACTTGAACATCCGGTAAAAATTTGAGAAAGTTTGAAACGATACTTCATCAACGGTACTACCACTATCATCCGTTAAAGAAATTTGGAGAAATTTGTGGACGATTATCATACTCGGTATTCTCAACCATTGAGTCACGAAACCTGAAACTTGTGACAATGTGATGAGAGAATTTGATTATACTGAAGGTGTAATATATCGTAATGATAAACCATCGTCTATAAATCGAGATCCTGTAGATCGGGCATGTCCATGGCAGCCTAGACTTCAAGAATTCGAAACTCTTTATAACCAGATTCATATATACAGAATTGATTAAAAGCTAGTAATCAAATCAGTATGTAGAATCAAAGATGGTTGCATGTCCTCTATACATTCCCTGTGGTAAAAGAAATCTGGACCCTTATAAAAGGTATATCCGGATGTTTTTACAGGATTCTGTGCAAGGACATGTGATGCTATAAAGGAAAAGATGCATTATCCAATGTTGGAGAGAATTCTTGCATTTTCCAGTACAGATGTTGCTAATCCTTTGAGAATAATATCAAGAGATCTTTTAGTTCGGTCAACATAATATCTATATTTTATTCGATATAAGAATGACTTATTTCTAGATTATCGAGTATCCTATAAATAGATTGACTACTTTTGGTCATATTCGATTCATTTCACATCGATAAGAGAACTCTATCGTTCGAATATACTATAAATATCCTACATGATAAGGATCATTTTCCAGTATATACTCGAATGTTTCCTGACAGGTCTCCTGAGATAGATTATTTCCAACATCATGAACTATTATTCTTGGTCTTTATCGTTCGAATTATTTGCAAGCTATTTAGTATAAGAATTACTTATTAAGCCAGTTAGATTCGATCACAATCTGACCATTTTCAATGGAAAGATTTATCACGATCATTCCCATATATAGAGAATACGTATTAAATCTCTTTCCAGTGTGGATATATATATATATATGGATGACATTAACGAAATATTTCCAGATAATTCTCTTGACATCGTGTAAGTTTCGATTTACTGTCTCCAATGATCTTTACTTTGTAAGGGATTCTATTTCATCAAATCCTTTGAGAATTATTTACGCGTCAAAAATATTTCACTCAAATAAAGATGATCCTTCTTAACGACCTATTTTATACGGTTATTCACATGAGTTTTCTGCGAAGTTTAATCTCAACCCGAATATTTAATACAGCTCAAAAATATCTACAGCTCGTTATTCTCGAAATTAATCGTTTATACTTATTAAACTCGAAGCAGCGGATAGATAATATGAAATAAATAGAAGTATCTATACCATTCTACATAAGCCGATAAGTTATAGGAAATAATTTGAGGATTAATAAAATATCGTGAGTTATATGATCATATATGACTACAATAATTTGATAAGTGATTTTCCCATAATTCATTTTCAGAATATATAGAAGAAGTTTACATTTTGTAGAAAATAAATAATTCCAAGAATTTAAGCCATTCGATTTGGCTATAGAATATTCGTTGTCAAAATGTAGAATATATTTTAAAACGTATTATAGAACAAAATTCTAAGAAAATAATCTATTATAGAATGAAAAATATTTCAAGACGATGAGTACTATCATGAACAACCAGAGATAATTATAAGAGATATAATACGCGTAGATTTAATAATTATCGAAGAATTATTATAAATAGAAAAGGATTAAGATATAATGATATCTTAATACCACCAGAAAATCTATAATAAATGCGGCCAAGGGATTGGCCAAAGATAAACGATATTACCAGAAACCAACGAGAATAGAAAGCCATTAGAGTTTTATAAGCTCGATTTATATAAACGCTAAGAAGGAATTTTAGAATTAAACGTCTAAGATTTTAAACCCGTCTTTACAAGGTTTAGAATTTATTATCAGAAAAATAAATGGGGGACAATTTCTATAGGTTGGGGAGAATTCAATAATAGGTATTATAAAGATTATCAGGAATAATAATTAAAAGATATTTATTAGACCTTATAAGACTACTCGAAACGAATCTCGAGGACGAGATTCATATAGGTTGGGGAGAATGTAACGACCGAAAGAATAAACATTCTATAATCTATAATTAATTAACATTTAATATTAATTAAGTTAATCCGGCCCAATGGAATCGGCCCAATAGATTAAGCCCACTTGATAATAAGCCCAACACATATTAACTTAATAATTGAATTCTATTTGCGAAGCCCAATACCCCTCGGCCCATTACTATTGTTGGCCCATTCAATTTACTCGGCCTACAAAGATCAATTGGCCCAATACCTACAAGCCCAAACCACCCGCCCATTTTCCTGCTGCGAACTTACGCACACTGCATGTATCCCTTTTGCCTATATACTTTGTCACCTTCTATAAGATATATCTATATAGATATACACAACCTGTAACATAATAAAGGAGAGAGTGAGCGAAGACTGAGAGAGGGAGAGAGAGAGTTCCGTAGAGATTAAGAGAGAGAGAGATTTACGTAGAAGGAGAGAGAGATGAACACCGGCTCCGATACCGGACATCTTCTCCGATGAGGCAACCAATACCACCTTTACCCTCCGGTTGTCTCCTCCGGCCGAGCTCCACCTCCGGCAGCCAACTCCATAATCAACCTCACACGACAAACAACCACCACCTCTTCCGTCTGATCATCTTCTTTGGGTTTTGATGGAACCCACGAGCCTTACTCTGTTTCCACTATAATATCAACTTCCTTATTACAGTGTCTCGTATAAATCTTATATTCGACACCTTCAAATAAACAACCTTCAGTTCCGGCCATCACCAACAGGACCATCACCCACAGTCCCGATATCTTATATTCCTATCACTAACCCTCAAACATACAGCCAACCTCCACCGGTCGTCACCCGAGGAGTGGCTCTGTTCCGACACCACAACCTGTCAGTCTCTCCGGCAACTCTCCATCATCGGCTATAATTAACCACTTCCTGTTTCAGCTAGTTATCCGCTCCAGTGATCAACCTCTGTTAAACGTTCATCTTTATAAACATGTGTATATATATTGTATGTATACATGTGTATATCGGAATAGAGGTACGATATACGTTTAACCAAGGTCCGAGTTATTCCCCGACTATTCATCTTCTCCAACCCGTCAAGTCATTCACAATATTCAACTCTAAAACCGGTTATTATCATTTGGCGTCGAGTGGTTCTGTTTATATTCTTGACTGGTTCTTGACGTATGCGGACAAGCTAGAACGTGGTTATTATTAAAACTCACTACCATCTTTAATCTTGCTATTCATGGACTGGGAACAGAAGAGGAGGAGAATTCGGGGAGACGATGACTGTTTGGTAATATATTATCGCGCACCGTGGGTATTTCATTTAATTATATTAACCGGGTTCGACCTGTTCAAACACCCGGTCCGTATAAGGAAGACAGAAAGGTTATTAATATTATTATTATTATTATATATAATTGTATTATAACTATTTCATAATAATTATCATTATTAATACGATTATTATTAACGTGAGACATGTGGGACAATAATATTAACCCGACAATATTAACCGGATAACTATAAGTATTTATATATAAAAGAATATAAAAGAGTATAAAATATAAAGGATTGTCCCCGAAGTTATCACGTGCACAAACCTTACACGCGCTAATGGTGATGAAATATAATAGGTACAGTTTATTTGGAGATAATATCGTTAAGGAATAGTCTACAGAATCTGGGAGAATATAATAGAGGTGAGTACATGACCCTTTCCCTTAAAAGCCTTTGGGCTGATTACATGCTTGTTTAGTCGTTATAAAGTATTTCATACGGTTTATATTATAAAAGTGTTATCGAGTTGTTAATAGAAATAATAGAACGCGGTCGAATAGAAACTACGTAGGATGGATCCATTCGGTATCATAGAGTATAGCCTGGACCAATCAGAGGTTACAGGACCATTATAATCGATCTATACTCACAGGAATATATTTATCTAAACCAAGTAGAGGTTTAGAACCACAATAAGCATTTGTATGCTGCTTCATCGATAATATATTCCACCATAGAATGACCGAACTAAATAGAAAGGGTTGTATTATCGTTAAACTCGAGTTATTATTATAATATGTCTAAATTCGGCATGTCTCACTAGTATGAAAATACTAATGTACTTTAAGCATGTTGTCAGGTATTATTAAAGAGCAAGCCGAAGAATAGAAGATCTGGATAAGAAGAGGATACTATGGTTACATTTAATCCAGCTTAATGTAATCATTATCGTTAAACCTGTTAATGCTAATCCGCTGCGCCACCTGGGTCGTTACAGAATGAAGATTGAATGAAGAAGAAGGCTTCATTCAAACCCACGAGGGGTCGAATGAACACATTCGACCTTATTAAAGGGGCGAATGTGGATGCCTATATAAATAGGGAAAAGTTAGTTATTTTTAAGAGAGTTATCTTTTTGGAGCTTTTCCCTAGTTTGTGTATGTGGGATATTCTCTGTATTAGGTCTAGGTTTTGATCTGTAATTGTTAACATTTGATCTAATACACGAGTAAAGTTATGGAAATTGCTCGGTGATTCGTTATCTGTTTTCATCACGATCGTTTACGTTTATTTCTGAATCATTTTGCACAACCGGAGGGGATTCCGCACCCTACGGTTGGTATTCTTGAGATCACGGTTCGTGATTACGATCCTAAAACGAATTCTCAATTGGTATCAGAGCATAGGCTCGATTTCACGATTGCAAATTGATCTGAATTGATGAAAACAGATTAGAATTCTGGTTTAAAAGTTCAAAACCCTAGAAATTTTGAAGCTTTTCTTAAAAACATGGTTTTTGATTGAATTGGAGTTGAATTTGATGTTATTATAAAAAATCCTTTCACAAATGTTTGTCTAAATTAAAATCCGCACAAAACCTATCAAATTTCATTACATTTGGTGAAAATTTTGTCAAAAACCGATCAGATTCGTGTTCTTGAGGTTGAAGATGATGAACATACCTGAAAAGGTCGAATGTGAGATTTGAGGGGTCGAACCTAGCTTTTTCTGGTCGAACGTGAATCATTTTAGGTCGAACCAAGAGGTTGTAAATGTTGTTGTGTACATTCGACCCATATTTGGTACATTCGACCTTACTGGAGGTCGAAAGTGGAATTTTAGTGGTCGAAAGTGATTCAGTGTTTTACAGTTTTCACATTCGAGTCAGAGGAAAGGGTCGAACCTGGAAATTTTCCACATTCGAACCCTCGATTACTTTTCATCAGGTCGAACCAAGTATCTGATTTTCAAAGATTTTCATTCTTGAGGTCGAACCAAGACAAAGGTACATTCGACCCTTTTAAAAGGTCGAATAAGACTATATTTTTCAGGTTCGAACTCACGAATATTCGGATAATATTTTTTCAAATTTTAAGCATGTTTTTTGGAATTTTTTGAAATAATTTTTGTTGAAAAATGATAAATTACTTGGCTATGTCAAGAACTGATGATTAGATAAAATCTGCAACGCAACAAAAGCTAACATGGGAACAAGTTGTTGCATCAATGATTCAACAATCTGTTACACAACCAGCTGTGCAACCAACTGATAAAATGGTTAATGTGAATGAGTGTGTTAACAAAGAAAGTGTTAAAAGTAGTGTTGTGTGTCTTGTCAAACAAATGGGTAATGATGATTCAAGAGAATTGTCAAAGAGTGATTTGAGTTCTGTTACGAGTTCAGAACAGAGTGAATCAAGAGAAAGTGATACATCAAATGTTGATGTAATTTCTGAAAATGGATCTGAAAATGGTAATAATGCAGATGATGAGGTAACTTCAAAATCTGAATGTGCTAAATGTTCTGAGTGTGTCAAATTGAAAAATGAAGTGCTGAAACTTCATGAGGAGAAACAAAACTTAACAAATAAACTTGAAAGATTTCAAATTGAAAATAAAATTTTAGAAAATAATGAAAGACATTTTATGAATCAAATTGAATCTTTTAAGAAAGAGATTTCAGAACTTCATAACACTGTTTCAAAGAATAATTCCACATCAGAGTTGGAAATCACAACACCTTGTGTTGTTGATTCTGAATCTAAGGTGAAATCTGTGTTTGAAGAGAAAACTGAAAATGAGGTAGCAACTTCAGAACCTAAATCTGAAGAGAAATCCATATTCAAGTTTCCTAAAGGAGTTGAAGGATCCTATATGTTGGTAGGACAGGACAAATTGATTTTTAACAAAGATTTTCCAATTGATAATATCGAACAATCGTTACTTAAATGTATCTTTGTCGATGACAATGATTTGATAAATCAATTTAGAAGTCAATTTGGTCATCTTCATTTTGAACTCAGTCCTAACCAACATGAGAATGAAAAGGATCAGCCTGGGAACAAAAAGAAAAATCTTAGGGCAAAAGGACCAAAACCAAACAAATCGAAAGGCAATGATCAGATGAAAAATTCTTATCAACGGAATTCAAGAAGTTTTTCATCTAGATCACATGATTTTGATAATTATCCAAGTCACTCTCGATTTGATGGTTTTTGGAGAAACAACTCATCACAGTATTCTCATAAATATGTTGAATGGAGAAACTGTTTTGAATGTGGTGAAGTTGGACATATTGCTGCTTATTGTCCCTATTGGTATTGGGATGATGGGTATCATTATGATTTTGTAGAATATAGGTCTTGTTTTAACTGCGGAGAGTGTGGGCATTTAGTTGCTGCATGTCCGTATGTTAAACGGAAAAGGACCGAAGTGAATGTTGCTAAAATTCAGACAATGTCAAAAAGCATGTATCCCCAAAACAACTCAAGAAACAAATGGGGAACCGGGTTGTGTATGACAGTCGAAACAAGATTGCCTTGAACAAAAATGTAGATAGTGAAAGGGTTGCTAAGGTAAGGGGGAGTTCTAAGGCTAAGCATAAGAATAACTCTAAACCTAGATCTTTATCACTTAAGTCTGAGAAGGTTCCAAACAAAGTTCAGAAGCAGGTGTCAAACATGAAACCTGAAAAGTCAACAATCAAAACGATTTCAACAAAAACTAAAATAAACTCTGAACGTGTTTGGAAACCCAAATCACTTTCTAAATCAATAGCAATTTCTACTTCAAATCAATCCATTGAAAAACCAATTGATTTTTCAAAAGGAGAATGGATTGATGTTCCGAGTATTGATGACCTTGGACGACCCATCATTGTGAAGGGATGGGTGCCTCTCTCCTACTAATTGTTTAACAAGTGTGCAGGTTGTTCCAGACAGACCTATTAGTTATCTTTTGATAGTTGATAGTAGAGCATCTGTATACAAGCTATTTATTGGAGAGGTGAAGGTCAAGGAAGGGATTCGAAAAAGGAAAACATGATTTCAAAAGAAAGGAGAGTGTTTGTCGTCTGTTTCCTACCTGTGAAGTCGGAAAACGTTGCAATCTCATGCAATTGCTCTCAGGTTTTGGATTTCTACAACAGATACGACAAAACGGTTTATTCTAAGCTTTCTTATCTTTGTTAATGGATTTACTAATTGAAAGAACAAAGTAAGTCAATTAGTCTGAGTGGGAAAATGGTTTTTGAAATTCAATGAGTAAACCGCATCGGATATCATTTTATTTTGTTTTTCTTCAAAAGTTGAAAAATCCAAAAATATGCTTATTTTTAGATTTTTAGGGGTAGAAAATTGAAAAATCAAAATTAAAATGTGAAAATCAAAAATGAGTTTTCCTGGAGAAAAAGAGGAGATGATAGTACATCAGTGGACTGTCAGATTACTCTGAAGACAAAATGTATGAACAAACATTAAGTAGCCATTACAATTATATATTGGTAGGCTTGAAATCAAAGTTTAAAGTTCAGCATGGTGATATAAACTTAAAATCAATAACTGATAATCATGTGGATCAACTTCTCGTTGGCATATGGTCTTGGTACCGAAATTTCGTTTGATAGATTGCCAAAATCGGAGGTTTCGGGTTGTTATATTGAAAGTTATCTGGGGATAGCCTAACTGATCTTTTGTCATATTGATTTACAGACCTAGATCAGTTAGGGTATCTTAATAAAAGATCTTTAATGACAAATCCTTAAGTTACCGAATGAGGAACTTAACATGTGTGATGATAATCAAAGATTATCTAATGCATCGTATCAATACTATGATGAAAATCATGTATGATATTAGTCCTCACCCTGATAGAGTGCACAAGTCTCTTTGAAGCATTAATTTGCTTACCTGTCACCTCTGTGCATCATATCTTGTAACTAACGGATAACTACAATATAATCACGCGTTACAATGAAGCTTTGTGCAATTCTTTATACGGGAATGTGTCGCGAGCACGGGACCATAGATTACTCAGTATCTAATATTACCATAATGTATCTAAAGTGCTGAGCAATAAATAATGATTTTGAGTTTATGTGGACAAACATACTGGTGATGGTTGTAGGATGCTCAATGTCAAAAACAGAAAATTGATCAAAAAGAGTTTTGACTGATTGTTTCAATACTGATATGATCCTCTTACGGAAGATTCACAAAAATATGTTTAGTTTACTTTTATGCAATTCTATTTGAAAATTCAAAAAGATTTTTGGTGTGTTTTAGCATAAACTTTGAAAAATCAAAATGTTTTGTTTCAATTTTATTTTTGATAACCGATGATGGGATACTTAATGTGAATGCTCAGATACTTAAAAGTTAAAAAAAGACTGCAAATTTTCAAGTTTCTGGTATAAATGGAAAATGTTTAATAGTTCAGGGGGAGAACTATTGAGGGTCAAAAGGAATGTGAAGAGTACTTCCGATATTTTTGTCGTGTCTAACGCTGGTTGTAGTTTGTGCAGTTTTTAGTAAATTTTTCTGCAGAATCAAACCTAACAGGTGCACTTCTCAAGATTCATCAACAAAGTGTGTAACTGAACAAGACCCAAACCTGAACATCAAGATCACCAGAACTACAGAAACTAGTCAGATGTTGTTAAAGAAATGACTGAAGATCGAAGAATTTCAAGAATTGTTGTCTGTCTTTATCTCTGGACCAACAAATGACAAAGCCAAGATTTCTTGAGTCTGTCTGAGATTTCGAAGCTTATTGCAGAGATAGACGAGAACCTCGACACAAACGTGCATGAAGAAGGAAAGTTTTGAAGTCGTTCAAGATGATGAGATCAAGACTTGAAGAATTGTTAACTTTCTGTTAGGACAAAAAGGATTGGTGAAACCACTTTTGCCAACCTTAGTCTAATTCACTTCTGTCAAAATACTCTAAGTATAGAACTGCTGAAGAAGAAGGATCAAACTGCTGAAGAAGAGATTCAGAAGTGCTGAAGAAGAAAAGTTATCAGAAGTTCTGAAGTTCAAACCAGACACTTCTACTGAAGAACTACTGAAGACAAACTACTCATCAGTAGTTTGTCATTCATCAGTACTTACATGAAGATCTTTTCCACCGCCTTTGTATATCAGTAGTTTATTACTTTAGTATTTCTTTTTGCTTTATGTACAAGTTCCAAGACTGCAACTTGTTGCAACTTGTTTCTGAACTTGCTTTTGGCAAGGTTCATGTATTTGTAACGTCTATAAATAGAAGGGTTCATCCCTCTGTTTTAGACATTGATTTTAATACAAGAAATCCTTCAACACTTATTATTGTTATTTCCATTTCATGTTTATTGAGAATCTGTCAAAGCGTTTCATTCTCATTCAATACTTAGATTCTCAATAAATACTTATCATTTATTTGTTCTTGAATCCAGGGGGAGTAATAACTCCTGTTGATAAGTGTAGCTTTAAACTTATAACATTCCGCTGTGCTATCACTGATCAAGAACTTGCTAAACACTTAAGTGTTCACTAGCAAGTTCATACAAAAGAGCAATATACTGATCCAACAATTGGTATCAGAGCACTGGTTTATCTGATCACATATCAATCTAACACATTGAGAATCAGACACAGGCTCTTATTGATATTCAATAAAGGATTATAAGCTCACTTTTATCAACATCCATCACTTTAAGAGATATTTGACAAATCAATACTCTTTAAAATGGATCCTCATAATACTGGTTCTGCCACTAAACCTGCCATGCTTGTTAGAAATGAATATAACATATGGCAAAAGAGAATGGCACATACCTTATCACAGACCAACACAGGTTGTTGGAGATCTGTGATATATGGTCCTCATAAACCAGTAAATATAAATCTTGAAACTAAAGAAGAGATTCCAAAAGAACCAAAAGACTATACTGATGATGATTTCCTAAAACTTGAGCTTGATGCAAAAGCTTTCTCTATGTTGGCAATGGCACTCCCAAATGAAATCTACTCTGGCCTATTACATTGTGATAGTGCCAAAGAGCTTTGGGACTGCCTAAAAGAACAGTTTGGAGGAACTGAAGAGGTGATTGCCAACACCAGAGAAATCTTGGCTCAACAGTATGAAACTTTTGCTCACATTAATGGGGAAACTTTAACACAACAATTTGAAAGATTTTCCTCATTAATATCTGAGCTAAAACTAAATGGTCAGACCTACACAACTGTATCTATGCTTCATAGATTTTTAAGGTCTTTACCTGATAAATGGGAAACATACTCTATAGTCTTAAGATCTTCACCAGACTTTAGCTCCCTCACTCTTACAAAACTTCATGGGAGATTACTTACTTTTGAGAGAGAAATTGATCAAAAGAAAATGTTACAAAATTCTGGCAAAACTGCTGATGACTATCTACCAGGTAGTACAACACTATTGGGACAAGACTCACCAACTTGTTCAAATAGTTTTGGATCTTTTGACCACATTGACATAACTGCTGGGATCTCATCTGAAAGATCATTCCCAGGTTATGACAATAATGACTTTGGTCAAACTGCTAATAACATGTGTTTTATCATGGATGACTTAAATAGTTTCAGCAGTGATGACCTAGAAGAAATGGATATTTTGCACCAACTGGCCATGTTAAGTTTAAAAACAAATAAATTTTACAAAAGGCCAGGAAGGAAGTTTCCAGGACTTAACAGTTCTACAAAAATTGGTTTTAACAAATCTAAACTTAGATGTCACAAGTGTCAAAAGTTGGGACACTTTGCTAGAGAATGTAGAAGCTCTGGCTTTAACCAATCTTAGTCTGGAAACAATTTTAACCCCAATTATAACAGGAATAATGGAACACAAGGGAGTGCACATTTTGTACAGGCACAAGCTCCACAACACCAATATGTGCCACAAGTACAATATGTACAGATGCCTGCTCAACAGATGCAGAGCCAACAATCAATCCCTCCCTTTCCAGCTGCTCAACAACCTCCACAGCAACAACAACCCTCTCAACAAAGTTTATTTACCTCAGGGTATGTTGACTGGAGCAGTCTTCCTTTTGACACCACAGAGTGCAATCCTGATGCAGACAACAAAATGTTTGACATCAACTGGGGAGAGCCTGACAATGGCAGAAAGAACTTTGCCTTAATGGAATTTGAGGGATGCTCCTCAAAATCTGCCTTGTCACAGGTATCAAAAGAATCTTTGACTAAACTATGCTCAAATTCATGCAAAGAATCTTTTGCTCTCATAAGAGAGACAAATGTGCACTTACAAGGAAAAGCAAATGATTCTGAGAGAAAATTCACTCAGATGAAATGTGATTTAGAAAGAAAACTTTCTGCAAAAACAAAAGAAGTTTCTAAATTATCTAACTTTGCTATTGAAACCCAAGCACAAATTAAAATCATGATTAATGACCTAGGGAATGTCAGACAAGAGCTTGCTGACACCAAGGTCACATGTGAAAAATGGGTGGAATCTTGTAAGGGGTACCAACTATTGCTAAACAAACAAAGTGCTTCAAATGTTAGGTTTGGCATAGGGTACAATCATACTGAAACACCAACAGATTTCTCTCCCAAAATTACTGAAGATGGGAGAAAAATTGTTTCAGGTGAAACTTCTGAAGAGGAAGATTGCACATCTTTCCATGAAAACTTTCTAAAGTCACACAAAGAAAGTTCTTCAGAAGTATTGATTAAATCTGACTTTAAGCCATCAGTAGTTTCAACTACATCAGGAGTTGAGAACCTGAAAACTACTGATGACCTAAAACCAATCAAAACTGTCAGAAACTTGTCTTTGAAAGAAAAGACAAAAGAATGTGAAATTTGTGGTCTGTTCAACCACAAAACAGAATTTTGCAGATATAGAAAAGGTATTCAGTTCAATACGAAAAATCAACAAACTGTAAAAAGGTATTCAGTTCAATACGAAAAATCAACAAACTGATATAGAAAAGGTATTCAGGTCACATGTGAAAAATGGGTTGAATTTTGCAGATATAGAAAAGGTACAAATACTGATGACCAAAGTTGATGGTGGTCCTCAAAAGGATACCACCATTGTTCTTAATGCAAAATCCATTGCCAAAAAGACATGGATTTCTAAACTTGGTCAAGAACAAACTGTAAATGTTCTCAAGAGCAAACCCAAAGCCAAACTGGCTTGGGTTCCTAAATCTAACTGATTTGCTATCTTGTGCAGAGAGTTTCCAGAGGCTTAAATAGCATTTGGTATGTAGACAGTGGAGGCTCAATGCACATGACAGGATGCAGATACCTGATAAATAATTTTATCAGTCAAAGATATGGATCTGTATCCTTTGGGAACAATGCTAAGGGATATGTGCTAGGACATGGCAATGTCTCCTCTGGAAAAATACAGTTTGACAAGGTCAATCTGGTTGAAAACCTTGAGTACAACTTGCTGAGTGTGTTACAAATGTGTGATAAAGGATATTCTTCCTTTTTCACAAAGACAGCATGCAAGATCATATCACCAGAAGGCCAGAAGTTGATAGAGAAGATCATTGAAGATCATACTTTGTTAATAGCCAAAAGATGTGGCAATGTCTATGCAGTGGACATTGAAAAAGACAAAGTACTGAACAATACTGCCTGTTTCTTCTCAAGGGCATCAACTTCAGAAACTGATCTCTGGCACAGAAGACTTGGCCATGTGAACTTTAAAACCATAAATAAAGTCACAAAAATGGGCTTGGTCAGAGGTCTACCCTTAAAAGTATACCAGTGTCAAGAACACTGTGTATCCTGTTTAAAGGGTAAACAGCATAAGTCCTCCTATAAGTCTATTGAAGAATAAAAAACAACTGCATGTCTTCAACTACTCCATATGGACTTATTTGGGCCTGTAAAAATCACGAGCCTTGGTAAGAAGAAGTACTGCTTAGTCATCATTGATGACTACTCAAGATTTACATGGGTATTCTTCTTATTTTCCAAGGATGAGGCTGCTGAAATCATCAAGTTCTTCATTCTACAAGTAGAGAAGCAATACTCTCTACCTGTCAAAACCATTAGAGTGATAATGGGACAGAGTTCAGGAACAAAACTCTGGATGAATTCTGTTTGTCTAAAGGGATTATTAGACAATTCAGTGTTGCCAGAACTCCTGAACAAAATGGTGTGGTAGAAAGGAAGAACAGAACTTTAATAGAAGGAGCAAGAACAATGTTAGCTGATTCTGGCCTACCTTTATACTTTTGGGCAGAAGCAGTTAACACATCATGTTATGTTCAAAATAGAGTTCTTATTGTCAAGAGACATTCAAAGACTGCCTATGAAGTTCTTCATGGCATGAAGCCCCTTATCTCCTTTTTCAGGGCTTTTGGGTGTCAATGTTTCATCTTGAACATCAAGGAATCTATTTCAAAGTTTGCTGCCAAAGTTGACTTAGGTTACTTTCTTGGTTATTCCTCAACTAGAAAAGCCTACAAGGTTTTTAACTCAAGAACCAGGATAGTAGAAGAAACACTGAATGTCAAGTTCAATGAGTCAAAACACACTCTCATTCCAGCACATCCTGCTGAACTCTTTGACCTTGACAACTTTCATTTTGGACCTGAAAAGATTGTCACTTCATCCAAACCTACTTATTATGGTGATCAAAGGTTTGATGATGAGGATCCAGCACCATGGACTCCTCAAGCAGTCATTAAGTCAACTTCAAAACCATCAGAAGTTTCACAAACTTCTGATTCAACAAATACTGAAGGACAAACTCAAACATCTGCTTCAGCACCTGCAACTACTGAAGACACTGAAACTGCTGAACCAGATATAATATACCTCAGTAGTTTGTTTGAAGAACATGAGCCACCAACACCTGTCAGTGGTTTACAACAACTGATCGAACACAAAGACCATCCACTTGATCAAATCATGGGTGATATTGCATCAGGTGTTCTTACAAGAAACCGGCTTTCCAACTTTTGTCTATTCTCAGCATTTATTTCACAATTGGAACCAAAGAAGTACCAGGAAGCCCTCAAAGACAACAATTGGATGCAGGCAATGCAAGATGAATTGCTTCAATTCAACAAGCAACAGGTTTGGGAAATCTGTCCCTTACCACCAAACAAGCAACCAATTGGCACAAGATGGGTTTTCAGGAACAAACAAGATGAAGCTGGTATTATAATAAAGAACAAGGCAAGACTGGTAGTACAAGGTTACTCTCAAGAAGAAGGAATTGACTATGATGAAACCTTTGCTCCAGTTGCAAGGCTTGAAGCCATTAGGTTATTTCTGGCCTATGCCATTTCCAACAAAATAAAAGTTTATCAAATGGATGTCAAGAGTGCATTTTTGTATGGAAAAATAAAAGAGGAAGTGTATGTTTGTCAGCCACCTGGGTTTGAGGATCCTTCTCATCTTGAGTGGGTGTACAAACTAGACAAAGCTCTTTGTGGGATCAAACAGGCTCCAAGAGCCTGGTATGATACACTTTCAACCTTTTTACTCAAAAATAACTTCACAAGAGGTGCCATTGATAAAACTCTTTTCATAAAACATGTTGGAAATCGTATCTTACTTGTTCAAATATATGTTGATGATATCATTTTTGGTTCAACAAACACAAAATTGTGTGATGAATTTAAGAAACTCATGCAATCAAAATTTGAGATGAGTACAATGGGAGAACTGCAGTACTTTTTGGGACTGCAGATTAAACAACAAACAAATAGAACTTTTATACATCAATCAAAATATGTTAAAGAATTATTAAACAAATTTTCTTTACAAGACTGTAAATCATGTTCCACTCCCATGACACCAACCACACAAGTTGAACCAGATGATCAAGGAAAACAGGTTGATCAAACCATGTATAGATGTATGACAGGTTCCCTTTTATATCTAACTGCTTCTAGACCAGATATTATGTTTTCAACATGTGTCTGTGCTAGATATCAATCAGCTCCTAGGGAATCACACCTTATTGCAGTCAAAAGAATCTTCAGATATCTGAAAGGAACACCCACACTTGGAATTTGGTATCCTGCTTCTAGCAATACCAAGTTATCAGCTTTTTCAGATAGTGACTATGCAGGGTGTAAAATGTCAAGAAAATCAACATCTGGTGGTTGTCAATTCTTGGGAAACTGTCTAGTGTCCTGGCAATCAAAAAACAAACATCTGTTGCAACTTTAACTGCTGAAGCTGAATACATTGCAGCTGCAAGTTGTACATCACAGATACAATGGCTCCAATATCAACTTCTTGATTATGGAATCAAAGAGACCAAGACACCATTGCTTGTAGACAACAAATCTGCCATTAGCATCATTCAAAATCCTGTTCAGTTTTCAAAAACTAAACACATTGAAATCAGGTATCATTTCATAAGAGATTGCTATGAAAAGGCAAGATTGAAGTGAAACATGTAGCAACAGCTAATCAAATAGCTGACATATTCACTAAACCCCTTGACACATCAACATTTCAGAAGTTAGTATCCATGCTAGGGATGCTAAATTTGTAAGTGTTTCTCTTTATTTTTCTGCACAACTTTTTTATTGTTATTTTTCACTTACATCTGTTTTCAAAAACTTGAAAAACTTCTGAAAAGAGAGAAACTACTGATGAACAAAACATCAGTATGAGGATTTTTTCTAAAAAGTGATTAACTTCTGATAAAACAACCTTCAGAAGTTATGAATAAAGTATTTATAAAAGTATTTCTCATCAGCTGTTCAAAACTGCTGAAGAGAAAATGAGAACTACTGATGAAGATAATTCTTCATCAGCAGTTTAGTCAAAAAGGGCAAATCAGACTTTTCCCATCATCAGAAGTTTGACCTAGTCGGTTTAAAACTTCTGATAAAGAGGTTTTTAACCTAGGCGGTTTAAAACTTCTAATAAAGAAGTTCCAAGCGGTTAAAAACTTCTGATAAATATCTTTTTTCAACACTTATCCATTCAAACACAAAAATTCCCTCCTTCTCTCTCAAGAAAGCTCTCAAACCCCTGAACCTACAACAAAAACACTGTTCGATTCATACACACACACAAAACCACATGGCTTTAGTTCTTAAACAGGGACACAATCTCAGAGCCTACTTAGAAAAACAAGAAGGCTGGTCCCAATATGATGAGATCATTGATCTCGTCGTCAAATCCCAATATTTCACCGCTCTCACAATAGACCCACCAATACATCCTGAAACTCTCAATGAGTTCTGGGCTAATGCTGAGACAGTGATGGTGGATGATGAAGTTATCTCTCTCAACTCAACAATTAAAGGGAGACAAATGGCCATCACACCGGCCATACTTGCAAACAGACTGGGGTTGAATGATGTGAATGCCCCTGAAAAGTTTGACAACTCTGCAATCCACCTAACCATGACTGAGTGTGGTTATCAAGGTACTCTCTCACAAGCTACTATCTTTAAAAAGTATTTTGAACCAAAATATAAACTTTTGTTTCATTATATAATTATGTGCTTGAGTCCTAAAACAGGGTCTTATGACCAGATGCCCTCAACCTTTCAACCAATCTTTCATTCCATTGTGAATGAAACAAATTTCAGGGCATCAAAACTTTTCTTTAATGAGTTGGTGTTACATCGAAATAACACTAAGAAAAAGTTTTTGTTATATCCAAGGTTCATTATGCAATGCATAATAACTGAACTGGGTAATGAGGTGCTTGTGGGTAAAACTGAAATTTTAAAACCCTTAACCTCACAAGCATACTCAAGGCACAACAAACAGGCTGCCTGGCCAGAAGATGACCAAGGGGAACCAGAACCAGTCCCCATGGAACCCTCATCTTCCAAACCTACTCCACCAAAGGCCAAGAAACCCAAGGTACAAAAACAAAAACCCACCAAACCTAAAAGAAAAGCTGTTCAGGAGGTTGAGATGCCTGAACAAGCTATTGTGCAATCTGCACTTCTTAAAGATGTGACTGAAACATCCTCTCAGTCTCATCCATCTCAAACCCCACCAAGAGCACCAATCACAATCCTTTTCAAAAGAAAAAGACTTAAGAAAACTATTCCCATTGATTCTTCTTTTGAAACTGCTGAACCCACTGCCCAAACTATTAAACCAGCACCCCAAATTTCTGAACCAGACATTGAAATAGCCAAACTTCTCTCTAGGCTAAAAGAGAAAGTCCCATCTACACATGTCAGTCCTCATCAACCACATAAAACAGGGGACATAGCCTCAGAAATTGACATGGATGTGGACACTCAAAGCCCTAACCAAAGAGATGAGGATGAACCAGAGTCTCTAAGCCCAAACTTAGAAACTTTTGGTACTTTTGAGGCTGCTACTACTCATTTACCACCCAGTGGTGGACCTGAGGACAGAAGTAACATAGCTAAGACCTCAACTGTGGCAACTACTGATGAAGGCTTAATGCCTAAGGTAGGAAATCCTCTGAACCAAGAAAAAGAGGTACATGAGACAACTGAGTTGGGCTCAGCTCATGATGTAACTGATACAGTCCTCATTGAGGATGTAATCAGGGATTCAGATGATTCCATTGATTTGGATGATGTTTCAAAACACCAAACTACTGAATTGACGGCTACAAGTGAAGGTCCTGCACCTGGTGTATCTAAGCTCAAGAAGCTAGTCACACCAGCTCAGGTTAAAGCCCACTCAATCCATGATTCCCCTAGAGTGGCATCTTCTGTACAACAAGAAGATCACCCAAAAACACACCCCTCACTACAAATGCCTACCCAATTCCCTGGGCAAACAAGCATAGACATGAACCAGCTATGCAGCCCAGATGGTCCCCTGTACCACATGATGAACACTCTCATCAAGAATCACTTCCAAACATACACAGCTAACTTGGAGCTGTCAATCAAAAACCAATTTGGAGTGATCAAGACAAAGATGAACGATCTGTCCAACAAAATTGAATTCAACAGCAGACAGATTGCTACTCTTACAGGTCATTTCTCCCAACCCTCAACTTCCAAACTTGATGAATCCAAAAAGGGGGAGAAAATTAGGGAACCTAAGGAGTCATTCGAAGCCAGGATAAAGGCAAGAGTGGCTATCCTGGAAAGAGATCAAAAGAATCAAGCCAGAAAAGAAAAACTGGCCCAACAATTTGGTGTCTCTATTCAAGAAATAAAAGATGCTGAAAAGTCTGATGAATCCCAAGGGCATAATGAAGAAACCTCTGATGGCCAAAGTTCTGATGAAGAATCAGAAAGTACTGAAGACAATCCTTCAGTAGTTGACAAACCTTCAGAAGTTGTCAACCCATCAGAAGTTAACACTTCCAAGACTCAAACTGCTAACCCTTCCAGATCAACTGCTCCTATTCAACCAACTTCTGTTCCTACCAGGCCTACTACAACAGTTACCACAATGACTGTGCTAAACCCTTCTCCAATCTCTCAATCAGCAGAACTACTTGAGAAGAGTTTAGTGGCAGCCCAAAAGAAGGCCAGAGAAGATCAGATCTGGAAAACTCTGGAAGAAAGGGATGACTTGGATCTAAGCCATGAAGAAAAACTTCAGGCTTATGAAGCTGAACTCCAAAGGCAGGCTAGCCTAGACCAGATTGCTGAAGAAGATAAAAGACATCAACTGATGTCTTACATTACAAAGAACAGCAAAATCAAAGCCTACACATTGAAGAGACTCTCTATGGAAGAGCTGACAAGAAGAGCTCAACTTATTGCAGATAAACTTGCAACAAGTAAAGACACAAAAGCCAAGAGAGCTCAGATGATAGAAGAACTGGTAGCTAATGGTTATGGTTCAAAAGCCTCAGTGTCCAAATGGAAAGAAGAAAGATTGGTGGACACATATAGAAAATATAAGGCTGCAAGGGCTGCAAATCCAGAGAAGTTTCAAACTGCTGAAGTTTCAACTTCAGTAGTTAGAACTTCTGGTGTTCAAAGAAGACCAGCTACTCAGAGAAAGAAATCAGAGGAGAATGTGAAGACTGATTTCAGAATGGTACTACTAGAAGGTAGTACAGTAGTCCATTCTGATTTTGATATAGAAGAAAAGCCTCTAATCACACAATCCAGGGATCCTTCCACCTTTGCATATCAAATCCAGAAGACCATCACAGACAAACTGCACACTAAGGTAGTAACTGAACATCATTTACCAACATTTCAGATACCTAATGTGATGCAACAAGAACAAGGAAGTGAATCCCACCTGAGAGTCACTGAAGTTGAAAACATTCAACACTCAGGAGAAACCCAGGGTACCACCATGGTTCCCTACACTGTAGACTTTGACAAGTCTAAAGTACCAATCATCAGATGGTCCTTTACTGATAGAAACTCAGTACTTGTGACAAGAAGAGATCAGACAAGCAGGGCCTATAGGTCGATGAATGATCTGAAGAAACTATCAACCAAAGACCTGCTTACAATCCAACACTTAGAACCACAGAAAGGGTCTCTTACTGATGAACAACTGGACCTGCTCAAGAATTCCATGTTCAAAGGAATATGGAAAATTGTGAAGGACAGAAAAGAACAATAAGGAATTAGTAAGGTTTTGGCTTCATTAATCCTGGGGGAGATTGTTAGGACAAAAAGGATTGGTGAAACCACTTTTGCAAACCTTAGTCTAATTCACTTCTGTCAAAATACTCTAAGTATAGAACTGCTGAAGAAGAAGGATCAAACTGCTGAAGAAGAGATTCAGAAGTGCTGAAGAAGAAAAGTCATCAGAAGTTCTGAAGTTCAAACCAGACACTTCTACTGAAGAACTACTGAAGACAAACTACTCATCAGTAGTTTGTCATTCATCAGTACTTACATGAAGATCTTTTCCACCGCCTTTGTATATCAGTAGTTTATTACTTTAGTATTTCTTTTTGCTTTATGTACAAGTTCCAAGACTGCAACTTGTTGCAACTTGTTTCTGAACTTGCTTTTGGCAAGGTTCATGTATTTGTAACGTCTATAAATAGAAGGGTTCATCCCTCTGTTTTAGACATTGATTTTAATACAAGAAATCCTTCAACACTTATTATTGTTATTTCCATTTCATGTTTATTGAGAATCTGTCAAAGCGTTTCATTCTCATTCAATACTTAGATTCTCAATAAATACTTATCATTTATTTGTTCTTGAATCCAGGGGGAGTAATAACTCCTGTTGATAAGTGTAGCTTTAAACTTATAACATTCCGCTGTGCTATCACTGATCAAGAACTTGCTAAACACTTAAGTGTTCACTAGCAAGTTCATACAAAAGAGCAATATACTGATCTAACACTTTCTTATTTGGTACATCACTAGCTAGGTCCAAGGGGGAGATTGTAAGTGCATTATTCATGTATGTCCCCAGCTAGTGATCCAGTACTGAATGTCGAAGGTTCAGATAATCAGAAAATGACCAAGATATTAGCTTAAATATACATTCGACCAGTCGGAAGGTCGAATGTAGTTTATCTTTGGTCGAATGAAGATTGAATGAAGAAGAAGGCTTCATTGGAACCCACGAGGGGTCGAATGAACACATTCGACCTTATTAAAGGGGCGAATGTGGATGCCTATATAAATAGGGAAAAGTTAGTTATTTTTGGGTATAAGACATTATGCGATCAAGATTATGTTACGTATATTTGGGTAATATGATTAGTATATTCTGGGAGGACAATGTTAGTGATGAAAAATGCGAATTTTCAGAATTTAATGTGTTAGTTTGTGCTCGATTTTGTTCAGTAATGCCTATTTGTGTTTGTTTACATTCATTTGTGTTTGTTTGTGTTCATTTTTGTTTGACACCTAAATTTAGCAAATAAATACAAGCAAACACGAACAAAAATCTAGTTCGGTAAGTGTTCATCAACAACTCGTGAACACGTTATTTTCTTAACAAACGAACACGAACAAAAAATCTCGTTTGGTAAGTGTTCGTGAACAGTTCGCGAACAAGTTAATTCCTTAACAAACGAACACGAACAAGGCCTTGTTCGTGTTCGTTTGATCCGTTTACAGCCCTAGGTCTAGGTGTTCCAAACTTAAAGGAGGTAAATGATGCTTTTCTATTCAAATGGGGAGCCCGGCTTAGAAGCGATTCCAATAGTCTTTGGTAAAAAGTAGTGTCCACTGTACATAATTCTAGATCAGGCTTTATTATCTTTCGGTTAACATGCAATGGGGGGGGGGGGGCAATTGGAAGTCTATTGTCAAGAACTGTGACGGTTTGCTAGTGAGAGGTAAGCCTTTGGTTCACAACTTTGTTGGCTTGGTGGGGGATGGGACTACAATCCAATTTTGGATAGATTATTGGTTGTGTAATACTCCGTTGTGTGTTAAATGACCGTCTTTATTTGGGGCCATGAGGAAAATTTTTCGTTTAGTACCGGGCATTTTGATCCGATCGAGCCAGACCTGGTTGGTTAACATGTTTCATTTTGAAGGGCCGATGACTTTTGATAGTGATAAGGAGTTCAATGATCTCCTTGATGTTGTTTTGGATATGGTCACGAGAGCTGAAAAAGACGCTTGGAGATGGAAATCGATCCCCTATGAGACTGTTTCCGTTAGAGAGATTAAAGCCTTGTTACATCAAGATTGTGAAGATGCGGGTTTGTTTGTTATGTAGTGGGTGTCTTGGGTTCCTATCAAATGTGTTAGGATCTGAGTTTGATTATTTAAGTAATGAAAGATGAAAGAAGTTAATCTATAAATGGAAAGTGCAGCGGAATGATAAACTATAAATCAAAACAAGAGAATAATTGTTTTAGAATCGAAAGCTTTCATATAACAAAATGATTACAAACGATTGTACAATTACTCCCCCTCAGCCTAATCACTCTGTGTAAGTTTGTGTAATAGAATGTTTTAAGTGATGAATAGAACAGTACATGCACTGTTCTATTTATAGACAATCTAAACTACTGATGACCTAGGCTGACGTCACCTAAGATAGTGACATTTAACAGAATAACAACATAAAACATCTGATGAAACAAACACTGTTACATAGGAAACATCTGATAACTAAACAGCTGATAGGTAAACCTCTGATGGTCTTGAATCATCTGTTGGAGCCTAAGTGTTGTTGGCTCCAACAGACCTTGAGTCTTCAGTACTTTGATCAGCAGTCGTTTCTTCATCAGACCTTTGTAATCAGCAGTTGTTTTTTATCAGTTGTTTCTTCATCAGACTTGTGTGATCAGCAGTTGTTAGGGTACAGCAGATGTTAGAGTCAACAGTCTTTTGGGAGAAGTAACCTGTAAATGTTGTTTTTATTAAGGATCAATATGTAGCATATTTTGGCTTTCCAATCATCTGTTCTTCTCCAGGTCAGCAGACCCAACAATCTCCCCCTAGAACAGATTATGCCAAAACTTAGTCTTTATTGTTGATCTTTATTACTCATCAGACTTTCTCTAATTTACCCTTTAACTGTAATTCAAAGTTCAATGAGAAGAGGTCTTCGGCATCTCTTTCTAGCTCTAGGTTAAGCAATGTTTGGAGATCATCTGCACATAGGCCATGTGCATCATCCATACTCAACTTTTGAGCCTTTCTATCTGATCTGAGCAAAGTCAATTCATGGGTGTCTTTGTTGACCTTCCATTTTAGAATTTCTGAACCAGAGGAATTTTTGAGCTGCAAGTTTATTCTAGATGAGTTTGGTTATGGAGGTCTCCCAATGAGTTTTCTGAGTTCATCGGCTATGGGATCAGAGAAATAATGAACTTGGTTGTAGATGCCCTCTTTTACATATGTATTAGCAAGCAAACTTCTTCTGGTCTTCTTCAGACATCTCCTTCTGTCTTTTGAACTGTCTCTTGGCAGCAACAGATAGGTCAGAAGTGTCAAGTAGGCTGTCAAGTGTAAAGGCCTGCTGAGGTCTCTTAACCATGGGAGCATCAGAGTAAATTGGTTTTCTTGGCAGTGTGGGATCAGTCTTTCTATTCTCTTTCAACTTCTTGTAAGTTTCAACCAGCCTCAGCTCAGCCCATCTTGCAACTGACCTCATCTCTCCATATTTTGCAGCCAAAATCTCTTCTCTCATTCTTTTAAACTTTAAGGCTCTGGTTGGGTCTCTGCCTTTTCTAAGGTTAGGGGCAGAGATTTTCACAGGAGGATTCTTGGCCATTTCTTCAATTCTCAAAAGTTCTTCTTGAAGTGCATGAGTGGTCCAGCCTGCAAACTGTTTCTTGTTTGCTTTGTAAGGCATGGTTGCCAAGATCTGATCAAGTATAGACTCCCTAACCACCCTTTCCAAATCACTGCTGAGAGGCATGGTGGACATGGAATTGCTCAGGGTCTTAGCAAAATCTTCAATCCTTCTCAGTTTGCTAAGCTCTGCTGAATGGATGCCCTGAGCAGTCCTGTCATCCTTTCCTTTGCATTTCTCCTTGATGATCAAATCAGCCTGTTCAGTTTTGAATTTTAAATATTGATCTATGTTTTTCTGAGAACAGGGAAATTTGGGAGAGATTGGAAAGTTCTTTCAGATGGATCCTCAGTATTGTAGAAGGATTGCATTTCCCCCTTGAGTAGATCAAGCTCAAGAGGATACTGAGCAGCCAATGGTGTGATGGATGGTGGTGGTCTGTGAGAAGTGAATTGAGTAGTGTGTGGTGAAAATGATGTAAGTGGAATGGCTGGTATAGGTGCAGATTTTGTTGTTGAAATGGAAGGTGGTGAGGTTTGTATATTCTCATCTTGTACCACAAAGGTTGATTTTTCTCTTTCTTTTGTACAAGATAAGTGGTGATGGAGGTGTTTGGGCCGCAGTGGTTGTATTAACATCTGTTCGCACTTGTGCAGGACCAGCAGATGTTTGGGATTTAGGTGGTGAAGTGGTTGTAGGTGTTGTATTGGTAGTTGTGGTGGTAGGTTCAGTGGTTGGTTTGGTGGTTGTGGTTGTAGGTTCAGTTGTTTTGGTGGCAGCAGCGGTTTTGGTGGCAGCAGTGGTTCTAGCAGCAGATGATTTAGCAGCAACAGTTTTAGATGGTGGTTGCCTGGTGTGTTTGGCAAACATTTTCTTCCTTTTGAGGAGCCAACATCCTCAACTTCTTGTTGTTGCTCTATCTTTCTTTGCACTAGAGCCTCTGCCTTGACTTCCAATGTGTCAAGCCTCTTTTGCTTAGCTTCAGCAGCCTCTTTAGCAATGACATTGGCAGAGTTGTCAACTTCTTTTGCCTTGCCAGCATTGACAGTTTCAGCTTCAGCAGTGGTTTGAACATTGGGTTGTTGTGGTGGTTCAGACCCTGGTTTGTTGGCAGCTTATGATTGACCCTTTTGTGAGGGTGGACAACCAAAGGGATCTAACTTTGGAAATCTATCTCTGCCACTCTCCCCCTTTTTGGCATCATCAGCAGTGAATTTATTATCATCTTCATCTCTGAGAATTGTGGTAGGGGTAGAGCCAGTGGTCTTCAGCAGATGGTCTTTTATGGATTTAATGTCTGCTTGGGTAACTGTGTACCTAGCATCTACCATTGTCCTGATCTGAGCCATATAAGTTTCATGAGTTTGGTCTGCTAGTCTTCTATAAGTTATGATGATGGGGGAAACAGATTTCCATAGCTCACTAGCAATTTCTTCCTTTGATGGATGACTTTTGGTTAGAGCTGTCAAAGATTCCATGATAGTCTTGAGATCTGTCTTGATGTCAGCAACAGAGGTTTCAATGGATTGTACTCTATTCGTCAATTCTTGGTATTTTAACCCATCACTTAAGTTAATAGGATCATCTGGATTCCTACCAGTGGAAGTTGTAACTGGTTCATTCCTAGGAGGTGAGTCCATAGAATGATAACCAGATGCCCCTTTGTCTTGGTTCTGGGGACTTCCAACTGATTTTGGGGTCACTATAGTGGCCTCATCAGTTGTTTCCTTCAAGGAAGTCTTAGCTATGTAACCACTGTCCTGTTGTGAGACAATGGTCTCTACATCAGTAGTGGCTGCTTCACTTGAAAACTCACCTTGAGTTACATTGAACTCAAGGGGTGTAACCTCCTCTGTTCGTGGGCTAGCTAATTGATTTTTCTCAGTCCCAGTCACTTGTTGGTGTATACTCTCAGTGATGGGTGATGGAGAGGAACTGGGAATATCCTGAGTTTTATTAATAGCTTCGAACAATGGTTTCATTGTTGGAAGGAGATGTGATGGTGAGGGTTGAGGAGTGAAAAGAGAAGTAGCCCTGGGAGAAGGGCTTATGAGCATATGGTCAAGTGACTCATATGTCTCATGATGTGTTTTCCATTGGCTTACAACATGATCCTTTTGTGAGGAGTCATGGGGAGTTTGGTCAGGTTGAGATATCTCCAATTGTTGTGAGGATGTAACAACAGTGATATCTTGTTGCTTTTGTGCTACAACAGGGGTTACCTCTGGTATCTCATCTTCCATATGTCCCTTTTTAGTTTTCTTGGGGGTTTTTGTGGATGGATGTTTCTTTTTGGAGGTAGCTGGTGTGGGTTTCACAACACTGGATGTAGTGCCATGATCACCAGGAGCAGTGGGCTCAGCAACAGAGGTTTTGACAACAGTTGTTGTCTTATCACTCTTTGCTTGTGTTTTAGAAACTTTAACTTTTGACACCTTTTCTTGGGTGTTTGGACCCAACATTCTTGTAAAAGTTTCTTGTGAAAGACTCTTCATTTGAAATGATTTACCCTTTTTAAACACCTTTTTCAGGTAAAACCTTTTGTAGGATTACACTTAGAAGTCTTGGGTATATCAGAAAAGCATTGTTTGACCCAGACTTGACTCCCTTCACATTTGCTACTAAATCCAAGAACATGGCCTGGGATAGATTGTAGTCAGATTCTGAAAACATAGCATATCCCAAGTACTGAACTTTTAATGGGATTTCATTGAAAGAAGTGGATTTAGCAGAGAGACAGAGAAGGAGTGTATGAAAGAAAAATTTCATGACTGGTGGGAATTTTTTTTGAAGAGTGTTGAACCAGTCATCTGTGAATCATAACCCCTTTCCTGAACTCGGTGTGAAGTTCAGCCTTAGGGAAAGAGTCTTTACCTGACAAGTCATTCAGTGAGAAGGTTGTGGATATCAGTTGGGGGGGTTATGGTGATATTTGTTTCTCCAATTTTTGAGATAATGGTTGTAGGATTTTTGTCATGAAGTTGAACATCAGTATTTAACCAAAATTCTTGGAGAGTATCGATATAGATGGGTGCATCAGCGGTTAGTATTGTCAGGTATTTGGATTGGAGAAAGACGTCGATGGTGGTATGGAACGGAATTTTTTCATCTGTTTTAACCAGATAGGGAAGGTAATTGTGGGTGGCTTTTGCTTGAAGGTCCATTGTAATGGATTTCGAGTCAAAAGATGGAAGGAATTAGAATAAGGGTTATAGGTGGAAGAAGGCGGTTTCAGTATTTTGAATACAATGAGACAGTGTAACAACTGTTATGGTAAAACAGGGTTTTTATAGCCTCTGATGAAACCACTAATGTGGCCAAAACTCTGATTTTGAGAGCAGACGTGGCAAACATCTGATAGAGCCTTTGTGGCAGATAGCTGTTGCCAAAGGACTGATGCAAACAGCTGTTGAATTACCAAAGTGCTGATGCTAACAGTACTTAAGGTTTTTTTAATATATATATATATATATATATATATATATATATAATGGAAAAAGTTGTTTTATCTGATCAGACGTTTGAAAACAGATTTTTCAACCAAGCAGTGGATGTTTTATCTGATAGATGTTTGAAACAGATTTTTCAACTAACAGATGATATAATGGATGAAACAGTGGTTGTTTTATCCTTAGCAGATTTTTCAACCAAAAAGCTATTTTAAGGATGAATTTTGTTTTTCTAAAACATTTTAATGTCTTTATTTAAAACATTTTTGTTGTTTAATCCATGTTTAGCATACCTATAACAGTACCGATTTCTGGAAGATTAACATGGACCTTTGTATGACACCCTAGGCAAATCCCACATCGGCCGTGGCCAGGAGAGATCCTTGGTTCATAAGTAATCCAAAGCCTCTTAAATCACCAACGCGTTTTGGGCTTAATGCTAGTGGATGAGAGGAGAACTCCACAGTTAAGCGTGCTCAGGTGGGAGTAGTATCAGGATGGGTGACCTCCTGGGAAGTCTCCACCGGGGCGACCAAAAACAAATCCGTGAGCTCTGGATGGGTAACCCATCGAGGCAAAGCGGACAATATTGGTGGTGAAAGGGGCCAGATGTTACAAATGGTATCACAGCCACTCCTGTACCGTTCGGGATGGTGGGGCAAACCTCATCGAGGACGATGAGTCCCTAAGGGGGGGGGGTGATTGTAACAGTACTGATTTCTGGAAGATTAACATGGACCTTTGTATGACACCCTAGGCAAATCCCACATCGGCCGTGGCCAGGAGAGATCCTTGGTTCATAAGTAATCCAAAGCCTCTTAAATCACCAACGCGTTTTGGGCTTAATGCTAGTGGATGAGAGGAGAACTCCACAGTTAAGCGTGCTCAGGTGGGAGTAGTATCAGGATGGGTGACCTCCTAGGAAGTCTCCACCGGGCGACCAAAAACAAATCCGTGAGCTCTGGATGGGCAACCCATCGGGGCAAAGTGGACAATATTGGTGGTGAAAGGGGCCGGATGTTACAATACCAATCCGAGAGATCAGTTTTTCAAAGGTAGATGTGTCTAAAACTTTTGTCAACACATCTGCCAGCTGATCCTCTGTTGGAACATGTTGCAGAGAAATCAAACCTTTTTCATAGCTATCTCTGACAAAGTGATGTCTGATGTCTATGTGTTTTGTGGTTGAATGAGAGACTGGATTTTTGATGATATTTTCAGTAGCTTGACTATCCAGCATGAGTGGAGTCTTTAGTGCAGTTATACCAAGATCTAGTAGTTGATTTTGAAGCCACATGAGTTGGGCTGTACAGCTTGCAGCAGCAATGTATTTAGCCTCCGCTGTTGAGGTTGAAACAGCTGCTTGCTTTTTGCTTTGCCATGAGACTAAGGCATTCCCTAGAAATTGGCACCCTCCTGATGTAGACTTCCTTGTGGTGTGACAGCCAGCAAAATCACTATCTGAATAACCTGAAAGCTCAATGTTTCCATTAGTAGGATACCAGATACCAAGTGTGGGAGCACCTTTTAGGTATCTGATTATCCTTTTTACAGCAATAAGGTTTGACTTTCTAGGTGAAGCCTGGGATCTTGCACAGACACAAGTGGCAAACATAATGTCTGGCCTGGATGCAGTTAAGTACAATAAAGACCCAATCATGCATTTGTAATGTGTCTGGTCAACCAGTTCATCTTAGTCATCAATAGTGAGTAGCTTGGCTGTGCTCATGGGTGTACTACATGGCTTACAATCATTCATCTCAAATCTGGTTAGTAAGTTTTTAACAAACTTGTTTTGATGAATGAATGTGCTATTTTGCAGCTGCTTCACTTGGAGACCAAGGAAGCACTAAAGTTCACCTATAACACTCATCTCAAACTCTGCTGTCATGAGTTCCCTAAACTTTTCACACATTTTGTTACATGTGGATCCAAAAATGATGTCATCCACATATATTTGAACAATCATTAAATCTTTCCCTCTACATTTTAGAAATAAAGTTTTATCAATTTTACCTCTTGTGAAACCAATGGATAAGAAAAAGGTGGAAAGAGTTTCATACCAGGCTCTAAGTGCTTGTTTGAGTCCATACAGAGCTTTGTTTAGCTTGTAGACATAATCAGGATGGAATGTGTCTTCAAAACCAAGTGGTTGACATACATAGACCCCCTCCTGAATTTTGCCATAAAGGAATGCACATTTAATGTCCATCTGATACACCTTGTGTTAGGATCTGAGTTTGATTGTTTTGATTGTTTAAGTAATGAAGAATGAAAGAAGTTACACTATAAATGGAAAGTGCAGCGGAATGATAAACTATAAATCAAAACAAGAGAATAATTGTTTTTGAATCGAAAGCTTTCATATAACTGAATGATTACAAACGATTACAATTACTCCCCCTCAGCCTGATCACTCGTGTAAGTTTGTCTAAGAGAATGTTTTGAGTGATGAATAGAACAATAAATGCACTGTTCTATTTATAGACAATCTAAACTACTGCTGACCTAAGCTGACGTCACCTAAGACAGTGACCTCTAACAGAATAACAACATAAAACATTTGATGAGACAAACACTGTTACATTAGAAACCTCTGATAGGTAAACAGCTGATAGGTAACCTCTGATGGTCTTGAATCATCTGTTCGAGCCTAAGTGTTGTTGGCTCCAACAGACCTTTAGTCTTCAGTACTTTGATTAGCAGTTGTTCTTCATCAGACCTTTGTGATCAGCAGTTGTTCTCTATCAGACCTTTGTAAGCAGCAGTTGTTCCAGCAGTTGTTAGGGAACAACAGATGTTAGAGTCAACAGTCTTTTGGGAGAAGTAACATGTAAGTGTTGTTTTTATTAAGGATCAATATGTAGTATTTTTTTTCTTTCCAATCATCTGTTCTTCTCCGGTGTAACATTCGCGATTTTTCCAATAACTCAATTATAACGTTAGAGACCTAAAATATCAATGATCTAAAAATTTAAATCGCATAAACAATGTTTTTATTTATTTACTTTTATTTTTTTATCATGCGCCTTATAACCGAGCCGTTATGATCATTGCCTCACTTACCAAATTCTATAATAATAGTTGACAAAATCAAATGGCTAGATATAAACTTTACGTTTACAAAAAAATTTAAATAACAAATCTTGAATAAAAAAAATTCTCAAAAAGAATGAAAGGGCATTTAATGCCTTCATCACCTTAACATATCAAATTTTTAAACAAATCCCAATCCCGTCTTTGTCAGCGGCGATAGCTATGGCAGTTACCGGAATTTCCGGACTTGCCGTTCTCATTCAAATTTGAACCCACCTTAGCACTTACACTCTAGGCCAATCAATCCATAATTAACTCACGCGGTCACAACTGATTGAACGCTTATCACGACCCACCATTTTTGGATCTTGACTGTTACTTAAACTCGATCAAACTGACACAACTTGGCCTATATATTTTGCTCAGTCTTTTGACTCTTTCAAAATGAAACCACTCGTCAATTGGAACCATCTTACGGTCACATCCCCTCGGTTCCTACCCCGTGTTCCGACGAGACACTCTCTGTTCGGAAAATGCATTCTGCCGCGCAGGTATTTCCTTCTTGAAGCTCCAATTTTTAGTTGGGTTGGGACCGTTTGTGAATTTTGCGTGTATGTGCTTGAGTTTATAATAGGCAATTCACCAATGAGTATCTTATTGGTGTGTGGTAATCTATCTATACAACTAATATATGAAACTCAATGTGGATACATGGCACTCCCATGTTGATCCTTCAATTCCTTAGCCTATCATATTGTGCCAAGTGTCCAAGTATGAGAATTTATAAATTTTTTTTTAAATCAAAAATCATTTATTAGTTTGGTCAAAATCGGTCATTAATATTAATTTTCCCATTAATAAGTTTCCTATTTGTTAATCAAAACCAATCTTTCTAATAACTTTCTCTCTCTAAACCCTTCTCTGCAGCAATCTTCTCCATTACAATTTGAGAGAAACCCTAATTCTTATTCAACATCCATGACGCTCATCTTTTCCTCCGCAATTGTCTCTATCCATCATTTCTTTGTGATATCCTAAAATCGATATCGTTATTGATTATTCAACAAACGTTTTGTTTATCCATCAATCTGAACAGTTAGGGATCCTATCAGTCCATCGATTTTCTTCTTATATCCCTAAAATATATCATGTTTTTAAGTATTTAAGTTTATCGTCTTTCTGGATTATTTCAGGTTAGTTTTCTATCATTCATCGATTTTCAACAACTGTTTTGTTTATCCATCGATCTGAACAGGTTAGTTTTCATTGTTTTTTTTCCTTTTCGATTGTTTTGGTTCCAGATCCAGGTACTTTGCATACCCTTTTTCGGTTCATAATTCAGGCGACCGACTAAACATTCAAGTTACATATAAGGTCTGTGGTTACGGTAATTTTAATTGTATTAATCGTTTCCCTAATTCAAATACTTTTTGTTTAAAGTGATAGGATCAAATTAGGCTTGGGATTGTGTTGGAGAGTAAGAAATAAAGTCACGTTTTGTTAATTGATCTCACTATATGAATTTGTCTGTGATTTTGGTTTCAACTCATAAAATCGAACGTTTATACATCATTTTAACGCAACATGTATTATTAATTTTCTATTTGTTGTTTTTATTTCAGATCTGATTGATAATTCATCTCTGATTCTTCATTCGTCGTTCCAATTTTCATCCCTTGTCAGTGTAAAATTTGCTCAGTTTTTCAATAATCAATTATGGATGTTTCTAGGTTTGATCTGTGTATATTGATTTGTTTATAATTATACCTATTTGGATAACTTTGTCTCCCAGTTTGAATTTGAAAGGGGAGAAGTATAAGTTTCAATAAATTGTTGTCTGAGTTTTTGTGCTACTTTCTTTCAGCATTAAAGAAACAAAATGTGATTGATAAGCTTGATGGAATATTGATTTAGTAATTATATCCCGTGATGATTCTAAACTGAAGAATTTGCAGGTATGTTTACACTCTGATTGCTGCGAGTATCATGTTTTTTTGGATATGAGGTAATTGAAGTGATGATGGTTAGAGTGATTCTTAAGAATGATTATGTTGTCAGTTAATCATGCCTTCATCTAAACATTTTGATATTTATCTTTATGCCCATTAAAATACTTGCAGATAAATGGACGCCATAGTTCAATGATATTATCCGAGAACCTCTGTAAGTGGATACTGTATACCCTGCTTTGAGTATGATTTTTTATATAAATATTCAGTTTTATTACAAATTAACCGGCTCTATTATACCCATTAATATGGATAATAGGATGATTGGCTCAGTTTTTACACAATCGTGTTGTATTATATAGAATTAAGCATTTGTGTTTTGGAAATATCAATGTTTATTGGGCCGAGTCTTGCTTCAATGTGCACCCTCTGATCCCTGATGTGGTTGCATAAAAGGATAATAGGATGATGGATCGAACTTGTATGTTCCTACATGAATATTTGGTTTATTTTCATTCCTTCAGGGCTTTGACAAAGTATGCTTCTTTAAAGGCAATAGTAACTAGATTACATAAGTGTAATATTATCTTTTTATATGATTGCAACTGTATGTTTGATTATATAACAAAGAACTCTTTTTGGTTTAGAGGGGCAAGTCTTCTCTTATTCATATGTCTATTATTTTATAACTTGAAAATCCTTTTAGTTCAAAACAGATGACTGTAATAGGTTAGTGAAGCATGGTTATACCTTGCTTTAACAGACCATAGACACAGTGGGTTCGAGTCACACCCTATGTCTGTTCTAATGTTTATCGGGTTGTAATGATTTCAGGAGGTTTACAAATGGGATGTGTCATACCAAAATCAAGATATTTGCCTAAAAACAAGTGTGGAGAATTTGGTGGCAAGGGTGACCGACTTATTTGTGAATTTCAAATTAGAAGCAATTTCACCAAACTAGCAATTTCATTGATAGGTTGCAGTAAATTAGTTATACAGGTTTGTGGGTCAACTCAAGACACCCATTTATTAAACTGGTATGTGTCGTGTCTCAGGTTGAATCGGAAATTATCACCCTTATGTGTGCTCATGTTATTTTTTTAGATGAGAAGGTTAGTGATATACTCGGGGATTCCTGATCCAAAAGCCAAAGTCAAAGTCATATTCTTCCGTGAAGGCGTTCAATGGAGATTACTTCAAAAGAAAATGAAAACAAGAAAGAGATGAACTTCTAATGGGCACATTCCTGTTAAGGTACTCCTGTAATTTTTTAAACTATTATGGTTATTATGTTTGAAAAACTCTTTAACTAAAGTTCTTAATGTGCATAATATAACTTGTAATACTTGAATCGTGATTTGTTGGAATGTCGGTTCAACATCTTTATTTTTTAAAAGAATAACAACTTTGCCATTCTGTTTATTTGAAATCGCATTCGTCTGAAGGACTCTTGAATCAGCATTAGTGTAGTAAGCGCACTACTATTCTGTCTTCTTATTTGTGTTTTATGTAGCATATTGACATGCTTTTATCCATTTCTTAAAGAAATAATTATAATGCTTCAAGAAGTGGTTTTTGTACGACTAATCATTGTGTTCACACTTCACAGGTAACGGGTCACGGGGTAGCAGATCATGGGCTTGATGGTCTAAACCAGGCTTATCGGGTATGAGAAGTTGAGTTGAAATCTATACGGATTTGGGTCATAGCTGATGCAAAATGGAGCTTCGTGGGTTTAGTTTTTTTTTTTTTTTTTTTTTTTTTTTTTTTTTTTATGTTACATTTTTATTATATGTTTAAGTTGTGTCAAGTAAAATAGCAGTAGGTCAAAATCATGGTTTGTTTTCCTGGCACACATGGCAATTTACTTTCAGGAAGTAGACTGTGGGTATGTTAGTTTACATTTCTTTTGGAGCAAGCTTAATGGTTTTTCTATTTAATGTATTCTATTTGGTAAATGAAATTGTGGAGTTCAAGCAGCAAACTATTTTTGTTTCGTGAGTTCTATGGTGTTCTTTCTTGAACTGGAACAAGTAGCCAAAAGTAGCTAACCATTTTTTCCCATTCGTACTCTTTTGCTAATATCTACATTTCAATATTTTCTATATGAATTTATTATTTTCATACTATTTTAAAAAGTAAAGCACGTTCAGTTAACCGAAAAGTCAAAGCTGCTCATTTTTTGGAGTCAGAGCACAACTGCTATTCTGCAGGTTTCCGATGGATTTTCATCATGCTCATGAGCAAGGTTTCCGATTGATTATTTATTTGGTACACATTGAAATTTGTTTTTATTATTATTTTATATGTTCGTAAAGTATATTAATCACTTTGAATGTTCATGTTCATTTGGCTTCCATTAGAATAAATATGGTATTATTCATTTGATTCCCATCTTCGTTTATAAATTTTGTCAAATTAAACTTTAGTTGATCGATATATCCATTATTGTGTTACATTAAATACTTATATGATATTTTTTCACTCAACCAAAATCCATACCAATTGTATTACCCAACAATCAATAAGTAAAACAACTTGCATACTACAATATTGATATTTTTTTTCATTTTACTTTTTATGAACCGTGTGACACACGGGTCTCTAACCTATGAATCTGCAACAATTTTTTGGTTATATGATTTATTAAAATATTTTTATCTACTGTGAATTTTAATCTTCATTTGCGTTCCGTTACAAGAAATATGTTATTATTCATTTCATTATTTATTTTTAGATAACGTCAAATCAAATATTTATTGATTCATATATCCATTATTGGGTAACGTTAAACTTTTTTATGATATTTTGCATGTAACCAAAATCCATACGAATTGTATTACGTAACTTTTCAATAAATAAACTTGTATATTACAGTCTTTATAGAATTTTACCATTTGACATGAGGATGTACCGAACTGCTTTGCTTCTACTATTTTTAATCTTTGACTGATATACCTGCTCGCTTAGCATGTTATGTTTTATACTACCATTTTAGCTCTGTAAATAGCGTGCATATCCAAACGTGATTCTAAATTTCATGTCATGTATTCCTTACTTTTAAATTTTAATAAAATATTTGTAGTGATATTTGAATAACATGTGTATTCCTTACCTTTAAATTTTAATAAAATATTTGTAGTATATTTTTTTATAGGTTTTACCGCTCCAAATAATTGTTAATTGTTGAACCGCGTGTCCACGCGGGCAATAGTCTAGTAATACTATGAAAGACAATTATGACAAATTTGAGAGTAATGGTTTTAAAAGGAAATGACGATTACAATTCAAAATTTTGGAATTTTTTTTCATATAATTTACAAAAAAAAAAAAAAAAAAAAAAATATGTTGGAGTAATCTTCTACTAAATTTTGTTTCCTTCGTTTTTTTTAATTAAAAACGGTTATCTTAAATGAAGACCAAAATCCATATATTCTTTTTTAATCGTCGAAAGCAAGAAATTTTAAGTATTTAGTATTCGTAATATATATAATATTTGACAAGCTACTAGATGTTTATGAAACTAAAAATTTTAATATGTACAAAATGAATAATTCTTTTGAAAGGCAACGATTTATTAAATGACACTTATTTTGTTATGAACATTTAATTTAACACAATATATAGTGATATATGTTACACGAACACTATAACTATAAAATAACATTAATTGGCACTAAAACATTATTTTTATTTTACTTAGGTTCGAGCATAATTTAGTGATTCTTGTTGAGTTTGTTTTTGCAAGCTCGTCATCACAATCAAGGTGAGTTTTACATATGCCCGCTTTTTACTGTTTTTATATTTTTAGGGGTGAAACATGTTTACTTTTTGTCTTGCTTATATCCTTACGCATTTGTTTTTATTATTAGTTGGTGAACCCGCCTCAATGTAGTTATTAACTTTGATCAAGCCAACTGTAGTAGATTATAACGCTATAGGTTCGACAAGCCCATCCCCCGCATAAATTCAGGGATGATTGAAACAGATTTTTATACTAGCTCATTGAGTTACGTCATTTTTTTACTAGCTCATTGAGTTACGTCATTGTCATTAGGGTTGACTATACAACACCATGGTTTCCAATTAATATTATTACAAATTGTTTTGATATAGACATGACTTACAAAACTTTGCCAATTTTTTTTTTTTTTTTAAAAAAAACAAATATATTACTCACAAACTATTTATAGTTGACCCTCACATTTTCCAACTTAAACATGTTTCAGGGAATAATGCAGCTTGAAGTTCTACGTGCTCTAGACGTTAGAAGTTGAAGTCTAGTTTTAAATTTTATTTGGTTATTGGTTTAGTTTGACGTTGAACATTTAGTATTGTTTTCTTTTTGTTGTAATAAATTCCGTTATTGGAATATTTAATTAGTGGAACTTGAATTTTAAATACCATGTGCTTTTGGACAATCGTCACTACGTGACACCTCGATGTTTCCGCCATCGGTTGGGGTGTTGCAGATTGGTATCAAAGCCTTGGTTATAGGGAATTAGGTTATTAGAAAAATAATCTAGTCTATAACCTTAGGACTTTAACCAGTACTTGCTTCAGTTGCTTGCAGCTCTACCTTATCCTTATCTCTATCCCTATCCTCTTCCTTATTCTTACCCTAGCTTGGTCTTACCTACTCTCTTTCACTTACTTGCTGCAATCCTAACGTACTTCTAGATTATTAGGGCAAATTCCTTGGGCTTAGATATGATCTGCTTAGATAAGTCAACATTTTCGTTTATTCGTGGTTAAATGTTTACAATCTTTGTGTTTCATTTTCATTTATACCCCCTCACTCCCGTTTAAATTCTAAGTTTTGAATCTCAAAATTTTTGCAATTCAAATCTATTTTCTTTCTTATATAATTCCACTGTTAGCCTAAATTTCATAAATCATTTGTGGATTTCACATACACACTTCATTTTACAAACTTATAATATTACTTACGTTTAATTATCTTCAATGTCCAACCCAAATAATATGTTTCTCTTTACAACATGTTGCATATATATATATATATATATATATATATATATATATATATATTTAATCTATTACCTCTGATGTTTCTAGCGAATTTTATTTTGTACATCCTCCTACATTTTTTTAAGTACCCTTAACCATTAAATTTCATCACATTCAAGATTTTAAAATCCTTGTTCAAACTATATCCTCATAACCTGTGTATAGGAGATACTCTAGCACCAACACTTAAAGAGTACTAAATTTTGTCAAACTTTCATTACCTGGGGATTTCACAAACTATAGCAAATAAATATTTTGTCAAAGAGTCTTTTATTCCCACAAACCTATTTTCTAAATTTCAAATGTTTATGTAACAATTTATTGGCGTAACAAATGATTTTCGATGAAAAGTTTTATGGATTAATCAAACTCTATTATACAAAACACCTCAACAAATTCTTGATTTTTGAAACCTGACATCGTGTTTAAAATCTCCGATATTCCGATCTAAATCCATTTAGTTCGTACTATTTATTCTAAAAAAATTTAACCACACTTATTTTTTTTCCCAAACCTAATTTTGAAAATAAAATCTTTCTAATCACGGAAAAATTTAATCCTTCGAATTCTCATTGATTTCTACTTGCTTCCAGCTAGTTTGAACTATCACGATTATTGCATTTGCCAATCATGCTTCATTCTGTGAAGAGCCGTTGTTTTCTCATACGCATGATTCAAACACTGATTCAAAACTCATGATTGACCTTGTACTTGTTACAACACGCTATGTGATTACCTATACTTCATAACCTTCTTACTTCTTGTGTTCATTTTGTTTGAAAACTCATTGATTAAACTTCAAATAGTTGATATTATTGATTTGAAAAACTATTGATTTAACCATAAATATCCATACCCTATTTTTGTACATGATGGACCCTGATTCCAAAACAAGCATTTATTTATTTATTTATTTATTTATTTATTTATTTTTCACCAGTTATGTAAAAAAAACCATCGTTTTAACAAAGATCTCATCTAGTTTAAAAACCCACCCCCTTTTTAATGGCCTTTTGAGGTTTTATTTGGCATACAAACCAAGATATTAACCAAATTATTTTCAAATCAAATGATCAGGGTTCTTGTACCAGATACTCAAGTAAATTTTGATTTTGAAAGAACAATCGTATTTTAAAAAAAACATGGTTGTTTGTTGCGTGAAACTTGATCTTTCTTGATACATGGGAATTTGATTATCTATTATATTTAAACATTTGATTATTCGCGATACTTGAATGGCTAGTTAAATATGACCGATTTGCTATAGTCATCAACTAGTGGAACCAAACCTAGACTCATTAACCTTGTCTAGAGCATCACAATTACAACTCTCATGCTATACTTGATACTAGTCATATTTACAAACTTGCTTGCATGTGTGTATTATCAATTTGTAACTTATGTGTTGAGCTCCGAAACAATTGTTACATTTAATCAACAACTGGTAGAGGAGGAAGTACCTGCTCAACAGTTGGTAGAATTCCTAATAAACCTGCTTAACGATTGGTAGAGGTCATGATGCCTGCTCAACAGTCGGTAGAGGTTCTAATAACCTGCTCAACGACTGGTAGAGGCCATCATACCTGCTCAACAATCGGTAGGGGTTCCTACTCACTGACTGGTAGAGGTTTTCTTGCCTACACAACAGTTGGCCTTATTTTTGGATACATTGTGCACTTTCCTTAAATTTAACTATGAGTACATGCAATTTGATACAAAGATTCATTAAACTCATTGATACAAAAACTTAGTCGTAAGGTTGTTGAGCATTATTATGCATTTGTGTGTAGTTTAGAGTCATAGAAGGACACAAAACCCTAATGTAAGGTAAATTGGTGATTGCGGTCCGGAACGTAATCATGAATTTACAGGTACGTTAAGGTGGTGTGAAATTCTATTAGGGATTGGTAGATGCCTGGTATGTTTTCGAGGCATCAAAGGTGTGGTGGGTTAACTGCGTACACCATATATAGAAAAAAACTAATGATATGTCAAAAGCGAGACTGCCAGCCTTACTCATCATATATAATCCTTCGCAAGCTACAAAAATTCTTTATTAGTAAAATTTTGGGGACAAAATTCCCTTAACTAGGGGAGACTGTAACATTCGCGATTTTTCAATTAACTCAATTATAACGTTAGAGACCTAAAATATCAATGATCTAAAAATTTAAATCGCATAAACAATGTTTTTATTTATTTACTTTTATTTTTTTTATCATGCGCCTTATAACCGAGCTGTTATGATCATTGCCTCACTTACCAAATTCTATAATAATAATTGACAAAATCAAATGGCTAGATATAAACTTTACGTTTACAAAAAAAATTTAAATAACAAATCTTGAATAAAAAAATTCTCAAAAAGAATGAAAGGGAATTTAATGCCTTCATCACCTTAACATATCAAACTTTTAAACAAATCCCAATCCCGTCTTTGTCAGCGGCGATAGCTATGGCAGTTACCGTAATTTCCGGACTTGCCGTTCTCATTCAAATTTGAACCCACCTTAGCACTTACACTCTAGGCCAATCTATCCATAATTAACTCACGCGGTCACAACTGATTGAACGCTTATCACGACCCACCATTTTCGGATCTTGACTGTTACTTAAACTCGATGAAACTGACACAACTTGGCCTATATATTCTGCTCAGTCTTTGGACTCTTTCAAAATGAAACCACTCGTCAATTGGAACCATCTTACGGTCACATCCCCTCGGTTCCTACCCCGTGTTCCGACGAGACACTCTCTGTTCGGAAAATGCATTCTGCCGCGCAGGTATTTCCTTCTTGAAGCTCCAATTTTTAGTTGGGTTGGGACCGTTTGTGAATTATGTGTGTATGTGCTTGAGTTTATAATAGGCAATTCACCACTGAGTATCTTATTGGTGTGTGGTAATAATACTATGAAAGAGAATTATGACAAATTTGAGAGTAATGGTTTTAAGAGTAAAGATCAAATACAAATAGTTTTTTGGTAAGAACTGTGAGAATCAAACGGAGTAAAAAAAATTATTTTTTTTTTAGAATTTTTTTTCCCATGTGCTTAAACATTCTTTCTAAATGAATAATAAAAAAAATTAAATTTTTTTTTAGTGTAATTACGTCATTAAGGTAAATACATTAGTTTACACTAGAGTAATTATTTAATTACTCTACTCGTAATTACTCTACACCAATTTTTTTTTTTTTTAGTTTTCAATACTATAATACATGTTTAACAATATGGGAAAAAAATTGAAAAAAAAAATAAAAGAAAAATACCCTCCTTTGATTCTCACAGTTCTTACCAAAAAAACTATTTGTATTTGATCTTTACTCTTAAAACCATTACTCTTAAATTTGTCATAATTCTCTTTCATAGTATTATTACCACACACCAATAAGATACTCATTGGTGAATTGCCTATTATAAACTCAAGCACACACACATATATAGTGATATATGTTACACGAACACTATAACTATAAAATAACATTAATTAGCACTGAAACATTATTTTTAATTTACTTAGGTTTGAGCATAATTTAGTGATTCTTGTTGAGTTTGTTTTTGCAAGCTCATCATCACAATCAAGGTGAGTTTTACATATCCCCTCTTTTTACTGTTTTTATATTTTTAGGGGTGAAACATGTTTACTTTTTGTCTTGCTTATATCCTTACGCATTTGTTTTTATTATTAGTTGGTGAACCCGCCTCAGTGTAGTCATTAACTTTGATCAAGCCAACTGTAGTAGATTATAGCGCTATAGGTTCGACAAGCCCATCTCCCGCATAAATTCAGGGATGATTGAAACAGATTTTTATACTAGCTCATTGAGTTACGTCATTTTTTTACTAGCTCATTGAGTTACGTCATTGTCATTAGGGTTGACTATACAACACCATGGTTTCCAATTAATAGTATTACAAATTGTTTTGATATAGACATGACTTACAAAACTTTGCCAATTTTTTTTTTTTTAAAAAAAAAACAAATATATTACTCACCAACTATTTATAGTTGACCCTCACATTTTTCAACTTAAACATGTTTCAAGGAATAATGCAGCTTGAAGTTCTACGTGCTCTGGATGTTAGAAGTTGAAGTCTAGTTTTAAATTTTATTTGGTTATTGGTTTAGTTTGATGTTGAACATTTAGTATTGTTTTCTTTTTGTTGTAATAAATTCCGTTATTGGAATATTTAATTAGTGGAACTTGAATTTTAAATACCATGTGCTTTTGGACAATCGTCACTACGTGACACCTCGATGTTTCCGTCATCGGTTGGGGTGTTACATCCAGGTCAGCAGACCCAACAATCTCCCCCTAGAACAGATGATGCCAAAACTAAGCTTTATTGTTAATATTTATTCCTCATCAGATATTCTCTAATTTGTCTTTTGAACTATAATTCAAAGTTCAATGAGAAGAGGTCTTCATCATCTCTTTCAAGCTCTAAGTTAAGCAATGTTTGGAGATCATCTGCTCATAGGCCATGTGCATCATCCATACTCAACTTCTGAGCTTCTCCATCTGATCTGAGAAATGTCAATTCATGGGCGTCTTTGTTGACCTTCCATTTTAGAATTTTTGAACCAGAGGATTTGTTGAGCTGCAAGTTTATTCTAGATGAGTTTGGTGATGGAGGTATCCCAATGAGTTTTCTGAGTTCATCAGTTATGGGATCAGAGAAATAATGAACTTGGTTGTAGATACCCTCTTTAACAAATGTTTTAGCAAACTTCTTCTGGTCTTCTTCAGACATTTCCTTCTGTCTTTTGAACTGTTTCTTGGTAGCAACAGATAGGTCAGAAATGTCAAGCAAGCTGTCAAGTGTAAAGGCTTGTTGAGGTCTCTTAACCATGGGAGCATTTGAGTAAATTGGTTTTCTGGGCAGTGTAGGATCAGTCTTTCTATTCTCTTCCAGCTTCTTGTATGTTTCAACCAGCCTTAGCTCAACCCATCTTGCAACTGACCTCATCTCTTCATATTTTGCTGCCACAATCTCTTCTCTCATTCTCTTGAATTTTAAGGCTCTGGCTGGGTCTCTGCCTTTTCTAAAGTCAGGGGCAGAGACTTTCACTAGAGGATTCTTGGCCATTTCTTCAATTCTTAGAAGTTCTTCGTGAAGTGCATGAGTGGTCCAGCCTGCAAACTGTTTCTTGTTTGCTTTGTAAGGCATGGTTGCCAAGATCTGATCAAGAATAGACTCCCTTACCACCTTTTTCCAAATCACTGCTGGGAGGCATGGTGGACATGGAATTGCTCAGGGTCTTAGCAAAATCTTCAATCCTTCTCAGTTTGCTAAGCTTTGCTGAATGGATGCCCTGAGCAGTCCTGTCATCCTTCCCTTTGCATCTCTCCTTGATGATCAAATCAGCCTGTTCAGTTTTGAATTTTAAAAATTGATCTATGTTTCTGGGAACAGGGAAATTCGGGAGAGATGGGAAGGATCTTTTAGATGGATCCTCAGTATTGTAGAAGGATTGCATTTCCCCCTTGAGTAGATCAAGCTCAAGAGGATACTGAGTAGCGAATGGTGTCATGGATGGTGGTGGTTTATGGGATGTTATATGAGAGATGTGTGGTGAAAAGGATAAAATTGGAATGGCTGGAATGGGTGCAGACTTAGATGTTGAAGTGGGAGGTGGTGAAGTTTGGATATTCTAATCCTGTACCACAAAGGTTGATTTTCTCTTCCTTCTGTACAGGATAAGTAGTGATGGTGGTGTTTGGGCAGCAGTGGTTGTGTTAACATCTGTTGGCACTTGTGCAGGACCAGCAGATGTTTGGGATGGTGAAGTGGTTGGTATGGTTATGGTTGATGTTTTGGTGATTGGGGTAATGGGTTCAGTAGTTGGTTTGGTGGTTGTGGTGGTAGGTTCAGGTGTTTTGGTGGCAGCAGTGGTTTTGGTGGCAGTAGTGGTTCTAGCATCAGATGTTTTAGCAGCAGCAGTTTTATCAGCAGTTTTAGATGGTGGTTGCCTGGTGTGTTTTGCAGACATTTTCTTCCTTTTATAGGAGCCAACATCCTCAACTTCCTGTTGTTGCTCTATCTTCCTTTGCACTAGAGCCTCTGCTTTGACTTCCAATGTGTCAAGCCTTTTTTTGCTTATCTTCAGCAACCTTTTCAGCAATGACATTTGCAGAGTGATCAATTTCTTTTGCTTTTCTTGCATTGACAACTTCAGCATCAGCAGTGGTTTGAACATTGGGTTGTTGCGCTGGTGGTGCAGACCTTGGTTTGTTGGCAGCAGACTTTGGTGATTGACCTCCTTGTGATGGTGGACATCCAAAAGATTTTAACTTTTTCAATCTATCTCTGCCACTCTCCCTCTTTTTGGCATCATCAGCTGTGAACTCATCATCATCTTCATCTCTGCGAATGGTGGTAGGGGCACAACCATTGGTCTTCAGCAGGTGGTCTTTTATGGCTTTAATGTCTGCTTGGGTATCTGTGTACCTAGCATCTACCATTATCCTTATCTGAGCCATATAAGTTTCACGAGTTTGGTATGCTAGTTTTCTATGAGCTATGATGATGGGGGAAACATATTTCCATAGCTCACTAGTAATTTCTTCCTTTGATGGTTGACTTTTGGTTAGAGCAGCCAAAGATAACATGATAGTCTTGAGATCTGTTTTGATATTAACAACAAAGGTTTCAATTGAATGAACTCTATCTGTCAATTCTTGGTATTTTAACCCATCACCTAAGTTAATAGGATCATCTGGATTCCTAACAGTGGTAGTTGTAACTGGTTCAGTCCTAAGAGGCGAGTCCATAGAATAAGAACCAGATGCCCCTTTGTCTTGGTTCTGGGGACTTCCAACTGATTTTGGAGTCACTATTGTGGCCTCATCAGTTGTTGCCTTCAAGGAAGTCTTAGCTATGTAACCATTGTCCTGTTGTGAGACAATGGTCTCTACATCAGTAGTGGCTGCTTCACTTGAAAACTCACCTAGAGTTACATTGAACTCAAGGGGTGTATCCTCTGTTCGTGGGTTAGCTAATTGATTTTTCTCAGTCCCAGTCACTTGTTGGTGTATACTCTCATTGATAGGTGAAGGAGAGGAACTGGGAATATCCTGAGGTTTATCAATAGCTTCGAACAATGGTTTCATTGTTGGAAGGACATGTGATGGTGAGGGTAGAGGAGTGAAAATAGAAGTAGCCCTGGGAGATGGGCTTATGAGCATATGATCAAGTGATTCATATGACTCATGATGTGTGTCCCCTTGGCTTACAACATGGTCCTTTTGTGCGGATTCATGAGGAGTTTGGATAAGTTGATATATCTCCAACTGTTGTGAGGAAGTACCAACAGTGGTTTCGTGTTGCTTTTGTGCTACAACAGGGTTTTCCTCTGGTATCTCATCTTCCAGAGGTCCCTTTTTGGTTTTCTTGGGGGGTTTTGTGGATGGATGTTTCTTTTTAGAGGTGGCTGGTGTGGGTTTCACAGCACTGGATGTAGTGCCATGATCACCAGGAGCAGTGGGCTCAACAATACAAGTTTGGACAACAGTTGTTGTCTTAACACTCTTTGCTTGTGTTTTAGAAACTTTGACTTTTGACACTTTTTCTTGGGTGTTTGGACCCAGCATTCTTGTAAAAGTTTCATCTGTTAGACTCTTTATTTGAAATGATTGACCCTTTTTAAACACCTTTTCAGGTAAAACCTTTTGTAGGATTACACTTAGAAGTCTTGGGTATATCAGAAAAGCATTATTGGACCTAGACTTGACTCCCTTCACATTTGCTACTAAATCCAAGAACATGGCCTGGGATAGATTGTAGTCAGATTCTGACAACATAGCATATCCCAAGTACTGAACTTTCAATGGGATTTCATTGAAAGAAGTGGATTTGGCAGAGAGACAGAGAAGGAGTGTATGAAAGAAAAATTTCATGACTGGTGGGAAAAACTTTTTGAAAGAGTTGAACAAGTCATCTGTGAATCATAACCCCTTTCCTAAAACTCCGTGTGAAGTTCAGCCTTAGGGAAAGAGTCTTTACCTGACAAGTCATTCAATGAGAAGGTTGTGGATATCTGTTTGGGGGTTATGGTGATATTTGTATCTCCAATTTTTGAGATAATGGTTGTCGGCTTTTTGTCATGAAGTAGAACATCAGTATTTAACCAAAATTCTTGGAGGGTATCGTTGTAGATGGGTGCATCAACGGTTAGTATGTCGATGGTGGTATGGAACGGGATGTTTTCATCTGTTTTAACCAGATAGGGAAGGTAATTGTGGGTGGCTTTTGCTTGAAGATCCATTGTAATGGATTTCGAGTGTGAGGATGAAAGGAATTAGAATGAGGGTTAGAGGTTGAAGAAGGCGGTTTCAGTATTTTGAATACAATGACACAGTGTAACACTGTTTTGGTAAAACAGGGTTCTTATAACCTCTGATGAAACCGTTGATGTGGCCAAAGCTCTGATTTTGAGAGCGGACGTGGCAAACATCTGATGGAGCCTATGTGGCATACAGTTGTTTCCAAAGGACTGATGCAAACAACTGTTGAAGAACCAAAGTGCTGATGCTAAAAGTACTTAGGTTTTTTTTGTTATGAATATATATAATGGAAACAGTTGTTTTATCTGATCAGACGTTTGAAAACAGATTTTTCAACCAAGCAATGGTTGTTTTATCTAATCAGATGTTTGAAACTGATTTTTCAACTAACAGTGGATAGAATGGATGAAACAGTGGTTGTTTTATCCTTAGCAGATTTTTCAACCAAAATGCTATTCTAAATGATGAATTTTGATTTTCTGAAACATTTTAATGTTTTTATTTAAAACATTTTTGTTGTTTAATCCATGTTTAGCATACCAATCCGAGAGATCAGTTTCTCAAAGGTAGATGTGTCTAAAGCATTTGTCAACACATCTGCCAACTGATCCTCTGTTGAAACATGGTGCAGAGAAATCAAACCTTTTTCATAGCTATCTCTGAAAAAATGATGTCTGATGTCTATGTGCTTTGTGGTTGAATGAGAGAGTGGATTTTTTATGAAATTTTCAGCAGCTTGACTGTCCAGCATGAGTGGAGTCTTTAGTGCAGTTATACCAAAATCCAGTAGTTGATTTTGAAGCCACATGAGTTGGGCTATACACCTTGCAGCAGCAATGTATTCAGCCTCTGCTGTTGAGGTTGAAACAGCTGCTTGCTTTTTGCTTTGCCATGAGACTAAGGCATTCCCTAGAAATTGGCACCCTCCTGATGTAGACTTCCTTGTGGTGTGACAGCCAGCAAAATCACTATCTGAATAACCTGAAAGCTCAATGTTTCCATTAGCAGGATACCAGATACCATGTGTGGGAGCACCTTTTAGGTATCTTAATATCCTTTTTACAACAATAAGGTTTGACTTTCTAGGTGAAGCCTGGGATCTTGCACAGACACAAGTGGCAAACATAATGTCTGGCCTAGATGCAGTTATGTACAATAAAGACCCAATCATGCATTTGTAATGTGTCTGGTCAACCAGTTCATCTTAGTCATCAATAGTGAGTAGCTTGGCTGTGCTCATGGGTGTACTACATGGCTTACAATCATTCATCTCAAATCTGGTTATTAAGTTTTTAACATATTTGTTTTGATGAATGAATGTGCCATTTTGCAGCTGCTTCACTTGGAGACCAAGGAAGCACTGAAGTTCACCCACAGCACTCATCTCAAACTCTGTTGTCATGAGTTCCCTAAACTCTTCACACATTTTGTTACATGTGGATCCAAAAATAATGTCATCCACATATATTTGAACAATCATTAAATCTTTCCCTGTCCATTTTAAACATAAAGTTTTATCAATTTTACCTCTTGTGAAACCAATGGATAAGAGAAAGGTGGAAAGACTTTCATACCAGGCTCTAGGTGCTTGTTTGAGTCCATACAGAGCTTTATTGAGCTTATAGACATAATCAGGATGGAACGTGTCTTCAAAACTAGGTGGTTGACATACATAGACCTCCTCCTGAATTTTGCCATAAAAGAATGCACATTTTATGTCCATCTGCTACACCTTGATGTTGTGGTTGACAGCAAAGGCTAGGACGAGTCTGATAGCTTCTAGCCTAGCTACAGGAGCAAAGGTTTCATTATAGTCTATCCCCTCTTCTTGTCTGAAGCCTTGAACCACAAGCCTGGCTTTATTCTTGACAATTATACCCCTTTCATCAGTTTTGTTTTTGAAGACCCACTTTGTGCCAATTGGACATACATCCTTTGGCAGTGGTACAAGCTCCCATACTTGTTGTCTTTTAAACTGAAGGAGCTCTTCTTGCATGGATTCTACCCAAATGTTGTCTTTTAGTGCCTCTTGGTACTTGACAGGTTGTGTGAGAGATAGAAAGCCTGCAAAAAGACAGATGTTTGAGGATTGGCTTCTTGTGAGCACACCCTCTCTGATGTTGCCAATGATTTGATCTGGTGGATGAGCTCTTAGGTAGATTAAATCTCCCTAATATGGTATGATGGCATTTTGAGGTGAAGGACAGAGGTTTGGTGACTCTGTTGGTGTAACATATGTTTGCACTTCTGTAGTACCAACAGATGTTTGAAATGGAAGTGGGGGAATGGATCCAAGTGGTGTAAAATTGGACTGACTTTTGTCAACAGAGGTTGGAATTTTGTCAAAAGATGTTTCAACAATGGTTGAACTTGATGAGGCGGTGGTTTAAGGGTAAGACTGGCCAACAGTGGTTGACACAGCTGTGGCAGAGTTTTGACAGGTGTTTTGAACATCTGCTTCCCCTGATGCAGAAGTGACTTTGTAGTGACTTGGGATCACAACATCAATTCTGTAGTCTTGTTGTGGAGACTGTGGAATACCTGCACTATCAGCTTTAGCAGTAATATCTTCACATTTGAATTTGTCTAAGTCAAACAGTTCAGCAGGATTTGCTGGGATTTTTAAGGATGAAAGTTTATTGAACTTTACATTCAGAGTTTCTTCTATTGTCTTAGTCCTTGTGTTAAACACTTTATAGGCCTTGGCAGTAGAAGAATATCCCAGAAAATACCCACAATCTACTTTGGCTGCAAATTTTGAAATGGAATCTTTAAGATTTAAAATGAAACATGGGTAGCCAAAGATTTTGAAAAATGATATTAATGGTTTGATTTTAAACAGAATTTCATAAGCAGTCTTTTGATGTCTTGGGTTGATTAAAACTCTATTTTGAACATAGCAGGCAATGTTTACAGCCTCTGCCCAGAAGGACAGAGGTAGACCAGAATCTGCTAGCATAGTTCTTGTGGCCTCAATGAGAGTTCTGTTTTTCCTTTCAACCACCCCATTTTGTTCTGGTGTTCTTGGAATGTTGTACTGCCTCACAATTCCTTGTGACACACAGAAATCATCCAACTCCTTATTTTTAAACTCTGTTCCATTGTCACTTCTAAAGACTTTTACTGGCAAGTCATATTGTTTCTCAACTTTGGTGACAAAGTCCTTCAAAATACCTGCAGTCTCATCCTTAGAGTGTAAAAAGTAAGTCCATGTAAACCTAGAAAAATCATCAACAATGACAAAACAAAATATTTTTCTTCTTAGACTCATGATTTTAACTGGGCCAAAGAAGTCCATGTGCAACAATTGAAGACATTGACTTGTTTTGGACTCATCAATGGATTTGTAAGAGCTTTTATGTTGTTTCCCTTTTAAACAGGAAACACAATGCTCATCACACTTGAATTCTTTTGATGGTAGACCTCTTACAAGGCTTTGTTTAATTGGAGAGTGAGTTGATTGTTTGAAGGTTGGTGTGACCCAGTCTCCTATGCCACAATTCTGTCTCTTTAGTGGAGGCAGCAGAAAACAGATAGACATTTGCCATATGATTGTCCTTCAACATATTAACTACATACACATTGCCACTCCTATGAGCAACAAGTTGTGCTTTTCTCTCAACTATGATGGTGTCAATCTTTTTCACTACTTCTGGCCCAATAATCTTACAAGTTTTCTTAGTGAAGAATGAGCCATACCTTTTCTCACTCATTTGTGATACACTAAGAAGATTAAATTTAAGATTATCAATAAGATTGACATTTTCAAACTTGAGTTTCCCAGCCTGAACAGTCCCTGAATTCAACACCTTACCTTTTGAAGCACTAGCCTGGCTTTATTCTTGACAACTATACCCCTTTCATCAGTTTTGTTTTTGAAGACCCACTTTGTGCCAATTGGACAAACATCCTTAGGCAGTGGTACAAGTTCCCATACTTGTTGTCTTTTAAACTTAAGGTGCTCTTCCTGCATAGCTTCTACCCAACTGTTGTCTTTTAGTGCCTCTTGGTACTTGACATGTTGTGTGAGAGATAGAAAGCTTGCAAAAAGGCAGATATTTGAGGATTGGCTTCTTGTGAGCACACCCTCTCTGATGTTGCCAATGATTTGATCTGGTGGATGAGCTCTTAGGTAGATTAGATCTCCTTGATATGGTATGATGGCATTTTGAGGTGAAGGATAGAGGTTTGATGACTCTGTTGATGTAACATCTGTTTGCACTTCTGTAGTGCCAACAGATGTTTGAAATGGAAGTGGGGAATGGGTCCAAGTGGTGTAAAACTGGACTGACTTTTGTCAACAGATGTTTGACTTTTGTCAACAGATGATTGAGCAGTGGATGAAAATGGTGAAGCAATGGTTTGAGGGTAAGACTGGCCAATAGTGGCTGACTCAGATGTGACAGAGTTTTCACAGATGTTTTGAACAGCTGCTTCCTCTAATGCAGAATAGACTTTATAGTGATTTGGAATCGCAACATCTGTTCTGTAATCTTGTTGTGGAGATTGTGGAATACTTGCACTGTTAGTTTTGACATTAATATCTTCAAATTTGAATTTATCTAAATCAAACAACTCAGCAGGATTTGCTGGGATTTTTAAGGATGAAAGTTCATTGAACTTTACATTCAGAGTTTCTTCTATTGTCCTAGTCCTTGTCTTAAACACTTTATAGGCCTTTGGCTGCAAATTTTGAAATTTTGGCTGCAAATTTTGAAATGGAATCTTTAAGATTTAAAATGAATATCCCAGAAAATATCCACAATCTACTTTGGCTGCAAATTTTGAAATGGAATCTTTAAGATTTAAAATGAAACATGGGTAGCCAAAGATTTTGAAAAATGAGATTAATGGTTTGATTTTGAACAGAATTTCATAAGCAGTCTTTTGATGTCTTGGGTTGATCAAAACTCTGTTTTGAACATAGCAAGCAGTGTTTACAGCTTCTGCCCAGAAGGACAGTGGCAAACCAGAATCTGCTAGCATGGTTCTTGCAGCTTCAATAAGAGTTCTATTTTTCCTCTCAACCACCCCATTTTGCTCTGGTGTTCTTGGGATGCTGTACTGCCTCGCAATCCCTTTTGACACACAGAAGTCATCCAACTCCTTATTTTTAAACTCTGTTCCATTGTCACTTCTAAAGACTTTTACTGGCAAGTCATATTGTTTTTCAACTTTGGTGACAAAGTCCTTCAAGATACCTGCAGTCTCATCCTTAGAGTGTAAAAAATAAGTCCATGTAAACCTAGAAAAATCATCAACTATGACAAGACAAAATCTCTTTCTTCTTAGATTCATGATTTTAACTGGGCAAAACAAGTCCATGTGCAACAATTGTAGACATTGACTTGTTTTGGACTCATCAATGGATTTGTAAGAGCTTTTATGTTGTTTTCCTTTTAAGCAGGAAACACAATGCTCATCACATTTGAATTCTTTTGATGGTAAACCTCTGATAAGGCTTTGTTTGGAGAGTGAGTTGATAGTTTGAAGGTTGGTATGACCCGGTCTCCTATGCCACAATTCTGTCTCCTTTGTGGAGGCAGCAGAAAACAGACAGACATTTGCCATAGGATTGTCCTTCAATATATCAACTACATACACATTGCCACTCCTATGAGCAACAAGTTGTGCTTTGCTCTCAACAATGATGGTATCAATCTTTTTCACCTCTTTTGGCCCAATAATCTTACAAGTTTTCTTAGTGAAGAATGAGCCATACCCTTTGTCACTCATTTGTGATACACTAAGAAGATTAAATTTAAGATTATCAATAAGATTGACATTTTCAAACTTGAGTTTCCCAGCCTGAACAGTCCCTGAATTCAACACCTTACCTTTTGAATCATTACCAAAGGATATATCACCCCCTCCATGAGCTAAGAAGTCCAGAAGAAGGGCTCTACATCCTGTCATGTGCCTGGAGCCTCCACTATCTACATACCAAAGACTATCTAAACAAGCAGAAGCTCCCTGCACAACAGTAATGAATTAGTTTTGGTGAGTGTCCAAAGCCAAGTTGGCTTTGGATGGGTCCAAAGACTTTTCAGCCTCAAGTTTAGGAAGGTGATCAGTGGTTTGAACTAGTTTTTGAATCAAGTTCAACAACTGTTGCTGACCATTTGCCAGTGCTTGGATGTCAACACTTGGTGCAACAGATGTTTGATCACTTCCTGTCAGATGATAGTAACCATAGGGATTTCTGTTCACTCTTGGTTTTGAAGGCCTCTTGGGTTCTTCATAAACATGTGACAGACTATGACAAGGTGGTTGTCCATATCCTTTTCGGTACTTGTTTGTGGGTGGAGCATATGTGGACATCCCTCGGAGCAGATGTTTCAAGACTTTTGGTAACAGATGTTTGGGCTGGTACATAAGTCTGTTCGGGCTTTCCTTTTGGAGTACTCACCACTTGACTTGCAAGAGTTTTAGCCTTGTACTCTTGTATTTTGACATCAAAATTTTTGAGGTACAGACACTCTTTGGTTTTGTGATTCTTTTTACCACATATTGAGCATGTGGTCTTAGAATCACACACACTTGTTCCTTTGTTGATATCATATGCTTTTAGAAGATAACAGTTTTTAGTAACATGATTCTTCTTTTCACATAAATCACAAAACAAGTGTACAGTCTTTTCTTTCTTTTTCCCCTTTTCAACCTACTTTTCAACAGATGTTTGAGCATCTGCTGGAAGGTCTTTCAAGGGAATGACCTTTGCCTGTGGTGCTTTCTTACCATCAGGGGTTTTGAAATCAACTGGTTTGAAGTTCTCAAGAGTATCACACTCATCAGACCAAGTAGGTTTAAATTCATATTTTTCAAGTTCAGTGAATGATGAGGAACCCTCAGGATTTTCAAGAATGATTTTCTTGCCATTAGGTTCAGTGATTTTAATCTCTTGACCCTCCAAATTAGTTGGTACTACCTCAACTAACTTTTGTTCCCTTTTGTCAGTGTTTTCAAAGGCTGGGGCAGTGGTTCCAAAACCAAAACCAAACTTCACATGACTTTTGGTTTGTTTGTTGAGGAGCATCTCAAAACCTTTACATGACTCCACCCATTTTTCACATTCAACTTGGGTGGCCTCAAGCTCCTTTTTACAACTATGATATTTAGTTATCATAGTTTGGAGCTGGTCTTTGGTTATAGTTGCTTCATGTTTTAAACTGCTGATTTCAGATTCTTTTTCAGTCAATTTTGATTTTAACTCTTTTGAGAGTTTTTCAAATTGAACTTCACCATCTAAAATTTTCTTCCTTAGGTTTTCATTCACCTCTTTAATGTTAGCAAATGCTATTACACATTTGTTTGAACATAAATCTTTTAGGATTTGAGGAGATACCTTAGCAGCAGCCATCAATGCACAATCACACTTGCACTCACAATCATCAGATGCACCCCAAGGGTCTGAGAGATTCACAACATCTTCTTCAGATTTTTCATCTGGAATTACTGCATCAACAATATCATCAGTCACATTATCAGATTCAGTTACCTCATCCTCAGATTCCACCTCTTCAACCATAGCCATGAAACAAAAATTTCCTGGTTCATTTTCAGCTTTGGCTACAAGAGCAAAATTTTCATCTGTTAACACATCTGGTAGACTGCTCCAATCAACAAAGCCTTGTGTAAAGAAACTCTGTTGACTGGTCTCTGCAGGAGCAGGGGGTGGAGCAGCAGTCATTGGCACATGTGCCTGAGAAACAGGGGTTTGCACATAGTGAATCTGAGGAACAGTGGTTTGGACATACCGGACAGGAACAGTGTTTGAGGACTGTGCAAAATGAGCAGTGTTTTCCACATTTGGTCCAAGGGTATTATGGGAAACCTGATAAGTGTTGGTCTGTGGCCTTTGATCTGGATAGGTAATCATAGGTGTACCATGTTGACTCCTACTTTCCCTAGAAAAATGACCAAGTCTATGACATTTATAACAGTTAATCTTTGATTTATCCAACCCCACATTGGACCTGCCAGTCAACCCTGGAAATCTTCTGCCAGTTTTCTTGTAAAAATTGTTAGTTCTTACACTAAGCAGAGTCAATTGGTGCATAATGTCCATTCCTTCCAAATCATCACGGTCAAAGTACCTTAAGTCATCATACTCAAAGGATATGTTATCAGATGCCTGGATATCACCACCACTTGCTGTAAAAGCAAAGTTGGGTGAATAAAACCTGAGTTAAAACCTGAAGTTGTGTCAATGAAATGATCATAACTCTGATCCTTACTATTACCAGGCACCTCATCCTGGCCCAAAAGTGTTGTATTACTAAAAACATAATCATCAGACACTTTTCCAGAGTCCTGAAGCTTCTTTTTCTGGTTAAGCTCTCTCTCATAGGTCAAGAGCTTACCATAAAGCTACGTCAGTGATAGGTCCTTGAATTCAATTGAGTTTCTCATAACTATAGCAATAGTGTCCCATTTGTCTGGTAATGATCTTAAAAAACTATGGTTCAAAGTTGAATTAGGATAAGTTAGACCCACCAGTTTTAGTTCACTAATGAGATAGTTAAACCTCTCAAATTGTTGAGTTATTGACTCTCCCTTAACATGACTGAATATTTCATATTGTTGGTTAAGTATTTCACGGTTGTTTTCAATAACCTCTTCAGTCCCACCAAATTGTTCTTTTAAAGCATCCCACAACTCCTTTGCACTGTTACAGTGTAACAGCCCAACATAGATATCATTGGGTAGAGCCATGGCAACAATATTGAAGGCCTTAGCATCTAACTCAATTTTCTGAAAATCCTGATCGGAGTAGTTTTCAAGTTTCTTTGGCTCTTCAACGTTGGGATCTTCGGTACTCGGCACCATCGGAACATGTGGTCCGAAGATAACTGACTTCCAGCACCCAGTGTTCTGTTGAGCTAGAACATGGCTGATCTGACATTGCCAGATATTGTATTCAGATCTGACAAGCATCGGTGGCTTGTTGTTTGTGCCAGTGTTATGTGGATGGTGATTGATTGAAGCCATTCTCTGATTGTTTCTAAAACAAAGTATGTTTATAAAACGGTTGAATCGTAAATAAACTATTAGTCTGTTTTCAATCCGACAAACAAACGATCTCAATAATTATGAACTGATATGTTTATATTAAATTGATTGGTTAGATCGAATTTAATTGACCAAGCTCTGATACCAATTGTTAGGATCTGAGTTTGATTGTTTTGATTGTTTAAGTAATGAAAGATGAAAGAAGTTAATCTATAAATGGAAAGTGCAGCGGAATGATAAACTATAAATCAAAACAAGAGAATAATTGTTTTAGAATCGAAAGCTTTCATATAACTGAATGATTACAAACGATTGTACAATTACCCCCCCCCCAGCCTGATCACTCTGTGTAAGTTTGTCTAACAGAATGTTTTGAGTGATGAATAGAACAGTACATGCACTGTTCTATTTATAGACAATCTAAACTACTGATGACCTAGGCTGACGTCACCTAAGACAGTGACATCTAACATAATAACAACATAAAACATCTGATGAAACAAACACTGTTACATAGGAAACCTCTGATAACTAAACAGCTGATAGGTAAACCTATGATAGTCCTAAATCGTCTGTTGGAGCCTAAGTGTTGTTGGCTCTAACAGACCTTGAGTCTTCAGTACTTTGCTCAGCAGTTGTTTCTTCATCAGACCGTTGTGATCAGTAGTTGTTCTTTATCAGTTGTTTCTTCATCAGACCTTTGTGATCAGCAGTTGTTCCAGCAGTTGTTAGGGTACAACAGATGTTAGAGTCAACAGTCTTTTGGGAGAAGTAACTTGCAAATGCTGTTTTTATTAAGGATCAATATGTAGCATATTTTGGCTTTCCAATCATTTGTTCTTCTCCAGGTCAACAGACCCAACAAAATGCAATGTATTGGCGTGGAGGATGGAGTTCAGTCGTCTTCAAGTTAAAACAGAGCTTCTTAAGAGGAATGTACAGTTGGATGGTGACTCTTGTTACTGGTGTGATTGGGGAAGTGAGACTTCAAACCATATATTCACGACTTATCCTACTTCTTAGGAGGTTTAGTTTTATATTGGGCAGTGGTGCGGCTTAGGTACTCCTATTAATTTTAGTCTTTGGGATCTCGTGATTTGGTACAAAGATGCGGTTGATGATCGGTAGGGTAAAAAGATAGTTCATGGCATTATTATGGTTTCATGCTGGTGCCTTTTATTGGCAAGGAATGACAAGACGTTACTAGGGAGAGTCATTTATTTCAATGTAAAAAGTTTATCGTTTTCTGGTTTAAAAATAGATCGAAGTATAAGGATTTAACTTAGGAGCTCGATTGGGCTCAGGCTCGTTTATGTTTTGAAAGCTCGAGCTTGGCTCGTAGGTATTTTTCCAAGCTCGAGCTCAGCTTGAGATCGGCTCGTTTATTACTTGTTTATTAATTAATATTAATTATAAATTTTATTTTATATATAACTTAGCTATTTTTTTTATAATTTCATAAATAATAATTATTATTGTTTACATATGTTGTTAATATATAAAAATATAATAATTGTTAAGGCTCGTGGCTCGCTCAAGCTAGACAACCGAGACTCGAGCTCGGTTAGGCTCGGCTCGTTTTGAGTTTTTTTTTCGAGCCGAGCTCAAATAGCTTGGTTCATTTGTACCCTTATGTAAAACACGGAGAAATATAACACAAGCTTAGTGCTAGAAAAGAATATGAATTACAATATACTAAGAATGATGACTAATAAATAAAACTGAGAGAACTTCACGTATGCGAGGCGTTCAGGTTAATTCAGTATAAAAAAGATTAAAATATTTATACATGCCAATACGACTTATTCTACTTATAAATACAAAGACATTCTACATATAAATACAAAAACATAACTATAAAACACACTTAAAAAAACATAATTAAAATTAAAAGAGGTTGAAACACACTTAAAACTATTAAAAACATTAAAAAGTCTAACCTAATTAAAAGATAAAGAACATAAAAGAAGAAAAAAGAATAGTCTTGAAAGAATCTATAGACTGAAGAATGATTGAAGGATCTGAACATCAATGGACTGAAGAATTGAAGGATTTGAACATCAATGGAGAACGATTAGAGTCTGGCTAGTAAATTTCAATGTTTTTTTCACTGTGTGGCTAAAGCATAGGTCACGTGTAATAATAAAATATGTAGCCAAAAGTGTTTTCAAAATTATTAGTAACCTTCATATTTGTGGTAACATCTTGGTTAAAAAAGAATACATAGGGAAAGGGTAAAATGAGAACCTACCTTTCGTGAAAAAATTTAAGCACACTTTATAACCATAAACTTATTTTAATTAAAAAGGACTATGTGGTTGTAAATTAAAGTGGATTAAAATATTCAATGAAATATTCCCTTTTTAAAAAAGTCAACATTTGTGAGCCCAGATTTTTCTAAACTGTTTGAGACAAAACACCCGAATACGTGGATCCAATAACTAAAACCACTTCTATATATTCAACTTAAGCCTAAAACTAAACTGACCCACACTCTCCCACGCACCGAATAATTTTCTGTATCAACTTTTTGACGTTTCTTATGTACAGTACCTTGGTTTTTTAATCGCAAGGGGCTAGACTCAATTTTTTTCGATCGGTAGTGGCAAATCAGCAGGAGCCGGACTCAATTTACCTACGAAAATCACAAATTTATACCACTACGCAAAAAAAAAAAAAAAAAACAAAAGGGGGCAAGGCCACATACATTTGGTGAACCAAATGTGAATGCTCTTAGGGCTAGGTTGCCTTAGCCTATTTTTTTTATCAATCCCATATGAATAATAAAATTGCACCTAATAGAAAATAGATAAACATAAAATATAAAATAATCTTATGGCCTGGTCCGGTTTGATTTTATACGATCTACTTGTGGTATAAACTGGCTGTTTTGTAAGGTTTTAAAATTTAAAACCAATTGACCGAAAAGTTAAAAAAGAAAAAACAAATGCAAATTCAAAATTAATAATAATAATTTGTTCATTTTACCTTTTAGTAAAATTATAAGTTTTTGAACGACATACCATATTTCTAACAAAATTACATATGCTTAACATATAGGCTAACGGCAATAGGCTTTTATGTATTTATTCTTGATGTTTAATAATATTCAAAAAACGAAACTAAGAAATTAGGATGCGAGATATTCGCCATCAATGCTGATCATTTTTTTCTTTCTATGGATGAAATATTATGATGTTTCTTACGCAAAACAAAAAAAGTTATTATTTAATAACCTTAATTTTTTTCTATATAAACTTAATTAGTTAAATCATTTCTACATAAACTCAATTACTTAAATCGTTTCTATATAAACTCAAAAAAAAAATAGTACAAAAATATAAGCATTAATTGGTTAAGATTTTAAATTGTGTATAAATACACAAGTTGTGTGATTTGATAATCATTCAGAGTTTATTTTAGGTACTTTTTTTTCATCATAAACATGCAAATCTCAACGTTTATTGTTGGTTTTCTTCTACTAGTTGGAGTGCAAACGTCTACGTATGCAACCAAGGCATCAAGAGTGAACTTTGTGTACATGCGTAGAGCTCCATCCATCGAAATGCACGTGTCAAACATGCAGGAGATGGATTCGGGACCGGCACCCGGTGAGGGGCACAAAATCTCGCCTACACTTGGCCGAATGTCACATATCATGGATTCAGGACCGGCGCCAGGTGAGGGGCACGAAATCCCAACTCCACTTGGTCCATTGTCATAGATCATGGACTCAGGACCGGCCCCAGGTGAGGGACACAGATTCTCACCTCCACTTGGCCGAATGTCACAGATCTTGGATTCAGGATCGGCCCCAGGTGAGGGGCACGAAATCCCACCTCCACTTGGCCCATTGTCACAGATCATGGATTCAGGACCGGCCCCAGGTGAGGGACACAGAGTCTCACCTCCACTTCGCCGAATGTCACAGATCTTGGATTCAGGACCGGCCCCAGGTGAGGGACACAAACTCTCACCTCCACTTGGCCGAATGTCACATATCATGGATTCAGGACCAGCCCCAGGCGAGGGACACGAAGTCCCACCTCCACTAGGCCGAATGTCACAGATCTTGGATTCAGGACTGGCCCCAGGTGAGGGACACGAAGTCCCACATCCATTTAGCCGGATGTCACATATCATGGAGTCAGGACCGGCCCCTGGTGAGGGACATTAATTCCCACCTCTTGGTTTGTTCATCGACAAGCTTACGTTTTCTATATCCCAAGGCATAGTGCATTAGAGCATCTCAACCAATTGGACTGATAAACCATTGTTTTTTATTTTGTTTTGTTGAACTAGTGTTTTTGATTTGTCATTAATAATATTCATAAGTTGATCGATATGCATCTATTTTCAATTCACTTACTATTCTCTAGTGTTTATGAAATTCCAAGATTCTGTGGTTGTTTGTACTTCAAATAAATACCCTTGATGTCATGCACTTTTTAAAATAAAAAGAAGACGGAACTTGTGGTAGTTTTGTTTGGTTCTCGGAGATGACCAAATTTTTGTTCAATGCATGAATACGAGTAATTAAGTAAGTTGACCTTTTGAATTGTTGTCCTTTGTTTTGACTAGTTAGTGGGGTTTGTAATTTGTTGTATTTTTATTCGAATATAAGCTCTTGGTTGTTCAAAATATATATGTGGTTTCATAATTCAATCAAACCCTTCAAAAGTTTTACTTTAGTTTCATAATTTTATGGTTTGGGTATGAAGATTCTACTAGAAGAATCTATATTAAGGTGGAGGGTTAGTTTCAATTAGCAAAATTATTAGAGTTATGTTGTTGGCTTGTGGCATATACACTTGAGGTAAAAGTTTTGAGCCCTACCAAAGACAAGAGAAGAATGTATATTAATGTTAATATTGTTGCAAAATACCGTATTACAAATATTGAACAAAGTTTAACTGTTATTTAAACTAAAATATTGAATTTTAGATGCTATAGTTTTAATTTAAATTAATAATTATTAATTAATATAGTAAACTTAAACTAAGTATAAGTATTCAATTTGTTTGATGGGGTGCATGTATAAACGGTGTCGTTAAAAAGATTCACCGGGTTTTGTGGGAGCGAGTCACCTTAAGTAAATGTGCAGGAGGTCTAGCCGTCTAGGTGTTCCAAACTTAAAGGAGGTAAATGATGCTTTTCTATTCAAATGGGGAGCCCGGCTTAGAAGCGATTCAAATAGTCTTTGGTAAAAAGTAGTGTCCACTGTACATAATTCTAGATCAAGGCTTTATTATCTTTCGGTTAACATGCAATGGGGGGGGGGGGGCAATTGGAAATCCATTGCCAAGATCTGTGACGGGTTGCTAGTGAGAGGTAAGCCTTTGGTTCACAACTTTGTTGGCTTGGTGGGGGATGGGACTACAATCCGATTTTAGTTAGATTATTGATTGTGTAATACTCCGTTGTGTGTTAAATGACCGTCATTATTTGGGGCCATGAGGAAAATTTTTCGTTTAGTACCGGGCATTTTGATCCGATCAAGCCAGACCTGGTCGGTTAACATGTTTCATTTTGAAGGGCCGATGACTTTTGATAGTGATAAGGATTTCAATGAGCTCCATGCTGTTGTTTTGGATATGGTCACGAGAGCTGAAAAAGACGCTTGGAGATGGAAATCGATCCCCTGTGAGACTGTTTCGGTTAGAGAGATTAAAGCCTTGTTACATCAAGATTGTGAAGATGCGGGTTTGTTTGTTATGCAGTGGGTGTCTTGGGTTCCTATCAAATTCAATGTCTTGGCATGGAGGACGGAGTTCGGTCGTCTTCAAGTTAAAACAGAGCTTCTTAAGAAGAATGTACAGTTGGATGGTGACTCTTGTTACTGGTGTGATTAGGGAAGTGAGACTTCAAACCATATATTCACGACTTGTCCTACTTCTTAGGAGGTTTGCTTTTATATTGGGCAGTGGTGCGGCCTAGGTACTCCTATTACTTTTAGTGTTCGGAATCTCTTGATTTGGTACAAAGATGCGGTTGATGATCGGTAGGGTAAAAAGATAGTTCATGGCATTATTATGGTTTCATGCTGGTGCCTTTTATTGGCAAGGAATGACAAGACGTTACTAGGGACAATCATTTATTTCAATGTAAAAAGTTTATCGTTTTCTGGTTTTAAAAATAGATCGAAGTATAAGGATTTAACTTAGGAGGAATGGCGTAAATCCCCATTGTATATGTTGTAATCTTTTTCTGGCGGCCCTCGCTTTGAGGGCTCGCCCGTTGTGGTGAATGAAAACGAACTCTAAAAAAACAAATGTAATAGTCAAGTCATGCATTTACTGGGTGTTGTATTGTACTTATGTAACAATTAATACGGTGTTTTTAGTGGCCTTCCTAAGTAAAAATCAAGGAGTAGATTCTTTTGGGTCAGAAGGATGAGCATTTGCTATCGAATACCGGTACCGTACCTTACCGATCGGATAAAACTGAGTCTAGTCCCTACCAATCGGATAAAAATAAGTCTGGCCCCGCCAATTCGATCTCTAAGCTTCGCCACTGCTCCCAATACTCACAAACTAGACGGCTGGAACAACTAGTCAACTACCTATGATGGCTAACCTAAACTGTAACATCCAGCCCCTCTCACCACCAATATTGTCCGCTTTGCCCCAATGGGTTGCCCATCCAGAGCTCACGGATTTGTTTTTGGTCGCCCCGGTGGAGACTTCCCAGGAGGTCACCCATCCTGATACTACTCCCACCTGAGCACGCTTAACTGTGGAGTTCTCCTCTCATCCACTAGCATTAAGCCCAAAACGCGTTGGTGATTTAAGAGGCTTTGGATTACTTATGAACCAAAGATTTCTCCTGGTCACGGCCGATGTGGGATTTGCCTAGGGTGTCATACAAAGGTCCATGTTAATCTTCTCAGAAATCGGTACTGTTACAATCACCCCCCTTAAGGACTCATCATCCTCGATGAGGTTTGCCCCCACCATCCCGAACAGCACAGGAGTGGCTCTGATACCATTTGTAACATCCGGCCCCTTTCACCACCAATATTGTCCGCTTTACCCCAATGGGTTGCCCATCCAGAGCTCACGGATTTGTTTTTGGTCGCCCCGGTGGAGACTTCCCAGGAGGTCACCCATCCTGATACTACTCCCACCTGAGCACGCTTAACTGTGGAGTTCTCCTGTCACACCCCAACCCGAAACAGGCTGACATGCCACACTTACAGATATCAAATACCAAACAAAGTCCATAAAACGTTAACTAGAAATCCAACGGAACAATGAAGTTCAAATAGAGTTTCGAACTTATGTCTTATTAAAACTAAAATGCAAAAACTAAATATCCTAACACTCGAACATCAACTCTCATCCTTGATTTCCCTAGTTTCCCCGATTACCTGCGAGACAAGTAGGAAAACACAACAAAGAAAACTACGGCTGAGCCAAAAATTGCTCAGTAACGGAATGAACAACAGTACATATAAAAGCGGTTTCAAGAAGCGAAATTTCAAGACGGAATACTGAAACAGAATTTGGTACAAGTCTATAACGAAACTTATTCAAAGCTTATCATATCATATCAAAGGCATATCAGAGAACATATACTAACTTACACGACTATAATGTAGCAATAAAACATGTCGTGTAATCGGAAGCACCCATAGCCAAAACAAAGGGGGTACATAGGTAGCTAATCCATGCACCAATGAGATAGTGAGTGTGGCGTGCACCCATTATTCCATCTCCACATACAAAAACACATACACATAACAGAGCTAAGATCGATCTATACGCCTCTAGGGGCCAAGTGCTACACTAACACAACTAGAGACGCCGTGAAAATTTATAATGCACTGTCACGAACAGTACCATGTCGTTGACGCCCAAACGACATGTCAAACAGAGTGCCAGGGTGACAGAGTACAAAAAGACGGATATCGAATAAATACTTAATGAGGTCTAAGGAACATGCAACAATGATCTCAAATTTAAGGTATATTGCATGCTATCCAAAAATCCGTACTACAAAGTAACGGACTGAATTTATATATAAAAAAAATACTATAAAGAGAAGGAAACGGAATCCGTACCTTAGTTGAGCACAGCAAAAGTAAAAAAAAAAACTATTCGTCTTCAACAAGGATGCGAACCTAAGTCCCGTTATTTTCAAAATTAGTTTTATGATAAATTAACCATGCTAGTGAGTCGTTCGTTAAAATTTCCGGATACTAGAAAAATACCCCTTTCTTGACGCGCATTGCGCGTCATAAAAGGGTGTTTATGACACACAGAAAAGTGTCAAGGAAGAACATGTCAAGAAAGGTTTATGACATGCAGGCGCGTGTCATCTTTTAATGACACGCGTTTATGACACTCCTTTACGACACGCTTTTTTGACACGCATTTATGACACACTCTTTAATGACACTCTTTCATGACATGCATTTACGACACACCTTTATGACACTAATTTTGCGTGTCATGTTTTTTTTACCTAAAAAAAATTCTGCAAAATAACTAATAAATCTGGATTTATATTTATATTTATAATAACAAAATCAATAAATTTCAAAATAAAATTACAAATATTATATATACCACAAAAAAATTACAATTAGCATTTGTCGAATCCTACCACTAGTTACAAAAATATTGTGTCAATACATTACATTAGTCTAGACTAAACGTACGGATAACTTGAAAATGAAGGTTGCGGCATAACTAGACCACTCTTCACGAATGGCATTAATATCCGCATCCGTGTTAGCATCTACTCCTCCCCCTACCTGAGACAACAATTAAATTAATAAGATAAAGGTTAATGTTCGTGATGGTTTTAATTTCAAGACGAGAATTATTACTAACATAAACATCAAAATCACTTAATTTGTATAAACATACATATAGTTGTGTTCTAAACCTGTTTCTGCCTCTTTCCACCATGACCCTCTTCTTCAATGGCCTAGGCTCGTTACTCTGCATGTTTGCTTTAATGGACTCGCAAGGGCAGGCTAATTTTGCAACTTTGCACTCTGTTTGTCATTGTACCTATATTTGCAAGAAATATGTAAAAGCCTACACATTATATCAACAAACAATAACAAATAACTAGGTTTATACCCGCGCGCGTTGTGGCGCGCTCGACCAAATCATTCTAGTATTGAAGATCGGTGTCTGCCTCTCAAGCTCTTCCCACTGATTTGCAGTAAAAAACATTTTTAGTTGTTCTTGCTCAATGGATATAATTAACTAAACTAAATATAAGTATATTACCTTGTTGGGTATACGGTTGACATGGTGTAAGAAGAACCCACACAATTGCTCGGTATCGATCAAGATCCATGGCTCTAAAGGTCTGTACATTACTCTATTCATATCTGAAATGAAACAAAAGCATATGAATCATATTAATATCATTATTCACACATATAGCAACTTTTAACATCTAACTTCCAATTCGTAGCGCTTGTTATGTGGCAAATAAAATAAGATTAGATGGCGAGGACTCTGAATCACATTCACCGTGTCGTCTCTTGAAGCTAGACCTGGTGTCTTCCTGTGATTACCATGAATTGGTTCTACTGATGTTGAGCCTTCCTACTTTCCTGTACTGCCACAATAAACAATGAAATCATGAGTCTTGGTTAATAAGTTTGAGGACTCACGTGATGCATCAATTGAAACATTCCCATTCCCATTCGAAATCCATATTAAAACTCACTTGGGAATTTATTCAAACAGTTGGTGGTCACAAATTTGAATGGGATTAGTGGTAACACAAAATTGATATATAAACCGCTAACTTACAAATGGTAAAAGCGCCGGTGACTTTCGTGAATAATACTATGATGTATAATTCTTTCTCCAACTATTACCATTTACCAAACAAAATCAACCAATATTTTCACTGAAAATGCATGTCAATTTTAGATTTTGAACGCAAAAAACTTATTCCATATTAAAGTTAAGATGATTACCAATTTATGGAAACTTAATACTTGAACTTCTTCACTGTCTATCGCTTTCCATCACAACCCTTTTCTGATTTCAATTCTCAGATCTCCTATTTAACGCAAATTCACATGAACACGTGCGTGTGCGCACGCGAGCATGTTGAAACTATAAGCACATTGGGAAGATTATATCAAAACATCTTTTTGAGGTCTAATTAAGTAGGATTTCAAATCATTAAGTATAATTTGAAAGCAAACTTAAACAAATTAAAAATACAAAGAAAATAAATTAAGTGTTACCTTTCTCTAGCCAAGAATCCCATTGTTGATCAAAACTCCATGTTTACAAAAACTCCATATTTTCCAGTTGGAAACATTAATAGCCTTAAACATTACCAAAATCAAGTCATAAACATTACCAAAAACAATAAGGAAAACTAAAGCACACAAATTCACATATACATAAAATCTAAAACCTAAGAACTTTGAAACACACATGTTCAAACAACAAATCATACCTTATACTAACTATGTTCAGATTGTGTAAGATTGGGTTGACATCAACCGCCTCACTTTTAACCATCGCTACTGCTTCCCCATAAACCACGCCGCCGCTGCCAAATCACACCACCAACATCGCCACATAGAAACAAACAAACATAAAGATTTTTTACTCACCGGAGTTGCAGAAGCACCGCCCCCTAACTGCCAAAGAAAACAAACATACCATCATCTTCTTTACAAGAATGTCACTATCCCCTCTAATCGTTGTCGTCTGCTCGTCTCCCTCGAAACTCATTCATCTTCTCCATCGTCACAATCGTTACCGGAACCCACACCACTCGTCTGCCCTTTACTCGCATCCATCGTAACCCACCTTCGTTATCATCGAATATAAACTAATTAATTATTGATTATTTTGATGGCCATGGCCGACACTCACCGCCACCGTCGCCTCTGTGGCCGGATTTCGTTTCAAACAGGAGCAAGCAAGGAACTGATCGCCTAATCTAAGAGAGAAAACCCTCAGTTGCAGGGTACCCTAACCTAACAACAAAACCATAACAACAAATCATATCATCTATATCCAGATATTAACATACACAAAACCCTGTTCAACAAAAAGCCAACCTAGATCTATAATACCAAGGGCTGTTGTACTATTCTCTAGCTTCATTTCCTGTATTCATGTGTACCCATATTAATCATATGTAACAAATAAACTTTGATTATTATTAATATTATTATGTTATTATGTATATCTTATCTTATCATTTAGAAGATCATTATCAAGTAAAAGGTGTTGTAACCAAGGCATTGATTATGCAATAGGTAGGCATCAGTAACAAAGCTTGATGTAAATGGTTCAAGTGATAAGTATCACATGATCCACCATTTCGCATCTGCTATCTCCACCGAGAGCAGACTACATAATATAACATAAAAATGAGTTGCATTTTTTTTAATTCATTAATCAGAGTTAACCCTAATGAAGAAAACAAAAATACCCTCCACTTTTTTGCACCTTCATGTCTGATTGCAAAAAAAAAAAAAAAAAAAAAAAAAAAAAATCAAACTATTTTGATTAAAGTGAAGTTAACATCAGAGAAACCTCAAATTCTTCAATTATAAGTTTCACAAAACATCACATATCACCCCAAAAATTTAAGGTTTACATCCGGAGGAAACAACAACCGACATCGAGGTTTAAAAACCCCGTCAAAACACCGATAAACATATGGAAAAAGAGGACAAAGCCACCTTGAGAGGGGAGGGGAGGGGAGGAGAGTACCTGAGACCTAGCAAAGAAGTGGAGCAGATGAAGTTCTCTGAATTGTGACTGAGTAGGTTAGGAAAGGAAAAGCCTAGAACAATGCATTAAGTGTTTGTACCTTAAAGTACAAAAAAAGTTGCATAAACCACTTGGTAAATGTGTATATATATATAATATAATAATTATAATATAATATGACACCAAGGATGACACACAAAATTGGATAGTGTCATATCTTTTATTGCTTGACATTGCATTTCTTGACACACAAAAAAGTGTGTCATTAATTAACTAGTTTTTTTAAAACATGACAATTTTTTTATGACACACGTTTTTTAGCGTCATAAATCAGTGCGTGTCATAAAATGTGTGTCAAGATAGGGGTATTTTTCTAGTAGTGTCCCCGGCGACTAAGAACTCAACTCTAACTCTTTTATTTTAAAACAATCCATGCGATTTCTAGATGAGTACATAGATTATCAAATCTTTATAAAACAATTTAATTATCACCTTAAGTTGATAAGGATTTGTTACATACTCATAGTCCGTCACAAACCCAAAACACTAAGTAATTGACCCAACATATAAAATCATATTAGAACACATACATCCTCATGGAACCATCTCATCTTATGTTAACTCACACACTCACGTAACACACCCACACACATATTACACCCACACACATTATAACACACACTCAATATAGTTTAATAGTCAAAGAATTCATTTAGTAATTTATTTTGGAAGTTTGTTTTGATATTCTGAAAGGGACTCTTTTGTCTCATGCATATATTGACTACCATTAACTAACAAGTATGATTTCCTTTTCTTTGAATAACATTCAAACATATTTATCATGTTTTATTTTCGTATTCTCGATCAACCCTTATCAGAAAAAAAAAATATATATAAAAATCAACACCAAAGAGAAAACCTTGCGATTTGGCATCTTTGTTCATTCTCACGTCTCAGCCACATACCTATTCATACGTACTTGTTTCTCCAAAGTAGTTGAGGCGTTCTAATAACTTTCCGGTTTTTATCTTATTATTTTTTTTTGTTTAGAATGACAAACTCATACACCAGCTCTACCCCAAATACACACACTTACCCACGAATAACGTATATACAGTTCGGATTATCAACGAAAAAAAACTCGACCAACCCAACCCAACCCAAGTCGCCGGAAGATCCCATCGGGCCGGGCCTGAAAATTCAGGTGCCCGGGCCGAGCCACGAAATATGTGCCCTTTATTCTTAGGTCTTTTAAGCAATGTTTTCATAACTGAAGCGGACGTTGAATTTGTGTCCTTACCGGTTCCCTAGTCAGACCGGTCGACCCGGATATAGAAATGAAAGTGTCATAATAATTATAAAAATTAATATGTTTGGTTAATTGACTCATAAAAAACCACCAATTCTTAAAATTCTATAATAATTTAAAGGGTCATTATTTTATGTCTAGACTTCAAAAGCTTTTAATAAAATGAATTTGACTTGCATCCTGTGTAAAAGCGTCAGACAATCACAGTTTTGTAGTACTACTATATATTAAAATTTACTGCAAAGGCTGCTCAGTTACTGTACCACAGCACAAATCTCAAATAACACAGTTCAACTTTTTTTTTTTTTTAATTATGTCGGATCCTTCCAATCTAGTTTATCATGTATGACTCATCTTTTTCCTTATCTACTCTTCACCTTCTTGCGTTTATAAATAGTGTGTTCAAGATGAGAGCTTTTTTTTGGGTCGAAAACAGAATGAAAATATTTGCAAAAGAAAAACTCGTCGCTGCTCAAAGTGCCCCTTTAGAAATTGGGCCCGGGCCGGGGGTCCTCCTCGCATCCCCTCAAGGCCGGCCTTGGATCCCATAACCAGAAGTCAACATCGAAACTTGAATAATAAAATAAAACAATAACACGTTTAAACCTTACCTTACGAATCTAAGCAAATGAACAGACTCGAAGATATTTTAGAATGGTTGAAAACGACGGCGGTGGATTAGTTGCGGTGTCAGTTGCGGCAAAGTGCGACGGAACAGGTGTGATGAATGGTTTTTCGGTTCCAAGTTGAGGGCCTATAAGAACTTAGAAGAGTAGTCGATCCCCCATATTTCGGTAAGTTCGTTTCTTCAGATAACGATCAGAATTTTTAAAAGGGAATTGGGTGTTTTGAATGTCTACTAGTCAACACTTAGTGGGTTTGATGTGTGACTATAAACCGGCAGCCTCAAATATTCAATTTAGAGCAATTATCTGTTGGTTTGTTTTGTTTTGGTAGATAGCTAATGATTTGGAAGGTGCTAAAGGTTTGTAGGAAGTTATAATTATTTTATAGATTACTAGTTTTTATCGCGGGAACGTTCCGAGTTGAAATATCTAATATTACATAATAAAATATCTAATATGACAACATAATTAATGACTTGCTAATATATGATTAATGATGATGATGATTATTATTATTATTATTATTTATTTTAAACAAATCTCTGCCATAAGTTATCATATTCAAATATAAAAAAAACGAATCTCTGCGCCGGGGTATAAATCTAGTGCCATTACAAAATATTATATAATGTCAAATGAATTCGGAAATTTGTAATCGATCACTCTAAAAAGAATGTTAAATAAGGAAAAAAAGTTATTTATTGAAATATCGAACGCATTAGTCTAAGAGTTATGTGATGCGTTAAAAAATTCATGGGTATATGATCGGGTATATAGTTCGGGTATTTGGGTATGTGGTTTTGGGTAATTGGGTCGGGTATCACCTAATCCCAGGCCCGACCCAAACCCACAATTTTTTTTAAACTAATCCCAAACCTGATACAATACCTGTCGGGTTACAAAAAAATAGTCGTTTTTTTCTCCGTTTTTTATATAGCACTATGGTACTCGTTGGAAAGATAATAAAACGCTCGTTAATTTGGTGTAATTTTTTTCTTTAAAAAATCTCGTATATAAAAGATATTAACGTTTAAGAGTTATGGGAGGAAACATGAAAGAGAAAATAATAAAGGTTTAATATTTACATTTAGTAGATGAGGTATTTAATAGATTAGGTTAAACCATATTTATTCCTTTTTTTAATTAGTCTAGAATTGCCACATCACATCCTATGTGGCATCTCTCGAAGGAGAGATTGCATAATTTTATGACATGTAGGATTATTAGCTTTGCAATATATATATATATATATATATATATATATATATATATATAGGATATAGATAAATTAGAAACTCTCTTGAGTTGGAGAAACCCATGAAACTCAATGGTGACCATTGATCAAACACTATCAAAGGTTGAGATTGATCCATCTATATTATATTAATAAATGATATGTCCTTTTTAATTTTAACTTCTCCAAAGGGCATTATGGTCAGATTTTTATTAAGAGTGTTAGGATAAGACAAAAAAAAGTACATGGTCTGCTAAAACCATCAAATCCATAAAAGTCCCTTTGACTTTTCCTTTCTTTTATTAATTTTTGCAATAGTTTGAACTGGTTGGTTTACGTGAACTTTGTTTCACCTTACAAAAGGACAAAAAAAAAAAAAAAAAAAAACAAAATAGTTATTTTTCTCACCTTGATTCAAATTAGTATCCAGTTTATCATTTTACAAGTTTTTATTTTTTTATTTTTTTGAATGAATCTTTTTACTAATAAAGAGAATATCTAATTTAAAAATACATTTGTGACATAAATATATTTTAAATTTTGTTTCTGGTTTAGTAGTTACTAAATTTTTACTTTGTATAATATAAACATTCTCAATTTTCCTATTATTAGAAATAGTTGAATTTCTTATTAAAATGGTTGACGAGTTAACGGTGCTTATGTAACTATTTAAATAGGTAAGAATGTAACTGACACATGTTCCATTTCTATTATAGTTACATACGTACGTAGCAAAACTGAAATATGTACCGAAAAATCGGATAGATGTTACGTATGTATCAATTTAAAATGTTACATATGTACCGAAAAATCGGATAGTTACATATGTACGTAGCAAAACTGCTTATGTAACTATTTAAAAGGGTTGACGAGTTAACGATGCTTATGTAACATTTTTGGTTTGACAAATAAAAGTTTTGAGACAATACGGTGAGACCATGGACCATGCACCTCAAATCATTCACTTCATTGTAAGCAAAACATTTTAACATAAAAAGTTAAATTAAAAAAGGTAAGAAGATATAGGCTTCTATCTCATAGATTCCACGTACTATGATATTTTGTAAAACATGCCATCAAATTTGCAAAATTATAATCAACTTTTAAAGCGTATTTAATTTTTTGAAACAAAGTAATACTGAAACAAATTCGAATCATGTTCAAAAACATCGTTCGAATTCAATAAAAACTAATAGAAAATTTTCTTCTCATCTCTTCAATTCAACTATCTCTTCTCCACAATAAAAGGTACTTCAAGTTGCTTCGTCTCAGCTCCTCAGATCTGTTCCCTTCTTGCAAGTCATTACAAATGTGTAAAACACATACAGTGTTAAGATTTGATAGGAAAGAAAGCTACAATAACATACATACCTCAAGGCCCATCTTGGTAGGCTTTGCCCTTCTTTAGCTATGAGCAATTCCAATGCCATTCCTTACCACAACAAAAAAACTCTCAACAAAAAAGTCCCCAAAAACCACCACCTCCTAAACCACTGTCCACTACCGCCCCATCACCTACACCACCTATCTCCACAACCACGAACCCATCAGCACCAACAATCTTCTGATAATCATTAATTAGGCAAAAACTTATCCCAACAGCAACGTACACAGAACACACCAAACATCAACGTACACACATCCTGAGGACTCGTACGAGCCATGGCGTTCGACCACCATCACCCCCAAAACCAGATCTGTCAGCCACTGCCAAAACCACCGTCGATCTATCTCAAATATTTGTTTGGGGTGGATTTGTGTACATCATCGGTTCAGATCTGGTAAAACACCACCATTTTGGGTCCACCTCGTCACTACCGCCGCTCGCCACCACCACCGTCTACCTCTTCAACACTCCAAAAAACCCTATGCAACATAAATCGTGATCCGGTTCAGACCGAAACTGAAACAAAGTGGAACTGAAACATAATCGGACTGAAACTGCAACACAATCGGACTACACTCTGTGTCACCCACAAACTGGAACAAAAATCATGGATCCGGTTCAGACTAGACCAGATATGTTAACCACCTCTGAATCTTGACTCAAACTTTAAAGATATGTTACTCCCCATAGGATCTTGAAATAATGAGAGTAAATATATTAGAGAGAGATATATGATGGGGTTATATCAAAATGAGAAGGTGGATAGATATATACGAGAGAGAGAGAGAGAGAGAGAATGTGTCAGGGTGACATAATTAATAGATATTGATGGGTGAGTAAAAGACAGGTTTGCCCTTGGTCACATCTAGAACAATAGGAGATGTGGAGGTATAAGAGCCACTCAATGGGTTTCAATGGTTTCTCCAACTCAACATGGTTTCTTAAGGATACATAGCCTATATATATATATATATATATATATATATTAGGTCCATGCTTTGGAAAGGTGAATTGAAAAGTTAAAATAATTTTTACTTAATTATTACCTTTTTATCAAGACCACATTTGACACCCGGCAAATTCTGGTTAACAACGTTGTCTAGATGAAAGTCTACCTTAGCGAGTCACGCGTATATTGCACTTAACTGGGTTAGTTAAGTCGTGTTATGGTTCGGGAACTATCGGTTTAGTCTAGAAGATCATTGGATGTTGGTCTAGAGGTTCATTAGATGTCAGTCCTTAACCAAGTGTACAAACGGTGACGATTTGTAGGATCGTCAGGGCATACGGAACATACAAGTCTCGAGTCCCGGGAATTGGTGAACGAGTGTGAATATGTGTATTTACAAGTGTTATGTGTTTACAATCATTATGTGACTTGTCGGTATGTGAATATGTGTTAACATATGTTAAAACGGGGTTTAACGCGCAAAACACACGGAACAAGCCCCTATAGGCGATTAGGAAAGCCCAATCGCCTATAGGAGGGGCGAGTGGGCAGTCTTATAGGCGAGTAGGGCCTAAATGCATGAAGTTTCATGCGATTAGGCCCCAAATGCATGAACTTACATGCGATTAGGACCCCTAATCGCGTGTAAAGCTGCACAATCGTGTGTTACGGGCTGGACGACTAAAAACGACTATAAATACAATGTTTAACCTCCTAAACTTCATAATACAAACCCTAGTCGTCCCATAACCCGCCTCAACACACACACAACCTCTGGAACGCGATTTTTGATCAAAACACAAGGTTTCAAGCTTAATCCATCATTCTTTCACAAATCTAAGGTTTGGTTTCCATCCATGCAATCTTTATAAACGTTTTTATTCAATCCCTAATGGTCCAGACCTGTTCTAAAACGAAAAAGCTTTCTGAAAATCGTTAATAAGTGTTGTTAATCGGATTCTAACAATCATACATGTGTTATGTGTGTTTATGATTAATATCTAGGGTTTTTATGATTAAAGATGAGTGATTAACATGTTGTTAGGTTAGTTCAGAAATATTAATGTCATGATTAATGAAATCTGAGTAATTGATTATTAGGGTTATAGTTATGCATGTTAATGTGGTGTTCATGCTATGTGTATGGTGTTTGGATTACATGGTTGCATGCAGGGCTGATAATACGAGGCTAAACGAAGGATTTTGGTTTAAACATGTTTAGAATAGTTGTTGGGTTGATATTGGATGGTTACACACGTTCTGGATCTGATTTGGAGCGTTAAACGCGCGAAAAAACCGGAACAGCAAGGTTACAGGCGATTAGCAACCCTAATCGCCTATGTTAGAGGCGATTAGGAGGCCAATCGCCTATGTTTCATGCGATTAGGGGCTAAATGCTAGTAGATACATGTCTTATGAGCTAAATGCTAGTAGATACATGTCTTATGAGCTAAATGCTAGTAGTTACATGTGGTATAGCCCTAAATGCTAGTAGTTACATGTGGTATAGCCCTAAATGCTAGTAATTACATGTCTTATGACCCTAAATGCCTATATTACACGCGATTAGCCTTCCTAAATGCCAGTTGACCAACCTAAATGCTAGTTGACTTTTTCTAATCGCGTGTACTGCTGCTGTAAGTGTAAATTAGCATTCCGAGACCCGATTTGACATGTAGGAACATGCTAGGAACCCTGTAACATATCTAATAACTTGGTAACATATGTTTGGATGTAATTCGGTGATACGTGAGCTATGTGCTATAACTTGTTGTGCGTTAACGTATGTTAAGTGTGATTGCATGATTGCATGTTTGAGAGCGTAAACATAACACGGGGAGTCTCGGGTCACCAAAGGGGATGTCGAGTCTTGTACTTTGGGTCAGTTAAAGAGTCACGGTGTTTTCAAACGAATTTGGTTATGGTCTGGACATCTAGGGACTAACTAACCTGCGGGTTATTAGTCTAAGTACTTGTAACTGTCATATGTTAGGTCGCCGCTTTACGGGACTAGCATAGCTGCTGAGTTATTCGTATTACGAAGTAACGCAACTTAAGGTGAGTTTACGGCCCCTCTTTTAAACTGGTTTCACATTTTCGGGGGAGAAAACATGTGTTAAAACGATTATTTGGTAACTACTGTCATACTATGGTTTCTATTGTGTACTACACGATCTTTGGAAGTCCCGGGGGGAACCATGAATGTGCGGGTTTGCACAACGGGGAAATGTGAATAGCGCTATTGGGAGTGACCAACCCCGCTCGTCGACTTGGAGGGTCGGCGGGTGCATATTGTCTCAAACAGGAACAACAGGTTACTACATCGGGCACACATTTGGTTTGCGAGTTAGTAATGGTTTTCCAATCGTGGTAGTAACAAAACATACGCCTAGCTAGCGTACACTGGTTTTCGATTTGTTATAGTATGGACAGGTTGACTTGGTACTTGGATTACAAAACCTGTAAACTCACCAGCATTTTTGTGCTGACGTAAACTTTTACATGTTTTCTCAGGTCGCTAAGGTAGCACGACTGGACTAGGGCGCACGCGTCTGCACGGCGTCTAGTTAGGGTTGCATGGTTTTACAAACGTTGAACATTTGGTTTACTATTGATTATTGTTTTGAATAAGCTTCCGCTGTAAACGGGAATTTTAAACATTGTTTTGAAATTGCATTATGTTCATTTAGATTTGTTTATTGTGATCGTTGGTTTGGATCCTGGTTTGTCATGCGCCTCGCGGTAAAACTCCGCATGTGGATTTTGAGGGTGTGACACCACATGTATACATAACTTAGAGAAAAAAAAAACATTTTAATTAGTTCAACAATTACATATCAAAATCTAATATATTTTTATTTATTAAGTTATACTAGTTTATACCTCGGGAGCGTCCCGGGTTGACCAACCTAAGTAAGGTGAATAAAATTAGAAGCATCTAAACTATAAAAATAGCATGTATGTATCAACTTACATTAGATACTTTTTTACAAAGAAAATACCAAAAGATCCAGTTCACCCGGGAGCGTCCCGGGTTGAAAAATATAACAATTCTAATAATACTAATACTAATAGTAATAATTATTACTTTCGTAATTAAATAAATAAAAAAATAACCTTGCTATAAGGTGACACCATGTGTTGCAGTGTTGCGCGATTTTTTCTCCTAGCTTCTCTTGATGAAGTATACCGATGCATATTTAGAAGAGTAAAATTCCAATGATAGCATGGCGATTGGGTTGAATTTCAACATCGTAGATAAGAACATGGTTTAAAAGAAAAAACATGATTAATGAATAACCTGAACACTTTGTGTTTTTTTTTTCCTGTATGAACGAAACCCCACAAAAAATAGTCGGTTTTTTTCTCCGTTTTTTATATAGCACTATGGTACTCGTTGGAAAGATGATAAAACGCTCGTTAATTTGGTGTAATTTTTTTCTTTAAAAAATCTCCTATATAAAAGATATTAACGTTTAAAAATTATGGAAGAAAACATAAGAGAGAAAAATTTAAATTTGTTTTTAAATTCTTTTTTCCTAAAATAACTCAATTTAATTTTAGTAGATTAAGTTTTATATTATTATTTATTTTTTTAATTTGCCACATGACATGACACATGGCACACTTAAAGAGGAGAATGCCCCATTGAGTGCCATGTCATAAAAAATGCTTTGGTATATTATATATATAGATATAGATATAGATATAGATATAGATATAGATATAGATATAGATATAGATATAGATATAGATATAGATATAGATATAGATATAGATATAGATGTTATCTTATACTAAACGTTCGAATATTACAAATTCTCTCCCCCTAAAAAAAATTTTGTCCTCAAAATTGCTAAGTATAGATAGAAACTTATTTAAGATTCATATTAAACCACAGAGCATCAAAAGCGTCATCACAACTTATCTAAAACATATCAAAATTCATGCATGAACAATTATAATAGGGCAGCTGACCTGAAACATGGAGTACTAAGATGTAAATAGATTCGGGTACTGGGAACGGATCGTGTCTTCCACTTCCCAGGTAGCTTCGCGTTCAGAATGATTCTTCCAAAGAACTTTAACGAAAGGAAAAACTTTATTTCGCATGATGCGCTCATGTCGATCAAGAATGGCTTCGGGTTCCTCTTCGAAAGATAAGTCCTCCCGAATTTGATGCAATGGATAGTTCACAACGTGTAACAGGTGATAGTTGTATCCCCGAAGAATAGACACGTGAAAAACATTATGTACATGCGCTAGCTAAGGTGGCAAAGCCAAACGATAAGAAACTTCCCCAACTCTGTCAAGGATCTCAAACGGACCGATGAATCTAGGGCTAAGCTTCCCTTTGATCCCAAAACGGCAAATGCCTTTGCAAGGCGAAACTCGCAAGAACACCCGATCACCAACCTTAAACTCAAATGCACGACGATGTCGGTCTGCATAACTTTTTCTGACGACTCTGAGCTTCCTTTAACTTTTCTCGAGCAATAGCAACTTTTTCACTCGTGATCTGCACTAATTCAGGTCCTTCAATGATTTTCTCGCCAACCTCTTCCCAACAGATAGTGTCACACCCTCAAATTTCCACCTGCGGAGTTCTACCGCGAGGCGTGTGACACACCAGGATCCAAGTCAACGGTCACAATAAACGACGTCTAAATGTAAAAACATACGTAAACAAAAACCATGCATAAGTTTAAAACCAACATTCAACAATGCGGAAGCATTTAAAGTTTACAGAAGTCATGCATAAATAAAACATAAGTTCAAAGGTTCATGATTCCAAAACATGCAAATGAGACCCTAGACGCGAGACGACTCCAGTGCGACCTCGTGCGCCTATCCGACAGCTGCTACCTTAGCGACCTGAGAAAACAAGCTAAAAGAGTCAACATATAATGCTGGTGAGTTCACAGGTTTTAATTAAACGTTTAAAGTGATCCTTCAAAAACCGTTACCATCACAGTTAGTACTATGCTTATGAGAACGCTAGCTAGGCGCAGAATGAGATACTCATACGGGTGAAACCATTGCTGACTAAGCCGTGTAGTGACCCTTAGTTTCCTATGGGCTACCGTCATCACCGGTAGACCTTGTTTTATTAGAGACAATATGCACTCGCCGGTCCCACCGTCGAGTGGGGTTTGTCAGTTCCCAATAGCGCTATCCATATTTCCCCGCCATATACCCATGTTAGTGGTTTCTAAGGGACTTTTGATGAACCGTATAGTACGATAAGTAAGCCATAGTATAACGTGATAAAGAGTCATGAGCCATAAGAGTTTAACAAGTCATAAGTCATAAAAGAGTTTTAAGCATGTTTCTCCCCCCGAAAACATAAACCGTAAAATGTGGGGCCGTGAACTCACCTTAGGTTGCGTATTCCGTTTAAGAGTAAACCGTATGCGTGATATGAGTAAATTGTCTGTAAGATATGATAGCCCCAACTATTGGCGACCTATCATAAGATATGTGTCAAGTTAGACTAATAACCCATCGGGTTCATTAGTCCCTAAGTCCAGTCCATGACGATTATGTGTCCGAAAAGCGTGTTTGACCGACAACAAGACTACGTAAGACAAGACTCGACATCCCATTGGTGATCCGACATTCCACGTGTTAGATAAATACAAGACATCATGCCACATATGCAATTAAACACTTAATACGCGCAACAGTTCACCTAGTCTAGCATAATGTCCGATTAACGCAAAAACAGGTCCGAACACGTGTTACAAAGTCATTAGGTGTATCCCGGGGTTCCTATCATGTTCCTAGGCGTTAAATCATGTTCCGGGATGTTAAAATATACATACAGCAGCATTATACGCGATTAGGAATCAAACTAGCATTTAGGATTGTAAATGCTTAAGTATAGGCATTTAGGATTGTAAATGTCTTATGTATAGGCATTTAGGATTGTAAATGCCTTATGTATAGGCATTTAGGATTGTAAATGCTTAAGTATAGGCATTTAGGATTGTAAATGCTAGTTGTTGAGGGGAATAGGCCTCTATTCGCCTATATATAGGCGATTAGGGCTTGTATTCGCCTGAACATCAGGCATTTAGGAGCCTACTCGCCTCTGCAGGTCTGTAGTGCAATTTCGCGCGCCGAACACTCCAAATCAGATCCGAAACATGTAAAAACACCTAATAATCATCCTAACACATTAACAAACATATTTCAAGCAAAACCCCTAAGTTTTCATCGTTCTAACAGTTCCGAATGCGAGCGTTTTCCCAAAATAGCAACTTAGCATGTAAACATCACATCAACATGCAATAACTTGCCCTAAATAGCAATTATTCAGATTAAATCACATAACCACGTTATCCGATAGCATCCTACTGTTCTAGCATCATCCTAGAGCAAACCCTAACATCATACAATCAACAACACACCTCATATCATCCTTAATCATCCAAAATCCTTCAAATGGGTCAAAACATCAAGTATCAACAATACACAACCAAAACCATTCAAACTCCTAGGACATCATCATACTAACTTGTAATAGCCATAAACATCATAATAACACAAAAACAACCATGATTCAATCCTAAAAATTCTATCTTTAATCACATATAACACATATAACACATGTAAAGGTGTGGGTTTGTTTAAAAACGGTTTTAAATGGGTTTTTAAAGACAAAAACATTTATAAGTCAGGTCTGGACTTTTAGGGAGTAAATCATAATCATTTAAAGGTTTGGGTTTGAAGAACACACCTTGTATTCAAGAGGAGATGATGGAATAAGCTTGGAAATGGTTGTTTTGATGTAAAAATAGGTTCCAGAGGGTGTTTGTAGGTTGAGATAGGTTATGGGACGGCTAGGGTAGCATAAATGATGTTTTGGAGGTCAAGGGTGGTATTTATAGGCGTTTCTAGTCGTTCGGAGCAGTTCAGGCGAGTACGCAGCAGTATAGGCGAGTAGGGCTGCTACTCGCATGAACCTTCATGCGATTAGCCCCCTATTCGCCCCCAGACATCCCCTACTCGCCTATAAGTCTGGCGATTAGGCTATCACACATTAGCCTAATCGCCTATAGTCCATGTGTTCGTGTTTTTGGCGCGTTAAACCCTATTTTAACATATGTAATCACGTTTTCACATACCGACAAGCCACATAATGATTACCAACATATAATGCACGATAACTAACACGTTCCCGCCCGATCACCAATTCCCGGGACCCGAGACTTGCGTATGTTAAAACCCTAATGATGTGCGACTCGACTCGATCGACCTTGTTATGTGTAACGTATGCACGACTCGCTAAGGTAGACTTACTAAGTTTTCAAAAGTTAGTTACCGGAAATTGCCGGGTGTCACAGATAGGAGCTCTACAATTCCGACCCTAAAGAAGTTCGAACGGTGCCATATCAATACTAGCTTGCCAACTATTGTTGTAGGCAAAGTCAACAAGACAAAGATACTCGTCCCAGTTTCCAGTCCACTCTAAAGCACATGCTCGAAGCATATCCTCGAGTGTCTGAATCATACGCTCTGACTGACCGTCGGTCTGAGGATGGAATGCAGTGCTGAATCTCAATCTGGTGCCCCACGCAGTTTGAAAACCTTTCCAAAAACGAGACGTGAACCGTGGGTCTCGATCAGAAACAATAGAGACAGGGGTACCATGGAGTCGAATAATTTCTCGAGTGAAGATCTCAGATAATCTACTAACCGAAAAACCCTGCTGAATCGGAAGGAAATGAGCAGATTTTGATAAGCGGTCCACCACAACCCAGATAGCATCATTCTTTTTAAACGTTTTTGGTAACCCGGTTACAAAATCCATAGAAATGTCATCCCACTTCCACACTGGAATATCTAATGGTTGAAGCAAACCACTGGCTCTCTGATATTCGGTCTTAACTTGCTGGCAAGTGAGACATCTGCTGACATATCTGGCTACATCCTCTTTCATTGTGTTCCACCAAAAATGTTGACGAAGATCCCGATACATCTTGGTAGATCCGGGGTGGATAGAGAATGGTGAACTATGCGCCTCGGCTAACAATGACTCTCGTAGGGTGGAATCATCTGGCACACATAACCGGTTTCCACACCAGACTACCCCATCCTCGTCAATTCGGAATTTTGACTGCTTACCAACCTCCAAATTCTGTACAATAGTCCAAAGTTCTCCGTCATCTTGCTGAGCATTCTTGATTCGCGAGATTAAGTCGGGCTCGATCTGAAATCTAGCTAAATAACCGTCAGTGTCACCAAAATAGATACCAATACCCATCTTATCAAGATCAGAGATAATCTTTGGTTGCAACTGAAGAGAAGAAATCGATCCGAAATTCTTTCGGCTAAGAGCATCGGCCACAACATTGGCTTTTCCCGGGTGGTACTGAATGTTGGTGTCATAATCTTTTAGCAACTCTAACCAACGTCTCTGTCTCATGTTTAACTCTTTCTGTGTAAAGATGTACTTCAAGCACTTATGATCAGTGAAAATATCACAAGTCTCCCCGTACAGATAATGTCGCCAGATCTTAAGAGCAAAGATGACGGCAGCAAGTTCAAGATCATGCGGCGGGTAATTAACTTCATACGGTTTCAACTGACGTGAGGCATAAGCAATAACTTTATCATGTTGCATCAATACACGTCCAAGCCCGTTCTTCGAGGCGTCACTATAGATCTTATATCCACCTATACCTGATGGAAGCGCAAGAATCGGAGCAGACACCAACCTTTTCTTCAACTCCTGAAAACTCTTTTCTCTAGCACCGTTCCAAGAGTACGTAACCCCTTTCCTCATAAGTTGCGTGAGGGGTAAAGCGATGGTTGAAAACCCTTCAACGAATTTACGATAGTAACCCGCAAGACCAAGGAAACTGCGAACTTCTGTGACTGAGGTGGGAGTAGGCCATTTAGTGATTGCCTCCACCTTAGCCGGATCCATAGAAATACCATCAGCGGAAACAACATGACCAAGAAAAGCTACTTGATCTAGCCAGAATTCGCACTTCGAGAATTTTGCGTAAAGTTTCTTTCTACGCAAAATATCGAGTACAATACGAAGATGATCCTCATGGTCTTCCTTACTCTTCGAGTAAATCAGAATATCATCGATGAAGACAATGACAAATTTATCAAGAAACTCATGGAAGACTCGGTTCATAAGATCCATGAAAACAGCCGGTGCATTAGTTAACCCGAATGGCATAACCAGAAACTCATAATGACCATATCGAGTGCGGAAAGCAGACTTAGGAACATCAGAATCTTTGATCTTCAGTTGATGATAACTAGACCTTAGATCAATCTTAGAAAAACATTTAGCACCTTGAAGTTGGTCAAACAAATCATCAATACGAGGAAGCGGATAACGATTTTGAATGGTAATTTTATTTAGCTCCCGATAGTCAATGCAAAGTCTCATAGAACCATCCTTCTTTTTCACGAACAAGACTGGTGCACCCCATGGTGAGATGCTTGGTCTGATAAACCCAAGTTCCAACAATTCTTGTAGTTGCTCCTTGAGCTCCTTGAGCTCAAGAGGTGCCATACGATACGGCGCTTTAGAAATTGGCTCAGCACCCGGAATAAGATCAATAGTGAACTCCACTTCGCGATCTGGCGAAAGTCCAGGTAACTCCTTAGGAAAAACATCAGGAAAATCACAAACGATTGGATAATTAGAGATATCAGGTTCTTCGGAAGATGTAGCTTTCACCGAAGCTAAAAATGCTACATAACCGCGTGCAAGAAACTTTTGAGCCTTAAGTGCAGAAATAATCTTCAATGGTTTGCGTGGTTGAGTACCCTGATAAACAAGTTCAGGATTTAGAGGATTTCCAAACAGCACACGACAAGTTTGACATTTAATTGAAACGTTATGCTGCGATAGCCAATCCATACCAAAAATAATGTCAAAATCACTCATGTGAATAGGATACAAATCAGCTGCACAAATGATGGAATCGATTCGAATGGGACAATCTCTGTAGACGTGAGATATAAAAGATGCATCTTTAAAAGGAGTGGATATAACAAGAGGACACTCTAAAGCAGTAGGTACAGACTTCAAATACTTGGCAACAAAAAGTGATACTACAGAATGTGTAGCACCCGTATCAAAAAGAGCATACATATCACGTTCACCAATATACACATAACCAGAAACCGTACCTATAACAGGAAAACGAAATTCACACTATGATGAAGAGAAACAAACATTCACATTCATAGAAGGAAGAAAAATTCATATTGCGATGATAAGGAAACAAAAACCCGTACCTGGGGCATTAGCTGCATCATTAGCTATCTGTGCAAAAACTCGTCCTACGGTGGGTCTAGCATTTCCTCCAGTATTAGCCTTAGGATTCATCTGAGGCCATTCCTTAATCTGATGACCCGCTTCTCCATATTTATAACAAAGACCTTCAGCTTTACGACAACGGCCTCCATGAGTTTTTCCGCAAGAGGCACAAGGAGGGTAACGGTTCTGAGGCGGGTTTTGAGGTTGAACTTGATTAGGAGCTTGGTTTTGTTGTGCTGGCCTTGGATTCTGGTTTCGGTTCCTCACATTACGTGACTGATTATTATGGTTTCGATCGAAACGGTGCCCACGGTCGCGAGAGTGATCATTGCCATCCTGAGAAGAAGAATTTCCCTGATTATTATCCCTAGGCCGTTTACGACTCTCATCAAAAACCCTCTGACGATGCTTCTTATCATTATCCAGATTCTTAACAGCATCCACAATCTCATTAATGTCAGCAAATCGGAGGTTAAGAATAAACTTCCTATCTCTATCACAAATAGCCCATTTGAAATGATCGGTTTGCTGCTCATGAGTACCTGCAGCTGGGCCTAGAAAACTCACAAGACGACAGAAACGAGCCTTAAATTCCATGATCGGCTCATCATGATTCTGTATAATCGTAGCATACTCTCGTAGATACTCGCTGCGGTCTGCATCAGTGAAATACTGCTGATAGAATAGAGTACGGAAATCATTCCAGGGTAGAGTAGCAGCATAATGATCACCTCCCCCAGCATTCTTTAGAGTCTTCCACCAGCGGTGTGCGTCATCCTCCAACTTATAACTAGCGAGCCTGACCTTAAACACGTCATCGACTCCCAAAACCTCAAACAACTTCTCAATATGGACTATCCAATTTTCTGCTTCAACTGGAGTGGCAGCAGTACTGAAAGACTTTGGCTTTTGCTTTTGAAAACGCTCCAGCCAGACATGAATGCCATCAGGAGGATTAGCATTAGCATTCGCATTCGCATTCGCATTAGCATTGGCATTAGCGTTAGCGTTAGCATTAGCATTAGCGTTGGCGTTAGCCTGTTGCAGCTGTTGGATCAAGTTAGGAACCAAGCCAGCAATCGCTGCGTTGACAGCATTCGCGACGAGAGTCTCAAGGGGAACGTCGCCAGAAGTCTTAGCATCATCACTAGAGTTGTTCGTACGTCTAGGAGCCATTCTGAAAACGAAGATACACGTGTGAGCAGAGAAAAAGCATTTAGATTGTGCGGAGAATGACAAGAGTGAATCCTAACTCAACGTCTACCCATTACCTCATATGTCGTTATTTACGTTTAAGTTTTCAACAGGAAAGAGCCTGGGCTCTGATACCATTTGTAACATCCGGTCCCTCTCACCACCAATATTGTCCACTTTTCCCCAATGGGTTGCCCATCCAGAGCTCACGGATTTGTTTTTGGTCGCCCCGGTGGAGACTTCCCAGGAGGTCACCCATCCTGATACTACTGCCACCTGAGCACGCTTAACTGTGGAGTTCTCCTCTCATCCACTAGCATTAAGCCCAAAACGCGTTGGTGATTTAAGAGGCTTTGGATTACTTATGAACCAAAGATTTCTCCTGGCCACGGCCGATGTGGGATTTGCCTAGGGTATCAAACAAAGGTCCATGTTAATCTTCTCAGAAATCGGTACTGTTACATAAACGCTATGCGAAAACTTGTTTATATAACACATAAGTTCAATGGTTAATGCGTTATACAAAATGATCTATCTACTAAGTTATTCTATGTAGAAAGTTATCGTGTCACAATATACACCAACAAGAGTCAATCTAAGTTTCTACAACTTAGTATTATCATTTGGAAAACATAGGATAATTCTTTGGAATTCTCTCCACAACATCAACATCATCATTGTGTGAAAACTTGATAGTATATCAAGGTGAGTTTACATAACCCATTTTTCATTTTTACATTTTAGGTCATGTACTATTATTTTGAGCAATAGCATGTCTCTACATGTTTGTCATTATGTTTTTGTTGTCTTAAACACTAATTGATGAACCTACTTTTACACTCAATATAGTCATTAACTTTGATCAAGCCAATTTATAGTGTTATAGTATGACAAATTCATCTCACCCATTACCCTTGTGTATGGTGTTACGCAGATGATTGAAACAACATTTACAAACGTCTAATTTGTGGTGTTCAGACGAAGTCAAAAGGGTTGACTATGCACCATCATTGTCCTTGATGTATTGTTTTCACAAAATTGCTTTTGATAAAATCATGACATGCTAGTGGTTTTATGTATTCTCACCAATATTTTTGTTGACTCAAATTATTTTTCCACATGTTTTAGGAAATGTTACTTGAAGTTATGTTAAGCTTAAGATCATATAGGAGCTTTGGACCTAGATTAACTTTATTCAAGATTATGTAGTTCATTTGAACAATTTGTCTAACTTTGATTCTTGTATGAAATTAATCAACATATAAAGTTTATATATTTTATTTATAATTTGGATCGAATAATCTTTGTAACACCCCACACAATGACGAAAACATTAGGGTGTATGATATTTGTTCAGTAGCTCATGATCAATTTCATAAACAAGTGAAATTTTTAAAGACAATATGTTGTTTTTTTTTGTTTGTTTTAACCCAACCTTCTATTATATGTTACTAAGTGTTCAAATATATCAACAGAAAGATAGTATTTGTATGTAGGCCATTAGAAGAGACCTGAACAACGACTTATTTTGCAAAAATGGATAACTTTATAAACATAACAAGCCGACCTTAACATGTATAGTGCTATAGGTTGACACCCGCCTAGTCATGCCCTAGTGAGAGGGATAGTCATGGTCATGTTAAGTATATTTTACGTTCAACTTGGTATTGCGATACTACATTTTTGTCACATGAAGGTTTGAGTTTGCTAAATTGTATACAATGCATGTTACATTATTTCATAATGGTACTTTGACATGTTGATTGTACACTTCAAATTTTTGATACTTACATATACTAAACTTGTATGCTCGCCAACAATTTATTTTGTTGACCTTTACTTTACACATGTTTACAGGAAATGCTTGAGTTACTTTTGCCAAGACGTGATCACATAGGACTTATGAACTTAGTTCAATAAATTAAAGCTTATGTATTTGTTTCCGTTGTTTGACAATGTGTTTCTTTCTATGCATTTTAAGACAAATTTAAAACGGTTGATAAATGATATTTCAATTTAGTACCTTGAGCTTTTAAACAATTATCACGTTACACCTCTATATTTCCGCCATCGGTTGGGGTGTGACAGTTCATAATTTCATAAATAATAATTATTATTGTTTACATATGTTGTTAATATATAAAAATACTAGGTTAGAACCCGTGTGTTACACGGGATTCCGAACATTAAAACTGATAACGAATATAATTATCAATTGAAATGAAGAAAATATTATAGGATGTTAATTGAAAATTGACATATTCATTTTGATTAACATATATTTTAAATAAGAAAAAATGATTTCCATATAGTTTTCTATTGATTGTTAGCTTTATATATGTTTAATTGGGATTTCTAGTAGTAAAAATACGCTCTTTAATGAAACTTATCATAATTCATCACTAAATATATAAAAAAATTGCATATCCGTCTATGTCCGTTTATGTTTGGTTAATTATGCTAATTTGTGTTTATTTATATTTTTTCACTTATATATTTGTGTTATTGTTAAGTTTGTTAAATTATGTCAGTTTATGTTCGTGAACTGGTCATTAATGAACGAAGATAAACAAATACGAACATGCCCATTTTCTTGATTAACAAACACGAACAAAAAATGTGTTCGAAAATGAACGAAAACGAACATGTTTTTGTTCGTGTTCGTTCAATTTATTTACATGCCTCACTTAAAATGTCAAACACAGTAGAAAAATGCAGAAAAATGTAGGAAACCAACCACTAAAATATGATAAAAACTATGATTTCTAGAATAACCGAATATCTATTAGATTCAAGATCCATATGACTATCCAAATTGCAATTAATACATACGATGATTCAGCCAACAATAACAAAAAAGATATTTGCTTACACTAATTCTTTGATCTACAGATTAGAACTACACTAATAATAGTAGATGCATTAGGAAATTGTAATGTTAGAAATGAAGAATTTCAAGCCACAAAAAGGAGTTTGTATTTTTATTGATTTGAGTTATGTAGAAGATGTATCTTATTATACTTATTCATATTCTAGTAGTTCAATTTGAGAGACCAAATAAATCAAAACTTTCAAACAACCTTGCAATTTGTTTGAAAAAGAAAGTCACAATCTTCATAGCATACATGCATCAACTGCAACATACGACCAATCCAGACTCGTCTTTGGTTGACAATCTGCACTTAGCATCTCAAATGATCCTTCAATTGTATATGGCCATCACATAATCAACCTAAATCAACAAAGATTACAAATTAAATAAGACCACACAACATATAACCAAACTTTGATATGATCAAGCGAAACCAATATTCACAAACTAAATAAGATCAACCACACAACATACAACCAACCTTAAAAACCGAAGAACCTGTTTTGCCTTTATTTTTCCATTATATCCTTTTTCAACCACTGCAACAGTCACACTACTATCATGTCCTCATCATCTATTGCTTTACTCCTCTTGTATGCGTCAACAACACTACTACAACATCTTCTGCTGCAAAACATACTCCTACTCAACTGGTTCCGATATTTTAGTTTTAACCTTACTCTTTTCCTCTACCTATTTTCTCTTCTGAATAATCAAACCTGGTGCTTCATTTTCTTAACATTTGCAAGAGTATGAAGCAGTACATCATAGTATAAATTATAAGTACAGATTAAAAGTTTAAAAAAAGAAAATTAAAATACAAATTATACTATAACCATGATACAAAAATCTCAAATTTCAAGAGAAAAATAATTTATCTTAAAAATAAACACATAATATTTAATCATTTAAAATGATGGAAAAAAAAAAACGTTAATTGCTAGACTCTAACCGGGGACCTCAACATAAGACGATACATCTACCAACTGAGTTGTGGTAAGTGTCGGCCTAGGTTTTTAGTATACATAAAAATTGTGTATTTCAAAGAATTTTTTTTTTTTTTAAATAAAACTCTTGCCGTTGATTACAATTTAGTGTTGGCAAATAGGCTTTGGTTTTGGCGATTATAAACAAACTCTCAAACAACAAACAAACCATCAAAAGTGAACTATAAACAAAGCGTGTATAAGTTCATTCATACAAATTCATGGCAATGAAAAACAAATTAAGAACTGAAATGAGGATTGAGATACTTACATATTAATAGCCGAATTGCAATCGCAGAAAATACGAACCCGTTTCAACACAAGATAAACAACATCCAAGGCTTTGATCAAAGCTTCAAGTTCCACAAGATCACATTCGGTTCCACGATCCCCAGCGTCAAGTAAACATGATTTCCTCATCTCATATAAACAACTACCCCTCATATCATAAATTGTTACCCGATTCCAGCAAAAGATAAAAATAACATTCGAAACACTTTCACGGCACACCAAACTTTTGAAATAGACCTTAAAAACCTCTGAAGGTTTAGAGATTAAAAAGGCGTTTATCGCCTCTTGCAGCTTATTAGATACCTCCATGTCGATACACAAGTATCACAGGCTCTAAGCCACACGAAGAAACAAAATCAAAGCAAAAACATAGTAGAAACCAAATCCCTAACAGACGCCTCAATTAAGTATCAATTAGCGATTAAGCCACAACATAAATATCGTGTGCATAGTCACATGGTTCGTGGTACGATCCGGTACGGATCGTGGAACGGGAACGCAATTCGCTAGGTCTCAAAAATTCGGTACGAGCGGGGTAGGCTCATTTCGGATCGCTTCGGTACGATGTACCGTTTGAACTATATAAATAACCACATTTTACAACATAAAATATATGAATATATTAAAGAAACATAACTCTTAATGAAATAAGAAAAAAAAAAACAAATAAAGAAAGTTTTAGGTTAAAAACTTAAAATTGTAAAAAGCAAAAAACATTAAGGTGTAACCTAATAAAAAGGGTATTAGGTTAAATACAACAAAAACAACAGCCGTCACTCATCCTCATTTGCAACTCCCAGCCTTCATCTTGATTCTTGACTGTCCTGCTTCAACTTCATTGTTCATCTTCATCATCTTCACTTCTAAGCTTCAATTTCTTATTTTCATCTCCATTCCTTAAGAATAAACCTTGGATTTCATGTTTTCAACATGAATCAGATGCTTTGTGCCTTGGATTTCACCAAATGAAAGTTGCAAACTGGGAACGTCAGTTTCATGTACCGAATCGCGATCCGGAGCGAACCCGGAACACGTTCGTACCGCGATTCGGTACGGGCGATCTGGATCGAAGATCGTGGCACCTCTAGCGAACTATGTGACTATGATCGTGTGATCTTTTCATCATTTAAGAAAATAAGAACCAAAACATGTCCACGTGAAGCGAAATAAAGCAGCCCCTGTCAAGTAATTTCAGCATTAAACAAATAAATATTTCTTGTACATAAAAACTAAAACCCTCTCAAACCATAACACGTCTAAATATTCTTCAAAGTAACTTCAACAACAAATAAAATTCCCTACAGTCAACAAACTCCATACAAATCAACAAAAGAAAGTCACCAAAACTGAAATCCATTACCTGTTTATTGGGTTTACTTACAACCTGAACCTTGGCGGGTATACCGGAGAAACCGTTAACATCTCCGGCGACCCAAGCGGTGTCTCTATCCTCCAGCCACACACTGAAACAAAACATACAGAGATAAGTGGACGCTACCATGACTGGTATCCGGCCGTTTGAGCGTTGTGAATCTTCATATCTAGATCCATATATGGTATATCCACAAGTAAAAGTACCTGATTCGTAGGTTTAGATCCCTTAGTTAACAACATTTCTCACTCGCCTTCTTTATAGCAATCTGGTAATCTAAAAAACACATGTAATTTTAAATGAGAATAAAATCAAAATGTTTTAAAAGTATATGGAAAAAATCCCAATGCAGGAGTACAATAATAGATATTTTTATTCTTAAACTCTAAAAGTTTTGTTCTTTGTTAAATCTAACTTCTAAGTTGTTCAAGAAGCCTAATGTTTTCTAAAGAGAATTATGTAACTTATGGATTTTTATCAAATCATGCACCAAGCATTTGAACATACCTAATGTGGATAAAGCACCACCTCAGGAACGATTGAAGAAGATATAAAACGCAATGTTGAAGATATGAATTGAATAGAATCAGTAATTAAATATCATAAATCTGAAGATATAAGCACAATCTCAAACAATGATCAATGAACACACATGTAATCTCAAAAATCAATCAAATCCGAATACACCTAAGGTAGATCGAACTCGTGAGTACAACTTAAGAGAGAGAAAGGATAAGCGTATGCTTAATCAGCATAGATGAGGGAGATAGAGTGATTGTTTTTTTGTTTTTTTTTTAATGTTTATGAGGATAAATATGAAGGTAGAAAAGTAGCGTACCAAAGAAGCATAGGCAAGTGAGCGGGAAAAGAAAACCAACAGGCCCTCAAAATATGACACGTGTCCCACAAAAGGTTTTATTTATATATTATTATAGTAGATAATAATTGTTAAGGCTCGTGGTTGGCTCGAGCTAGACAACCGAGACTCGAGCTCGGTTAGGCTCAGCTCATTTCGAGTTTTTTTTTTCGAGCCGAGCTCAAATAGCTTGGTTCATTTGTACCCTTATGTAAAACACGAAGAAATATAACACAAGCTTAGTGCTAGAAAAGAATATGAATTACAATATACTAAGAATGATGACTAATAAATAAAACTGAGAGAACTTCACGTATGCGAGGCGTTTAGGTTAATTCAGTTTAAAAAAGATTAAAATATTTATGCATGCCAATACGACTTATTCTACTTATAAATACAAAGACATTCTACATATAAATACAAAAACATAACTATAAAACACACTTAAAAAAACATAATTAAAATTAAAAGAGGTTGAAACACACTTAAAACTATTAAAAACATTAAAAAGTCTAACCTAATTAAAAGATAAAGAACATAAAAGAAGAAAAAAGAACAGTCTTGAAAGAATCTATAGACTGAAGAATGATTGAAGGATCTGAACATCAATGGACTGAAGAATTGAAGGATTTGAACATCAATGGAGAACGATTAGAGTCTAGTTAGTAAATTTCACTTTTTTTTCACTGTGTGGCTAAAGCATAGGTCACGTGTAATAATAAAATATGTGGCCAAAAGTGTTTTCAAAATTATTAGTAACCTTCACATTTGTGGTAACATCTTGGTTAAAAAAGAATACACAGGGAAAGGGTAAAAGGAGAACTTACCTTTCGTGAAAAAACTAAAGCACACTTTATAACCAGATTTTTCTAAACTGTTTGAGACAAAACACCCGAATACGTGGATCCAATAACTAAAACCGCTTCTATATATTCAACTTAAGCCTAAAACTAAACTGACCCACACTCTCCCACGCACCGAATAATTTTTGGTATCAACTTTTTGAAGTTTCTTATGTACAGTACCTTGGTTTTTTAATCGCAAGGGGCTCGACTCAATTTTTTTCGATCGGTAGTGGCAAATCAGCAGGAGCCGGACTCAATTTACCTACGAAAATCACAAATTTATACCACTGCGCCAAAAAAAACGGAAGAGGGCAAGGCCACATACATTTGGTGAACCAAATGTGAATGCTCTTAGGGCTAGGTTGCCTTAGCCTATTTTTTTTTATCGGTCCCATATGAATAATAAAATTGCACCTAATAGAAAATAGATAAACATAAAATATAAAATAATCTTATGGCCTGGTCCGGTTTGATTTTATACGATCTACTTGTGGTATAAACTAACTGTTTTGTAAGGTTTTAAAATTTAAAACCGATTGACCTAAAAGTTAAAAAAGAAAAAACAAATGCAAATTCAAAATTAATAATAATTTGTTCATTTTACATTTTAGTAAAATTATAAGTTTTTGAACGACATACCATATTTCTAACAAAATTACATATGCATAACATATAGGCTAACGGCAATAGGCTTTTATGTATTTATTCTTGATGTTTAATAATATTCAAAAAAACGAAACTAAGAAATTAGGATGCGAGATATTCGCCATCAATGCTGATCATTTTATTCTTTCTATGGATGAAATATTATGATGTTTCTTACACAAAACAAAAAAAGTTATTATTTAATAACCTTAATTTTTTTCTATATAAACTTAATTAGTTAAATCATTTCTACATAAACTCAATTACTTAAATCGTTTCTATATAAACTAAACAAAAATAGTACAAAAATATAAGCATTAATTGGTTAAGATTTAAAATTGTGTATAAATACACAAGTTGTGTGATTTGATAATCATTCACTGAGTTTATTATAGGCACTTTTTTTCATCATAAACATGCAAATCTCAACGTTTAGTGTTGGTTTTCTTCTACTAGTTGTAGTGCAAATGTCTACGTATGCAATCAAGGCATCAAGAGTGAACTTGGTGTACATGCGTAGAGCTCCATCCGTCGAAATGCACATGTCAAACATGCAGGAGATGGATTCGGGACCGGCACCCGGTGAGGGGCACAAAATCTCGCCTACACTTGGCCGAATGTCACATATCATGGATTCAGGACCGGCGCCAGGTGAGGGGCACGAAATCCCAACTCCACTTGGCCCATTGTCACAGATCATGGACTCAGGACCGGCACCAGGTGAGGGACACGGAGTCTCATCTCCACTTGGTCGAATGTCACAGATCTTGGATTCAGGACCGGCCCCAGGTGAGGGGCACGAAATCCCACATCCACTTGGCCCATTGTCACAGATCATGGATTCAGGACCGGCCCCAGGTGAGGGACACAGAGTCTCACCTCCACTTGGCCGAATGTCACAGAGCTTGGATTCAGGACCGGCCCCAGGTGAGGGACACAAACTCTCACCTCCACTTGGCCGAATGTCACATATCAGGGATTCAGGACCAGCCCCAGGCGAGGGACACGAAGTCCCACCTCCACTAGGCCGAATGTCACATATCTTGGATTCAGGACCGGCCCCAAGTGAGGGACACGAAGTCCCACATCCATTTAGCCGGATGTCACATATCATGGAGTCAGGACCGGCCCCTGGTGAGGGACATTAATTCCCACCTATTGGTTTGCTCATCGACAAGCCTACGTTTTCCATATCCCAAGGCATAGTGCATTAGAGCATCTCAACCAATTAGACTGATAAACCATTGTTTTTTATTTTGTTTTGTTGAACTAGTGTTTTTGATTTGTCATTAATAATATTCATAAGTTGATCGATATGCATCTATTTTCAATTCACTTACTATTCTCTAGTGTTTATGAAATTCCAAGATTCTGTGGTTGTTTGTACTTCAAATAAATACCCTTGATGTCATGCACTTTTTAAAATAAAAAGAAGAGGGAACTCGTGGTAGTTTTGTTTGGTTCTCGGAGATGACCAAATTTTTGTTCAATGCATGACTACGAGTAATTAAGTAAGTTGACCTTTTGAATTGTTGTCCTTTGTTTTGACTAGTTAGTGGGGTTTGTAATTTGTTGTATTTTTATTCGAATATAAGCTCTTGGTTGTTCAAAATATATATGTGGTTTCATAATTCAATCAAACACTTCAAAAGTTTTACTTTAGTTTCATAATTTTATGGTTTGGGTATGAAGATTCTACTAGAAGAATCTATATTAAGGTGGAGGGTTAGTTTCAATTAGCAAAATTATTAGAGTTATGTTGTTGGCTTGTTGCATATACACTTGAGGTAAAAGTTTTGAGCCCCGCCAAAGACAAAAGAAGAATGTATATTAATGTTAATATTGTTGCAAAATACCGTATTACAAATATTTAACAAAGTTTAACTGTTATTTAAACTTAAATATTGAATTTTAGATGCTATAGTTTTAATTTAAATTAATAATTATTAATTAATATAGTAAACTTAAACTAAGTATAAGTATTCAATTTGTTTGATGGGGTGCGTGTATAAACGGTGGCATTAAAAAAGTATAAATATTCAATTACGGTTAAATGTAAATATAATTTTGAAACACAAATTCGCATTTTTAAAAAGATTCACCGGGTTTTGTGGGAGCGGGTCACCTTAAGTAAATGTGCGGGAGGTCTAGCCGTCTAGGTGTTCCAAACTTAAAGGAGGTAAATGATGCTTTTCTATTCAAATGGGGAGCCCAGCTTAGAAGCGATTCAAATAGTCTTTGGCAAAAAGTAGTGTCCACTGTACATAATTCTAGATTAAGGCTTTATAATCTTCCGGTTAACATGCAATTGGGGGGGGGGGGGAATTGGAAGTCCATTGTCAAGATCTGTGACGGGTTGCTAGTGAGAGGTAAGCCTTTGGTTCACAACTTTGTTGGCTTGGTGGGGGATGGGACTACAATCCGATTTTGGTTAGATTATTGATTGTGTAATACTCCGTTGTGTGTTAAATGACCGCCTTTATCTGGGGCCATGAGGAAAATTTTTCGTTTAGTACCGGGCATTTTGATCCATTCAAGCCAGACCTGGCCGGTTAACATGTTTCATTTTGAAGGGTCGATGACTTTTGATAGTGATAAGGAGTTCAATGAGCTCCATGCTGTTGTTTTGGATATGGTCACGAGAGCTGAAAAAGACGCTTGGAGATGGAAATCAATCCCTTGTGAGACTGTTTCGGTTAGAGAGATTAAAGCCTTGTTACATCAAGATTGTGAAGATGCGGGTTTGTTTATTATGCAGTGGGTGTCTTGGGTTCCTATCAAATTCAATGTCTTGGCGTGGAGGACGGAGTTCGGTCATCTTCAAGTTAAAACAGAGCTTCTTAAGAGGAATGTACAGTTGGCTGGTGACTCTTGTTACTCATGTGATTGGGGAAGTGAGACTTCAAACCATATATTCACGACTTGCCCTACTTCTTAGGAGGTTTGCTTTTATATTGGGCAGTGGTGCGGCTTAGGTACTCCTATTACTTTTAGTGTTCGGGATCTCTTGATTTGGTACAAAGATGCGGTTGATGATCGGTAGGGTAAAAATATAGTTCATGGCATTATTATGGTTTCATGTTGGTGCCTTTTATTGGCAAGGAATGATAAGGCATTACTAGGGAGAGTCATTTATTTCAATGTAAAAAGTTTATCGTTTTCTGGTTTTAAAAATAGATCGAAGTATAAGGATTTAATTTAGGAGGAATGGCGTAAATCCCCATTGTATATGTTGTAATCTTTTTCTAGCGGCCCTCACTTTGAGGGCTCGCCCGTGGTGGTGAATGAAAACGAACTCTAAAAAAACAAATGTAATAGTCAAGTCATGCATTTACTGGGTGTTGTATTGTACTTATATAACAATTAATACGTGTTTTTAGTGGCCTTCCTAAGTAAAAATCAAGGAGTAGATTCTTTTGGGTTAGAAGGATGAGCATTTGCTATCGAATACCGGTACCGTACCAAACCGATCGGATAAAACTGAGTCTAGTCCCTACCAATCGGATAAAAATAAGTCTGGCCCCCGCTGATTCGATCTCTAAGCTTCACCACTGCTCCCAATACTCACAAACTAGACGGCTGGAACAACTAGTCAACTACCTATGATGGCTAACCTAAACGCTATGCGAAAACTTGTTTATATAACACATAAGTTCAATGGTTAATGCGTTATACAAAATGATCTATCTACTAAGTTATTCTATGTATAAAGTTATCGTGTCACAATATACACCAACAAGAGTCAATCTAAGTTTCCACAACTTAGGATAATTCTTTGGAATTCTCCCCACAACATCAACATCATCATTGTGTGAAAACTTGATAGTATATCAAGGTGAGTTTACATAACCCATTTTTCATTTTTACATTTTAGTTCATGTACTATTATTTTGAGCAATAGCATGTCTCTACATGTTTGTCATTATGTTTTTGTAGTCTTAAACACTAATTGATGAACCTACCTTTACACTCAATATAGTCATTAGCTTTGATCAAGCCAACTTATAGTGTTATAGTATGACAAATTCATCTCACCCATTGCCCTTGTGTATGGTGTTACGCAAATGATTGAAACAACATTTACAAACGTTTAATTTGTAGTGTTCAGACGAAGTCAAAAGGGTTTGTAGATGCATTTTGTGCGACTAATGCTTTGGATTACTATTAACATATGTTTTTGTATTCTTACGAATGGGCGAAGGAAGAATGAATGGGCGAATGAGTGTTTCTGAATGGGCGAAGGAGAGCTAATGGTGCGAAGGAGAGAAGGAGGTCGAATGTAGAATTAGTTGTTAAGGTATAGATTGGTTCGACCATGGTGAATGGGCGAACCTGCACATTCGACCAAGCAAAGCGGGCGAATGTGCAGGCCTATAAATAGGTCAAGTTCATTTTGAATGTTAGTTTTGGTCATTTTTGTTTCCCTCCTGTTTGAGTCTCTCCCTAGGGTTTTGTGTAAACTTAATTCACGTCCTATTTTGATTGTAAAGCTTATTATAACGTTTAATTGAGTTTGTTTATGAATGAAATGAAGCTTTTAAAGATGATTTCTGTGTTTTGTTAGTATTGTTATCATTTTGTGATTGATTCAGGGATTCCGCACCTGAATCAAACTTGTTTGATCACTATCTTTGTAGATTTGACGATCCTACGCGCATACAAAGTGGTATCAGAGCCAATATAGATCAAACAACCACAAATTGATAATTTTACTGCTGATTTGGACCCTATTTTGATAAAAAAAAAAAAAAAAAAAAAAAAAAAAAAAAAAAAAACTTTCTGTTTTCATTGATAAAACTGAATTGATGATAATTTGATTGATTAGAGCTTGTTTTCATGGATAAAATGCATAATTCTCTTTGATAAACTTGTTCCAAATCAAATCCGAAGCAAAACCTGATTAGAATCATCAAATTCTTTCAACTTTTGAAAAATTTGATCAAAATTAACTGATTTTCAAAGAATAACCGTTTTTGAAAGTGCAGGGTCGAACCTAGGGAGAATGGTCGAACGTGTGTGTTAATTTGGTCGAACCAAGGGATTTTTGGTCGAAGGTGGTGTTTTAACTGGTCGAATCTAGAGTTTGTTAGAGTATTGTTGTTCATTCGACCAGAGTTGTCTCATTCGACCATTCGAACGGTCGAAGGTGAAATCAAACGGTCGAAAGAGGGTGTAAAGGGTCGAAAGTGATTTGTGTTTGTTGTCTTTCTCATTCGTATCTTTTCAAACGGTCGAAGGAGAACATTTTATCTCATTCGACCACTCGACACATACGAAGGTAGAGTCTGTTAATAAATTTTTCTAATCTTTTCGTGTTTCCTCATTTTCAGATCAAGATGTGGAACTTTCCTACTACACCACGACCTAACACAACACCACAACAGCAGACAACCATGGACCCTTGGTCGGTTGTTGCCCAAAAGTCTAGTCAACCATCACAACCTATCAATTATATGGCTATGACTAGTACTATTCCTCAACACGTTGCACAACCACAACCGCAACCGATTGGTGACTATTGGGGAGTAGCAGCAGCAGCGGTTCACTCACAGACGACTAATGCCATATCAACTCTTATCCAAGACTTGTCCTCGGGGAGTGGAAACCGTCCACCTAAGCTTATGGAAATGGTCGACTACAACACGTGGAAGACCAAATTCAAGATCCATTTGGAGGGTATGGGTTTAGAGGGAACTGAGGCGTGGCAGATGATTGCAAAGGGCTATGTTGCTCCGATCTTGGAGAATACGGGAGAGCCTATTCCATTGGAAAATCTTGCAGATGATGAAAAGAAGAAATTTGCTATTGAGAAGAAGGCGTTTTCTCAATTGTCTCAAGCTATCAACACTGATTTATTGCATCAGTTTGGTTCTTGCACAACTTCAAAACAGCTATGGGACATGTTGAAGAATAGGCATGATGGAAACGAGAAGACGAGGAAGTTAAGGATGGAGGAACTTCGAAAAGAGTTTGAGAATTTCAGCTACATGGGGAACGAGACGTTGAAAGAGTTGGTTCCAAGGTATTGCCACTTACTCACAGAGCTTTCAAGCTATGAGATAAGCATACCTATGTCCGAATTGGTGGACAAGTTTGCCGATGCATTGCCACCGTATTGGAACCAACATATTGAGGTGTTAAAAGAAAAGTATGCGTACCAGTATTGGACTATTAATGAATTCATTCAGAAACTGGAAAACAAGGAGATGGAGGAAAAGAGCAAAGCTAAAAGGGCTCAAATTCCTCAGAATCCGGAATTGTATCTTGGTGGTACATCTTCTTCCCATTCTACTTCCAGTTCTACTTCTAATGTTGCTCCACACATCACGTGCGTATCTAACATTGTTGAACCACCCAAAACACCAATCAATTACCTTGCTCAAACATCTTCATATACCTCACCATCATATCCAACAACTACTTACATTCCACCATTTTCACCCATGCAACAAGAAGCATGTTACTCTGCTAGCCAACCTCAACAACAACAACCTTACAACCCTCAAATGAACCAGATGCAAATTAACCAAAATCAAACTAACCAAAGCCCGATTGTGTTGGAGACATCAAATCTAAATAATGTTACTGTTGAGATTGCCCAACAACATGTAGCATTAGTTTCAGCAATGGTAGCATCGTACAATGGATTGGTTGCTAGTCAAATTGGGAACAACAACGTGACCAATGAGGACTACGCACAGATTGACAAGGAAGAAATGGAACTCATGGATATTCAGTGGGCTTTTGCAAGTATCATGAGAAGAGCTACTGATTTTATTCAAAAGACCGGGAGAACTGATCTTTCTACTTCTCCTAACACCACTTATGGCTTCAACAAAGCCAAAGTCACTTGTTTCAACTGTGGTGAGAAATGTCATTTCAAAAGAAAGTGCACACAGCCAGCACAACAAGGTAATCAAAATCCATTCAACTCTAACTACCAAAACCGGCAAACCCAAAATCAAAATCAGGTATCATACCAAAGTCCCAACATTTCAAGTTTTCAACCTCAAAACAACTATCAAAACCGTCAAAATACCCAAAAAAATAACAATGCTAGACAATCCACAACACAAAACCAAACACAACAGAATTCAAACCGAACAATCATTCCCATTTCTACACCAAACACACAAACCCAAACCGAGAATCCAAATCAAGCTTTGGTGATACAAAAAGTTGAAGGTTTTGATTGGACCGGTATGCAGTTAGGTGTTGAAGAAATCACAACTGGTAATGTAGCTTGTGTGGCACAGCAAATGAATTTGGATGAACCGGTGGAGGTTGAAGAAGAGATTGTGACTGAGAAGATGACTGAGTTGAAGATTGAGGAGTTGAATGAAGAGATGAATGTTGATTATGAAGAGAAGAAGTCTGGAATGATTCTTGATTCAGTTGCTGATATTCCAGAGCAGTTTGATTATACTTATTCTGATGAGGAGAGTGAGTCTGATTCTGAATCTAGTGTTAACTCACTGGATGATGACATTGACCAGTTGCTTTCTGAAGCTGACTTCTTGATGACCCAGAAATCATGCATAGTGGATGATGCTTGCACCAGAATTGATTATTCCAAGTTTTTCGCTGGGAAGGAAGCACACATTGCACTGATGGCCATGACAGAACCTCCAAAACAGGTAAGTACCGATTCTGCTGTTAATTCAAATTCAACTTGTGTTAAACATTGCAAAGACTTTGATAAATTGACCGATGAGAATAAGAAACTCAAGGTTCAACTTGAGAGTGCAAAAATCAACTGTCAATCATATCAAAAAGAATCAAAAGAATTTAACAGAGTACTTGATGGTTATAAGAAAGATGTTTCAGAATTGAAAAAGACTTTGTCTTTAAAACAAATGGCCATAAATAACTATATCAATGATTTAGAAAACACAAAACTAGAAATGGCCACCATCAAGTGCTTTGCAGAGAAAGTAAACAAAAAGCTTGAGAGTTATAAGCATATTGCTTATGTTGTTGACCACACAATAGAAGAGCCTTCACAGTCTAGTAGTGCAAACTACAAAGCTGTCCCAGCTCCGGTGTTGTTTGAAACCATAATTTGCACTCAATAGCACCGGAGAGCTCAGTTAAATCTGACTCTACATCGGATGACGAGTCAAACACATCTAGTGTGGGAGACCCTTATTCTGATGTTAGACCTGTTCTGGGAAATAATGAGGGTGTAGTTGCTGCTGATGATTCTGATGAAGAGGATGAACAATCTGAGACGGTTTTTGAAAAGGTGTGTGATATTTCTGATGAAAATCACATAATCACTACTGAACCTGTTTCACCATCTCAGATTGTCCATCCCATGGCTAACGCTCATAGAAAGAATCAATCAGTGAAGCCTGTTGAAAAGAAAATTGAAAAGAAAAATGAAAAGAAAATTGAAAAGCCAAATGAAGAGGAAAATGAATCGTGTGATAAACCTGTTAAAGTTTTCTATTGGATGCAAGGATCCGATAAGATCATTTCTGATGAAAAATATCCAATTCAATTTGCAAATTATTCAAAAATTGAAAAGATCTGGCAGGAAAGTACCATTTGGTTCCCGAAACATGAGCGAACAAATGATATACCTCCAGCAATCTTAAAGAAAATTCATTCGGATATTTCTAAAGAACCAAAGGTCCATGTCACACAATTTATTAAACCAATAGAGAAGTCAAATGGTTTTCTTGAGCCGACTTACTCAAAGGACCCTGCTCCTGAGAGTTTGAGAAGAAGGTGTATGGATGATCAATATCCCATCACTAGTTATTCAAAGTCGAATGCCAAGAATCATTTTGAAGAGTACCGTGCGTGTTTTAAGTGTGGGGAGAGGGGGCATTTACTTGCCGACTGTCCGTATGTAAGACACAAGAGGCACGAGGTGGAGATGAAGCAAAAGTATGAATGTCCGGTCGATAATCATTGTTATCCACAGAGACGATTTGTCCCTCAACCAGCACCTTTTTATAATCAAAGCAATTATTTCAAAAGGAGGGAAAATCGTCCGATGTCATATGATCGCCGCAACCGGATAGCCACTGAGAAACCGTTGAAGAAACCAATGGTGAACGCAACTGTTGACAACAAAAAGGTTCCTGTTAAACCTAATGTCAAACCAATAGTTGGACCTGTCTCTGTTAAATCAGAGAAGGTAACCAAGAAAGTATCGTTCAAGGATGAAGTAAAGAAACCAGCTGAGACTCCAAAATCTCATATCCGGATCTTGAAAAGATCTGAACAATCTTGGTCACCAAAGGGTTCTGAAGGTGCTTCAACTTCACAACAAAATGTAAAACCAGATAAGGAAAAAGGTTTGCGTGATCAGAAAAAGGTTGATAAAAATTAAGATGTTTGTGAGAAATCTGAATCTTTGAAACAAACTGTTCAAAGACCCAAGACCAAACAGGCTTGGGTCCCCCGAAAAATCTAACTTCTTTACTTGATATGTGCAGGGAGCTTCAGCTGGCCCTGTGAGCAGTCTTTGGATTGCTGACAGTGGAGCTTCTGGTCACATGACAAGGGATCTTTCGCTACTATTTGATATTAGAAACATCAATGGAGGTTATGTAGCATTTGCAGGAAACAAGGGAGGATATATTACCATGGAGGGTAGTGTGAGCAATGGAATTGTGAGTTTTGAGAGAATTTCTTATGTGAAGCAAATAGATTACAATCTGCTTAGTGTCAGTCAGATATGTGACAAACAATTTTCTGTGTACTTTAACGACAAATCTTGCTATATACTCAAGCCGGGTTTCGAGTTACCGAAAGAGTGGGTGAAGCCATGACCACCCAAGGCCAAGTCACGTGTTTCCTCTCCAAGACTACAGAAAAAGAATCAATTATGTGGCATAGGAGAATGGGACACATTCACCTAAGAAAGATGAATCAATTGGTGAAGAATGAACTTGTCACAGGCGTGAACGTCAAACATTTTCACTTAAAAGACAAGTGTGTGAGTTGTAAAAAGGGTAAGCAGCACAAACAATCCCATAGGCCAAAGAAAGTCAATTCCGTTGAACTGCCACTTGAACGTTTGCACATGGATCTGTTTGGACCGGTCAAGCGTAAGAGTCATGCTGGGGAATTATACTGTCTTGTGGTGACTGATGATTTTTCAAGATTTTCATGGGTTATGTGCTTACACCGAAAGAGCGACACTTTTGATAATTTGAAAGTTCTGTTCACTCGACTGGAAAATATCTATGGTCTCAAGATCAAGAGGATTAGGAGTGATAATGGGATGGAGTTTAAAAATGCACAGATGGACGATCTTTGTGAGAACAAAGGAATTCATCATGAATACAGTGCTCCGTATACCCCACAACAGAACGGTATCGCAGAACGCAAAAACAGGACTCTAATTGAAACGGCGAGAACAATGCTTGCGGACTCAAATCTTCCAGTAATGTTCTGGAACGAAGCAATTTACGCAGCTTGTTATACTCTTAATCGTGTTTTAACGGTGAAGAAGTTTGGCAAAACTTCTTATGAGCAGTTGAATCGTCGAAAGCTGAATTTAGAGTATCTAGAACCGTTTGGAGCTCCTTGTACTATGCTTAATCCATCTGAGAAGTTCGCACTGAAGGCTGAGGAAGGATACTTTGTTGGATATGCAACCCCGCTCAAACGGGTATTCAACAAAAGAACTCGTCAGGTCGAGGAGTGGGCTAACGTTGAAGTGCAACGGTATACTCAGAATTTACAGGGAAGCGGTCCAGACTGGATGTTTGATTACAAAGATTTCTTTGAATCATTCAATCTAGATAGCTTGGTTGAAGAGGCTATATTACGTTTATATTACAAGGTCGAAAACGCAGTGACATCACCGTTGGTGCGTCCGATCACCGTGAATCCTCAAGCAGCTTCTAATGATACCAATGTTCCTGTCGTTGAAGAAGAGGTATTTCAAGAAGCTTCCACAACGTTGAATTCATCAGAATCAGAAGATGACAACGATGAGGTTACAAGTGAAGCTATCTTAGATCATGCTACAGTGACACCACCAGTGAACCCAAATACAAATGGTGCTTCATCATCGAATGTGGGTAGTGATCTGGTTTCTGCAGAGAATTTAACTACTCAGACGGGAGTCCAAGTACCAGATTATCCGGAATCTCGGATACATCGAATTCACCCGATCGAGCAGGTTATTGGTGATCCTGGTAGCAGTGTGATGACTAGAGGTCAATTGAGGAATGCTAACTCACTGGAAAACCTTGTCAATCTTGCTTTATATGCCAAAATACAAAAATCAGGTTTTCAGAATGACTGGTCTTTTGCTTGTTATGTTTCGCAGGTTGAGCCGCGAACTTACAAGGATGCTCTTTTGGATGATGCTTGGGTGGAAGCAATGCAAGAGTAGTTGTTGCAGTTTCAGAAACTTGGCGTTTGGACACTGACAGATTTGCCCCCAGGAAGAAAGAAGATTGGAACGAAATGGGTATTCAAATGCAAAAAGGATGATAGAGGAGTGATCGTAAGGAACAAAGCTCGTTTGGTTGTACAAAGATTTCATCAAGTTGAGGGAATCGATTACAACGAGATCTATGCACCAGTTGCACGCTTAGAGGCTATCCGAATGTTTCTGGCGTTTGCATCATTCAAGAAATTTAAGGTGTATCAAATGGATGTCAAGAGCGCGTTTCTCTATGGTGTGGTCAAGGAGGAAGTATGCGTAGGTCAACCACCAGGCTTTGAAGATCCTATTCACCGGGATAAGGTCTACGTTTTGAACAAAGCTGTCTACGGGTTGCACCAGGCTCCAAGGCAATAGTATGAGGAGCTGATCACGTATCTTCTTTCAAAAGGATTTAAGCGAGGTTTGGTAGATTGCACACTGTTCACTAAACGAACAGGCGATGACTTGCTTCTAATCCAGATTTATGTTGACGATATTATATTTGGGTCTACTAACGAACTTCTGTGTAGAGAATTTGAACGTGTTATGCAGGAAAAGTTCGAGATGAGCGCAATGGGAGAGATGCAGTTTTTCCTAGGCTTGCAGGTGGAACAAAGACCAACGGGGATCTTTATTCACCAGACGAAATACGTTTCTGAAGTCTTGAGCCGATTCCAGATGGATGATTCGAAGCCGATGGATACCCCAATACAACCTAATCATGGGATTGGAGTTGACGCTAAGGGGGAGCTAACTGATCCTTTTACATACAGAGCAATCGTTGGATCTCTGATGTGTCTCACAGCCTCCAGACCAGATATAATGTTTTCCACATGTCTCTGTGCACGTTATCAATCGAAGCCAAAACAGAGTCATCTTGCAGTTGTCAAACGTATCCTTAGATATCTGAAGGGTTGTCTGTCGAGAGGACTATGGTACCCTAATGATGATAATTTTGACCTAATCGCTTTTAGTGACGCAGATTGGGGCGGCTGTGAGAAAGACAGCAAATCCACAACGGATGGATGTCAGTTTATGGGGAGCAGGCTCGTGACCTGGCAATGCAAGAAACAGACCGCAGTTGCATTATCCACGTGTGAAGCAGAATATGTTTCAGCATCGAGCTGCTGCTCACAGGTTCTTTGGATACAACAACAGATGGTGGACTACGGTTTGCAATTTCTTAAAACCCATATTTACTGTGATAATGAAGCCGCAATCGCATTAACAAAAGACTTAGTAAATCACTCAAAGGCTAAACATATCCGGATTAAATACCATTTTATCCGTGATTATTATGCTAAAGAGTTGATCGATATGGTCAAAATCCACACTGACTATCAACGTGCAGACCTTTTTACCAAAGCTTTTGATAAATCGAGATTTGAATATCTTTTGAAAGCTAACGGTATTAAAGAAAAACAAGCCTGATCACCACCTCAGTTTATCGCTTTTTAGTTTAGTTTTACTGTATTTCAGATTAATTTGAAAATCCAAAAAACATTGAAAAATTTCAAAATCCATAAAAATTAGAAAACTTCTTTGCTGACTGGTATATCCTCTTCCCTTAGATTAATGCCGTCAGATTTCTGTGATCAAACGATATCTGGACAGTCACATATTTGAAATGCTCCAGCTTATCCTTGGGAACAGTAAACTAAAAAATTTATAGAAATCAGAAAAACCAAAAATGATTTCCTGGAGAAAAAGGGGAAATGATAGTACATCAGTGGGGATCTGACACATTCTAAAGAAATGTAATGCAATATAGGGCGTGTGTCTGAGTCTGAGTGATGTGCTGATAGGCTTCGTAGACCTATTACTACGTGCCTGATACATACATATCAAACGAATTGATGTGTGGATGAACTCCTCATGGGCATATGGTCTTAGTACCGTAATTTCGTTTGATAGGGTATTTGTACAAAACTCGGAGGTTTTGGGTCGTTATGTTATTAGTTGTCTGGGGATAGCCCCTCTGATCTTCTGCTGTAAGTCATTACGGACCTAGATCAGATAGGGTGTCTTTATAAAAGAGCTTTAAGCAAAATCCTAAAGTTACCGAATTGAGGTACTTTCCATGTTTTATGATAATCAAAGATTATCTATTACATCGTATTAATCACTGATGCAAATCCTGATTGATATCAGTCCTCAACCTGGTAGAGTGCATATGTTACTTTGCTGCATTAATTTGCTGACCTGTATACCTCTGTGCCTCATACCTTGTAAATTACAGACGACGAAAGCATAATCACGCTTTACAATGAGTCTTTGTGCATTTACTTCTTGATACGGGAGTATGTCGTGTGCGTGGGAACCACAGACAATTATGTTTATATTATACATAATCGTATCAGTTTAAAGCACTGCACAAAAGTCTGCATGTGAGTTTATGTGGATCACAATATCAGCAATTGCCAGATCACACATTGTCTTTAATGATAATAAATCAAAAAGATCAACGGTGTGATCAGATTTCTCAATAACTTATATGATCCCTTTACCGGAAATCCCAAAACATTTACTGCTTTATCTTTACATTTCTGCATTTTATTTTCTAGTCAAAAATTGCAAAACTCAAAAAGATTTTAGGTGTGTTTTAGCATAAACTTTAGAAAATCCAAAAAGATTTTACATTTCTATCTTATTTTTGATAGCTGATGGTGGTTGGTGATGATTTTCTAAAACTTGATGGACCATTTGAGCTTAGTAATCTTTAAATGAGAAAATATGATTGTCGGATGCTTAAAAGTTGGAAAATATTCTGAACGGGACTCGATTTTGAGATTTGGTAAAATTTTCAAAAAATTCCAGTTCACTTTCGCCCCTTCGTTGGGTCAAAGGAGGAATTTTTTGTTCATTCGTACGTTTAGATTTAGGCGAATGTGAGAGTTCTTGAAACAAGTTCACTTTCGAACCCTTATGTCTCATTCGAACCTTTAATTAGGGTCGAAGGAGACAAAAGCTTCACATTCGACCGGTATGAACGGGCGAAGGAGCAACTTATATAAAGCCTTATCTCTTCATTCGACCCATTCGAAAATCTTTTCAAAATTTCTGTTGCTAAGTCCACTTGTTGCTCGTGACATTTAGATTGTATCATTGTGTTCATCTGCATATACTGATCATTTTGCACCATTGTTTACAGGTTTTCATCATGATTTGACTGTTTAATCATTGATTTTCAGTCCAAGCCCTAACTGACCTCAAACATGGATTAAATGATGATAATTGAACTTATTTTTGTTTAGGATTTATTGATTAAGTGTTTTAGGGGGAGATTATCCAAAAACATAGGGTTAAACATCAACAGTTAGCATAATCGATTGTTTAAAACCAATGAACCCTAGTTTTTTATTAAAAAACACTTAATCAGTGTATAATTGTTGAAATTGATTGTGGGAAAAGTTTTATCGGTTAGTTTAGATGTTAACCAAATCAAAATGGCAGATTAAAATGATCAAAATAGACTGTGAAATCTGAGGAAGATGAACAGTCACCTTCGCCCCTTCTGAAACGGTCGAATGTGACAGTTTGGGCGAAGGAGAGTGTTTATCTGGTCGAAGGAGAATAAACGGTCGAATGAAGATATTTTTCAAAAACTTTTACATTCGAACCTTTAATTTTTCACCTTCGTACCAAGAATTCTTCATTCGCACCAACGAACTGGTCGAATGTAGGATTTGAAAACCAAAATTTTTCAAGTTTTTTGTTTTGTCCGTTTTTAACATGTTTGTTTTGATTTGTTTTGCAGCTTTACAATGACTGAACAGGAAGGTGCGAGTGTTCCTGCTGGATCATCCTCACAAGCTGCCGAGACAGCGAAGACTGATATTTTACCATTTGAGAATGCACACAACTGCTGTGCATATCTTGGAGATGTGAAGAAGCACACAGAGTTTACTGGGATAATAGAATTTTTGAAGAGGAGCCGGGTGATCGATGCGATTGCTACACCCGCTATCATTTACAGAGACTTGTTACAGGAGTTCTGGACAAACGCTAAAATGGACTTCTGGGATGGTGAATCTTCTCTGGTCAGCAAGATTCAAGGAGACCTGATTATTGTGTCAGAGAATGATATTACGGAAGCGTTGAAACTTGAAGATGTCAAGACAGATCCCAGAGAACTCAGCTGGACTGAACAAAGGAAGTATTTTCTCAGAATGAAGTATAACGGACCGATTACTGATGATTCGTTACACAAAGGAAAGCTCTGTCCTCAGTTCAAGTACTTAGCACATGTGATGATACATGTCTTCGGGTCAGCGGCTGGTGGTTATGATCTGATGAGGAAAAGCATAAGCTCTTTGATGGTAGCACTTATATTGAACAAACCGTTCAATGTAGCTGGAATGCTTATGGAACACTTATTGGAGCCAGTGAGAGGTACAAGGACTAGGAAGTTTCTGTTATATCCTAGATTCCTTCAGATGATTTTTGATTTAAAGTATAAGAACTTGAAGAGAGATCCAAAGCAGATTATTGTTCAGGAGCATATGAACATTAATACTCTTGCCAGAATGAAGGCGTATAAAGGTTTGTCTGTGAATGAAAGACCACCAGTGAGACGTTTATTTGGTCACTTAGTCAAGATTGATTATGAAGATCTTGGTAAAGATAAGGTGAGGCATGCTGACAGTGCATCGGACGAAGACAATCCGTTACATCCAGTTGACCCTGAGGCAAAACGAAAGCGTCAGGTGGTGAATGTAGGAGCAAAGAGTGGTAAAGGTAAAGAGAAAGAGATTAGGATTGAAGTTCAGACTGAAGCTGAACCAGCGAAGAAGAAAAGTGTGTCAAGAAGGCATAAAAGTATGGCGAAGAAAGGATTACATCTTGTGGATGAAGTGTCAGTTGATTCAAAGGAGACGCAAGAAGACGAAAGATGGGATTCTGATGCAGAGACTGTAAAGAGCACCACGCCCAAGGCCATTGTGGCTGGTGAGTCTGCTAGTCTGAATAGATCTTTGGAAGAACAGAGAAACAAGAGCCCTATTCGTTTAGATGAAACTGATGAGGGTCTTAGTTTGGGAGCTGAAGATTTTCATGGATCACCAGAACAGGGGGAGAAACAGAAAAAGCCCCAGTTTAAAAAGAAAGAGAAGGTATTAAAGCCCATGGAAAAGAGAGCTAGAGAGATTGAATCACTGATTGCCGGAAAGAAACTTCCACCAGCATCTAGCTCGAAATCACCAGTTGCAAGTCTAGTTGCGAAGAAACAGAAAACAACATCAGGTACTGAGAAAGAGACTGATCTACCTGTTGATGAATTTAATAGTGCACTGGATAGAGTGATAAAGAAGATTAAGAAAGGAAAGCTGCCTGCTGTTGCTGAAGCTTCTACTCCAAAGGTCACAGTTGATAGTGATGTGATGAACGCTGTGAACCGGAAGCTAGCTGACATGATGAAGATAATCAATCAGCAGCAAGCAGAGATTGAGAATTTGAAAAACAACGACAAGAAGATGCTAAACGTTGTTGAGACATCTCATGACAATCAGGAAGCACTTGAAGCTGAGATTAAACGACTTCGCAAAGAAAACAAGAAGTTGTTGAAACACGAACAAAGAAACACCAGAAGATTCATTACTTTGAAAGAAGAGAACAAGAAGCTAAAAGAGAGTAACAAGAACATGGACAACTTGATAAAAGACTTGTACTCTCGAGCTCCTCAGCTAAAAGAAGGTGAAGAGGACAAAGAACAAGATGAGGAGCAGGTTGATTTTGAACCGTCTGATAATGAGGAGGAGGAAGATGAGGATCTAGATGAAGATGCTGGAAATGCTCCTCAAAAGAAGAAAAAGAAAGATGATGGAGATGATGATGGTTCGGATGGTGAATCTGGTGAAGGACACAGCTCTACAAGCTTTGATAGTGATGACGATGATGATGATGATAATACAGATAAGTACAAATGTGAGAAACGTGGATCTGGAAAAGGAGGTGAATCCAGTTCAAAAGCTCCTGGAGGATCTGCTGATGATGACACGATCTTTTGGAATGAGAAGCTGAAGTCATTGTCTGAAGTTGATAAATTGATGTATCGCCAGATGCTAACTGATCGAGTCTGGACGATAGACATGACTAGTAGATTTTCTGAGATCTTTGAATCAAGTGACAGGATGCTTGAATTGGAGTATAATGGTCCAGATCTAGAGGATGGTGAAGTTTCTGCGGCTATGTCGAATGAGATTTTAGAAGGTTTGGTGAAGCAGGTTGGGAAAACTTTGGAAGAACTATTGGCTGATAATCAGATTCCCAATCTACTTGAAAAGGAAGCTGGTAATCATTCTGATGATCGTGATGTACCTGCATTTGAGGAGATTGAAATTGAAGATATAACCAGTGAAGAGTATCCAGAATATTTCAAGAAAGATAAAGATTCTGGATTTGCTGCGTTCACTGATGAATTACTGAAAGATGCTGAGAAACTTGCTAGAGAAAAGAGTGAAAAGTTTGTTGAAGAAGTGTTCAAGGGGCATGATAAACCAAACATTGAACAATCTGACAGTTTGAAAGAGTTACTGAGAAAACTGAAAGAGAAAGAAGCCAATCGTCCAAAAGCAAAGATCCAGGGAAGTTTTTATAAGCTACACAACGAAATGTTTAAAGGAAGAGCGTTGGGTTGGAAGTTTATAAAACAGTTGAAATGTGTTGTTGTTAAGCGGGAGAAGGGGATACTTTATTTTGACAGATTTCATGATCTGAAGACTCTCCCGTACTGGGCTATTCGTGATATTTGTAGACATCAGTTGACTGGATCGTCAAATGATCACATTGCTTATTTTCCTGATCGAATGGCGAGGGAAAGCAGGACGAGATGGAATTTATTTGAACCTCAGTATCTGAAGCGAATTGTTCACAAGAAAGATATTGATACTATTACCGGTTTGCCCAAGGTGACTTTGAAGTACAAACCACCGAAAGTGTTGAAACATATTCCGCTATTGCAGATTCCACAACACTTTGCGAAAGATTTTATCTGGTGGTATTATGATTGGAAGATTGCAGAGGCTGTGATTGTTTTGAAGGATGGAGAAAAGAATTTCAAGAAGATACACATATTTGATCCTATGTGGTTGGTTAATTGTTCACATGAGGATATGTTGTATTACAATCCGATATACAGTGAGGTGAAGGATGCTGAACAAGCAAGTAAATATCAGCGTGTGGTATTTCTGTGCTTTGCTTACGACATAAATGCTGGATGCAATTTTGATAAGAAGCTTGGTAAGTTCGTGAAGATTCAAGATGTTCCTGATGTCAAGAAGAAAAAGCCAAAACAAGTTTTTGAACCGGCGATGACCAAAGAACAAAAGACGTTATTACATATAAAGCTTATGAACAAAAGGATAGACCAAGAGCGTAAACAATCCAAGCAATAGTCGAGGGGTAGTTTGTAGATGCATTTTGTGCGACTAATGCTTTGGATTACCATTAACATATGTTTTTGTGTTCTGACGAATGGGCGAAGGAAGAATGAATGGGCGAATGAGTGTTTCTGAATGGGTGAAGGAGAGCTAATGGTGTGAAGGAGAGAAGGAGGTCGAATGTAGAATTAGTTGTTAATGTATAGCTTGGTTCGACCATGGTGAATGGGCGAACCTGCACATTCGACCAAGCAAAGTGGGCGAATGTGCAGGCCTATAAATAGGTCAAGTTCATTTTGAATGCTAGTTTTGGTCATTTTTGTTTCCCTCCTGTTTGAGTCTCTCCCTAGGGTTTTGTGTAAACTTAATTCACGTCCTATTTTGATTGTAAAGCTTATTATAACGTGTAATTGAGTTTGTTTATGAATGAAATGAAGCTTTTAAAGATGATTTCTGTGTTTTGTTAGTATTGTTATCATTTTGTGATTGATTCAGGGATTCCGCACCTGAATCAAACTTGTTTGATCACTATCTTTGTATATTTGACGATCCTACGCGCATACAGGGTTGACTATGCACCATCATTGTCCTTGATGTATTGTTTTCACAAAATTGCTTTTGATAAAATCATGACATGCTAGTGGTTTTATGTACTCACCAATATTTTTGTTGACGCAAATTATTTTTCCACATGTTTTAGGAAACGTTACTTGAAGTTATGTTAAGCTTAAGATCATATAGGAGCTTTGGACCTAGATTAACTTTATTCAAGATTATGTAGTTCATTTGAACAATTTGTCTAACTTTGATTCTTGTATGAAATTAATCAACATATAAAGTTTATATTTTTTTTATAATTTGGATTGAATAATCTTTGTAACACCCCCACAGAATGACGAAAACATTAGGGTGTATGATAATTGTTCAATAGCTCATGATCAAATTCATAAACAAGTGAAATTTTTAAAGACTTTATGTTGTTTTTTTTTTTGTTTAAACCCAACCTTCTATTATGTGTTACTAAGTGTTGAAATATATCAACAGAAAGATAGTATTTGTATGTAGGCCATTAGAAGAGATCTGAACAACGACTTATTTTGCAAAAATGGATAACTTTATAAACATAACAAGCCGACCTTAACATGTATAGTGCTATAGGTTGACACCCGCCTAGTCATGCCCTAGTGAGAGGGATAGTCATGGTCATGTTAAGTATATTTTACGTTCAACTTGGTATTGCGATACTACATTTTTGTCACATGAAGGTTTGAGTTTGCTAAATTGTATACAATGCATGTTACATAATTTCATAATGGTACTTTGACATGTTGATTGTACACTTCAAATTTTTGATACTTACATATACTAAACTTGTATGCTCGCCAACAATTTATTTTGTTGACCTTTACTTTACACATGTTTACAGGAAATGCTTGAGTTACTTTTGCCAAGACGTGATCACATAGGACTCATGGACTTAGTTCAATAAATTAAAGCTTATGTATTTGTTTCCGTTGTTTGACAATGTGTTTCTTTCCATGCATTGTAAGACAAATTTAAAACGGTTGATAAATGATATTTAAATTTAGTACCTTGAGCTTTTAAACAATCATCACGTTACACCTCTATATTTCCGCCATCGGTTGGGGTGTGACAGTTCAGCACCACCCGAATGTCAACATGTAAAACTACGGGTGCAAACAAGCTGAACTGAGCCCGAGCTCGATTGGGCTCAAGCTCGTTTAGGTTTTGAAAGCTCGAGCTTGGCTCGTAGGTATTTTTCCAAGCTCGAGCTCAGCTTGAGATTGGCTCGTTTATTATTTGTTTATTAATCAATATTAATTATAAATTTTATTTTATCTATAACTTAGCTGTTTTTTTTTCATAATTTCATAAATAATAATGATTATTGTTTACATATGTTGTTAATATATAAAAATATAATAATCGTTAAGGCTCGTGGCTGGCTCGAGCTAGACAACCGAGACTCGAGCTCGGTTAGGCTCAACTCATTTCGAGTTTTTTTTTTTTTTCGAGCCGAGCTCAAATAGCTTGGTTCATTTGTACCCTTATGTAAAACACGGAGAAATATAACACAAGCTTAGTGCTAGAAAAGAATATGAATTACAATATACTAAGAATGATGACTAATAAATAAAACTGAGAGAACTTCACGTATGCGAGGCGTTCAGGTTAATTCAGTTTAAAAAAGATTAAAATATTTATACATGCTAATACGACTTATTCTACTTATAAATACAAAGACATTCTACATATAAATACAAAAACAAAACTATAAAACACACTTAAAAAACATAATTACACCTATATTAAAGATCAAGTTGATTTGAACAGTATTTGTATGGCATATTTGTAAATCTGATTTGTATTGAGGGTATTTATTATATTAAAGATCAAGTTGATTTGAACAGTATTTGTATGGCATATTTGTAAATCTGATTTGTATTGAGGGTATTTATTTAACATCCCATTACAGTCAAAAGTAATCAACAAACGTGTCAGTCTCTTTTGTATTTCTGCTGCAAATCGTGTCAACAACAAAGGCACGAATGACACCTCTGCATGAGCCACGTTTCATAGTTACATGAGTCACGTTGAATACTTAATCTCTTTCTTAGCCACGTTTTATAGCTGAAACCACGTTTCACAGCTCGAAATCTTTTAAATAGAAGTGCCCTGATTCTGCTCTTAAATGAACACCACCGCTACAGCCGGTGCATGAAGGACTCCAATCCTATGCCTACCTAAGACCTAACGACAAAAACAATGGTGGTGAACGGCCACGATTGTAGTGTGACCATGGTGAGAAGAGTCTGGAAGAAAACTGATCTTCGGCTAAACAAAATGACGACAGTACGGAAAACTCCACTACCGGCCGCCAAGGGTTTCGGTGAAGACTCCGGCTAACCGTCTCCATCTGCATCTCCTATTGCAGCAGTCAGCACATAGGTTGTGGATTGTGTTTGGCTGTTGCAATGTGCTAAGACTCGGCTGAGGGTTTTCTCCGACTTATAACTGTTTATGTCGGCTTCGTGGTGGTGCCTTAGTTAGTGTGGTGGTGCTGCGTTAATGCTGGTGGCGGGGATGCTGGTGGAGTGGTGGAAATTTGCTTGGTGGAGACGGCAGCTTTATGCTGGTGGTTTTGGCAAAAGGAGAGAACTACATGTACGCCTGTAAAGGAAAACCATTTATTTAGTGCCAACCATCTTCACATATAATGTTATATATTATTGGATGCACAAAACCTTTGTGGAAATGGGTATGGTGTACACGTGATAGGTTGGATGATGTGTACTAAAAGACGGACGAGGATTTACAAGATATTTGCACATTTGTTTCTCAATGGAAATACGGATTGTTTACCTTCCGTTCTTTGTTGGTTTTCTTTAATCTTACATGTAAACCAGTTAATTAGAATTAATTTTTTATGATTACATCTAGGTTTCCATTGATTTATTTTTTAAATTCCCCCTGCGAAGCAGGGGTGGTGTAACACACTAGTTAAAATTAAAAGAGGTTGAAACACACTTAAAACTATTAAAAACATTAAAAAGTCTAACCTAATTAAAAGATAAAGAACATAAAAGAAGAAAAAAGAACAGTCTTGAAAGAATCTATAGACTGGAGAATGATTAAAGGATCTGAACATCAATGAACTGAAGAATTGAAGGATTTGAACATCAATGGAGAACGATTAGAGTCTGGCTAGTAAATTTCACTTTTTTTTCACTGTGTGGCTAATGCATAGGTCACGTGTAATAATAAAATATGTGGCCAAAAGTGTTTTCAAAATTATTAGTAACCTTCACATTTGTGGTAACATCTTGGTTAAAAAGAATACATAGGGAAAGGGTAAAATGAGAACTTACCTTTCGTGAAAAAACTAAAGCACACTTTATAACCATAAACTTATTTTAATTAAAAAGGAATATCTGGTTGTAAATTAAAGTGGATTAAAATATTCAATGAAATATTCCCCTTTTAAAAAAGTCAACATTTGTGAGCCCAGATTTTTCTAAACTGTTTGAGACAAAACACCCGAATACGTGGATCCAATAACTAAAACCACTTATATGTATTCAACTTAAGCCTAAAACTAAACTGACCCACACTCTCCCACGCACCGAATAATTTCCGGTATCAACTTTTTGACGTTTTTATGTACAGTACCTTGGTTTTTTAATCGGAAGGGGCTAGACTCAATTTTTTTAGATCGGTAGTGGTAAATCAGCAGGAGCTGGACTCAATTTACCTACGAAAATCACAAATTTATACCACTGCGCCAAAAAACGGAAGGGGGCAAGGCCACATACATTAGGTGAACATAATGTGAATGCTCTTAGGGCTAGTTCCCTTAGCCTATTTTTTTTATCAATCCCATATGAATAATAAAATTGCACCTAATAGAAAATAGATAAACATAAAATATAAAATAATATTATGGCCTGGTCCGGTTTGATTTTATACGATCTACTTGTGGTATAAACTGACTGTTTTGTAAGGTTTTAAAATTTAAAACCGATTGACCGAAAATTTAAAAAAGAAAAAACAAATGCAAATTCAAAATTAATAATAACAATTTGTTCATTTTACATTTTACTAAAATTAAAAGTTTTTGAACGACATACCATATTTCTAACAGAATTACATATGCTTAACATATAGGCTAACGGCAATAGGCTTTTATGTATTTATTCTTAATGTTTAATAATATTCAAAAAACGAAACTAAGAAATTAAGATGCGAGATATTCACCATCAATGCTGATCATTTTTTTCTTTCTATGGATGAAATATTATGATGTTTCTTACACATAACAAAAAAAAAAGTTATTATTTAATAACCTTAATTTTTTTCTATATAAACTTAATTATTTAAATCATTTCTACATAAACTCAATTACTTAAATCGTTTCTATATAAACTAAAACAAAAATAGTAGAAAAATATAAGCATTAATTGGTTAAGATTTTAAATTGTGTATAAATACACAAGTTGTGTGATTTGATAATAATTCACTGAGTTTATTATAGGCACTTTTTTCACCATAAACATGCAAATCTCAACGTTTATTGTTGGTTTTCTTCTACTAGTTGTAGTGCAAATGTCTACGTATGCAATCAAGGCATCAAGAGTGAACTTTGTGTACATGCGTAGAGCTCCATCCATCGAAATGCACGTGTCAAACATGCAGGAGATGGATTCGGGACCGGCACCCGGTGAGGGGCACAAAATCTCGCTTACACTTGGCCGAATGCCACATATCATGGATTCAGGACCGGCGCCAGGTGAGGGGCATGAAATCCCAACTCCACTTGGCCCATTGTCACAGATCATGGACTCAGGACCGGCCCCAGGTGAGGGACACGGAGTCTCATCTCCACTTGGCCGAATGTCACAGATCTTGGATTCAGGACCGGCCCCAGGTGAGGGGCACGAAATCCCGCATCCACTTGGCCCATTGTCACAGATCATGGATTCAGGACCGGCCCCAGGTGAGGGACACGGAGTCTCACCTCCACTTGGCCGAATGTCACAGATCTTGGATTCAGGACCGGCCCCAGGTGAGGGACACAAACTCTCACCTCCACTTGGCCGAATGTCACATATCATGGATTCAGGACCAGCCCCAGGCGAGGGACACGAAGTCCCACCTCAACTAGGCCGAATGTCACAGATCTTGGATTCAGGACCGGCCCCAGGTGAGGGACACGAAGTCCCACATCCATTTAGCCGGATGTCACATATCATGGACTCAGGACCGGCCCCTGGTGAGGGACATTAATTCCCACCTATTGGTTTGCTCATCGACAAGCCTACGTTTTCCATATCCCAAGGCATAGTGCATTAGAGCATCTCAACCAATTGGACTGATAAACCATTGTTTTTTATTTTGTTTTGTTGAACTAGTGTTTTCGATTTGTCATTAATAATATTCATAAGTTGATCGATATGCATCTATTTTCAATTCACTTACTATTCTCTAGTGTTTATGAAATTCCAAGATTCTATGGTTGTTTGAACTTCAAATAAATACCCTTGATGTCATGCACTTTTTAAAATAAAAAGAAGAGGGAACTCGTGGTAGTTTTGTTTGGTTCTTAGAGATGACCAAATTTTTGTTCAATGCATGACTACGAGTAATTAAGTAAGTTGACCTTTTGAATTGTTGTCCTTTGTTTTGACTAGTTAGTGGGGTTTGTAATTTGTTGTATTTTTATTCGAATATAAGCTCTTGGTTGTTCAAAATATATATGTGGTTTCATAATTCAATCAAACACTTCAAAAGTTTTACTTTAGTTTCATAATTTTATGATTTGGGTATGAAGATTCTACTAGAAGAATCTATATTAAGGTGGAGGGTTAGTTTCAATTAGCAAAATTATTAGAGTTATGTTGTTGGCTTGTTGCATATACACTTGAGGTAAAAGTTTTGAGCCCCGCCAAAGACAAAAGAAGAATGTATATTAATGTTAATATTGTTGCAAAATACCGTATTACAAATATTTAACAAAGTTTAACTATTATTTAAACTTAAATATTGAATTTTAGATGCTATAGTTTTAATTTAAATTAATAATTATTAATTAATATAGTAAACTTAAACTAAGTATAAGTATTCAATTTGTTTGATGGGGTGCGTGTATAAATGGTGGTGTTAAAAAATTATAAATATTCAATTACGGTTAAATGTAAATATAATTTTGTAACACAAATTTGCATTTTTAAAAAGATTCACCGGGTTTTGTGGGAGCGGATCACCTTAAGTAAATGTGCGGGAGGTCTAACCGTCTAGGTGTTCCAAACTTAAAGGAGGTAAATGATGCTTTTCTATTCAAATGGGGAGCCCGGCTTAGAAGCGATTCAAATAGTCTTTGGCAAAAAGTAGTGTCCACTATACATAATTCTAGATTAAGGCTTTATTATCTTTCGGTTAACATGCAATTGTGGGGGGGGGGGGGGCAATTGGAAGTCCATTATCAAGATCTGTGACGGGTTGCTAGTGAGAGATAAGCCTTTGGTTCACAACTTTGTTGGCTTGGTGGGGGATGGGACTACAATCCGATTTTGGTTAGATTATTGATTGTGTAATACTTCGTTGTGTGTTAAATGACCGTCTTTATTTGGGGCCATGAGGAAAAATTTTCGTTTAGTACCGGGCATTTTGATCCGATCAAGCCAGACCTGGTCGGTTAACATGTTTCATTTTGAAGGGCCGATGACTTTTGATAGTGATAAGGAGTTCAATGAGCTCCATGCTGTTGTTTTGGATATGGTCACGAGAGCTGAAAAAGACGCTTGGAGATGGAAATCGATCCCTTGTGAGACTGTTTCGGTTAGAGAGATTAAAGCCTTGTTACATCAAGATTGTGAAGATGCGGGTTTGTTTGTTATGCAGTGGGTGTCATGGGTTCCTATCAAATTCAATATCTTGGCGTGGAGGACGGAGTTCGGTCGTCTTCAAGTTAAAACAGAGCTTCTTAAGAGGAATGTATAGTTGGATGGTGACTCTTGTTACTGGTGTGATTGGGGAAGTGAGACTTCAAACCATATATTCATGACTTGCCCTACTTCTTAGGAGGTTTGCTTTTATATTGGGCAGTGGTGCGGCTTAGGTACTCCTATTACTTTTAGTGTTCGGGATCTCTTGATTTGGTACAAAGATGCGGTTGATGATCGGTAGGGTAAAAATATAGTTCATGGCATTATTATGGTGTCATGCTGGTGCCTTTTATTGGCAAGGAATGACAAGACGTTACTAGGGAGAGTCATTTATTTCAATGTAAAAAGTTTATCGTTTTCTGGTTTTAAAAATAGATCGAAGTATAAGGATTTAACTTAGGAGGAATGGCGTAAATCCCCATTGTATATGTTGTAATCTTTTTCTGGCGGCCCTCACTTTGAGGGCTCGCCCGTGGTGGTGAATGAAAACGAACTCTAAAAAAACAAATGTAATAGTCAAGTCATGCATTTACTGGGTGTTGTATTGTACTTATGTAACAATTAATACGTGTTTTTAGTGGCCTTCCTAAGTAAAAATCAAGGAGTAGATTCTTTTGGGTCAGAAGGATGAGCATTTGCTATCGAATACCGGTACCGTACCAAACCGATCGGATAAAACTGAGTCTAGTCCCTACCAATCGGATAAAAATAAGTCTGGCCCCCGCCAATTCGATCTCTAAGCTTCGCCCCTGCTCCCAATACTCACAAACTAGACGGCTGGAACAACTAGTCAACTACCTATGATGGCTAACCTAAACGCTATGCGAAAACTTGTTTATATAACACATAAGTTCAATGGTTAATGCGTTATACAAAATGATCTATCTACTAAGTTATTCTATGTAGAAAGTTATCGTGTCACAATATACACCAACAAGAGTCAATCTAAGTTTCCACAACTTAGGATAATTCTTTGGAATTCTCCCCACAACATCAACATCATCATTGTGTGAAAACATGATAGTATATCAAGGTGAGTTTACATAACCCATTTTTTATTTTTACATTTTAGTTCATGTACTATTATTTTGAGCAATAGCATGTCTCTACATGTTTGTCATTATGTTTTTGTTGTCTTAAACACTAATTGATGAACCTACTTTTACACTCAATATAGTCATTAACTTTGATCAAGCCAACTTATAGTGTTATAGTATGACAAATTCATCTCACCCATTGCCCTTGTGTATGGTGTTACGCAGATGATTGAAACAACATTTACAAACGTCTAATTTGTGGTGTTCAGTCAAAATCAAAAGGGTTGACTATGCACCATCATTGTCCTTGATGTATTGTTTTCACAAAATTGCTTTTGATAAAATCATGACATGCTAGTGGTTTTATGTATTCTCACCAATATTTTTGTTGACGCAAATTATTTTTCCACATGTTTTAGGAAACGTTACATGAAGTTATGTTAAGCTTAAGATCATATAGGAGCTTTGGACCTAGATTAACTTTATTCAAGATTATGTAGTTCATTTGAACAATTTGTCTAACTTTGATTCTTGTATGAAATTAATCAACATATAAAGTTTATATTTTTTTTATAATTTGGATCGAATAATCTTTGTAACACCCCACGGAATGACGAAAACATTAGGGTGTATGATAATTGTTCAATAGCTCATGATCAATTTCATAAACAAGTGAAATTTTTAAAGACTTTATGTTTTTTTTTTTTTTTTGTTTAAACCCAACCTTCTATTATGTGTTACTAAGTGTTGAAATATATCAACAGAAAGATAGTATTTGTATGTAGGCCATTAGAAGAGATCTGAACAACGACTTATTTTGCAAAAATGGATAACTTTATAAACATAACAAGCCGACCTTAACATGTATAGTGCTATAGGTTGACACCCGCCTAGTCATGCCCTAGTGAGAGGGATAGTCATGGTCATGTTAAGTATATTTTACGTTCAACTTGGTATTGCGATACTACATTTTTGTCACATGAAGGTTTGAGTTTGCTAAATTGTATACAATGCATGTTACATAATTTCATAATGGTACTTTGACATGTTGATTGTACACTTCAAATTTTTGATACTTACATATACTAAACTTGTATGCTCGCCAACAATTTATTTTGTTGACCTTTACTTTACACATGTTTACAGGAAATGCTTGAGTTACTTTTGCCAAGACGTGATCACATAGGACTCATGGACTTAGTTCAATAAATTAAAGCTTATGTATTTGTTTCCGTTGTTTGACAATGTGTTTCTTTCCATGCATTGTAAGACAAATTTAAAACGGTTGATAAATGATATTTAAATTTAGTACCTTGAGCTTTTAAACAATCATCACGTTACACCTCTATATTTCCGCCATCGGTTGGGGTGTGACAGTTCAGCACCACCCGAATGTCAACATGTAAAACTACGGGTGCAAACAAGCTGAACTGAGCCCGAGCTCGATTGGGCTCAAGCTCGTTTAGGTTTTGAAAGCTCGAGCTTGGCTCGTAGGTATTTTTCCAAGCTCGAGCTCAGCTTGAGATTGGCTCGTTTATTATTTGTTTATTAATCAATATTAATTATAAATTTTATTTTATCTATAACTTAGCTGTTTTTTTTTCATAATTTCATAAATAATAATGATTATTGTTTACATATGTTGTTAATATATAAAAATATAATAATCGTTAAGGCTCGTGGCTGGCTCGAGCTAGACAACCGAGACTCGAGCTCGGTTAGGCTCAGCTCATTTCGAGTTTTTTTTTTCGAGCCGAGCTCAAATAGCTTGGTTCATTTGTACCCTTATGTAAAACACGGAGAAATATAACACAAGCTTAGTGCTAGAAAAGAATATGAATTACAATATACTAAGAATGATGACTAATAAATAAAACTGAGAGAACTTCACGTATGCGAGGCGTTCAGGTTAATTCAGTTTAAAAAAGATTAAAATATTTATACATGCTAATACGACTTATTCTACTTATAAATACAAAGACATTCTACATATAAATACAAAAACAAAACTATAAAACACACTTAAAAACATAATTACACCTATATTAAAGATCAAGTTGATTTGAACAGTATTTGTATGGCATATTTGTAAATCTGATTTGTATTGAGGGTATTTATTATATTAAAGATCAAGTTGATTTGAACAGTATTTGTATGGCATATTTGTAAATCTGATTTGTATTGAGGGTATTTATTTAACATCCCATTACAGTCAAAAGTAATCAACAAACGTGTCAGTCTCTTTTGTATTTCTGCTGCAAATCGTGTCAACAACAAAGGCACGAATGACACCTCTGCATGAGCCACGTTTCATAGTTACATGAGTCACGTTGAATACTTAATCTCTTTCTTAGCCACGTTTTATAGCTGAAACCACGTTTCACAGCTCGAAATCTTTTAAATAGAAGTGCCCTGATTCTGCTCTTAAATGAACACCACCGCTACAGCCGGTGCATGAAGGACTCCAATCCTATGCCTACCTAAGACCTAACGACAAAAACAATGGTGGTGAACGGCCACGATTGTAGTGTGACCATGGTGAGAAGAGTCCGGAAGAAAACTGATCTTCGGCTAAACAAAATGACGACAGTACGGAAAACTCCACTACCGGCCGCCAAGGGTTTCGGTGAAGACTCCGGCTAACCGTCTCCATCTGCATCTCCTATTGCAGCAGTCAGCACATAGGTTGTGGATTGTGTTTGGCTGTTGCAATGTGCTAAGACTCGGCTGAGGGTTTTCTCCGACTTATAACTGTTTATGTCGGCTTCGTGGTGGTGCCTTAGTTAGTGTGGTGGTGCTGCGTTAATGCTGGTGGCGGGGATGCTGGTGGAGTGGTGGAAATTTGCTTGGTGGAGACGGCAGCTTTATGCTGGTGGTTTTGGCAAAAGGAGAGAACTACATGTACGCCTGTAAAGGCAAAACCATTTATTTAGTGCCAACCATCTTCACATATAATTTTATATATTATTGGATGCACAAAACCTTTGTGGAAATGGGTATGGTGTACACGTGATAGGTTGGATGATGTGTACTAAAAGACGGACGAGGATTTACAAGATATTTGCACATTTGTTTCTCAATGGAAATACGGATTGTTTACCTTCCGTTCTTTGTTGGTTTTCTTTAATCTTACATGTAAACCAGTTAATTAGAATTAATTTTTTATGATTACATCTAGGTTTCCATTGATTTATTTTTTAAATTCCCCCTGCGAAGCAGGGGTGGTGTAACACACTAGTTAAAATTAAAAGAGGTTGAAACACACTTAAAACTATTAAAAACATTAAAAAGTCTAACCTAATTAAAAGATAAAGAACATAAAAGAAGAAAAAAGAACAGTCTTGAAAGAATCTATAGACTGGAGAATGATTAAAGGATCTGAACATCAATGAACTGAAGAATTGAAGGATTTGAACATCAATGGAGAACGATTAGAGTCTGGCTAGTAAATTTCACTTTTTTTTCACTGTGTGGCTAATGCATAGGTCACGTGTAATAATAAAATATGTGGCCAAAAGTGTTTTCAAAATTATTAGTAACCTTCACATTTGTGGTAACATCTTGGTTAAAAAGAATACATAGGGAAAGGGTAAAATGAGAACTTACCTTTCGTGAAAAAACTAAAGCACACTTTATAACCATAAACTTATTTTAATTAAAAAGGAATATCTGGTTGTAAATTAAAGTGGATTAAAATATTCAATGAAATATTCCCCTTTTAAAAAAGTCAACATTTGTGAGCCCAGATTTTTCTAAACTGTTTGAGACAAAACACCCGAATACGTGGATCCAATAACTAAAACCACTTATATGTATTCAACTTAAGCCTAAAACTAAACTGACCCACACTCTCCCACGCACCGAATAATTTCCGGTATCAACTTTTTGACGTTTTTATGTACAGTACCTTGGTTTTTTAATCGGAAGGGGCTAGACTCAATTTTTTTAGATCGGTAGTGGTAAATCAGCAGGAGCTGGACTCAATTTACCTACGAAAATCACAAATTTATACCACTGCGCCAAAAAACGGAAGGGGGCAAGGCCACATACATTAGGTGAACATAATGTGAATGCTCTTAGGGCTAGTTCCCTTAGCCTATTTTTTTTATCAATCCCATATGAATAATAAAATTGCACCTAATAGAAAATAGATAAACATAAAATATAAAATAATATTATGGCCTGGTCCGGTTTGATTTTATACGATCTACTTGTGGTATAAACTGACTGTTTTGTAAGGTTTTAAAATTTAAAACCGATTGACCGAAAATTTAAAAAAGAAAAAACAAATGCAAATTCAAAATTAATAATAACAATTTGTTCATTTTACATTTTACTAAAATTAAAAGTTTTTGAACGACATACCATATTTCTAACAGAATTACATATGCTTAACATATAGGCTAACGGCAATAGGCTTTTATGTATTTATTCTTAATGTTTAATAATATTCAAAAAACGAAACTAAGAAATTAAGATGCGAGATATTCACCATCAATGCTGATCATTTTTTTCTTTCTATGGATGAAATATTATGATGTTTCTTACACATAACAAAAAAAAAGTTATTATTTAATAACCTTAATTTTTTTCTATATAAACTTAATTATTTAAATCATTTCTACATAAACTCAATTACTTAAATCGTTTCTATATAAACTAAAACAAAACTAGTAGAAAAATATAAGCATTAATTGGTTAAGATTTTAAATTGTGTATAAATACACAAGTTGTGTGATTTGATAATAATTCACTGAGTTTATTATAGGCACTTTTTTCACCATAAACATGCAAATCTCAACGTTTATTGTTGGTTTTCTTCTACTAGTTGTAGTGCAAATGTCTACGTATGCAATCAAGGCATCAAGAGTGAACTTTGTGTACATGCGTAGAGCTCCATCCATCGAAATGCACGTGTCAAGCATGCAGGAGATGGATTCGGGACCGGCACCCGGTGAGGGGCACAAAATCTCGCTTACACTTGGCCGAATGCCACATATCATGGATTCAGGACCGGCGCCAGGTGAGGGGCATGAAATCCCAACTCCACTTGGCCCATTGTCACAGATCATGGACTCAGGACCGGCCCCAGGTGAGGGACACGGATTCTCATCTCCACTTGGCCGAATGTCACAGATCTTGGATTCAGGACCGGCCCCAGGTGAGGGGCACGAAATCCCGCATCCACTTGGCCCATTGTCACAGATCATGGATTCAGGACCGGCCCCAGGTGAGGGACACGGAGTCTCACCTCCACTTGGCCGAATGTCACAGATCTTGGATTCAGGACCAGCCCCAGGTGAGGGACACAAACTCTCACCTCCACTTGGCCGAATGTCACATATCATGGATTCAGGACCAGCCCCAGGCGAGGGACACGAAGTCCCACCTCCACTAGGCCGAATGTCACAGATCTTGGATTCAGGACCGGCCCCAGGTGAGGGACACGAAGTCCCACATCCATTTAGCCGGATGTCACATATCATGGACTCAGGACCGGCCCCTGGTGAGGGACATTAATTCCCACCTATTGGTTTGCTCATCGACAAGCCTACGTTTTCCATATCCCAAGGCATAGTGCATTAGAGCATCTCAACCAATTGGACTGATAAACCATTGTTTTTTATTTTGTTTTGTTGAACTAGTGTTTTCGATTCGTCATTAATAATATTCATAAGTTGATCGATATGCATCTATTTTCAATTCACTTACTATTCTCTGGTGTTTATGAAATTCCAAGATTCTGTGGTTGTTTGAACTTCAAATAAATACCCTTGATGTCATGCACTTTTTAAAATAAAAAGAAGAGGGAACTCGTGGTAGTTTTGTTTGGTTCTTAGAGATGACCAAAATTTTGTTCAATGCATGACTACGAGTAATTAAGTAAGTTGACCTTTTGAATTGTTGTCCTTTGTTTTGACTAGTTAGTGGGGTTTGTAATTTGTTGTATTTTTATTCGAATATAAGCTCTTGGTTGTTCAAAATATATATGTGGTTTCATAATTCAATCAAACACTTCAGAAGTTTTACTTTAGTTTCATAATTTTATGGTTTGGGTATGAAGATTCTACTAGAAGAATCTATATTAAGGTGGAGGGTTAGTTTCAATTAGCAAAATTATTAGAGTTATGTTGTTGGCTTGTTGCATATACACTTGAGGTAAAAGTTTTGAGCCCCGCCAAAGACAAAAGAAGAATGTATATTAATGTTAATATTGTTGCAAAATACCGTATTACAAATATTTAACAAAGTTTAACTATTATTTAAACTTAAATATTGAATTTTAGATGCTATAGTTTTAATTTAAATTAATAATTATTAATTAATATAGTAAACTTAAACTAAGTATAAGTATTTAATTTGTTTGATGGGGTGCGTGTATAAATGGTGGTGTTAAAAAAGTATAAATATTCAATTACGGTTAAATGTAAATATAATTTTGTAACACAAATTCGCATTTTTTAAAAGATTCACCGGGTTTTGTGGGAGCGGATCACCTTAAGTAAATGTGCGGGAGGTCTAACCGTCTAGGTGTTCCAAACTTAAAGGAGGTAAATGATGCTTTTCTATTCAAATGGGGAGCCCGGCTTAGAAGCGATTCAAATAGTCTTTGGCAAAAAGTAGTGTCCACTATACATAATTCTAGATTAAGGCTTTATTATCTTTCGGTTAACATGCAATTGTGGGGGGGGGGGGGCAATTGGAAGTCCATTATCAAGATCTGTGACGGGTTGCTAGTGAGAGATAAGCCTTTGGTTCACAACTTTGTTGGCTTAGTGGGGGATGGGACTACAATCCGATTTTGGTTAGATTATTGATTGTGTAATACTTCGTTGTGTGTTAAATGACCGTCTTTATTTGGGGCCATGAGGAAAAATTTTCGTTTAGTACCGGGCATTTTGATCCGATCAAGCCAGACCTGGTCGGTTAACATGTTTCATTTTGAAGGGCCGATGACTTTTGATAGTGATAAGGAGTTCAATGAGCTCCATGCTGTTGTTTTGGATATGGTCACGAGAGCTGAAAAAGACGCTTGGAGATGGAAATCGATCCCTTGTGAGACTGTTTCGGTTAGAGAGATTAAAGCCTTGTTACATCAAGATTGTGAAGATGCGGGTTTGTTTGTTATGCAGTGGGTGTCATGGGTTCCTATCAAATTCAATATCTTGGCGTGGAGGACGGAGTTCGGTCGTCTTCAAGTTAAAACAGAGCTTCTTAAGAGGAATGTACAGTTGGATGGTGACTCTTGTTACTGGTGTGATTGGGGAAGTGAGACTTCAAACCATATATTCATGACTTGCCCTACTTCTTAGGAGGTTTGCTTTTATATTGGGCAGTGGTGCGGCTTAGGTACTCCTATTACTTTTAGTGTTCGGGATCTCTTGATTTGGTACAAAGATGCGGTTGATGATCGGTAGGGTAAAAATATAGTTCATGGCATTATTATGGTTTCATGCTGGTGCCTTTTATTGGCAAGGAATGACAAGACGTTACTAGGGAGAGTCATTTATTTCAATGTAAAAAGTTTATCGTTTTCTGGTTTTAAAAATAGATCGAAGTATAAGGATTTAACTTAGGAGGAATGGCGTAAATCCCCATTGTATATGTTGTAATCTTTTTCTGGCGGCCCTCACTTTGAGGGCTCGCCCGTGGTGGTAAATGAAAACGAACTCTAAAAAAACAAATGTAATAGTCAAGTCATGCATTTACTGGGTGTTGTATTGTACTTATGTAACAATTAATACGTGTTTTTAGTGGCCTTCCTAAGTAAAAATCAAGGAGTAGATTCTTTTGGGTCAGAAGGATGAGCATTTGCTATCGAATACCGGTACCGTACCAAACCGATCGGATAAAACTGAGTCTAGTCCCTACCAATCGGATAAAAATAAGTCTGGCCCCCGCCAATTCGATCTCTAAGCTTCGCCACTGCTCCCAATACTCACAAACTAGACGGCTGGAACACACTTAAAAAAAACATAATCAAAATTAAAAGAGGTGGAAACACACTTAAAACTATTAAAAACATTAAAAAGTCTAACCTAATTAAAAGATAAATAACATAAAAGAAGAAAAAAGAACAGTCTTGAAAGAATCTATGGACTGAAGAATGATTGAAGGATCTGAACATCAATGGACTGAAGAATTGAAGGATTTGAACATCAATGGAGAACGATTAGAGTATTGCTAGTAAATTTCACATTTTTTTTTCAATGTGTAGCTAAGGCATAAGTCACGTGTAATAATAAAATATGTGGCCAAAAGTGTTTTGAAAATTATTAGTAACCTTCACATTTATCGTAACACCTTAGTTAAAAAGAATACCCTACAGGGAAAGGGTAAAATGTGAAACTATCTTTTATGAAAGAAGAACACATTTTATAACCACAAACTTATCTTAATTAAAAAGGAATATGTGGTTGTAAGTTAAAGGAGATTAAAATATTTAAAGGAATATTCCCTTTTTAAAAAAGTCAACATTTGTGAACTCAGATTTTTACGCCACTGTAAAACCATCGTAAAAAATCATTTTTTTAACGGTGGGGTTACCCATTTTTACATCAGTGTTTAAATTTTTTTTTTAAATTTCACATTTTACATCGGTGTTCTTACAATTCTTTTACGAAATGTAGGTTTTTATATGAACCTAATCCTATATATAATTTATTATTTCATACAATATATAACTTGATTTATTAACTAAAATCAGCCTTAATCCGCCTACGTCCAATGCAAATAAATTCTTTGCCATTAACAAAATTAACTAAACTGTTTGAGACAAAACACCCGAATGTAGGTTGGTAATCGTAGTAGTGTAAATATGATCAGGGGACGGGTCGGAAATGGTTTAGAGATTATGTTTTGGATTGATCCTTGGGTTGATAGTACCCCTTTAAAAAATATTTTCCCGGATTTATTTCATTTGGAGAGTGAAAAATTTTGCAGAGTTAGCGACCGAATTAGGGGTGGTGAGAATGGTTTTTACGTGGTATGGCAGTGGAGGAGAATGCCTCAATCTGATTTAGAGGTTTCTCAGATGCAAGCTTGTGGTGCGCTAGTGATGAATCAAAATTTGGGCGCTGCTAATGATTCTTGGTATTGGGATTATGGTGCGAATGGAGGTTTCTCGGTTCAAGACGTGAAGAAGTGGCTTAATAGTGGTCAATCATTTCAATCGAATATGGCTTATTTATGGTGTAAATGGATACCGAGTAAATGTAATGTTTTTATGTGGAGAATGCTTCTTGACAGGATCCCCACAAAGAAAGCGTTACGAAGGCGGAATATCGATTGTGGAAATCTTTTGTGTAATTTTTGTGAGGACCAGGAGGAGTGTGTGGATCATTTGTTCACAGGATGTGGTGTGGCGAATGTGGTATGGGCTGGTATAGCTAGATGGATGAAACTTCCTCCATTCTTTTTCTTTTCAAAACAAGATAGTTTGCAGGATTCTTCTTGGCCGGCGAGAAAGAAGATGGTGATATACGGGATTATGGTCATTACGTGTTGGCGGATCTGGAAGGCTAGAAACGAAAAAATATTCCAAGATGATAATCGTAACGCGGTTCAAGTGGTGACAGATGTAAAAGCTTTGGCTTATATTTGGTTTACTAGTAGAAGTAAAAAAAGGTGTTATGGGATGGAAGGATTGGCAAACATTTAATTTTGATGTAATGTAACTATCTTGGTTCTTGGAGATTTCCGTTCGTTTGTGTGTTAATGAAATTTGCCTTTTAAAAAAAAACTTAGATCCAATAACTAAAACCACTTCTATATATTCAACTTAAGCCTAAAACTAAACTGACCCACACTCTCCCACGCACCGAATGATTTTCGGTACCAATTTTTTGACGTTTTTGATTTACAGTACCTGTATTATACGAAGTGGGCGAAGCCTGGTTTTTAAAATTGATACCGTTACCAAGCTCATCCTACAAATTGTGTTAGTTTTACCGATTCAAAGCCAACACATATGCATTCTACATATTTATCACAAAAACTGCAAAATTGGTGAATTAACATACAGCTAGCTATATATATCCAGCTAAACAATTTAATAAACACACAATAACATTACAAAAAAAATGATCAAACCGACAACTTATGTGTAAACATTGACATGGAGAGAACGAGATCTGGAGAACCAATGATTGTTAACCAAGGTCAACGCCTCGAAAACTCAAGAACACTTCGTGCAACAAACAATTGGTGGAATGGATACGACGTGTTCTTGAGTTTCAGAGGAGATGACATTAGGTTAGAGATGAAGCAGGATTGAAATTTTTTAACTACTACGAGTGTCGTAGATTCTAAAACAGAGAAAACATCATGGATGGAAGTGATTAGATGATCATGATGTTTTTCTCAGTTTTAGAGACAACGATATCGCATCAGATCGTAGTTTGATTGAAAGGAATTTAGGGGGATTTAAAGAGGGTAGCTGAGGATGTACCTTCGTTGGCATGTGATTATAACCTTAGCTGTCTCGCACTACCCTTGTCTTTTTACACAAGTTTTGGGGCTTTTTAGCTTTTATTTTATATAGGCTTTTTAAAGTGTTCAAAAGTTGATATTATGGATGAATTTGGTGTATGGTAGTCGAAGGTAAAATGTGAGAAAATGTTGTATCGATTTGAAATTATCAATCACGAAAAATGCAAAAATGAGTATCGAATTGGTATTGAAATTTGATGGTTACGGTACAGTTCAGTATCGGTAATTTTTGGTACCAGTAGTTTTTAGCACCTAGTACAAATTGTTCATCCCTAGTTGCAACTGTCAAATCCCTAAAGGCTATGTGTTGTGGTTTAACATGGATGGAGGTGTTAAAGCACAACCTTATTATCAGGTAGGTAGCAAGACTTTAACTAACTCACTCTTTAATTATATTGTTATCGTTTAACTAGTATTTAAATAAAAGAAAAAAGTTATAAATGTGTTTATGTTTGAATGTGATTGGTGGACAGAAGTGGACCATGCCCCCTACCCATGGTAAATCGCTAGTCGGAATCCCGCCTAGCCTTTAATTAATCTTTGATTAATCGCTAGTCGGAGGTTTACCGAGTAAACACCGATTAATCTCTATTCGGTGGTTGTCTAGCGGTTCCATACCAAATACCGGCCAGAATATGTAAAATTTTGTTTCCGACCAAAACCTGCAAATTCTGGTGATTAATCCTATATACTTAAAGATATGATTTGGGGAATGGGCTAAAACATGCCTATTTAAAAAAACTACATATAAAATGTGTGTGTATATATAAAACTAAAAATTACATATGAAATCTCAATTTGATTATTCACGATTAATCCATTCTAATCCCAACAGCATCTAGCGATTCTTACAACTCTGTCCCTATCCACCCTATTGTGGTAGCATGCATATCTGAAAAACATCAAACAGACACAAGCTAATCATAAATCCTCAATTAATAGTTTTGAAAATTAAGACAGTCAACAAATTGGAGCAAAGGCCAACTTTGAAATCCTACAAGCAACAATGGCACAAATGGTAGCTTCGTAGAGAGTCAAACAATTGTTGGAAGATAGGAGTGACTTATAAGTGTATGTTTAGTGCCCCCCCCCCCCCCCCCGGGGGGTTATAAGGCGTTTTGGGTTTTCTTCGTTTTGTCCATAACGATGCTGCATGCCTTGGAAGATGTGATTGTCATGAATGCTCTTTTTGACCGTTCGACATTTAAAAAAAAACGTAAATTCTTTATAAATATATACATAACACACACACTCACACTACACCCTTTGCAAACACAAACACTCACACTACACCCTTTGCAAACCTTGAGAGCATAGCATAACACACACACACACACACACACACTTTGTGGTAACTGTTAGAGCATAGCATGAAACCGTTCGTTAGAGGTTTCGGGTTTGGTTCCCAAACTACTGGCGACAACACCCGACCCATAGCTCCGGGTTCAGGTTCAAACCCACAAGGTTTTATGAACCTGTTAAACCAACCCTATAATTGGGACCCGAACATGTATAACATGGGAGGGAGTTTTGGGCAACCCATGGGAGTTGGGTTTGGCTCAACACAAGTGTTTGGGACATCTCAAATGTTTGGGTCCTCAAATGCTTGGCAAGACTCACGTCGACCTAAACGCCGAAGAAAATGCGTTTTTTGCAGGGGAGGAGGGGGCGGATGAGTTGCCACGTCCGACCGGTCGACGGGCTGCTCGACAAGCACGGGCGGACTCTTCGTCGTCGGGGGTGCACGAGTTGATCCCGGCGTTTGCTGAGATGAACCAACGGCTCCAAGACATACGCGACATCGGGGCACAGCGTATCCAAGAAAACCGAGAGGTGGTTGATATTATGAGGGATCGACAATTTGAGCGCGACTTTGCATTTTACACGGCGCCGCACGACCACCTAACGGGCAAGGCCTTGGAAATGTGTTTGAACCAAAAGACCAAAATCGGAAAAAAAAAATATAAGCTATGAGTATTTGTTTTTTTTTTTTAGTATTTGTATTTTTTTTTTAGTAGTTGTAATTTTTTTTAGTGTTTGTAATTTTTTTTTAGTGTTTGTAATTTTTTTTAGTATTTATAATTTTTTTTAGTATTTCTAATATTTATATATTTAATGGAATATTTAAAGTATTTAATATTATTATTTAAATAAGAAAATAATAATATTACGCGACATCGGGGCAAGGCCTTGGAAATGTGTTTGAACCAAAAGACCAAAATCGAAAAAAAATATAAGCTATGAGTATTTGTTTTTTTTTTTAGTATTTGTATTTTTTTTTAGTAGTTGTAATTTTTTTTAGTGTTTGTAATTTTTTTTAGTATTTGTGATTTTTTTAGTATTTCTAATATTTATATATTTAATGGAATATTTAAAGTATTTAATATTATTATTTAAATAAGAAAATAAATAATTAACCAATGATTACCCAATCATTTATAACCCTCATAACCCCCCTTTCCACTACACCCTCTTTTTCCATAACCCTCTTCTATTACTTTTTAATATTTTAATACCCATAACCCCTACCACTACACATACACTAAGCAAGACGGTCAACTAATATGTAATAAGTTAGTTTTTCATGATCTGGTGAAGTATTTTTTGTGGATTTTGAAATTTAGTTGTTGCCCTTTACAAATAAGAGCTAGGAAGAGTAATCATTAACAAAAGAACAAATCGTTAGCAGCTTGAAACATGCGAATTTGTCTTTGGTTTTGGTTTTGGTTTTGAAGAGGCCTAAAGTTGACTTTACCTTTAGACCAATAGACGGTTAACATAAAAGCCCCTTTGGACTATGAGGCGCGCAGAATGAATCTCACACGGGGAGATTACTTGGCCAAGTGGGGCACACGTGGAGCACCATGCCCGCCCCATATGGTGATCCATAGCGTGAAGCATTTCATGGGATTTTTCACAGGCGTGAAGGGGCTGTTTGATGCTTAATTAGGGCAAAAATGGTGGTGACCAAGTGAAACCATTTCCTCAACCATGTGACAAGGTGTAAAAACTGACGTAGCGTTGAGGTGATAGCATCATACACATGAAAAAGCGATTGTGCACCAGATAGCCTTACTAGTAAAAAAATCCAAGGGGTACATGTCATTGGATTACTGAATTTCAGTCACCAGGTTAAAGTTGAAACTTCCTAAATAACTCTAATTTGGTTATTGATTTTGATTTATGGCTTTAAAACCAATTTCAGTGATCTTAATACTTACATTAAATGATATTACATAGTTTATCATACCATTTTCCCATAAGAAAGTGTTCATCCTTGCATTAGATCTTGGAGGTATTCAAACTTCACAAATAGGTTTTAAAGTTGCACAGGTAATAATTATTATTGTGGTATGATTCATACATTGAAAATGAGGATGATGACAATCAGAAAGATTCCCAGTGATATTGTCATTTTGATCAAACTACCCCAAACAAAGTTCGCTAATTTTTAAACGAATGGTATTGACCCGTATCCAACTTTGTCAAAAACCCGTTCTGCCACAAACCAAATTAACCATTTTCAAACAGCTCAACTTGACCTGTTACCCCCGGCTGACCCGACCTGACCCACCTGTTTTGCCATGTATACTGATAAGAACATTTTTATCCAGATGTTAAATACCAGTTAATACAACAATAATCAAATAAAGTAACTGTATACAGCTCTGCATACTGATTTTACTTGGGATTCTTCTTACTTGCGGCGGTTGTGCTTTGTTGTTATCATACAGTCTTCGTTTCACTTGTACTTCAAAAAATTACAAAAAAATCCAGGACAAAAACTTAGCTCCCTACTAATGGCTGCTCACAATCTGCAAACACAGGTACTGAATTTATTTCTACAATTGAGTTTTAAGTAGGCGTTATAACATCAACAATGTCAATTTGGGCTGTGTTTTTATCACACACAAAATAAACAAACAAAAAGCTAAAAACGCGGGTCAAATAGATTAGGTGTGTATAATATAATAAGTCAAATGGACAACAAACAGAGCCTGAAGTATAGTAGTGACAAGTCAGCCATTATTACCTCTAAGAAACTCATCATGTCTTCAAGAAAGGCTACTCCTGTGTTTCTTTGATTTCTTAATCCTATCACCATCAGTTGTTACTTTGCTATGATCGTCTCTCCGTTTCTTGCTATTACTAAAAACACAGCAAAGTTGAATAAAATTAACACAAAATGCAAATATCATGATTTGTTTCTCAAAATCAAGAAAAGAATGCACACCTTTCAACGAGATCCTCATCTGCATATTTATCAAGCCAGTTAACGTTTCCTGTGTTAGGTTGAAGTAAAGACCCCGATATGTGAAGCGTTTCTTCGTCAAAACTATGTGACATAGCATGTAACATTGTATCAACAAATATATCATTTTAATAAAACTATTTACAGCTAGGGATGAGCTCGGGACGGTATCAGAGTAGCAAATCCTGACACCACTTAAACGGTTAGTTATTGAGGTAACTGGGTTGTGTTTAGGTTGACGTGTTAACTACTCAACGGTAAAGTCTTAACCGTAGCAGATTTATGTTATTTATAAGCTCAACCCACAAACTCGTTTACGACCCGTTTAACACAAATATTGCAACCTGCCAACCATTTGCAACATGATTACAACCCGCCAACCCCTTTACAACATGATTACATCCTTCCAATCCGTTTACAACATGATTACAACCCGCTAACTTGTTTATTATACGTTTTATGCAACTAATGCAACAACCCAATCCATTTACACCTTTCCAGCCCATTTGACTTGTATCTATAAATGGGTTACACGGGTTGTGTTCGCGTTAGAAGATTTTAGGTGTGTCCAAGTTAGGATTGACGTTTTTGAAATTAATAAATATACGAGTCATGATAAGGATCATCAATTCTCCCCACCAGCCCAACAGGATTGAGACCCCTATTTACAGCCTAAAGAACAGCATATATAACAGAACAGTAGAACATATATATATTACCTTTTAACTACAAATCGTACAACACTCTCGATCTCTATCTTATGCCGCTTACTAACCGAGCTAACAAACATTTCCTTTCCATGTTTCTGAAACAAGAAATCACACCCAAAATTCATTTCATTCAACAACAAAACCCCAGCACAATACACACAAAACACACGAAGGATAAACTGAGAAAATCCCATAAACAAGAACATAATTATGATCTACTTACCACTTTGTAATCAAACTCTTCTCGTATATCTTCATCTATAATAGTTGCCGATGAAAACCCAAGAACAACTATATGTAGAGATTGTCCACCAAGCTTAACCACCTTTCCTTCTGAAAAAAAAAAAAAAATGTTCATGATTAGATTTAAGGCTAGGATGTAAAGAGAGGTGCAATTTGCAAACGAGCCGAGCAGCTCACAAGTTACTCGAGATTTGCTAGATAAAAAGCTCAAAACGAACTGAGCCTTATTGAGCATTAGTGCAACATTAATAATAAATAATATTTACCCCTCATTTAAAGATGATTAGTAACGGAGCCGAGCTGAGCTTATTTATATAAACTTGTTTACAAGCCAAGCTCGAACCTAAAAATAAGATTGTTTGGTAAATGAGCCCGAGCTTCACTTATGGAACTCGTGAGCCTAAACCTATTATTTATATTATTTTTATTTAATATATTAACTAATAAATACTAAACAAGCCGATCCCGAGCAGCGCTCAAGCTTGAGAAACAACTAACGAGCCGAGCTCAAGCTCGAACTCTCATAAGTTAATCGAGCTTGTTGGCTTGTTTACACCACCCCTAGTTGTAAACGAGCCAAGCTACTCGTAAGCTAAACGAGATTAGCTCAAAAAGCTGAACACGAGCTGCAGCCTAAAATTAAGCTTGCTTAGTAAACGACCCCGAGCAGAGCTTTGTTCATCGAATCCAAGTCGGCTCGCGAGCCTAAACGAGTCAATTATCTATGTAATTTTTATTTGACATATTAAATGCGTGTTTGTGTATATATAAAGTTATCTTAAAATAATTATAATTAATATAAACTAACTAAAAACTTATAAACAAGCCGAGCTGAGCTCAAGCTCTCATAAGTTAAACGAGCTCAGGTGGTTTACACATCTACATAAGGCATAAAATTTATAACAAAATACCATAACAGAACCAAATTATAACCAAACAGATTAATAATAACAAAAAACTAACCTAAAATCATGTTAGGTTTAGGATCAAAAAGCAACAACTGAGCTTTCAATCTAACACCAAAACAAGGAAGAAGACCAGGAAGAATCTTCGCAAGTTCATCATTAGTAGAAGCTCCATAAGCCAATAAAACACCGTCAAATGTTTCATTATACCTGCAGAATCAATTATTATTATTATTGCAAAATAACAATAATAATATTATTATTATTATAAGAAAGATCTGAAATTACTTGAAGAGCATAGAACTGAGTTCATCGAAAATGGCATGAGAGACGTTTTTGGACTTAGAGGGGTGTAAGTAGACAAGTAATTCGGCCTCTGATACCTTCAATCCATCCATTGTCTCCTCCTTTCTTCACTGCAAAAACCCTAGCTTATTGCTTTGTGTTTAAACCCTCATATTCTTTTGCTCTTTTGGGCCTCTAACAAATCTAGTTTGTTTTAACGGGCCGTATAATTAGCCCATACTGTGGCTAAAGTTATGAAATAACTTGGTTTCAACTTTATTTGGTTACGGCCGTAAATGAGTTGAGCCTGACCTTGAAATTAAATGAGGCAACTTGGCTTGACTTGAGCATGATACTGAACTGAAACGAGCCTATTAGCCGAACCGATCTTGGGCTCGATTACAAAATGAGTCAGCTCAACTCATATTGTTTCAAATCAAATTTTTTTAGTTGAATTTGTTCGAGTTTTTTTCGAGCGAGCTGCGAGTCGTGAGCTTTGGTAACAGCCCTATATTTGCTCGTAATTAAAATCCTAGGCTTGTAAATGAATTGAACGAACATGGATGGTAAATAATTAGTTGTGTTCGGTTGTTTAAATTTTATTGAACAAACGATTGAACACGAACGATTGACTGAACGAAATTTTCTTGTTCGTGTTTGTTTGTCAAAAAAATGAGTGTGCTCGTGTTCGGTTGTTTTTTTGTTCGTTATTAATATAAACGGACAGTTCATGAATGAACGTAACTGAATATTATTGAACAAACATAATTGGGCGAATGCACACAAATTAAAAGTAAATATGAATAACTATATCTTTGCCAAAAAAAAATAAGAAAAATAGACATAACAATTTTAAACGAATGTATTAATGAACAAATTTAAACAACGTAAATTAATGAACATAAACAAATGAATGTTTACAAACATAAATGAACAAACTTAAAAGTGAACACGAATGAGAAATATATTAAACAAACTTCTTTTTGAACGGCTAACGAACAGCTCACTGAACGTTTACACGCCTATACAACCAAACCAAATAAAATAATGCTTAATCAAACCGATGAATTAAATAAGAATCCGTATATAGCTTCAGTTAAATAACAAAATAACCAAATTCAAACGAAATACAATAAACTAATGTTTGAAAGTTTGAGATTTGAGAAGATAATAACTATATTTTTTCACTTATGTTCGGTTCATTTACAAACCTATACGCTTTTCCTTTTGTTTAATCAACCACCAACGTATGAAAATAAAAATAAATCAATCAACCTTATACACACACACAACTTGCATAATTGATTTCTTCTATATGATGTGAAGAACCTAATACATGTTAAGAAAACTCCATGGTCCACTTGCGGTTCCGATCCTGCAAATCATAAAACAAGTTACCTCCAGAGACCGGCCATGGCCCGTAAACTCATGAAAAGTTATACCAAGACTTTGCAATAAAAAAAAAAAAGTTATGAAAAATGTATACCAAGACTTTGCAATAAAAAAAAAAAGTTACCTCCAGAGACCGGCCATGGCCCGTAAACTCATGAAAAGCGATAATGCAACCCATATGCCCACAAACCCGTAATAGGAGGATAGTAACGACAAGCACACGACACTCGCTAAAGCTACCAAAACCTGAAAAAAAAAAATATTTTGTTTTATTTACATGTAAATGAGAAACAAGATGTTAGACCGGCGAAAAGAAAAAAGAACTAGCCATTGAGAAGGCGGAGTAACAAAAATCAGACGCGCCATAATGAATCCCATCAAAAACAAATGCCAATGAATTTATCGGTTGAGTAGCTGCAACAAACTAACGGGCCAGATTTTGTTAAATATAAGCTTGAAAATTACCATTTACGAGAAAAGTAATAGAAAAAGGTGGAGATAAAGGTACCGGGATGCCTAAACTCAAAATCTGCAAAACACTAACGTCTTTCGTGAACAGTCCTGATGAAAAAGTTAGTCCGACACCAACGATAAATGAGAGAACAACTCCCAAAGCCAAACCTAACTGCAGAAAGTGAAAACAGAACACTAATATGAGACATAAGTTCAGATTTACTACAAAAAGTGTCGAATGAACAAAGGTAAAGTAAGTCGGGTCAAAGTCAAAGTCAAACTCACTTGGAGTACACGACCAGCAGTTGCCTTGGCGCTCTCGTAATCTTGTCTTGCAAATGCCCCTGCAAGAATCGCCTGCATAAATGACACAAAATCATAAGCTAGAGCTTGAAATTGGATGAACTATAGTTATTTCTATTGTTCTTTGACTTTTGAGTTAAAATCAGCGAATTTCAGTTCGGATTCTGATCTCCACTCTATTTAAACTTAAATAAAACTATAAGTCTATAACCGATATGATAAACTGTATAACATACTATGTATAGAGACATTATTTGTACTAAAGTTATCAAAATATCAGAATTTCGTACATACAAAGTATGACTTCAAAAGTCGATTTTCATTACCTGGCCAGCTACAGCCAAACCATCAGTGAGCAAAGAGGCTGCTAACCAAACCTGCAAGCATATTTGGAAGGCAGCCATTTGGGTTGATCCTAACCTGGCTGAATACGATGCTGCCAGAGTCACACAAAATGTGGCGGCAATTACTCTCACCAGCAAAAGAAATCCTGAATCCAACAAACCCAAATCGTCATCAGTTGACTACGGTAGACGGTAGTCAAAGAAATTACTTTCTCAAACTTAAAAATTAATCTAACAAGGTTAACTTTAAAAGTCAAAATGCATGCATTTTCACAAAAAAAAAAAAAAAAAAAAAGGGATTACCAAAAGTGTTGAATTATATATTGGAATCAAGTCAACTAAAAATGCTTACCATTTTTCAAAAACCGTCCAAGCTGCAAATCGTTGATATTGGGTGGCAATAGATCAACTTGTTCTATCAATTTCCATAGGAGTATCAATGAGATCAAGTACCTTCAAGCACGGTATGTAAGAAACAGAAAAGAGAGAACAAAAATAATGCAAGTGATATCTCAACTTAAAGCATAAAACTTACTGAGAGAAAACATGAGCAATGGCTGCACCGGTAACCCTCATCTTGAATACAAATATCAATATTGGGTCCAAGACGATATTCACCACGTCTCCCATCACTAAATGCAAAAAAATGGTGTTACTTCATTATGCAAGATACAAATTTGAAGCATGATGCCACTCATGAATATTGGAACGTTCTCTTATCAACGTTACCCATGATTAGAATTTTGGTAGTTTTACTTATGAATGCTTGATCCAGGCTAAACCCTACATCTCATAGGTCTAACACGGGTCAAAAAAAAAAAATTAAATGAAGCTTAAAAAAGGAAGTGGGTCAAATCAAACGAGTCGAAAGTGACCTAAAACATAATTTTAATGCATAAAACCTTTTTAACCCGTTACCCAACTTGACCTGCCCATTTTCCCACCTATGGTGAATTTATAAGAAAACATACCGATTGCATATAACGGAGTTTTTGTATCCTTAAACCCTCGAAAAATTCCTTGCATAGCCAATGACAAAAGAACAGCGGGTGCACCAAGGGATCTTAGGGTCAAATACTTGTAGGCTGGGCTTAGCATTGGAGAATCCTGAACCATAATTTGGATTAATTGCAGCATGAATATAACTAATTTGCTTCAATGATATCATAAAGGAGCAATTATGTAATTTTGACTTTGAATATCCATAAAACTTACAGATTTTATACCCATATAACTTAACAATGGTTTTGCAGAGACGATGAGCATAAAAGCTTGGGTTAAACCAAGAACCGCACCTATCAACAAAGCCGCAGAAGCCGATGAGACATGCCTTCTCTTGTTCATATTCTCTAGTCAAATCCCAAAAACGTTTTTTAAGTAATAAACCATATAAATTAAAAAACATACTTCTGAGTCGCCGTACTTGCCGTTTTGTTACATACAAACCATCATTCAAGCGCCCATGTAAGTAGGAAGCGGTTACCAAATACAACGGTTCAAAAAATCAATCACTTAATGAAGAAAGTCAAAATCCACAAACAAATCATACCATGTTTTGGTACTAATAACATTTTCTCATTATCCGAAGTTGACCTCGGTTCGAACTCAATATCATCAAGAATTGATGATGAACTTATGGCACTATCTTCTTCGGCTACAAACGAAGTTGTGACACTCACAAGTGGGAATATAGCAATCTTTGATGCTTGATTAAAAACCGCTATAGCAACCCCAACAGAAGCAAGCTCCACTGGTCCTGTATCGTTTTAAACCGACAAAAAAGTTCATAAACTTAAATTTCCTACATTAGCCAAATCATATGTTAAACATATTAATTAGTTACAACTGCTAACCTAAATGGCCAATGAAGGCTGTGTCAATCAAAGAAGCAACAGGGTCTGCCATCAAACCCAAAGTTGCAGGGATCGCGATCTTCGCGATCTCCAAATTCAACTCATCTTTGCTAAAAACACTCCTAAAACACATCATATGATCATGAAAACATGAAATGAAGACAATTTAAACCAAAAATCATAAACCCATGTGAAAAAAATCCTAACTTTATGATCAATAACATAATACCTTGTGTTTTGGAACAATACCCACAAAGGCATTTTCTTGATTTTCATCCATACATACACAACAGCATCTGCTACCATCATTTCAAGAAACAAAAACACACTAAATTATTCAAATGGTTCTAAACATTAAACACAAAAAGAGGAGAGTTACAATAAAAATTGTGTAGTTAAGTTACAATAATAATAAAGATTAAAGAGAGACATAACCTAAAATGTGACGAAACAGATGACATAAACCCTTCCTTGGTTAAGAACAGCCCTAAGCCTTGTTCTTTTTATTGTTTTAATAATAATGGAATAAATAGTCTAGACTGGGGAGGTGTGTATATAATTTGGTTTGGGTCGGTGGTGACACGTCATCCTTAAAATTTTCGAATATCTGGTGTATGAATAAAGTCTTCAAACCAGTTGTTGAATTCGGTGTTTTAAAAATCAGTTCAAACTGGTCGGTACAACAAACTGGTTGAACCCTTTCGTACAACCGGTTAAACCGTTTCTGAGCCCAATATAAGACGCTATAAAAACCGGTTTTTAAAACCTTGGTTAAATTAGGCTAATTGTTTTGGTCTCACGCCCAAGCGACGTGATATGTAGTAAATAGTCTAGGGTCTAGTATGTTAATATCTCATAATATAAGGACTATTCTTGCAAATTGTAAACAAGTAGTGAGAGGGTTAAATACTGTTAGATGGACTTATTTATAAGGCAGGGATTGCTTTTGAGAGTTTATCTCCTTCTTTGTGTTTCTTTTTCCTTTCTCTATCTTTCACTCTTAGTTATTGATTACCATTTCACCACGTATCACGACGTGGACAACATCTGGGGCGTGAGAGGTGATACGCCAGAACACCTAGGCTTCAAAAGCAGTTAAAGTTTTTAGGCGTGAAGGCACTAACGCCATCCCACTTGCGGCCTTTCCATGTTGCCCCATTAGTTAATTGGAAGTACCAATCAAATAATTCCACGTCATCCCTTTTCTATTTTTTTATTTTTCTTTATTTTTTTAAGTTTTATTTTTATATAGTTTAAATATTATTTTATTGGGTGGAGATAGAGAAACGTGTGAAACCATTACACTCTAAGATGAAAATAAGTTATTGAGAGTGGTGTGATGATGTATTAGTGAGGCGACAATAACTTTATGATATGATGGTTAAAAAAATAAAACCATAATACATGATCTTATACTACAATGTTTGGCTTGGTATGTTTAACAAAGCGGCTGTTCGGCCACATATCACCACCATCTCTTACCCAACCAATCATTCATACTCATTTAAGATGGATATAATGCAGTTTTTAAATTCATTAAAAAGGCAAGGGGACTAGACTTTGGTAAAGAAGCACTATACCGGACAAAGGCACCACCATTTACCATGTTTGGTAAATACATCTACTAGGAAATTCTTCGTGCTCTAACCGTTTGATATTTCGTCAATCGTCAACATCAAGGTATGCTGGAGGGTTGATGAAATTCTATGAACAATGAGCGCGGAAGATTTTTGAAGGATTGGCATGTTTCATCTGTAAGGACAAAGTAGTACATGTCTTATTCATCTAACTTTTGTCTATAAACCTGAGTTTCATTGTTTTAACCTTCCTAAACAAGAAGAGATAATATATATTCGAAACCTTATATTTATTAACACCAAATAGGTATTTGTTTTGCCATTTGATGCAAGAGCAAAGTTCACTTACAACAAAAAGTTATTCATTTGTACAAAAAAAGTCAGTTGGAACGAATAAGAATATAAAGGCATTGAAGCTAAGTTTGTTAAATTTCTATGCACTTTAATTTGTATTATATTGCTAGAAAAATTCTGTTAAAAATGTGATCATTATATCGACTATTAGTAAAAAAGAAAACATGTGTTTCAGTTAAATTTCTACTTTTTTTTAAAGCGAAATTCTTCAACTCTGTTGTCAAAACTGATTTGAATCCAAGACCTCCAAACTAAAGTGTTTTAAAACCCATGCCCACCCCCATTAGTAGTTAAATGTTTACTTAAGTTAGAATTATTTGAAATAAAAATGAGAAACGAAGTCTCCTTCCCCAAGGAACCTAAAATTTGTGTAAAGCATGCAAGCAAGAAGCTAGAAAAGTAGATATAGAGGGAAGTACATAATCCTTAGGATGGTGGTGATACATGTTGAAATTGTAGGGAATTTACACTATAGCTATAGAACCTGACCTATAATAGGTGGTATCAATGTCCTTATTTATTATACGATGAAGATGATTCACTCACCCAGCTGAAGATCGTCTACTCGAGCAGTAAGAATTGATTCAATTGCCAATAGAAGACCGTCTACGATAAAAAGATCATCAGCAGCAGATGATTGAACAATGGATGCATTGAGGAGATCACTGTAACATCACGTATTTTCCCCAAATTTAACTTTTTTTATAATAATAATAATAATAATAATAATAATAATAATAATAATAATAATAATAATAAGTAAAAGACATAAGATGACATAAAAAAAAAATTAAAACTTTTGTGGAAAATGATACATTTAAATAGATAATAGTGTTTTTCAAAAAAAGCATATATATGATACAACCATGTGCAGTTGTGTCCTACTCGTTTTGTTATTTATTTATTTTTTTTTTCTATCAATAATGTAATTTTCAAAGAGGGGACTAGACGACAAAAATCATTGTGTCATCTTTGACTCTCGACTAAGTAAATATATATATATAGTAATGTAACCATCTATATCTATAACCCCTCAATTATGGCATGTTTTATTGCCAAGCTTCCAAATCCGTCGAGAGTTTCCAAATCGATTTAACCGCGTCATGAACTTTAATCTAGTCTCGCAAATCTCGGTCACCGTCATCACATTTCCAATTCCTACCATTTTAAGCCAATGATTATAAATAAACCTAACCGACATCACATAGGACAGCGCAAACACACCCTCACCCTCGTTTTTCCTCTATAATCGTTCCTATGATGCAACTAGACGCTCACCGGGACGCCCATCTCCAACCAACCTTTGTGCCGTATCATGTTTCCCGACCAGCCTCCGTTTACATTTGTGTCGGTCACCACTACCACGCATGAACACTACCCCAACCGTTGCTACAAAAACGCCACCATTGAACATCGGTTCTGAATGGTATCAAGCCCCATCGGCAACCGTTGAGGTTTTCCTTTTACACTGCCAAACCACCGGGTTTCTTCGAGCATCGTGGAACCTAGTGCAATATCAAGGTAATAACTCTAAACTCGGTTTATGCATCCATTCGGTATGACCATGAGTTTTGATTGTCCCGTGACTTAGAATCGCAAATATACTAACTCGGATAAAAATAAAAATATATGAATCTCCTTAATTTGTTTCTGTGAAACTCTTGAGGTTCATTTGAAGGTTGTATGAATATGACCATAAGAATTGTGGGATTTGGAATTGTAATCACTACAATATAAACAAACTACTAATTTCTATTTCATTAACCCATTAAATTCGATTATATTATAATACTTCATTTACTAAATTATATATTATATTTATGGATAAAAGAAATGATGCCTTTCAAAATGTACGGTTACGTTTAGTAACAATAATTACTCCATACAATTAATCATGATTTTGTAATATTAACATTGAAATACATATTACAACTATAATTTTTTTTAGAAAACAGTTGTCGGACAATCAAAGAGTCAACGAATCATATTGTGAAATTAATCTCAAATATATTTATATTTAGGTTGTCATAAATTCAGAGCGCAACTCTAGAAATTCTTGTCAAGTTAACCTAAGCATTTAAGGTTCAAGCATAAGTCATTTCTTGCAAGTTCATAATCATAATCTGGTGAGTTTACGTAACCTTGTTTATTCAATTCTTTATACTTGAAACTTTATACTTAAGCAATTCTACATACATGTCTAGTTGTAAACTTTAATGCCTCGTGACTTAGACAAAGACTATTAGACTTAAACTTCAACTTGCATAATCATTAACCCTGATCAAGCCGACGGTATACAATGATAGATCTATTGGATTGACAACCCCACCTAGATTCGTTGACCATCTTGTATGGGGAGCGCGGGTGATTGTTATCGTTCCAACGTTATATTAAGGTGAACCGTGGATGCGGGATGGACCTAAACTTTGTCGGAGGATTGATTATGTGCATACTATACTTGTTGTTTATTCATGTAGACTTAAACTTACATTAGACATATGAATTGCTAAACTTTTATTCTTTTAAAACTTAATTGTTTGACTTGGCTTATGTATTCTCACCAACTTCTAGTTGACCCCCCCCCCCTTTTTTTCCAAACTCAACAGGAAATATTGATACTTGAAGTCTAGAGCTAACATGAGAAGATATTTGAAGTTTTAAGCTTTGTTTGATTATTGGATGTATTAGATTTCATTCAAGACATTTAATGTAATTCAATATTGTAATGAATAAAGGATTATTTAAACTTATGTATTACCATGAGCTACTGAACAATCATTCATACGTGACACCTCGATGTTTCCGCCATCAGTTGGGGTGTTACATATTGGTATCAGAGCCTTGGTTATAGGGAATTAGGTTATTAGAAAAATAATCTAGTCTATAACCATAGGATTTAACCAGTACTTGCTACTTTTACTTGCAACCATATTTGTTTCTATTCTCTATCTCCCTCCTACTTCTTATCTCTACTTTAGTCCCTACAAGAATATTGTTCTCCACTAGATCTACCCTTAGACTAATAGGACAAGATTCTCAAGTCTTAACCTGAACTGCCTTGAAGATCCCGTCGAAGTTCTAGATTTTAATAACGAACACGTGCAATCTGGAAGGGTGAGCGCCTGTATTCTGAGTTTTCTGTCTAGGACTGGCATTGCGCATAAATCCCAATCAGACGAGGGACCCGGATGCCTACATGGGAATTCTCGGGATGATTGTTTACTTATAGGCTAAAGCATGCCTTCACTTTGTTATTTGAATCTAGAAACTTTGATAAGTCAACGTGTTCATTTATTCATTTTAATTTATGGATAAATGACACTCACTTTCCTTAAAACTAAGCTTTAAATTTCAAAATTTTACAGTTTAAATCAATCACACTTCATCTTACCATCTTAGTCATATATTTGATTATTTTCAACACCCTGCCCAAACCATATTATTTCCTTTCTCAAGATATTATATATTTTTAAATTGTAACCTCATAACCTAAGTATACCCTAGTGCAACACTAAAGATTTCTTAATATTGTCAAATTTTCATCACTTATAAACTAAGGAAAAATACAAATTTTTGCAAAAGAAGTCCTTAAATTTAATTTCTAAATTCAAATGTTCATTCATTAGCATAACAAAGGATTTTTGATATAATGTCACCTTGATCTATAAAACCTAATGTCATGTTTAAAATCGCCAACTAACTGGAACATATTAATCAAAGCTTACTTAGTTTGTACTATTTAACGACTTTTACTTTATGCACAAAACCAATTTTGAAAATAAAATCTTCCCATCCATAAGAACAATATTTAGTCTCCAAATACCCCATTGATAACCACTTATTTTCAACTTGTTCAAATTTTTATAATATTTGGCATATACCACAATCATATTTTCTCGTACACTTGATTCTAACCTTTGATCCAAACCCCACAATTTGCACTGCTACATAATCTCCTTACTATAAAATAAACTCCTTATCAACTATCTTCACATTCACTATCTCTCACAATCTTAATCCTGCTTCAAGATTTTTCACCATCCCCTCAAGAATTAGACTCATATCCTTCACCTTCTCAAATATGAGCTAGTTACCCATGATAACCAAACTATTGAAACTTGATTGTGTGTTGCATCAAACTTAATTCTTAGTTATACATGGAGATTTGATTATCTACCATATTTGAACATTTGATACTAGAACTATTTGCTATGGACACACCTAGAGTCATTAACCTTGTCTAGGGCAACTCTATTACAACTCGCATGCTATACTTGATACTTGATTGCTTACATGTACATATTACCAATTTGCAACTTATGGTACACTTAATCAAACAACTGATAGAGGATGAAGTACTTGCTCAACAGTTAGTAGAGTACCAAATAACCTACTCAACGATTGGTAGAGGTCATCATGCCTGCTCAACAGTCGGTAGAGGCCCTACAACCTGCTCAACGACTGGTAGAGGCTATCGCACCTGCTCAACAATCGGTAGAGGTTCTTACTCACTGACTGGTAGAAGTCTTTTTCCTGCTCAACAGTTGGACTCATTTTTGGATACATTGTATACAAGGTTATTTTGCATTGTTGTCTTACATGTGTGATTAGAGTCATAGAAGGACATAAAACCCTAATGTAAGGTAAATTGGTGATTACGGTCCGAAACGTAATCATGAATTTACAGGTACGTTAAGGTAGTGTGAAATTCTATCAAGATAGATAACCAACTATAAACTCTAGTTACCTTGTAGTTCATTTAGTCTTTCTATAGTCAATCAACTCACGCATCTCTTTTAGGATTCCTAAAACTTAAAACTTAGTGTTTTTTGCTAGATTCTTATTCTCCTGGCTATTTCAAACGAACATAATCCAACCCTTAAAACTCACCCATATGAAACCTCTTCGAAACATGTTATTCTATTACCTATAAATTCATGTCGTACCTTAACCCAAAAATTTGCAAACTACAGTTTTCCTAATTTCTGCCCAATCACCCTCAACCCTGTTTTTATTACAACTTCGAGTCGAGACGAAGTTTCCAAAAGTAGGGGAGACTGTAACATCACGTATTTTCTCCAAATTTAACTTTTTTATAATAATAATAATAATAATAAGTAAAAGACATAAGATGACATCAAAAAAAAAATTAAAACTTTCGTGGAAAATGATACATTTAAATAGATAATAGTGTTTTTCAAATAAAGCATATATATGATACAACCATGTACAGTTGTGTCCTACTCGTTGTTTTGTTATTTATTTTTTTTTTCTATCAATAATGTAATTTTCAAAGAGGGGACTAGACGACAAAAATCATTGTGTCATCTTTGACTCTCGACTAAGTAAATATATATATATATATATATATATATATATATATATATATAGTAATGTAACCATCTATATCTATAACCCCTCAATTATGGCATGTTTTATTGCCAAGCTTCCAAATCCGTCGAGAGTTTCCAAATCGATTTAACCGCGTCATGAACTTTAATATAGTCTCGCAAATCTCGGTCACCGTCATCACATTTCCAATTCCTACCATTTTAAGCCAATGATTATAAATAAACCTAACCGACATCACATTGGATAGCGCAAACACACCCTCACCCTCGTTTTTCCTCTATAATCGTTCCTATGATGCAACTAGACGCTCACCGGGACGCCCATCTCCAACCAACCTTTGTGCCGTATCCTGTTTCCCGACCGGCCTTCGTTTACATTTGTGTCGGTCACCACTACCACGCATGAACACTACCCCAACCGTTGCTACAAAAACGCCACCATTGAACATCGGTTCTGAATGGTATCAAGCCCCATCGGCAACCGTTGAGGTTTTCCTTTTACACCGCCAAACCACCGGGTTTCTTCGAGCATCGTGGAACCTAGTGCAATATCAAGGTAATAACTCTAAACTCGGTTTATGCATCCATTCGGTATGACCATGAGTTTTGATTGCCCCGTGACTTAGAATCGCAAATATACTAACTCGGATAAAAATAAAAATATATGAATCTCCTTAATTTGTTTCTGTGAAACTCTTGAGGTTCATTTGAAGGTTGTATGAATATGACCATAAGAATTGTGGGATTTGGAATTGTAATCACTACAATATAAACAAACTACTAATTTCTATTTCATTAACCCATTAAATTCGATTATATTATAATACTTCATTTACTAAATTATATATTATATTTATGGATAAAAGAAATGATGCCTTTCAAAATGTACGGTTACGTTTAGTAACAATAATTACTCCATCAATTAATCATGATTTTGTAATATTAACATTGAAATACATATTACAACTATAATTTTTTTTAGAAAACAGTTGTCGGACAATCAAAGAGTCAACGAATCATATTGTGAAATTAATCTCAAATATATTTATATTTAGGTTGTCATAAATTCAGAGCGCAACTCTAGAAATTCTTGTCAAGTTAACCTAAGCATTTAAGGTTCAAGCATAAGTCATTTCTTGCAAGTTCATAATCATAATCTGGTGAGTTTACGTAACCTTGTTTATTCAATTCTTTATACTTGAAACTTTATACTTAAGCAATTCTACATACATGTCTAGTTGTAAACTTTAATGCCTCGTGACTTAGACAAAGACTATTAGACTTAAACTTCAACTTGCATAATCATTAACCCTGATCAAGCCGACGGTATACAATGATAGATCTATTGGATTGACAACCCCACCTAGATTCGTTGACCATCTTGTATGGGGAGCGCGGGTGATTGTTATCGTTCCAACGTTATATTAAGGTGAACCGTGGATGCGGGATGGACCTAAACTTTGTCGGAGGATTGATTATGTGCATACTATACTTGTTGTTTATTCATGTAGACTTAAACTTACATTAGACATATGAATTGCTAAACTTTTATTCTTTTAAAACTTAATTGTTTGACTTGGCTTATGTATTCTCACCAACTTCTAGTTGACCCCCCCCCCCTTTTTTCCAAACTCAACAGGAAATATTGATACTTGAAGTCTAGAGCTAACATGAGAAGATATTTGAAGTTTTAAGCTTTGTTTGATTATTGGATGTATTAGATTTCATTCAAGACATTTAATGTAATTCAATATTGTAATGAATAAAGGATTATTTAAACTTATGTATTACCATGAGCTACTGAACAATCATTCATACGTGACACCTCGATGTTTCCGCCATCAGTTGGGGTGTTACATATTGGTATCAGAGCCTTGGTTATAGGGAATTAGGTTATTAGAAAAATAATCTAGTCTATAACCATAGGATTTAACCAGTACTTGCTACTTTTACTTGCAACCATATTTGTTTCTATTCTCTATCTCCCTCCTACTTCTTATCTCTACTTTAGTCCCTACAAGAATATTGTTCTCCACTAGATCTACCCTTAGACTAATAGGACAAGATTCTCAAGTCTTAACCTGAACTGCCTTGAAGATCCCGTCGAAGTTCTAGATTTTAATAACGAACACGTGCAATCTGGAAGGGTGAGCGCCTGTATTCTGAGTTTTCTGTCTAGGACTGGCATTGCGCATAAATCCCAATCAGACGAGGGACCCGGATGCCTACATGGGAATTCTCGGGATGATTGTTTACTTATAGGCTAAAGCATGCCTTCACTTTGTTATTAGAATCTAGAAACTTTGATAAGTCAACGTTTTCATTTATTCATTTTAATTTATGGATAAATGACACTCACTTTCCTTAAAACTAAGCTTTAAATTTCAAAATTTTACAGTTTAAATCAATCACACTTCATCTTACCATCTTAGTCATATATTTGATTATTTTCAACACCCTGCCCAAACCATATTATTTCCTTTCTCAAGATATTATATATTTTTAAATTGTAACCTCATAACCTAAGTATACCCTAGTGCAACACTAAAGATTTCTTAATATTGTCAAATTTTCATCACTTATAAACTACGGAAAAATACAAATTTTTGCAAAAGAAGTCCTTAAATTTAATTTCTAAATTCAAATGTTCATTCATTAGCATAACAAAGGATTTTTGATATAATGTCACCTTGATCTATAAAACCTAATGTCATGTTTAAAATCGCCAACTAACTGGAACATATTAATCAAAGCTCGCTTAGTTTGTACTATTTAACGACTTTTACTTTATGCACAAAACCAATTTTGAAAATAAAATCTTCCCATCCATAAGAACAATATTTAGTCTCCAAATACCCCATTGATAACCACTTATTTTCAACTTGTTCAAATTTTTATAATATTTGGCATATACCACAATCATATTTTCTCGTACACTTGATTCTAACCTTTGATCCAAACCCCACAATTTGCACTGCTACATAATCTCCTTACTATAAAATAAACTCCTTATCAACTATCTTCACATTCACTATCTCTCACAATCTTAATCCTGCTTCAAGATTTTTCACCATCCCCTCAAGAATTAGACTCATATCCTTCACCTTCTCAAATATGAGCTAGTTACCCATGATAACCAAACTATTGAAACTTGATTGTGTGTTGCATCAAACTTAATTCTTAGTTATACATGGAGATTTGATTATCTACCATATTTGAACATTTGATACTAGAACTATTTGCTATGGACACACCTAGAGTCATTAACCTTGTCTAGGGCAACTCTATTACAACTCGCATGCTATACTTGATACTTGATTGCTTACATGTACATATTACCAATTTGCAACTTATGGTACACTTAATCAAACAACTGATAGAGGATGAAGTACTTGCTCAACAGTTAGTAGAGTACCAAATAACCTACTCAACGATTGGTAGAGGTCATCATGCCTGCTCAACAGTCGGTAGAGGCCCTACAACCTGCTCAACGACTGGTAGAGGCTATCGCACCTGCTCAACAATCGGTAGAGGTTCTTACTCACTGATTGGTAGAAGTCTTTTTCCTGCTCAACAGTTGGACTCATTTTTGGATACATTGTATACAAGGTTATTTTGCATTGTTGTCTTACATGTGTGATTAGAGTCATAGAAGGACATAAAACCCTAATGTAAGGTAAATTGGTGATTACGGTCCGAAACGTAATCATGAATTTACAGGTACGTTAAGGTAGTGTGAAATTCTATCAAGATAGATAACCAACTATAAACTCTAGTTACCTTGTAGTTCATTTAGTCTTTCTATAGTCAATCAACTCACGCATCTCTTTTAGGATTCCTAAAACTTAAAACTTAGTGTTTTTTGCTAGATTCTTATTCTCCTGGCTATTTCAAACGAACATAATCCAACCCTTAAAACTCACCCATATGAAACCTCTTCGAAACATGTTATTCTATTACCTATAAATTCATGTCGTACCTTAACCCAAAAATTTGCAAACTACAGTTTTCCTAATTTCTGCCCAATCACCCTCAACCCTGTTTTTATTACAACTTCGAGTCGAGACGAAGTTTCCAAAAGTAGGGGAGACTGTAACATCACGTATTTTCTCCAAATTTAACTTTTTTATAATAATAATAATAATAAGTAAAAGACATAAGATGACATCAAAAAAAAAATTAAAACTTTCGTGGAAAATGATACATTTAAATAGATAATAGTGTTTTTCAAATAAAGCATATATATGATACAACCATGTACAGTTGTGTCCTACTCGTTGTTTTGTTATTTATTTTTTTTTTCTATCAATAATGTAATTTTCAAAGAGGGGACTAGACGACAAAAATCATTGTGTCATCTTTGACTCTCGACTAAGTAAATATATATATATATATATATATATATATATATATATATATATATAGTAATGTAACCATCTATATCTATAACCCCTCAATTATGGCATGTTTTATTGCCAAGCTTCCAAATCCGTCGAGAGTTTCCAAATCGATTTAACCGCGTCATGAACTTTAATATAGTCTCGCAAATCTCGGTCACCGTCATCACATTTCCAATTCCTACCATTTTAAGCCAATGATTATAAATAAACCTAACCGACATCACATAGGATAGCGCAAACACACCCTCACCCTCGTTTTTCCTCTATAATCGTTCCTGTGATGCAACTAGACGCTCACCGGGACGCCCATCTCCAACCAACCTTTGTGCCGTATCCTGTTTCCCGACCGGCCTTCGTTTACATTTGTGTCGGTCACCACTACCACGCATGAACACTACCCCAACCGTTGCTACAAAAACGCCACCATTGAACATCGGTTCTGAATGGTATCAAGCCCCATCGGCAACCGTTGAGGTTTTCCTTTTACACCGCCAAACCACCGGGTTTCTTCGAGCATCGTGGAACCTAGTGCAATATCAAGGTAATAACTCTAAACTCGGTTTATGCATCCATTCGGTATGACCATGAGTTTTGATTGTCCCGTGACTTAGAATCGCAAATATACTAACTCGGATAAAAATAAAAATATATGAATCTCCTTAATTTGTTTCTGTGAAACTCTTGAGGTTCATTTGAAGGTTGTATGAATATGACCATAAGAATTGTGGGATTTGGAATTGTAATCACTACAATATAAACAAACTACTAATTTCTATTTCATTAACCCATTAAATTCGATTATATTATAATACTTCATTTACTAAATTATATATCATACTAGGTTAGAGTCCCGTGGGGACCCACGGTTCACCCCAAAGCAAAATGAAAAAAAAAAGTAGGAAAATAAGAATTGTATTATGCAATTTGTTTTGGTTACTAAATGTTTGATATTGCAATATGTATGAATTTTGATGTTAAATGCAAAATGTCATATAACTGTTTAATGTAACGAAATGATGGATATATTGAGTAAGTAAAGTTTAATTTGACGACTGCAAACTACATAGCATATTATCACAATATCACACATTACATTATTTGGTTAATATCTATATTCTAATCATAACTAAGCTTAAGCATAGAACACTTATCATTCAGTTGGTGCTTAACGAACTTCAACCAATATTACAGATTACATCATTTGGGTAATATCTATATTCTAATCATAACTAAGCTTAAGCATAGAACACTTATCATTTAGTTGGGGCTTAACGAACTTCAACCAATGGTCTATTTTCATTACTTCAATCAAAATCTTCCAAGTCTTGCTCATTGATAGCTGATTTTTCACCTTCGAATTTGTTATCATTGTGATCACGATCCTCGGAGTGCAGCTCATTTACAATAATTTATGAAAACCTCCACCATTGTATTCCATATTTGCGTTCTACATAAAATATAGTTGTTGTAAAGATATGGATACTATAAGTAAATCAAGAAACAATCCTTAACCCACTTACTTGAATGAGTAGCTTAAATTTTACATGTTATCTCTCCAATGGTTCAAACCGATTACATAGCTAAAAAACAACTAATAAGAAAATGGGTCTAATGTCACATGTTGTAACATAAATTTCCTATATTTTATTAAAAAAATAGACACCAAAAGGATCAACCCCAGACCTATTTGAACATGTAGCCAAAAGGACTCATTGTACACACACTTTAGGAAACTTTTGACATGTTACAAAATGCCGCCAAAAAAACGTCATTATTTAAACTGTGTAAATATAGTACTTAACAATTAAAAATCTTAATAAATAACATCAAAATCATAATCAATCATTTAAATCAATGATATTAAAATAATCCGCGTCTGAAATTGCCTTACCCATTATATATAAATTATTATTGACATCTTAAAATTAGCACACTTATTGAAATCAAGATGATGATTATCGTTTAGTGACAATTGATTAACAGAAAGTAGTAATATCAAAATGCAAGTCGGTCAACAATGTTAAAATGAAATTCGTAATATTAGTAACATCAATAAATAAGATTAAAAATCTTAATAAATAACATCAAAATCATAATCAATCATTTAAATAAATGACATTAAAATCATCCGCGTCTCAATTTGCATTACCCATTATATACAAATTATTATTGACATCTTTAATAATCATTATTAGTTGTGATTGAAATAATATAATTCTTTAACAGAAAGTAAAATTTTGAAAATTTATATTATCATTTAATTTCGTTGTTAAAATTGGTATGACGATTAAATGATTTTATTATTTGTTAAGGTTTGTATAGTATTGTTGTGTCTCAAACAATTCTGCAAAATCGGAAATAGTGTGCCTCGATTGACGTGATTGAGTAGGAATATTTGTTTATATATTTGAATTATAAAAAATGGAAAGATTGGTAACTGACGTGAATTGGTCAACAACACTTAAAATTAGTACAATCAAACTCAAAGACATAAAGTCAAAGAACTGACCTCCATCAAATTAACAAAAACGTAAAAAAAATTTACTCAGATTGGGTCAACAATATTAAAATTAAGATCGTAATATTAGTAATAGCATTGAAAATTATCTTCAATAAATTATATATTTTAGGAAATTGTTAAATAGATTTAAATTATATTTATTATTAAAAGAATAATAAAAGTGTATGAAAATAAATGTACACTCCTATCTTCGGATTATATTTAAATTATAAACTGTTAAATAGATTTAAATAAATGTTTAAAGGAAAGTCGTATATGTTTAAAAGAATATCGTTTCATGACAATTGATTAAAGGAAAGTCTTTGAATTATAAAAAATGGAAGGATTGGTAATTGACGTGAATTGGTCAACAATACTTAAAATTAGCACAATTAAACTCAAAGACATATAGTCAAAGAATTGTCGTCCATCAATTTAACAAAAACGTAAAAAGTTTTTACTCATATTCGGTCAACAATATTAAAATAAAGGTCGTAATATTAGTAATAGCATTGAAAATTGTTTTGAATACATTATATATTTTAGGAAACTATTAAATATATTTAAATTATATTTATTATTAACAGAATAATAAAAGTGTAGGAAAATAAATGTACATTGTTATCTTTGGATTATATTTAAATTATAAACTGTTAAATAAATTTAACATTGTTAAATAGATTTAAATAAATGTTTGAAAGAAAGTCGTACATGTTTAAAAGAATATCGTTTCATGACAATTGATTAAAGGAAAGTTGTAATATCAAAATTAAAGTCGGTCAACAATATAAAATGAATTTCGAAATATTAGTAATATCAATAAATAAGATTAAAAGTTTTAATAAATAACAACCAAATCATAATCAATCATTCAAATCAATGAAATTAAAATCATCATAAATAACATTAAAACTCTCTATAAATAACATCAAAATCATAATTTAAATTTCAAATTCAATGACATCTTGTGGTGCAGCCTTAGTAACAAACATTTTGTCTTGGATTGAACATTATTTGAAGACACAATATTCGCCAATGGAAGTATCTTCTGATTAAAGCAAAACAGGTCATCCAATCACAGTAAACCTTTATAAAAGCATTATATATAGAAAATTTAGAATGTGTAACTAATTATAAAATAAGAATATTGTAAACAAAAATGTTGAATATGCAAATAACAAACCTAGCGACTTGAGAAATAATTTCTGCACGTAATATTAGTATTAGTATTAGTTAGTATTAGTAATTAGTAATATATTCGTAAAAATAATAATAGAAAAATTTAATTCGGTCAATAAGATATAAATGGGATTAAAATTAAAAACAATAATATTAGTTTTAGTATTAGTATTAGAAATACATTCGGTCAACAATACTATTTTTACGAATAGTAAAACTAAAATCGTAATTATTAGTAATTAGTAATATATTTGAAAAAATAGTAATAGAAAATGTGTAAATCGGTCAATAAAATATAAATGGGATTAAAATTAAAAATCGAAATAATAGTTTTAGTATTAGTATAATATTTGTAATTTAATTCGGTCAATACGAAATAAATGAGATTAAAATTAAAATTAAAATTCATAATATTGGTATTAGTATTAATAATATATTCTTAAATTATTTCGATCAATTCGGTGAATAATAAATAAATGAGCTTAAAAATCGTAATATATAACATTAAATTCGGTCAATTATTATTAATGTCATTAAACTCATAATAAATATCATTAAAAAATGAATAAATCCTATTAATTGCAGGCAAGACCAATAATAATTCGAACGAATAGTAATATAAATAATATTAAATATAATTTCATAAAGATAGAATAAACATAATTTCGTAGTAATATTAATATAAATAAATGAGATTAAAAAATGTAATAAATAACATTTAATTCGGTCAATTATTATTAATGTCAATAAATAACATTAATTGTAACATACTAAAAATACATTAAAAATGATTAAATCTTATTAAACATAAATTCGAAAAAAGTAATATAAATAAATGAGATTAAAAATTTTAATAAATAACATTGAATTCGATCAATTATTATTAATGTCAATAAATAATATTAATTGTAACATACTAAAAATACATTAAAAATGATTAAATCTTATTAAACATAAATTCAAAAAAATTAATATAAATAAATGAGATTAAAAATTTTAATAAATAACATTGAATGTGGTCAATTTTTATTAATGTCAATAAATAATATTAAACAACTTAATAAATAACATAAAAAACAATAAATCTTATTAATTGCAATCAAGACTAATCATAATTCGTAAACATAGTAATATAAATAAATGAGATTATAAATCTTAATAAATAATCTCAAAATCGTAATCAATAATTCAAATAAATTAAATTACAAACATAAAAAATCGTAATTTAAATTTGAAAATCAATGACTTTTTATGGTGGAACCTTAGTAACAAAAAGCCTGTGCTGAATTGAAAACCATTTAAAGAAACAATACTCGCCAATGGAAATATCTTCTGATCGAAGCAAACTAAAATCATAATATTAGTATTAGTAATTATTAGATGTGACACCCGGCATGTTCGGCTTAAACATAATAGTAACATCTAAGTCTACCTTAGCGAGAAACGTTTATAAACAAACTTAACTGGGTTAGTTGAGTCGGGTCAAATTAGGATTGTCCAGGGTTCAATGATCTGGAGGATCATTGGGAGTCGTTTTGAGAATACATTAGTACCGGGTTCCGTCGTTGGTGACATTACATGAACTAATTAAGTATATGTGTAGATTATGGGTCGTGTGGTGAATTGTATGCTTATACTTGCTTGAATGATGTACAAATGATTATACGTGCCTAAACATGCTAAGTATAGACTATGGATGCATGCTTATGTGTTAAGATGTGTTAGAATGCGTTAAACACGACAAACTGGAAAAAGGTTAACATGTGTTAAAAGTGCTGTTAACATGTGTTAAAAAGTGCTGATGACCTGAATGTGGAAATAATGGGCGAATGTGGAAATGGGACTTGAGAAATGGGCGAATGTGGAAACAAAGTGGGCGAATGTGGAAAGATTCCACATTCAACCATTAAAAAGGGGCGAATGTGGAAAAGTTCCACATTCGACCACATAAACTGGGCGAACCTGGACTGGGTATAAATACCATCCTTAGCCATTTTTCACCATTTCACAAACCCTAAACGCCTCCAAACACTCTCTATCAGCTATTATCATTGGGGAAGGAGTTTTTGAGCTTGTTTTTCATAACCTAACTCTCTAAATCATTACAAGTGAAGATCTAAGGTGTGTTCTTCATTACAAATCCTTTTTAAACAATTTTGACTTGTTTTAATCTAAACCCCAAGGGTCCAGATCTGATATCAACCTATTTTATGAATAAAAACCTTTCCTAACCAAAACCTATTCATAAACAATGAGTTTTTATGCAAATAAACATGTGTTAGTATGATATTATGCATTGTTTGATGATTACTTGTTGTATAGATGATATGACAACAACCTAGGGCTGTTATTAATGATGGGTTATGATTGAAACATGTTACCTTTGATTGTTGATGGTGTTTTGGCGATTAAAGGGGTTTTTAGTTAGATTTAGGGTTGTTGTTGGATGATTATGATAAGGTTATGATAGGGGTTTCTTGTTCATGATGGTTCGAGTATGATAAACTGATTATTGATCGATTTCAGAAAGTTTCCTAATTGGGTAATATTTTCATGCATGATGATGTGACATCTCCATAATTTACTATTTTAGGAAACTTGTCAAACGGATAGATTTTGGGGTAAAATTGGTAGGGTTTCATAGGAATATATTAATGATGCTTGACTGCTGTAACTCATGATGTTTCGTGATGTTTTCGGATGTTTTTCGACGCGTTTTTGGAAAAATCTGACATCAGGGGCGAACCTGGAATACCTTCGACCAGTCGAACGGTCGAAGGTGGATTCCAGGGGTCGAACCTGGAAGCTGAAGGGGCGAAGGTGCTACAAGTGGGCGAAGGTGGGAGGAAAAGGGGCGAAGGTGGAATTTCAAAGACACATTCGACCAAATAGGGACACCTTCGACCACTTACAGTCACATTCGACCCTACGTTAACAAAAATGAGATTTTTGATACAAACTAAGTGTTTTATGCTTGAACCTTGCGTGTAATCTATGTGTACTTGATTAGTTAGGGTAATGGGTCACCAACGGGATGTCGGGTCGGTCTAGTGTGTCGGTTAAACACGTAAACACGTTTTAAAAACATACTTGGTTATGATCTGGACAATCGGGGACTAGATAACCTTATGGCTATTAGTCGGAACACTTATGTGAACATTTTGATAGATCTCCGGTAGAGGGATCATCAAGGGCTAAACATCTTTTACTTACATTTGAGGAACGCAATCTAAGGTGAGTTCACGGCCCCACTTTTACTGCTTTAACTTTTGGGGGAGAAAACATGCGCTAAACAGTTTTGGTAACATATGTCATACTATGGTTTTAACTTTATATTGCTATACGATCTTTTGGAAAGTCCCGGGGGAAACCATGAATGTGCGGGTTTGCACAACGGGGGAAATGTGGATAGATCTATTGGGCGTGACCTGCCCCACTCGTCGGCTTGGAGGGCCGGGCGGGTGCATATTGTCTCGAACAGGAACATTATCGTGCTGAACATTACGGGCTGCTAAACATGCTAAACATTGCTAAACGTGTCCAGTAATGGTTTCCAATCGTAGTAGTAATAAAACATACGCCTAGCTAGCGTACTTGGTAGCATTGATATAGTATGGACATGGTAACATTTGGATAACATTTTTTTGAACAAACCTGTGAACTCACCAGCATTATATGTTGACGTCTTTTGGCATGTTTTTCTCAGGTCGCTAAGGTAGCAACAACTGGATCTAGGCGCACGAGTCAGCACGGGCGTCTAGGGTTTAGAGCATGGTCTTCATTAAACATTTGAACTATGTCTTTTGGGTTGTAAACATTTAAAGCTTCCGCTACAGTTTATGCTTTTATAATTATATCTTTTGGGTTTTGTGTTATGCATATAGAGTTGTTTATTGTGACCGTTGACTTGAATCCTGGTTTGTCATGCGCCTCGCGGTAAAACCCCGCAAGTGGAATTTGAGGGTGTGACAGATTGGTATCAGAGCCAATGGTTATAGTGAACTAGGACTGCATTTAGAGTCTAGTCTATAGCCGAGTCGCACACACTAGACGGTCACATACTTGAGTCGGTTTGGAACGTGTACTAACTTTGTCGGGGTGTCTTTACATCATCATCGCACTTCTCTGTTACATCATCCGTCCTCACTCTTGGCTTTATACACTCTTATGTTCTTCTTCGGGGTTTGAAGGAGAAGGAGTTGACTCGTTGGTTTTGCACGGCAGTGTCGTGTATTGGGGTAGTCTTGCGTACTCTCGAGGTCTGTCCAGGATTCGGACATCTCCCTTTCGTACCCCAATAGACGCACTTGCTCACACATTATCCTGTGCACTTATGTTTGTGATAGCATGATGCTAGATGCCGACATCCGGCGACTTGAGTTCAAGCTAAGGGAAAGTTTGGAGGGCCATGTAGAGCAGTTTATCATTTCGGGTGCACACGAAATCATAAACTGAAATGCATGAGAATCCAAGTGGACTCTGAACTTGGATGCATATTCCTGGATTGGGTCTAGACGTAACTTTTCTAGCTACTAGTGGTTGACACTAGCAGTGAATCTGAATCTCTCGATTTCTGATTTGTCAGATCATGTCGGGCGCACGTGGTGGTGGACGTCGAGGTGGTGGTCGTGGCGGCGGTGGTCGTGGCGGTGGTCGTGGTAACATCAACATGACCCAAGCAGAGCTGAACAACTTGCTTCAACAGCAAGTGAACATAGCCTTGGCTGCTTTCCAGGCCGGGCACAATGCTATGGGTGGTGCTGCTGTCAACCCGCCTCCACCTCAGTGTTCTTACAAGAAGTTTAGGGACTGTCAGCCCCATAACTTCGCTGGAACTGAAGGGGCAGTGGGACTGCTCCGATGGTTGGAAAAGGTTGAATCTGTCTTCCTAATGTGTAACTGTCCTGTTGAGGACCGGGTCAAGTATGCCACTACGACATTTGAGGGTCCTGCCTTGACATGGTGGAATGCTACGACGCAGAACATGGGCTTGGGGGAAGCTCATGCTATGCTGTGGGCGGATTTTGTTCGGTTATTGAAGAGCGAGTACTGTCCCAGGGAGGAAGTACAGAAGTTGGAACATGAAGTCTGGAACTGCAAGATGGTGGGGTCCGAGATCGAGGAGTATACTGTTCGACGCAATGAGCTGGCGGTGTTGTGTCCTGACATGCACACACCTGAGTACCGTAGGATCGAGCACTACATCTCTGGGTTGGTGCCGGAGATTGCTGGGTTAGTAGCAGCTGGGAACCTTCCTACACTGGCTGAGGTCGTCCGTTCTGCACACAAGATGACCAACATGAAGATTTTGGAGTGCGCTTTACCTCCCAAGGGTTCGACTGTGAAGGGTTCTGAAGGCAACAAGAGGAAATGGGAGAATGTGAGTAAGAGTGCAGTGCCGGCGCCGTCTCAACCGGCCAAGAAGACTGAGGGATCTGGGTCGTCTTCTTCGCAGAAGACAGGTGGATACATTGGGAAGCATCCCAAGTGTAACAAGTGTGGCTTTCACCATTCGGGGAACTGTGATCGCGCCCGTTGTCATCGGTGCCATCAGTTGGGGCACCATGCTAAGGATTGCAAGGTGGCGCTCACCCCAACTCAGGCTCCTGCGGCTACTCCTGCTCCTGCTGCTCAGGGGACTCAGGGGAGGCAGGGGTGTTACAACTGTGGTGACACGGGACACTTCAAGCGTGATTGTCCCAAGCTGAAGCAGGGTGATAATGGGAGGGGCGGAAACGGTAACGGTAACGGGAATGGCGGCGGAGGCAGGACTGCGCGTGCTTTCGTCATTGGGTCTGCGGAAGCTAGGCAGGATCCAGACACAGTTACCGGTACGTTCCTTCTCAACAATCGCTATGTTTCTGTTTTATTTGATTCTGGTGCCGATAAGAGTTTCGTATCTGTGGATGTTAGTCAGTTGCTAGATATAGTACCCACACCTTTAGAGGCTAAGTACTTGATAGAATTGGCGAACGGTAAGAACATCGAGGCGACTCATATCCTTAGGGAGTGTCACCTGGAACTGTCGGGTCTGTCATTCCCCATTGACCTTATGCCTGTACCTTTGGGTAGTTTCGATGTCGTTGTGGGCATGGATTGGTTATCGTTGTATCGTGCAGAGATTGTTTGCTTTGACAAGGTTATTCGGATCCCTCTCCCCGATGGAGAGATTCTTTCGTTTCACGGCGAAAAAAGCGGTGCTCCGCTGAGTATCATTTCCAGCATGAAAGCCCGTAAGTATCTTCGAAAGGGCTGTTCGGCCATTCTGGCACTTGTTAACGTTTCTACTGACGATGAGAAGAAGATTGAGGATATTCCGGTGGTTCGTGACTTTTCTGATGTGTTTCCTGATGATTTGCCTGGTCTTCCTCCCCATCGTCAGGTTGAGTTTGGTATTGATCTTGCTCCGGGCGCAGCTCCTATTGCCCGAGCTCCGTATCGTCTTGCACCTCCTGAGATGCAAGAGTTATCCAGCCAGTTACAGGAACTCTTGGAAAAGGGTTTCATTCGACCGAGCTCATCCCCGTGGGGAGCTCCTATTTTGTTTGTGAAGAATAAGGATGGGAGTCTTCGTATGTGTATCGATTACCGTGAGCTGAACAAAGTGACCATCAAGAATCGTTATCCTCTTCCTCGCATTGATGATCTCTTTGACCAGCTTCAGGGCTCCAGCTACTACTCGAAGATTGATTTACGGTCCGGTTATCACCAGTTGCGCGTCAGGGAAGCTGACATTCAGAAGACTGCTTTTCGCACTCGTTATGGCCATTTTGAGTTCTTGGTCATGCCTTTCGGTCTCACTAACGCACCGGCGGTGTTCATGGATTTGATGAACCGCGTTTGTAAACCGTACCTGGATAAGTTCGTCATCGTGTTCATTGATGACATTCTGATTTATTCCAAGAACAAGGCGGATCATGAGGAACATCTGCGGTTGGTCTTGGAACTTTTGAGACGGGAGCAATTGTATGCTAAGTTCTCAAAGTGTGATTTTTGGTTACGTGAAGTTCAATTCCTAGGGCATGTGGTGAATGAACTGGGAATTCATGTCGATCCGGCTAAGATCGAAGCTATTAAAGACTGGGAAGCACCAAAGACGCCATCTGAGGTGCGGCAATTCCTGGGTCTTGCAGGTTACTATCGGCGTTTTATCGAGGGATTTTCGAAGATCGCTCAACCCCTCACTGCTCTCACCCAGAAGGACCGAAAGTTCGACTGGGACGAACCACAGGAATCAGCATTTCAGATGCTGAAGCTTAAACTTTGTTCTGCACCTATCTTATCCCTTCCTGAGGGTACGGATGATTTCGTTGTGTACTGTGATGCTTCCATTCGGGGTCTTGGTTGCGTGTTGATGCAGCGCGGGAAGGTTATTGCTTATGCTTCTCGTCAACTCAAAGTTCATGAGAAGAATTACACTACTCATGACTTAGAACTGGGTGCAGTGGTCTTTGCGTTGAAAATCTGGAGACATTACTTGTACGGTACCAAGTGTGAAGTTTACACCGATCACAAGAGCCTCCAGCATATTTTCGACCAGAAGGTGTTAAACATGCGGCAGCGTCGTTGGGTTGAACTCTTGAACGATTACGACTGTGCGATTAAGTACCATCCTGGCAAGGCAAACGTTGTGGCGGATGCCTTGAGCAGGAAAGAGTCGGCGAAGCCTCGGCGTGTCCGAGCCTTGCAGCTTACCATTCATTCCTCCTTACCTGACCGGATCCGTTCGGCTCAGGTGGATGCCTTGAAGGAGGAAAACCTTAAGGCCGAAACGATGCACAGTGCGGACAAACACCTTGAGCTTAGGTCTGATGGCCTACACTACTTCGCTGGGCGTGTTTGGGTTCCTTTACTCGGGGGATTACGGGGGCTTGTCTTGGACGAGGCTCACAAATCCCGGTATTCTATTCATCCAGGCTCCGATAAGATGTATCAGGATCTGAAGATACTTTATTGGTGGCCGAACATGAAGGCTGATATAGCCTCCTATGTGAGCAAATGCTTGACCTGTGCTAAGGTCAAGGTGGAGTATCAGAAGCCGTCTGGTCTCCTACAGCAACCTGAGATTCCAGAATGGAAGTGGGAGCGGATCACGATGGATTTCGTCACCAAGTTACCGAGATCACCAAGTGGTTGTGACATGATTTGGGTGATCGTCGACCGGTTGATGAAATCGGCACACTTCATACCTATTAAGGAAACGGACGGACTCGAGCGGTTGGCTCGACTCTACCTTAAGGAGGTGGTCTCTCGGCACGGGGTGCCTGTTTCTATCATTTCTGATCGTGATTCCCGCTTTGCTTCGCGTTTCTGGAAGGCTCTTCATAAGGCCTTGGGTACTCAGCTGGATATGAGTACGGCTTATCATCCGCAAACTGACGGCCAGAGTGAGCGGACGATACAAACACTGGAGGACATGCTGCGGGCATGTGTCATCGATTTTGGAAAAAGTTGGGAGATTCACCTGCCGTTGGTGGAGTTCTCCTACAACAACAGCTATCACTCTAGCATCAAGGCAGCTCCGTTCGAGGCTCTTTACGGACGGAAATGCCGATCACCACTTTGTTGGGCCGAGGTGGGCGAGAGCCAGCTCACTGGTCCGGAACTCGTGTACGAAACTTCGGAGAAAATCGTACAGATCCGTCAACGTTTGGCTGCTGCACGGGATCGTCAGAAGAGCTATGCCGATCGCCGTCGCAAACCGCTAGAGTTCCAGGTTGGGGACAAGGTGCTTCTAAAAGTTTCACCATGGAAGGGCGTCATACGCTTTGGAAAGCGTGGCAAACTTAACCCTCGTTACGTCGGACCGTTCGCAATCCTGGATCGGATTGGGCCGGTGGCATATAGACTTGACTTACCGGCGGAGCTCGGTAGTGTGCACAACGTCTTCCATGTGTCTAACTTGAAGAAGTGTTTGGCTGATGAATCTCTCATTGTACCACTGGAAGAGATCAAGGTGGATGATCGTCTTCGCATTGTGGAGGAACCTGTCGAGATTCTGGATTACAAGATTCGTAGCCTTCGGCGGAGTAAAATCCGCATTGTTAAAGTTCGTTGGAACTCGGATCGTGGACCGGAGTTCACGTGGGAACGAGAGGACCAGATGAAGGCTAAGCACCCTCATCTCTTTCCGAAGCGCGCGTTCGAGTCCAAGCATGTTACTACTGAAGCAGAGTGAATCTCGGGGCGAGATTCCCTTTCAACGTGGGGATGATGTGACAACCGGTAACCTTTCTTTTCGTTTTCTTCCTTTTTGTCTTTTTCATTTTTGGACTTCGTGCAATTTTCGGGACGAAAATTCTTTCAACGTGGGGATGATGTGACACCCGGCATGTTCGGCTTAAACATAATAGTAACATCTAAGTCTACCTTAGCGAGAAACGTTTATAAACAAACTTAACTGGGTTAGTTGAGTCGGGTCAAATTAGGATTGTCCAGGGTTCAATGATCTGGAGGATCATTGGGAGTCGTTTTGAGAATACATTAGTACCGGGTTCCGTCGTTGGTGACATTACATGAACTAATTAAGTATATGTGTAGATTATGGGTCGTGTGGTGAATTGTATGCTTATACTTGCTTGAATGATGTACAAATGATTATACGTGCCTAAACATGCTAAGTATAGACTATGGATGCATGCTTATGTGTTAAGATGTGTTAGAATGCGTTAAACACGACAAACTGGAAAAAGGTTAACATGTGTTAAAAGTGCTGTTAACATGTGTTAAAAAGTGCTGATGACCTGAATGTGGAAATAATGGGCGAATGTGGAAATGGGACTTGAGAAATGGGCGAATGTGGAAACAAAGTGGGCGAATGTGGAAAGATTCCACATTCGACCATTAAAAAGGGGCGAATGTGGAAAAGTTCCACATTCGACCACATAAACTGGGCGAACCTGGACTGGGTATAAATACCATCCTTAGCCATTTTTCACCATTTCACAAACCCTAAACGCCTCCAAACACTCTCTATCAGCTATTATCATTGGGGAAGGAGTTTTTGAGCTTGTTTTTCATAACCTAACTCTCTAAATCATTACAAGTGAAGATCTAAGGTGTGTTCTTCATTACAAATCCTTTTTAAACAATTTTGACTTGTTTTAATCTAAACCCCAAGGGTCCAGATCTGATATCAACCTATTTTATGAATAAAAACCTTTCCTAACCAAAACCTATTCATAAACAATGAGTTTTTATGCAAATAAACATGTGTTAGTATGATATTATGCATTGTTTGATGATTACTTGTTGTATAGATGATATGACAACAACCTAGGGCTGTTATTAATGATGGGTTATGATTGAAACATGTTACCTTTGATTGTTGATGGTGTTTTGGCGATTAAAGGGGTTTTTAGTTAGATTTAGGGTTGTTGTTGGATGATTATGATAAGGTTATGATAGGGGTTTCTTGTTCATGATTGTTCGAGTATGATAAACTGATTATTGATCGATTTCAGAAAGTTTCCTAATTGGGTAATATTTTCATGCATGATGATGTGACATCTCCATAATTTACTATTTTAGGAAACTTGTCAAACGGATAGATTTTGGGGTAAAATTGGTAGGGTTTCGTAGGAATATATTAATGATGCTTGACTGCTGTAACTCATGATGTTTCGTGATGTTTTCGGATGTTTTTCGACGCGTTTTTGGAAAAATCTGACATCAGGGGCGAACCTGGAATACCTTCGACCAGTCGAACGGTCGAAGGTGGATTCCAGGGGTCGAACCTGGAAGCTGAAGGGGCGAAGGTGGGAGGAAAAGGGGCGAAGGTGGAATTTCAAAGACACATTCGACCAAATAGGGACACCTTCGACCACTTACAGTCACATTCGACCCTACGTTAACAAAAATGAGATTTTTGATACAAACTAAGCGTTTTATGCTTGAACCTTGCGTGTAATCTATGTGTACTTGATTAGTTAGGGTAATGGGTCACCAACGGGATGTCGGGTCGGTCTAGTGTGTCGGTTAAACACGTAAACACGTTTTAAAAACATACTTGGTTATGATCTGGACAATCGGGGACTAGATAACCTTATGGTTATTAGTCGGAACACTTATGTGAACATTTTGATAGATCTCCGGTAGAGGGATCATCAAGGGCTAAACATCTTTTACTTACATTTGAGGAACGCAATCTAAGGTGAGTTCACGGCCCCACTTTTACTGCTTTAACTTTTGGGGGAGAAAACATGCGCTAAACAGTTTTGGTAACATATGTCATACTATGGTTTTAACTTTATATTGCTATACGATCTTTTGGAAAGTCCCGGGGGAAACCATGAATGTGCGGGTTTGCACAACGGGGGAAATGTGGATAGATCTATTGGGCGTGACCTGCCCCACTCGTCGGCTTGGAGGGCCGGGCGGGTGCATATTGTCTCGAACAGGAACATTATCGTGCTGAACATTACGGGCTGCTAAACATGCTAAACATTGCTAAACGTGTCCAGTAATGGTTTCCAATCGTAGTAGTAATAAAACATACGCCTAGCTAGCGTACTTGGTAGCATTGATATAGTATGGACATGGTAACATTTGGATAACATTTTTTTGAACAAACCTGTGAACTCACCAGCATTATATGTTGACGTCTTTTGGCATGTTTTTCTCAGGTCGCTAAGGTAGCAACAACTGGATCTAGGCGCACGAGTCAGCACGGGCGTCTAGGGTTTAGAGCATGGTCTTCATTAAACATTTGAACTATGTCTTTTGGGTTGTAAACATTTAAAGCTTCCGCTACAGTTTATGCTTTTATAATTATATCTTTTGGGTTTTGTGTTATGCATATAGAGTTGTTTATTGTGACCGTTGACTAGAATCCTGGTTTGTCATGCGCCTCGCGGTAAAACCCCGCAAGTGGAATTTGAGGGTGTGACATTAGTAATTACTAATATATTCGTAAAAATAGTAATAGAAAATTTTAATTCGCTCAATAATATTCGTAATTTAATTCGGTCAATACGAAATACATGAGATTAAAATTAAAATTAAAATTAAAATTAAAATTCATAATATTAGTATTAGTATTAATAATATATTCTTAAATTAATTCGGTCAATTCGGTTAATAATAAATAAATGAGCTTAAAAATCGTAATATATAACATTAAATTTGGTCAATTATTATTAATGTCATTAAACTCATAATAAATATCATTAAAAATGAATAAATCCTATTAATTGCAGGCAAAACCAATAATATTTCGAACGAATGGTAATATAAATAATATTAAACATAATTTCGTAGTAATATTAATATAATAAATGAGATTAAAGAAATGTAATCAATAACATTTAATTCGGTCAATTATTATTAATGTCAATAAATAACATTAATTGTAACATACTAAAAATACATTAAAAATGATTAAATCTTATTAAACATAAAATCAAAAAAAGTAATATAAATAAATGAGATTAAAAATTTTTATAAATAACATTGAATTCGGTCAATTATTATTAATGTCAATAAATAATATTAATTGTAACATACTAAAAATACATTAAAAATGATTAAATCTTATTAAACATAAATTCGAAAAAAGTAATATAAATAAATGAGATTAAAAATTTTAATAAATAACATTGAATGTGGTCAATTTTTATTAATGTCAATAAATAATATTAAACATCTTAATAAATGACATAAAAAATAATAAATCCTATTAATTGCAATCAAGGCTAATTATAATTCGTAAACATAGTAATATAAATAAATGAGATTATAAATCTTAATAAATAATCTCAAAATCGTAATCAATAATTCAAATAAATTAAATTACAAACATAAAAAATCGTAATTTAAATTTGAAAATCAATGACTTTTTATGGTGGAACCTTAGTAACAAAAATCCTGTTCTGAATTGAAAACCATTTAAAGAAACAATACTCGCCAATAGAAATATCTTCTGATCGAAGCAAACTAAAATCATAATATTAGTATTAGTTAGTATTAGTAATTATTAGTAATTACTAATATATTCGTAAAAATAATAATAGAAAATTTTAATTCGCTTAATAAGATTCGTAATTTAATCCGGTCAATACGAAATAAATGAGATTAAAATTAAAATTAAAATTCATAATATTAGTATTAGTATTAATTATATATCCAGTTTAAATTAATTCGGTCAATAATAAATAAATGAGCTTAAAAATCGTAATATATAACATTAAATTCGGTCAATTATTATTAATGTCATTAAACTCATAATAAATATCATTAAAAAATGAATAAATCCTATTAATTGCAGGAAAGACCAATAATATTTCGAACGAATAGTAATATAAATAATATTAAACATAATTTCATAAAGATAGATTAAACATAATTTCGTAGTAATATTAATATAAATAAATGAGATGAAAAAATGTAATAAATAACATTTAATTCGGTCAATTATTATTAAAGTCAATAAATAACATTAACTGTAACATACTAAAAATACATTAAAAATGATTAAATCTTATTAAACATAAAATTTAAAAAAATATATAAATAAATGAGATTAAAAATTTTAATAAATAACAATGAATTCGGTCAATTATTATTAATGTCAATAAATAATATTAATTGTAACATACTAAAAATACATTAAAAATGATTAAATCTTATTAAACATAAATTCGAAAAAAGTAATATAAATAAATGAGATTAAAAATTTTAATAAATAACATTGAATATGGTCAATTATTATTAATGTCAATAAATAATATTAAACATCTTAATAAATAACATAAAAAATAATAAATCTTATTAATTGCAATCAAGACTAATCATAATTCGTAAACATAGTAATATAAATAAATGAGATTATAAATCTTAATAAATAACCTAAAAATCGTAATCAATAATTCAAATAAATTAAATTACAAACATAAAAAATCGTAGTAATATTAATAAAGATAGATTAAACATAACTTCGTAGTAATATTAATATAAATAATTGAGATTAAAAAATCGTAATAAATAACATTTAATTCGGTCAATTATTATTAATCTCAATTAGTATTAATAATATATTCGGTCAACAATACTATTTTTACGAATAGTAAAACTAAAATCGTAATATTAGTATTAGTATTAGTTAGTATTAGTAATTATTAATAATTAATAATATATTTGTAAAAATAGTAATAGAAAATGTTAATTCGGTCAATAAGATATAAATGGGATTAAAATTAAAAATCGTAATATTAGTTTTAGTATTCGTAATTTGATACGGTCAATAAAAAATTAATGAGATTAAAATTAAAAATCATAATATTAGTATTAGTCTTAATAATATATTCGTAAATTAATTCGGTTAATTATTATTAATGTCATTAAAACTCATAATAAATATCATTAAAAAATGAATAAATCCTATTAATTGCAGGCAATACCAATAATAGCTAACCTTCCCTCAATCCCATCAAATCCTCGATATTTCAACCCACCATAAATGCATTCAAATGTAATTACTAACTTTCCATAAAAATTAGGAGATAATTGAGGAAAGTCAATAAAAAATTTCAAACTCAATCTTGAAAATAATTCCATCCGGTCCTATTCCCGGATCCAAACCATAACCCGATTGAATAATTATGGATCAAACACCGACATCTTTTCATTCCCATAATGAAGATCCAAAATATGCTTGATCCTCAAGAACATGCGAAGAACCCTATGATGAATATTCTTGAACACATCAAAGGAGCTCAAATTAGGACCCGATAAAACTTTCATTTAACAATAATCCTTATGAGCATCTATCATCCCTCAAGAACATTCATCTAATCTAACATCAACATAACCCCATTCAATAACGAACCGACAAACATAACCCGGCTCTTCATGAATAACCGATTCATACTTGATCAACACCAAACATCAAGAACACCTTCCAACATCTTAATCCAAAACAGTCATCCATACTTGTCGGAGGATTGATTATGTGCATACTATACTTGTTGTTTATTCATGTAGACTTAAACTTACATTAGACATATGAATTGCTAAACTTTTATTCTTTTAAAACTTAATTGCTTGACTTGGCTTATGTATTCTCACCAACTTCTAGTTGACCCCCCCCCCTATTTTTTTCCAAACTCAACAGGAAATATTGATACTTGAAGTCTAGAGCTAACATGAGAAGATATTTGAAGTTTTAAGTTTTGTTTGATTATTGGATGTATTAGATTTCATTCAAGACATTTAATGTAATTCAATATTGTAATGAAATAAAGGATTATTTAAACTTATGTATTACCATGAGCTACTGAACAATCATTCATACGTGACATCTCGATGTTTCCGCCATCGGTTGGGGTGTTACAATCACTCCTAATTGAAGATCCAATACTCTCAACCAAGAACCTCTTTATATAACACCAACCACGTAGCAGGAGCATGCGTTACACACATCATCAGCTATCGGACACAAGCAGGGTGGGACCTTCTTTGATAGTCTTTTTCATCTTAATATTGAAAGCTCCCCCCCAATGCTTTGTTAATGTTAGAGTTGATATCTAGATTAAAGGGAAAGACAATAAGAAAGATTCAAGATAGAAGAAGGGGCTTAAAGAGGTTCGCTCTATTTTTTAAAAGGCAACTTTATATAGACTATCTAGTTAAAAAATCACTAATCAGGGAAAAAAATAAGAGATTACATGACAAGCAGTGGGTTTTTAGTACAGTCATTCCAACCCAACTTACAACTTTTCATATGAGTAGAAAACCACATAAAAGAAAACGACATAACTTAAAAAAAAGGATTTTAGTCCCAAAAACATCTTCATTCCTAACACGCCAAATGAACCACCTAGTCTTTTCTCTTTCAACCATGTGAAGGAATCCAACCACTCAAAAATCAAAGATGGATTTTTAACGCTCGGAAAGATAACATTAACCTATAGATAGCATCCCAAATCTTAGAAGATATGTTGCATGATCCAAATACATGCTCAAAAGATTCAACAGAAGAGAAGAACACATAGGGCAATTAATGTGTTGAATTTCAAACCACCTTTTATTGTGATTCATTTTGTAGGAAGCCTTTCTGGTAATACTCTCCAGACATGAATATTCACCTTTCTAGGGACATACTTGTTACACCTAGTAGGTTTAGATCCATCATGCAGCACAATCCGATCAACAACTAATCTGAAAGATTTCACCGAAAACTCATTTTGTAAATCGAAATCCCAATCCCATGTATCCTCACATTTAACAAGATGGACACAAAATAACTCATTAACAAAATCGTTAAGTTGACTATCTTCGACTACACCATTAGGATGCGACACCAATTTCAAGAAAAGGTGCCTAAAGACAACCAATTAGAAACTTAACATCTTTTTTATCTCTACCAAATACAGTTTCAGAAACAATGTTATCACCCCCCCCAGGATGTGATGCCAGTTTTCTCACCTACCCATTTCGTATCTGTCTTTCACTAAAGAAAGAAGAATAATATCATGCGTATAGAGTTGGGAAACAACCTTAGCTATATTAGCCCACACCCCATTACCAGCAATTGTACTCAACCAAGCCGGAAACATTAATAAACCCGTCGTAAATGTTGCGAAGAAAAGAAACCCATAATGTAACAGTACTGATTTCTGGGAGATTAACATGGACCTTTGTATGACACCCTAGGCAAATCCCACATCGGCCGTGGCCAGGAGAGATCCTTGGTTCATAAGTAATCCAAAAGCCTCTTAAATTACCAACGCGTTTTGGGCTTAATGCTAGTGGATGAGAGGAGAACTCCACAATTAAGCGTGCTCAGGTGGGAGTAGTATCAGGATGGGTGACCTCCTGGGAAGTCTCCACCGGGGCGACCAAAAACAAATCCGTGAGCTCTGGATGGGCAACCCATCGGGGCAAAGCGGACAATATTGGTGGTGAGAGGGGCCGGATGTTACAGTTGGTATCAGAGCAGTAGTTTAAGCGAACTAGGTATCGATATTAGGTTCCTGGACTTAAACTGTAGGGATTCACAAGGGAGACTCTTAGAAAAGAGCAAGGCCATTAGATGGGATTGTTGGGATTGAGAGTGCGGATATGATAGACATGATTATATGATTTTCTTCTTCATGTTAGTATATGAGCATATGTTAGTCTAAGATGCTTACGACTTTTATTGAACATTGAATATTGATTTTTGTTACACCAAAAAAAAAAAAAAAAAGATAATAACAGGATCCCGGGGACATAAAGGAGGAGGAGTTATGACATCCAGTGTCACACCCTCAAATTCCACTTGCGGGGTTTTACCGCGAGGCGCATGACAAACCAGGATTCAAGTCAACGGTCACAATAAACAACACTATATGCATAACACAAAACTCAAAAGATATAGTTATAAAAACATAAACTGTAGCGGAAGCTTTAAATGTTTACAACCCAAAAGACATAGTTCAAATGTTTAATGAAGACCATGCTCTAAACCCTAGACGCCCGTGCCGACTCGTGCGCCTAGATCCAGTTGTTGCTACCTTAGCGACCTGAGAAAAACATGCCAAAGAGACGTCAACATATAATGCTGGTGAGTTCACAGGTTTGTTCAAAAGAGTTACCAAGTGTTACCATGTCCATACTATATCAATGTTACCAAGTACGCTAGCTAGGCGTATGTTTGTTACTACTACGATTGGAAACCATTACTGGACACGTTTAGCAATGTTTAGCATGTTTAGCAGCCCGTAATGTTCAGCACGATAATGTTCCTGTTCGAGACAATATGCACCCGCCCGGCCCTCCAAGCCGACGAGTGGGGCAGGTCACGCCCAATAGATCTATCCACATTTCCCCCGTTGTGCAAACCCGCACATTCATGGTTTCCCCGGGACTTTCCAAAAGATCGTATAGTAATATAAAGTTAAAACCATAGTATGACATATGTTACCAAAACTGTTTAGCGCATGTTTTCTCCCCCAAAAGTTAAAGCAGTAAAAGTGGGGCCGTGAACTCACCTTAGATTGCGTTCTTCAATTATAAGTAAAGATGTTTAGCCCTTGATAATCCCTCTACCGGAGATCTATCAAAATGTTCACATAAGTGTTCCGACTAATAACCATAAGGTTATCTAGTCCCCGATTGTCCAGATCATAACCAAGTATGTTTTTAAAACGTGTTTAAATGTTTAGCCGACACACTAGACCGTCCCGACATCCCGTTGGTGACCCATTACCCTAACTAATCAAGTACACACAGATTACACGCAAGGTTCAAGCATAAAACACTTAGTTCGTATCAAAAATCTCATTTATGCCATCGTAGGGCCGAACGTGGCTTTGAGTGGTCGAAGGTGGCTTTAAACTTCCACCTTCGCCCCCTTTTTGTGGTTCATTCGCCCCTTGGTTTCCAGGTTCGACCCCTGGGAGTCCACCTTCGACCGTTCGGCTGGTCGAAGGTATTCCAGGTTCGCCCCTGCTGTTAGATTTTCCCAAAAACGCGTCGAAAACATCCGAAAACATCACGAAACATCATGAGTTACAGCAGTCAAGCATCATTAACATATTCCTACGAAACCCTACCGATTTTACCCCAAAATCTATCCGTTTTTACAAGTTTCCTAAAATAGTAAATTATGGAGATGTCACATCATCATGCATGAAATTATTACCCAATTAGGAAACTTTCTGAATTTAATCAATCATCAGCTCATCATACTTAAATCATCATGAACAAGAAACCCCTATCATAACCTTATCAAAACCATCCAAGAACAAGCCCTAAATCTAACTAAAACCCCTTTAATCGTCAAAACACCATCAACAATCAAAGGTAACATGGTTCAATCATAACCCATTATTAAATGACAGCCCTAGGTTGTTATCATATCATCTATACAACAAGTAATCATCAAACAATGCATAATATCATATTAACACATGTTTAGTTTGCATAAAAACTCATTGTTTATGAATAGGTTTTATTTAGAAAGATATTAGGAAGGTTTTTACCCATAAAACATGTTGATATCAGATCTGGACCCTTGGGGTTTAGATGAAAACAAGTTAAAATTGTTTAAAAAGGATTTGGAATGAAGAACACACCTTAGATTTTCACTTGTAATGATTTAGAGAGTTAGGTTATGAAAAACAAGCTCAAAAACTCCTTCCCCAATGATAATAGCTGATAGAGAGTGTTTGGAGGCGTTTAGGGTTTGTGAAATGGTGAAAAATGGCTAAGGATGGTATTTATACCAGGTCCAGGTTCGCCCCTTTTATGTGGTCGAATGTGGAATCTTTCCACATTCGCCCACTTTGTTTCTACATTCGCCCATTTCTCAAGTTCCATTTCCACATTCGCCCACTATTTCCACATTCAGGTCATCAGCACTTTTTAACACATGTTAACAGCACTCTTTAACACATGTTAACCTTTTTCCAGTTTGTCGTGTTTAACGCATTCTAACACATCTTAACACGTAAGCATGCATCCATAGTCTATACTTAGCATGTTTAGGCACGTATAATCATTTGTACATCGTTTAAGCAAGTATAAGTATACAATCCACCACACGACCCATAATCTACACATATACTTAATTAGTTCATGTAATGTCACCAACAACGGAACCCGGTACTAATGTATTCCCAAAACGACTCCCAATGATCCTCCAGATCATTGAACCCTGGACAATCCTAATTTGACCCGACTCAACTAACCCAGTTAAGTTTGTTTAAAAACGTTTCTCGCTAAGGCAGACTTAGATGTTACTATTATGTTTAAGCCGAACATGCCGGGTGTCACATCATCCCCACGTTGAAAGAATTTTCGTCCCGAAAATTGCACGAAGCCCAAAAATGAAAAAGACGAAAAGGAAGAAAACGAAAAGAAAAGTTACCGGTTGTCACATCCAGATTTTTGCGTAGTTATTATTTCAATATTTAAATAAATTGTCGTTATAAAGTTAAGATAGGCTAAGGACTGTAGACGTTCAAAAAAAGATATGGTATACAATTTGTGTGGTACATGGTGTGAATTTTGAGGACAAAATTCTTAATTAGTTGGGAAGAGTTGTAACACCCGGATTAACAAGTGTTAATATTTTTGTATATTTAAATAAGGTAGTTATAAGTATGGTAGCGTTTTAAATATAATTGATGATTGTGATTAAATAAATTGTCGTTATTTATCATTAAATGTGTTCATTTGTATGTATTAGTTAAGATTAACAACTAAATTAAACTTGAATGTATGCATTAAAGTTATTAGTAATTCATATGGTGACTAAAATATATGTTAATGATATATACGTTTAGAAAAGAAAGGATTTAATTTAAAATAATAAGAGATTATTATTAAACATAAGAAAGTGGATCATGTCAAACAATAGATAAATTCTATTTTAGAATTTGCGAGATATGGTGCGTAATGAACTCCGTGATTTTTGGGACTAGACATCATCCAACCTCTTATTTATTCATCCATGAGGATTGCAATAGGTAAAGAAAAACGAGAGAAATAGGACTCTCGGGACCAAAACAAAAACTAAGATATGTATATAGATAATTGTGTTCAATCAAGAATAAAGAAAAGAAAGGCGGTCGATACGACTGTGGAGTGGAGACTCATTCGGAATTAGAGGCAAGAGGCTATCTACAGTGATGGCAACGATGCTTGGCTACGGTGTTACAATCCCTGAATCGGTTGGAGATCGGTCGCCGTTCAAAGTAGCGAACGACATGAATTTGCTACAATAGTGTCGCGAATGAGATGACAACCTCATGCATCCTAAGGTGGTTTCAAGAGAAGATCATGGTGTACGAGGCAACAGCGAAGCAACTATGATGGCTGACAGAATAGGTCTTAAACTGGACCTCATGGTCGAGTGGTTCGAGATCTCTTACGAGGTCAATCGTGGCGTACGGAGCATCAAAAAGTCGTGGTCTTTAACAACCGTGTGAGGGCTGTTTTGGGGCGAATCGCAGTGCAAGAATCGGGAGTTCACAAGATATTTTCTAACGACAAGTCAGTTGAGTTTTGTTAATGACTTCTACACGTTTTAGGCTGAATCAAATAATCGTATTTAATTTAAACGATTTTATAGATGACATGATTTGATAAACTATTTCAAAATAAAACATGTTTTTGAAATAAGTTTTGGGCCGATTTGATTAATGGTTTTAAAAACAAGCTTTCATGTGTTGATTATATTAATAAGAACATAAGAAATAAACAAAAGATTTAATCAAGTGTACCTGATTTGCTTAACTGTTCAGGAACCTCAGTAATGGAAGACACCATCATCTTGATCGGGTTCCCTTTAGTGTGTACACTAATGATGGCTAATGATCACAAAGTGATCATGTGAGAGAGAGGTAGGTGGCGGCTACATTAGGTTATGGTGTTATTAGAGTCCAACCTAATACCTCTAGTAAACTCTCTATTTATACACACAGGGGACACCCTAATTAGGTTTAGTAAGGGTAATTCCATCCATCAAAGAATCACCTATTATAAACTTAGGGATATTGTAGTAATTGATCAATATAATATAAATGATAATGATGGCCACAAATAAATATAATAAACATCATTTATATTTATTCTAACATTCTCCCACTTGGCCGAGTAATCATTTATTATGAGTATTACACTAGTCTGCAGATTAATACTCATTTTAGTTATAAACCCAAAATGTAGCAGAGAAATACAGCCGTTAAGTCTTTATTCGACTTAGGACCCCCATTAATCATACTACACTCAAATTTAAACTTAACATTAGGATCAATTAACGTTATGCCCTTAGTTGATTTGTTATATAACTAGGTTAGAGCCCGGGTGTATACCCGGTACATCTCCGAGTCAAATGAGAAAATTATTTTATAAAGATTGTAGTATGCAAGTTTTATTTATTGAAACTTACGTAAGACAACTCGTATGGATTTCTGTTGCGTAGAAAATATCATAAAAATGTTTAATGTTACTCAATAATGAATATATGAATCAACAAATGTTTGATTGGATGTGATTTAAAAACAAATAACGAAATGAACAATAACATATTTATTGTAACAGGATGCAAATGAACATTAGAATTCAAAGTAAATAAATATAGTTTAACAAAACATAGCTAAAAATTATTAAAAAAAATTAAACGATTTATACAAAATATGATTTGTTACACGTGTAGAACAAAAGATAAATAAAAAGTGACAAAATATGTAAATAGAACAAAATAACTTCATCAGATTTAATTAGTACTTTAAACATATCATGAATCAAAATATCACATGACGAAGTAAACGATAATTATAAGGAAAAAGAAAGTAAAAACATAATTCACTTCATAAAATATCTATAACTAACATCAAACGAAAACATTACAAACTCATTATTAATACAATATGCAAAACCAACATAAACCATTACTTCAAAGGTATCAGGATTCAAACCAAACAAAAATTACAAAATAACTATCCATATTATACTCCAAACCAACTATACAAACAAAAAAAATGGCATACCCAACCATAACATGTCAGATTTGAAAATAATCTATAAATATTATAGAGATTTTTATTGTTATAAGTTATCCCTTTTACTATAACGCCATATTATGTTTTTAGGAAACGTAAATTATAGAAAATCCACCAACACATTAAATGTTAATATACCAATGTATTGTATAACCACAAACGTTGTGTAATAAATTAAATTTTATGTTTGTTGAAGCTAAATTAATAAATTATATTTTATGTTTATTTAAATTTTAATGCAAATCAACATAAACATAAAATGAAACTTAAAATACAAATATAAATAATATTATATTACAGAGACATTCAAATAATAAATTTATTCATACGAAAATCACGTCATGATTCCTTTAATCGTGTAATTGACAACTGATTTTAGGAAAGTCGTAAAAATGGTAATATCAATAATCAATAAATTAGATTAAAATCTTAATAAATAACATCAAAATCATAATAAATAAATAAGATTAAAATTCTTAATAAGTTACCATAATAAATAAGATTAAAAATCGATTCAAACAATAAATTTATTCATACAAAAATCACGCCATGATTCCTTTAATCGTGTAATTGACAACTGATTTTAGGAAAGTCGTGAAACTTGGTATCATTCAAATCAATGACATTAAAACATCCGCGTTTCAAATTGTCTTACCAATTATCTACAAATTATTATTGACATCTTAAAATTAGCAAACTTATTGAAATGATTTTGATGATTATCGTTTAATGACAATTGATTAAAAGAAAGTCATAATATAAAAATTAAATTCGGTCAACAATAATAAACGTTAATGGATCAATACTAAAGTTTATTGTAAATGGTAACCTACCATTATTAGGTATGAAACGTTTTTGTGAATAATAATGAGTGCACTTTTATTTTGGTTTTAGTATAATTGAATGATTGATTGAATTTATTATTATTTTTGAGAAAAATATTTATTATTCTTAATAATAATAAACGTTAATTGTAAAGTTGTATAGTAAGTTGGTAACTTACCATTCTTATTTTTAATCGATCGTATATTATCAATCAATCAATCAATTATGAAATCTAATTTACTCCACAATTGATGACCAATCATGCCATAACTGTGTAAATTTCATTCGATTTTAGAAATCTAATTTCAAAACACCAAACCTTATTTCTCAAGTTACACTCTATAATTAGATAACTACAAATTTATAACAATTAGATAACTATACATTCATAACATATCTTTTAGAATAAAAGATTTATGCAATAATTGTTAAAAAAACTTTAGTTGTTAATCGATTCTACACATTGTATACATATATAGATGTTTAAAATGCATGTTTACAATATTCATTGACTTACCATTTCTACTGGTAATCGATTCTATATTTTGAATAATATACAATTGAATGCTTTATTGAATTTATTAAATTTGTATAGTAAAATGGCTACTTACCATTCTATATTTAGTATTTTGGGAGATAAGATACATAAATATAACTTCTAAAAATAAGATTCGTCTACAATTGTTTATATTTGATGTTTTAAATTGACGTCAAGACTAGATTTAGTAGGAAAAGTCAACATTGTTATTAATATGATTACGGAAAATTAGTGTGATTATATGGTATTAACAAATTTTTTTAATGTTTTATAGAATCCACCTATATACATAAACGTCCATTACAATTATTTTTATATAATTAATATTACTCATTAATTTAATTTGTTAGTGCATTCACGTTTACATTGGGTAAAAAATTAATGAGATTAAATTATGGTAAACCTAATACGGGTTAAATTGATTCATATTACAGATTAAATTGATTCATAATCAGTCATACATAAATCCGATCAATAAATTATGGTAAGTCTAAATTACGGGTTAAATTGATTCATAATCAATCACCCAGAATAAAAAATTGATTAAATTGATTCATAATTACGGATTAAATTGATTCATAATTACTAACAATAATTTCGTATTAAACTTAATTTCGTCTCATTAAATTATGGTAAGCCTAAATTACGGGTTAAATTGATTCATAATCAATTTAATGAGACAAAAAAATCGTAATGAATTTAATTAGAGCTATTATAGTAAACCGAATTTAATGAAAACAAAAAAATCGTAATAAATATTGTAAATTTTGGTCAATTATTATTAATGACAATAAATCATAATAAACAATCGTAATAAATATGGTGAATTCTGGTCAATAATAATATAATTTAATGTGACAAAAAATCGTAATAAATATGGTAAATTTCGGGCAATTATTATTAATGACAATAAATAATAATAAATAATCATAATAAATATGATAAATTTCGGTCAATAGTAATATAATTTAATAAGACAAAAAAATCATAATAAATATGGTAAAATTAGGTCAATTATTATTAATGACAATAAATAATACTAAACAATTCTAATAAATATGGCAAATTTTGGTCAATAGTAATATAATTTAATGATACAAAAAAATTGTAATAAATATGGTAAATTTAGGTCAATTATTATTAATGAAAATAAATAATACTAAAAAATCATAATAAATATGGTAAATTTCGGTCAATGGTAATATAATTTAATGAGACAGTAAATTTAGGTCAATTATTATTAATGACAATAAATAATACTAAACAATCACAATAAATATGGTAAATTTCGGTCAATAGTAATATAATTTAATGAGGCAAAAAAAACATAATAAATATGGTAAATTTAGGTCAATTATTATTAATGACAATATAATACTAAACAATCCTAATAAATATGGTAAATTTTGGTCAATAGTAATATAATTTAATGAGACAAAAATTTGGTCAATAAATTATGGTAAGCCTAAATTACGGGTTAAATTGATTCATAAATAATAATTTATTAAAAAAATAAAACAAAAGACAGCAATTATGGTAAACCGAATTTCGTATTAATAGTAAAATAAATTAATTAGTCAAAAAAATTGTAATAAATAACATTAAATTCGGTCAATTATTATTAATGACAATAAATAATAAATAACCTTAAAATCGTAATCAATAAAATTCAAATAAATTACATTAAGAACATAAAAAATTGTAATTTAAATTTCAAAATCAATGACTTCTTGTGCTGCAATCTTAGTAACAAACAACCTGTGCTGGATTGAACACCATTTGAAGACACAATATTCGCCAATGGAAATATCTTCTGATTGAAGCAAATCAGGCCATCCAATCACAGTATACCTTTACAAAAAAAAAATTGTATAGTAAATTTAGAATGTTTACATTATTAGACCAACCATTTGTAAAACAAAAAACATCATCGATCAATTCAAATCAGACCACCCAAGATTGTCCTTCGTATGTGGCAATTGTAACGTTACTGTTGTGTATGTTTTTAGACGACAAAAATTTGTTCATGGCATTCGGCACGGTGTGGATTGACACGTTAAAAACAACACTAAAATAAAGAATCATTTTAAAAAATTAATTAGGCATATGAACATGAAAATAAGAAACATACCAAGACTATTGACGCATGGTCATGCAAAACCTTGAAGAACTAAGAACCATTGTGTTAGCCATAATAGCGTTTGTGTCTTCGGATCAAAACCCGATTTTCAAATACATATGTAATTCTGATTCAATATATATGTAAAAAAACGTTGATGACAATTATATGTATCTATTCATCATCCTAACGGACTTTTAAAAAAATATCAAATGACCCAAAGATTCAAATGAATAAAACTGAGCAAAACATTGATTTACATAAATTCGTAATATTAACTGAATAAGTAAGTTTGAAAATAGTATATAACGGATTTCAGAAATCGTTTTATTAGTATACGTATTAGTCATCGTTATTTAGTGTTTAGGTTGAAAGAAAGTTAAATCCGTTTGAGTTCTTCTTAATAATGTTAAGAATAAAAGAGAAGTCAATATTATAATATTAGGAATCAACATTAGAAGAGTAGGATGGATGATTACCTTGAATCGGTTGTGGAGAATGAACAAAGGATGCAAGATGAAGAAGGAAGATTGAAAGCTTGGTTAGGAAGAAAAGGAGAGGTATGTTGTGGAGAATGAAAAAAAAAAACAAAGAAAATGGTATTTATAGATAGATGCATGGAGCTCCATATAGCTAATTGGATCCTAGAGACCCTCTCTAAAGCCTTGATTCAACCCAAGTGACCTCAATTATTATATAGATAGAATAGATTATCTTTATGCCATTATGCTAGCTTAGCATACTAATAAACAAACAAATCACAATGAGGAAAATTAATCATTAGTCATAAGTCATTCATAGTACGATATGCAGTTGTACATGGTCATTAGTAATACCCTTTTCTCTTAGTTGGCCCGTTAGTGAGACTTATGGGTGATAGACCTTTAGTTATTGGATCCATAAGCATATCATGAATGCATTCGATACAAAATTCTGATTTCCTCTATTTGTTCTTAATCATAAGCGAACAATAATTTCATATCGAACTCTAATGCAGCTCCTCTCAAACTGTTACTGTTTGAGAAATTATGGTAGCTGACTTTATCACAATAAGTCTTCAACTTAGTATTTATATGGAGTTAATAAGTTATGAGTCAACTGATAAATTTAATGACCATTCTGTTGTGATTAGCATCACATTATGTCATGATAACTTAGGTTGTTGTTACAGTTCCTTATGACTCCTCCATAAAATAGTTATGTCTGCCGACGTTATGATATACCCCAAAATTGACACTTGATTTCCTTTGAATATAACAAAGTTAGAGTAAGAGTAGTCAATCACTTTAGGTTCTCACTTCTTCTTTAGATTATAGTCTCTTGTTTCTTAAAGATATTGTAACGTTCCATTAGATGCTTTTCATCAATCTAGACAAGTCTAGTATCAAGCAATGCGAACAATATCATAAACAAGCATAGACTTAAATTTACATCAGTCTTCTAATTAATGAAGCATAAGGTAATAATCTCATTTATCCCATTATCCTCTAAAAGAGAGCAATGTTATATGTTACATACTTAAGGACCCGGTTAGAGTAAAACTTATGGGATGAAACTAATATCCCGTTGGGTCTATCTCAGTATATTTTGATTCCTATCATGTAAGAGGAATCCCCGATGTTCATCATGTCAAAATTATGCATGAACAATGCTTTGACTTAGGTAACATATACTTGTCAAGAGAAACGTCATCTATGCAAGGACAAGTTTTCATTAGTTGCTCCCACTCATCTTGAGGTAGGTTCTTTAATCCACTTAGTTCTTGATGAAGAGTAATTTCATTATGATTCAAACACATTTTTATGCTTGCATCAACCCATACATGGATCTTATTGACTTACAGACTAAGTGTTCTTAACCTTAAGTTTAGAACTTTCAGGTTGCTTAATGAACATGTAGGTCATCGTTATGGAAAGTTGTCTTAATGTCCGTCTAATGTGGCTCTTAGTCATTATGAGCTACTAGGACGGTCATGATCCTCAAAGAAATCTTTTGTAACACAGATAAGAAGATTCTTTGATAATCTAATCCCTCCTTGAGTATAATCTTTTACAATCAATCTTATCTAACAACGTTCCCATTCGGATCTGGTTTAATTATGAATACCTTTAGGTTATTCAACCAAATCCTAAACGTTATTCTAATTTATGGAAATAAATTTTGCTAATAATAGCTTTATTCCATTTAGAAGATTGATTGATACTAATGATTTAATTAGAAGAGGTAGGATTGGTAAACTTTCCAAACATCCATTTTGTATTAGTCAGGTAGGTTACATAATCATCAAAGTTAGTGGGCTTTTAGACCCAAATGACCTCCTGAGTTGAACATTGGGTTTATTATGATACAAACTTAACTTTAGTTAAGTGTTTTTATTTTCAGGTATATAAGGAGCAATATTAGTTTCTAAGTGTGTAAGAGTTGGTGCTGTAAAGTGTACAAGAGGAATAATCGAAGTTAAATTCAGAGTTAAACTTAATGAGTCTCGAATTTTAATGAGTCTCTCCCCCGCATCTTGTACTTCCGAAAAATCATAATAAGGACTTGTACTGCTCCCACTTACCTTAGAGATCTTAATGAATTCAGCATGCTTAAGATCTAACATTTGGAAGATCCATAGATTTTAATAGAGAAAACAACCTAATGATGTTTATTGTCGTTTCTCTTGATGAGAATTACTTTAGTAAGAAATCTAAGTTCGCCCATATTTAGGCATCCACAAAACTTTGTTAGGAGTACGTTAAGTGCTAAGGAGACAAGTTGTGATAGAGCGTTGTCCAGTGCAAGAGGTGTAATTTGAGGATAGATCAAATTGTCGTTCCTCTCCACCTCTGTAACTTTTGCAAGTCATAAGTAGGACATCTTATGCTCCCACTAATCTTTTAGGTCTCTTAGTACCTCCACATAATAAGTTTTAACAATGCGTGTGAACGAGAATATTTCATATATTTTATACTTGATTTCCCTTATCGTCCAGATTTCATAAGAAATTTTAAGAACATAATTAGAGGGAATCTTATTAAGTATATATGAATTGATTTCTTTAATACTTTTGGTCTGTAGGAAACGGAATAGATACAATTAGATATTTATCTAAGCTCCACTGATGTCAATTAGTTATGACTTATGATGGAAACCCATTTATTCATTTCGCCATTTAATGTTTAGGGCGTTTAACACATGTTTTAAAGTCACTGAGAATGAGATTTTATAGCCAAGCATCCTTTAGTGACCTGGTCATGATTTCTCATGAAATTTTGGTCTTAGTGGATGAATTGCATGGGTCTCATTTTCCTTTGTTAAATTCTCATTTTCATGATAACAAAGTTGTGAAAAACGTTATTGGATCATCTAGTTTTATTTCATAAGGTTTCTATTCAGATAATGACAACAAACAATATAGGAGTTTAACTTAATAGTGGCTTTGGTTTGGTCATTAAAACCTTGTAACTATCAAAAAATTGTAGCTTTTAGTATTGATACTAAATTCCGAGTAATCTCAAGAATATCATAAGGTATCATAAAGCTTCAACACTAAGATCAGTTATTAATGGTTAATAGACCCTTAATTTTGCCACTAACTCTTATCTTAAGTATTTGTTGAATTCTGGTAAGGAAACGTATAAAACTAGACTCAACCATCATGTGTTAATTGGAATTCATTAGCATTTGTGGAGTTAAATATCCTTAATTAGTCACTACATATCTTAGCCAGCTGTTCTCTCTACTTATGGGTAATCTCATTGCTTATGCCTATTCTTAATGGCACAGTTTTGATTAGTAAGACTTTCCCTTTAGAGAAACTTATAGCTGAAAGTAGTACTTGTATTTTGTTTCCAGACCTTATAATTATCCTCTCTGTGGTAATTATTCTTCCTCTTTTAGGTTTAATGGTATTAAGGTGAATAACATCAACTTTTCTAGTTTAATGTGTTCCTTTTCCTGTACGTAATTTGCTATCAACACACTCATTTTACTTTGATATTTCTGAGTGTTATAGTTGATTCATAATGCATCTAATAGTACTTATGGAAAAGTTATTATGCACTAGAAATTTATTGATTTTCATGTGTAACCCCTTAGCTTTATGGGTCATGTCATTCAATATTGAGATGTATTCACATATACCATTTAACCATAAAGTTAGATTTATTTATTTCATGCTTCTTAGGAATTCGTTATATTCTTTCATTCCATAGATAATACATTAGTCTTAGGAATTTTAGAATCTTTAATAGCTCACCTGATAGGAATCAGTAAAAGGAGTTCCTAATTACCATAAGAGACATTTTTATTCCACTTATTATGCTCATATTTTATTCTGTAATACTTTATCAGATAGAGCGTAGGAATGTCATGTCTTAAGAGCTAACTTGATAAGAACAAAGTTTAAGCAAACTCTTCTTAGTTTTGATAATTAGAGTGGATTACTTAGTTGAGATAGTAATTTATAGAAGAATGGGAGATTAGTTTCGAGTTATAGGTATTGATGTAAGGCAGACTTAGATTATGATCATTATATTAATGAAGGATCATTAATTGTGAGGATCAATTTTGTTATGAAGACATGATAATATCATAACACCAACATAAGCTACTTAAATAACATGCTCTAGCTTTGGCTATACGCTATTTATTTAAGTATTGAATTGCCGACAGTGAACGTAACCCATCACCTTTGGGCAGAAGTGAGACATTCAAAGTCCTAATGCATTACGCTCAGTTCACCAACATAATCTGTTACACATCACCTTTGGGCAGAAGTGAAACCTTATGGCACTTATGTGAACGAGCTACAATGCTTAACGAGATCTTTATAACGAACTAATGTGACACATCACCTTTGGGCAGAAGTGACACCTCAAAATGTTATTTCAAGTTAAGCAAGGTTTTATAATGTTTTGAATAAACTTGATACATTAGGTTTTATCAAAACTGTAAATTTTATTAGAGATCCCGAAAAATAATGGGTTTTCAGTAATCTTATGAGTTCCCAAAAAAAAAAGAAGAGTTCTCGAATTAGCTTATGAGTTCTCGAAATAATGGGTTCTCAAAGAATTGAGTTCTCAAAAAAAACTTATGAGATCTCAAATAACTTAAGGGGTTCTCGAAATTATGAGTTCTCAAAGACTTAATGAGTTCTCGAAAGTGATGAGTTCCCGGAAGACTTATGAGATCTCTAATAAATCATGAGTACTCGAAGACTTAATGAGTTCTCAGATATCATAATGAGTTCTCGAATATCAGAATTAGTTCTCGATATACTGATGAGTTCTCGAATATATTATGAGTACTCGAATAACTTATGTTTTCGGATAACTTTAACAGTTCTCAGATTCTTTAATAGTTCTCGAAAAATATTGGTTCTCGAATACATAATAGTTCTCGATAAATAAGATGGGTTCTTGGAAACATTATGGGTTCTCGAAAAACATTATGGTTTTCGAAGATGAAGACCTTGATCGAGAACTCCTATCCGTGACCTGATCGAAAGCTTTAAAACCGAGAACTTAGGAGAAAAATTCGAGAACCTGAATTCGGGAATTAACTGATAATCCAAGAACCTAAATTCATTAATTCTTATAACCGAAAACAATTATTATTATCGAAAAAAAAATTGATATTGTTAATGGTTCGAAATTTTAGGGATTTACTAATATCTGTTTCCAGTTTTAAATAATGACTATCCCCAAAGATATCATTAGATTTCAAAATCTTTAACTTAATGATAATTGATTTTGAAAATTACTTGGAAATAAAGTTATGTCCTAAATTATCGGAAACAGAATTTCAATCTAATTTTAAACCAAAAAAACATAATAATATTTCGGTTTTCTTATGATGTTCTTGAAGAACATCAACCGAAAGAAAGCATAATCAATATAATCTTTATCCCAACTTTTCTAGAGTCAAAATCATAATACTCATAAAACCTTTCGATGGAATACATATGAATCTTTATGAATTGATTAAATTTAAATAAAATAATTATGAATTGTAATATGAATACAATTCATTACATGAATTATTATTTTATATTTTTAAAATCAATTCTAGCACCATACATACTAATGTGACGGTGGAAACATAAAAAACAATTAATGATACTGATTATTGTTAAGGACCGCCGCCATCGAACAAAAGACTATTTTAGCGAATTCTCTTATTCTCAAGAGCTTGATTATAGAAAAATTGATTCATTAAATTACATGATAGAATTGATATAATCAACATTGCTCTGATACCACATGTTGATTATATTAATAAGAACATAAGAAATAAACAAAAGATTTAATCAAGTGTACCTGATTTGCTTAACTGTTCAGGAACCTCAGTAATGGAAGACACCATCATCTTGATCGGGTTCCCTTTAGTGTGTACACTAATGATGGCTAATGATCACAAAGTGATCATGTGTGAGAGAGGTAGGTGGCGGCTACATTAGGTTATGGTGTTATTAGAGTCCAACCTAATACCTCTAGTAAACTCTCTATTTATACACACAGGGGACACCCTAATTAGGATTAGTAAGGGTAATTCCATCCATCAAAGAATCACCTATTATAAACTTAGGGATATTATAGTAATTGATCAATATAATATAAATGATAATGATGGCCACAAATAAATATAATAAACATCATTTATATTTATTCTAACATCATGTACAAATATGTTTTCAAATATCATATGATTAGTTTGAAACCTTAAGGGTTAATACTTGATACCGGAGCAAAGGAGGTTTATAAAAAAAATTAATAATAATTAATTTCAACGATGCCTGGTTATTGTTTGATTAGAATATATGTATAGCGTGAATTAAAAAGTTCAGTGGTTCATCAATTGGATGATTTAAGTAAATGGTCTTTATAACTAAGACTAAAGTCAGTGATGTCTTGTTAACCAGAGTTGGATAGGTCATTAATGGGTAGCCTTTAGAAGTACAAGATCATGAAAGACTATTAAGAGAATGGTGTCGTTCAAGAATTTCCTAAAGATTTCAAGGTAAGATATTGATTTCTGAAAAGTCGGGTGCACATCAAATGAACTCTTTTAATATTGCAAGTTATTTAAGATTCACGCGGGTATGTACATGGGATTTTATCTGTGATACCCCGCAAATTCAGGTTCTCACTTTAACTAAACTCTAGTTACGTTCCTTGCATTATACTTAACTAGGGTTAACTAGATAGGACACACGTGCATTGTTGTGAGTTAATATCGGGTACATGATTAGTTGTCACACCACGCCAATGGCGGAAACACGTGGCGCGACGCTCGAAAGCATATCAAAGTCAAGATTAACACAAACTATATTTAATTAGAAAAGATCATTATATTAAGATGTCGGGAAGGAGTACCTGGTTTCAAACATTACTTAAAACCACAACCATTAAGTTTTAAAGTGGGGTATTTCCGTTTATGTCCCAACCCGAAGGTAACAATAGATGAAACCCCCAACCAGTGTCCGACATCCCAAATTCCACCGTACTAGCCGCATACCTGTTCAGCACTTAGTTACCTGAAAGATATGTTTAAAACGACGTCAATATATAAAATATTGGTGAGTTCACAGGTTTTAGTTTCGTAAATACGACGTTTTTACATCCTGTGCAAATCCAGCACATTTTTACATCCTGTGCAATTCCAGCACATTTTTACTTCCTGTGCAAATCCAGCACATTTTTACTTCCTGTGCAAATCCAACACATTTTGTGGCCTTTGTACGGAGTAGCTAGCTCCTACAAACTATGATGATAAGCAATCCCCTGAGTCCCATAACCAAACCAAGACTAATAAATATGCCCCGCTCCAAGTCGTTTCTCGGAAACCAACGACTTAAGTTCAGAATACGTGCACCTCTTGTCTTTACCGGGTTGACGCTATCAACCAGAGGTGGGCCTCGTCAGGCACCAATAGTACTATCCAAATATTCCTTTGGTTTCATTTTACCTGAATTAATGGTTACAGTAGCGAGGACCCAACCCCGAGTGGCGACCAAAAACTCAAGTACTCATCATGCCACTTACCACATTTTAACCTTTGAAAACATTTCAATATGTGATAATTTTTGACAAACATATCTTTCCCCCAGTTAAAACAGTAAAATGGGGCCGTGAAACTCACCTTAATTTCCATGCTTAGCTAGCAAATAAAATCCAAAGCCTTGACCGACTTCCTCGTGCCCTAATTACCAATAAAGGACACCTTAAAGTCTATCATATATAAATCTAGCTTATTTTTCCGGTTAAAAGATAGTTTACTCAACTATCTTGACTCGTGTGTACTAACCCGAGTCCTTAAGTGTTTTAACTCGACGAACCGATCGTGACTTATCATAGTTCATGTGTTCACTTACGAAACAGTACCCAAGTCGCGCACTTGTTACTATTCGTGTGCAAACTATGTTGGACTAACACCACGAAACGTATAACTCATCCCTGAGCCGTAGCTCATATCGTAAATCGGATAATTATAGTTGTCTTGTACGTTTATTTTTGGGAAAATATACTTTGCAAAACACAAATCTTGTTATTAACCCTAATCGATAACATTTGCTACATTATTTCCCAAATCCGAGCATTTTAAAGTATACGGAACTTAGATTTTATAAAAAGGTTCCCAAGTAAAATCGAGCGTCTATATATTTTTGAATCCGAACAATAAACTTTATTAATTACTGAAAACCTTTCGAAAACTCGTCATACTTGACGTTTGGAAAACTATATATATTTGTTTTGAAAATATTTTCCGGGATTCACTTATTATCATTACAAATAATCTTTGTCAAACACTTGGAAGTTATTTATAAAAACGCACAACAATATCGCGTTCGTTGTGCTCCGGATTTTATAAAATTTCAGCAGAGTTTCCTCTGTTTTTGTACAAACCAGACAACACAAGTGTCTTCAATTTTCCCAAAATCAATTTCCAAACACAAGACATTTAATCTATTTATCCGCATTTCCGAATTAAATGAGGCTTATACATTTCGACGATTACATAAGTTACACTTAATTATATATAACTATATATACAACATATAGTCCAACAAATTAAGTCCGATATACAATAACACCATGTCACGCTTTAATATACAAATGCTATTTATCTGATTTATATTTGTGGTATATTTCATATACGGTTCGTTCGCGGGTTAACACCAAATTTGTTCGTATTTTTCTAATTTATAAATATATATTTATAGATCTAAAACAATAAATACGAAATTTACCACTTGTTCGCGTGACCCGACACGTCGTCTCGAACGACGTGTTAACAGAATCGAAACGTTGACCAGGTCTGATCGGTCGTTGACCAGGGTTGACCAGACCGAATCTGACCCATTTAACCGCGGGTTTACCAGATCTAACCAGAGACTTGAACCGAAACACCAAAACAAACCCGAACCAGATCTGACTGACAACAAGCCCGAAACCATAATCAACAACCCGACACCATATACTCGGTTACCAACATCACCATCCACCTACACCTGTCAAACCCGATGACTAAAACCACCCGAGACCACCGGATCTGTTACCGCAGCCACCGAACCCACACCATCCGCCTTCATCCAACCCAACCCAACAACCACCATCTTCTCAGATCCGTCAAAACGAGACAACTACACAACCCCCTTCGAGCTTTAAAATCACCGTACCGGCACCGATCGTCACCCTTTCCTCTTGAACAACCTCCACCACCTATAAACGCCTCCACAACCACCCCTTTCAGGCCAGAACCCATCGTTTTATACCTTAAAACCACCACCTCCGAGCGTCTTCCACCCCGTAACCACCACAACAGGGACGATCTGCACCCACGACGCGGGTTGGGTGGTTGTTGCTTCTGTACCAGTGAGAAGAAAGGGAGAGTTCGAGGAGAGAGGGTGGTATACCCGGTTTTAGAGAGAGAGAGAGTAGAGAGAGAGAGAGGGGGGCGGGTATGGCTGCACAAATGGAGAAGAAGAAGCATATGATGCCTTTTATACTTAGGGTTAGGGTTAGGTGGGTTGTGCACCGCGTATCGAACCCGTATAAGCGTTTTTCGCTTCGGTTTATTATTAGGCTCGAAAATAATTTATAAAAATCAATCGGTTTTGTTCGTAATTAAAAACACAACTAAACCGAGCAATTTAGTTATTATTCTCGTAACTCGACGCGTGAAAGACGGAACATGCGTTAAAATCGCGTAAATCGATTCGGTCGAGCTATCCTTCATTTAGACGACCTGTTTACTTTCGAAATTAATTAAATGAAATTATTTATAATAAATAATTATTCCGAAAGTTCGATAACGGTTAAAACCACACGTTTTGACGTTCGAATCCCGCGTCAGTTCCTCTCCGCGTTCTCCAAAACGCAGCGTTTTTGGCCGTTTACCACGCCGATTTCACATCCGTTCGCATCGATAGTAAATACGTGTCGTATTTACATGGAATAAGCTTATGTTATTCCAGTTTGACAAATTTTCACTGATGTCAGTTCGTTACGTTAAACACGCGAAGTCTTTCTTTAAAGGCATCAAGACTTCAACGAACTTTCAAAAGGACATCGTAGGACTCATATTAGCTCAACTAACCATAATTAACCTTAAACCATGTTAATTATTTCTAAAACATGATTAGAATCACGTTAATCGTTGTACGAAATTTGCCGGTTGTCACATTCTCCCCCCGTTAAGAGAATTCCGTCCCGGAATTCAGTTCAAGTCATCCGATACATTAGTATCCTTGAACAGGGCGGGATGTTTGCAACTCACACGATTACCCCTTTTCTTCGTGAACTCCAGTTCACGCTTAGCGTCCTAACGAACACAATGTCATGAGTCGGCTACGGCCGAGCTCTTGGGTATCGCAATCCGGCACAAATATCGGTTTTCCCGAAATAGTAGAGCTTTGCGTCAACCTGGATCCTATCGGTTGAGGAATTGACAATGCTTCCTCAAGCCAGACCTGCGGGATTCGTCAAGAGTCCCACTAAGCTCTTGCGATAGTTCGAGCTTGTTCGTTGCAAGGCCAATTTTAACTGACATATCCGAGTCACTGGAGTACTAAGCGAAGTCACTCCATTACCGTTTTCGTGCTTAACAACACCCTTTCAGAGTATAGCACTCAGCTAAGTCCTTTACCGATTTGAAGTTCCTAAGGCTAACTCCTTGTTAGCACAACTTCCCGATCGGTTTGGCCACTTATTCAAGAAGATTTGAATCTACCAGATTCGTTGGTCACCTCTTGAACTCACGCCAGATCATGTGTATATCTCTATCTGACATTCAATGTACTAGAGACGTACACGTATGCACTCCAGAGGACTTCGAGCAGTACACCCCGAACACTAGGGTGATGATTCCTATCACATAGGAAATTCTGGCGATGAAGTACACGAATTTGATTTGCCACCGACACTAATCGTATCACACAGGACACTTCCGTCTAGGACAATAATTCACTCGTTCGAGAATGGTAATCCATACTCATCTCAAATTGAGTATCCCAGACTTGCGTTCAAGGTTCGGCGAACCCTGAGGTAGGATAACTGCTAAAGTTCGATATTGTGAAAGTTGACATCTAGTGTCTAGCCACGACTCTCCAAGAGTATAGGTGGCTATCCGCCTGTCTCATATTATAACTGCAAACGAGTAGGGGGATGAGAAGGTTCCAAACATCGATCGATCTTTGCCTGTGTCCCATCACAGCCACCGGACACCTCAGGCGACATGACCATTAGGTTTGCTCGTTGAATTTCACTAATCGGGTGGTCTTACCAGATCACCAAGCAGTCGACATTCTTGAGGACGCTCGGGGTTGTTTATAGTAGCGGATGGTAATCCTGTGCCCTCACATGGACCGAAATTCACTATGCATCCACTTACAACCTTTTCGTATGAGCGATTATGGTTAGTGGTACTAGGACGCCTAATATGGACTGATGGAGGTCGAAAGCTTTTGCGTCACTTCCACCCCTCAGTTCCCCAGGCAGTAGACAGTGTATATTCAACACACAACCGTACAATTCCACAATACGCGAGGATTTAAGCCGACTTAAACACAAATGTCTAGAGGCTCGCATCGCCTCATCACATTGATAAGCACGGGAATGATGTATATGAATCATCATGATATGGTTGCAGCAACAAACAAAGGATAGGGTCTCGACAACATCTTAACACGTTGGCTTCCTCGAGACGGTAAGCAGAGCATTGGTAACTACCCGAAACAAGGGTACCCAGTGCTTGTCCTGCTATATGTGCCTCACGAGCACTGGTGTCCTATCGTTATTAGCAACCTAGTAAGTAAATTCTGAACAACACAGGACACTTTCCCTCGAATTGACTATCCGATCCTATGCAGTGATCTGAGTGAAAGGAGTCCTAAAACTGGAATCCCTCACTCGCCAAAGGTTCCATCTTTCGGATCTTTCAAGTTAAGAGGTGAAATCGAGTCATAATGAATGCATCTGGCATAGATCTCACGTTTGGGCTTGACGGCTTCATGCGCCAAAATCGTTACTTAAAACAACAAACGACCGAGATCGCCCTACAAGAAGTAGTCTTGAGCCTTCCAATAAGGCATCCCATTCAACGACTCAGGTAGTCACACGCATGGGTGCAACATGTAAGCTTTCGAGCTCATCTTGGTTGGTCAGGTACTAAACGCACTGACCTGGCAGCTCATATTACTATGGTGTCTCTAACAGTGTCTGTCCAGGACAGGGGATTTTGCTCTGGCGCGAGCAATGCTACTGAAAAATAACTGGGAACACCTGTATTGACCCAAGGTCGAAAGGGTTCCACTATCCCAAGAATCTACGCAACGACACCAAGACAAGATAAACCTACCATTAGCAGGATAACATCATTCGAAGGGCTGAGTTGATCGAAGATCTCATCACGGTAGGGTAGCACCCTCACAGAGTAGACAATGCTACATGCCCTTCTAGATTCAGGGTTTCATAAGACCTCCGAATCATGTACCGGGGATTCCACCAATGCACTCGCCGTGGGTGGGTCCACACTGTTATTCCTGTAGTCATCGGCATGACACGTTGGCAGGTGTGATGTTAAACAATCCACTGGGATGAGCAATAATAAATTGAGTCTTTCAACTCTTACTAGCCCAAAGGTATGGGTCATAATATCGCTCACATTTACTCGATTCCTTCACGTTCGAGATGTATTCGAAATCCCTCATCACGAAGACGAGCCTCACCCCGTCGTGTGTGGATCATGGGATTTCCTTCCGACATGATTCGAGAGTGGTTAGTCGACCAAAATGCGCGTAAAAGTCAAGGCTGGACATGGCGTCACTGATGCCTTAGATCTTGAAGAGGTAATGCTCACGAAACGCGCGAGCATATAAAGAGGTCGACACGTGATTCGGTCAATTACTCAACTTACGAGATTCGAGCTTTAGAGAGATACATGTGCTAATACTAGGATTAGAGTGTCTTATTATGACTTCCCGAAAGTCCGTTGGACACCCGAAATCCTACATAATCAACGGCGACACTACACAATCATTCAGCAATATAACAACGGTTACGTGGGTTTGGGGTAATGTCCTTATTCCAAGGGAACCAAGAGCGAATCAAGCGACAAGTTATCACATCATCAAGTCAATCCAACAATTGTAGCAATACGTTCACGGTGCAATACGATAGTAGAAATAACATGACATGACAACAACACATCCACGAACACATCAACAAGGGAACACCGCACAGGAACAACACGACGACAAAGAAGCATGACAACAAGGCAACACCGCAACATGGACCGCATGACACAGAGAAATACGACAACAAGGCTACACCACTGCAGGAGCAGCACAACAACAGGAATGCACCGTCGACAGCGAAACGCAACCGCATGGATATGCAGTCGGCAAAACTGTGCAACGACAAGAATGCACAATCGTTAGGGGCAACACCACAACATGAATTCACGACAGCAGGACGACACGCAACCTAGCGAGTCCACTATACATAACTACAAGAAGCTCCATTACGGTGAGCACGCACCCCGGTGCGTTTCAGCTCACTTATGGTGATAGAATCCTTATTCGTATCCTCAGCCACAAACCTATACTCCGCAGGCTCATTAGTAGGAACGATTGGATCACCAAAGGCATCCGCCTTCATAACAGAAATGGGAACGATGGGTTCCACATAATTTAGTAGACTTATCAGGCCGACATCGTCCTTAGGGAGAACGACTGTATGCTCGATATAAGTCACTTGAATAATAGCAACTGTATCATTGACAGACTTAACCCAAGCTTGAGAACCATTATTGGCAGGAGCCAGGGAATGATAACGAGCGGTTCAACGAAAACCTCAAAGAAAATGGAGTTAACAGCAACGAACTCTATTGTGACACAACCATGGTCATAGCGGCTTGGCAAGGGTCTTATAGACGTCTATGTCAATGACAGTGATCTTAGTAGGAGCCTTCGAAACAACAGCAACATCAAACTTGGCAAAAGCCATAGAAACATCCTTAACACGCTCAGTATGAGCTACACTCTCAGCAACGATGACATGATTCGCTTGGGCCATAGAACAATTACAGCAGGAGCAACATCAGGCTCGGTGGGAGCCTTAGACCCACCGTAGTTATTAGATTTGTGGTAAATAGTATCCATAGGACCTAGAAACCAACCAACATCTTTTCCAGTATCAAAACATTGGTCACAACAAGAATAGTAGAGGTAGAAGGATCATGATTTATCGAGACACCACGATAAAATAAAACGATACAGACTCTGGCAATTCAACCGAGTCATCCTTCTCATTAGGGTCCTCTTGCATGTTATTTTGGTCCTAGCACCGATAGTCATCAACCGAAATGCCTCTCCGACACTTAAGCAAGGCCAGCGAACTTCCTTCCTGATAGGCCACGCAGTGAGAGTTTCGAAATATGACAAGAGATTAGACAAGTCACATTGTCCATGACGAATGGATCTCGCATCCTTAGTTTATAAAACACCGTGACAAAAGGGACGTAACGTCTCAATATCTATGGGGATTGATGGAAAACACTTCGCATCAATTGCCACCCCAAATAAACAACCAGTCTCGTCGTCCTGACGAGGGTAGCGGACGTTCAACATTGCAAGATGAGCAATGAAATTGCTGTCCCATGGGTAAGTTTAGTTGACAGAATAACGTGACCACTTCCAGTAGTCCGTTATTTGATTTTCGAGGGGGAATTTCGATGTCTGCCAGAGCGTTCCGTGACACTTGACAATTACGAGTCACACGCTTTACGATTTCGGCTCCCGAAATGTGGTTTCACTCCCCGAGTATTATGACGGATTCAGACGCAAAATGCACGTCGTGATCCTATATTCAATATATATGTATGTCTCCATATATTTTAACTGACTTGGATAAAATTATCTCCGACTCGACTCACTTTACCATATAACTACTTTCCCATTAAGTAGTCATACTAGGATCTTGTCAGTCGAGATTTCATTTTTCCCGTAATCGACTCGACTCACCTTTCCATATATTTATTTTCCCATTAAATAAATATACTATGATTTAGTCGATTCGATATTACATTTTTTTTTCAACCATCAACTCGACTCACTTTACCGTATAATTATTTTCCCATTAAATAATTATACTAGGATCTTGTCGATTTGACTTTTGGTTTTACCACCATCGACTCGACTCACTTTACCGTATAATTATTTTCCCATTAAATAATTATACTAGGATCTTGTCGATTCGACATTGTATTTTACGACCATCGACTCGACTCACTTTACCGTATAATTATTTTCCCATTAAATAATTATACTAGGGTCTTGTCGATCGATATTTCGTTTTCGGCACCCGACCCGGCTCACCTTACCATGTATTTATTTTCCCATTTAAATAAATATACTAGGATCTTGCCGATCGATAATTCATTTTCAACACCCGACTCGGCTCACTTTACCATATATTTATTTTCCCATTTAAATAAATATACTAGGATCTTGCCGATCGATAATTCATTTTCAACACCCGACTCGGCTCACTTTACCATATATTTATTTTCCCATTTAAATAAATATACTAGGATCTTGCCGATCGATATTTCGTCTTCAACACCCGACTCGGCTCACTTTACCATATATTTATTTTCCCATTTAAATAAATATACTATGATCCTGCCGATTCGACATTGTTGATTTAGACGCGGGCTATCATGCCTTCTAGATAAAGATGATCAAGCCTATTAACTCCGCAAGGACGATTTTGCCCTCCGATAGGGAAAGGAACGCCTGACCCTCGAAGACGACTTGGGCATGTGTTAGATCAAGAATGACTTACTCACAGTAATAATATAGCAGCACACGGGCAACTAATCTCAATACTGATCCACACAGGGTCCCGTGCTCAAAACGCACTGGTTTTGCAGGGACGCACCCTAAGTCTTCACTCGGTTCCAAGTTTAGCATTCCACGCATCGTACCAAGCATTCATCTCTTCGGTAGGTAGTGCATCCTCGTATGTCCGCTCCTTTGAGGAACTTTGAGTGGAGGCATTCAACTCCTATACAAGGAAGCTTTCATCTCCTGTCCCTATCCGATGCGAGGGTTTACGTCAGATTACTCATATGAAGTAGACGTTCGAGCTCTTCCGTGTTCGTACCTTAGAGGTAATGCTGAAGAAAGCTCATTCAGTTTGCGAGGATCGAAATCAAGGGATATCAACAAGACCTCCCTTTTAGCCCGTTGGCCAATCAAAAGCTAAGACTGACCCTATAGTACAAGAATAGACAAGGCAAGAAGTGATCACCAACCCCAGCCCTAGCGCCCACCAAGGTTACCGTGCACCACAAGTTATTATTACGTGTGCACCCGCAATGATAATCGGTGTTGCCAGGTAATTTTGGTGCCCGCTAGTTCCGAGCTTCCTGATCCAAAACAAAGATTTCACACAATAAAGGACCTAGACTAGCTTCGCCTTCACGACATCAGCAACACGACAACGTCCACTAGCACGATAAAGGTTAGCCCTTCCGATCATCCCGTCCGCAGGTAAGCGGGTGAGTTCGTCGTAGACCACCGCTTGTCCTTCCCGCTTGTCGATGTCGGTAACCGATGCAAAAGTGTGGACTAAAGTGAAGTGTGAGACGATATCCTTACAGGCAAGCTATCTGTACTACTTATATGCATTAACTAGCACTAGTTAGAAAGTCGGATCTCTACACAATTTAAACATTCATATCCTTATGTTCTAACATTTTATATATTGACACACATGGCTAGTCGGTCGGAATTTCCCCTTGTACAATCCATGTACAATTTTCTTTCTTTTCTAAAAATATTTCGTTGTGTTTTATTTTTGAAAACTCCGTTTTCGAGCCAAAACCGGTTATAGTCTAGATTTTTCAAAAACACTAGTTCGCTATAACCTTGGCTCTGATACCACTTCTGTCACACCACGCCAATGGCGGAAACACGTGGCGCGACGCTCGAAAGCATATCAAAGTCAAGATTAACACAAACTATATTTAATTAGAAAAGATCATTATATTAAGATGTCGGGAAGGAGTACCTGGTTTCAAACATTACTTAAAACCACAACCATTAAGTTTTAAAGTGGGGTATTTCCGTTTATGTCCCAACCCGAAGGTAACAATAGATGAAACCCCCAACCAGTGTCCGACATCCCAAATTCCACCGTACTAGCCGCATACCTGTTCAGCACTTAGTGACCTGAAAGATATGTTTTAAAACGACGTCAATATATAAAATATTGGTGAGTTCACAGGTTTTAGTTTCGTAAATACGACGTTTTTACATCCTGTGCAAATCCAGCACATTTTTACATCCTGTGCAATTCCAGCACATTTTTACTTCCTGTGCAAATCCAGCACATTTTTACTTCCTGTGCAAATCCAGCACATTTTGTGGCCTTTGTACGGAGTAGCTAGCTCCTACAAACTATGATGATAAGCAATCCCCTGAGTCCCATAACCAAACCAAGACTAATAAATATGCCCCGCTCCAAGTCGTTTCTCGGAAACCAACGACTTAAGTTCAGAATACGTGCACCTCTTGTCTTTACCGGGTTGACGCTATCAACCAGAGGTGGGCCTCGTCAGGCACCAATAGTACTATCCAAATATTCCTTTGGTTTCATTTTACCTGAATTAATGGTTACAGTAGCGAGGACCCAACCCCGAGTGGCGACCAAAAACTCAAGTACTCATCATGCCACTTACCACATTTTAACCTTTGAAAACATTTCAATATGTGATAATTTTTGACAAACATATCTTTCCCCCAGTTAAAACAGTAAAATGGGGCCGTGAAACTCACCTTAATTTCCATGCTTAGCTAGCAAATAAAATCCAAAGCCTTGACCGACTTCCTCGTGCCCTAATTACCAATAAAGGACACCTTAAAGTCTATCATATATAAATCTAGCTTATTTTTCCGGTTAAAAGATAGTTTACTCAACTATCTTGACTCGTGTGTACTAACCCGAGTCCTTAAGTGTTTTAACTCGACGAACCGATCGTGACTTATCATAGTTCATGTGTTCACTTACGAAACAGTACCCAAGTCGCGCACTTGTTACTATTCGTGTGCAAACTATGTTGGACTAACACCACGAAACGTATAACTCATCCCTGAGCCGTAGCTCATATCGTAAATCGGATAATTATAGTTGTCTTGTACGTTTATTTTTGGGAAAATATACTTTGCAAAACACAAATCTTGTTATTAACCCTAATCGATAACATTTGCTACATTATTTCCCAAATCCGAGCATTTTAAAGTATACGGAACTTAGATTTTATAAAAAGGTTCCCAAGTAAAATCGAGCGTCTATATATTTTTGAATCCGAACAATAAACTTTATTAATTACTGAAAACCTTTCGAAAACTCGTCATACTTGACGTTTGGAAAACTATATATATTTGTTTTGAAAATATTTTCCGGGATTCACTTATTATCATTACAAATAATCTTTGTCAAACACTTGGAAGTTATTTATAAAAACGCACAACAATATCGCGTTCGTTGTGCTCCGGATTTTATAAAATTTCAGCAGAGTTTCCTCTGTTTTTGTACAAACCAGACAACACAAGTGTCTTCAATTTTCCCAAAATCAATTTCCAAACACAAGACATTCAATCTATTTATCCGCATTTCCGAATTAAATGAGGCTTATACATTTCGACGATTACATAAGTTACACTTAATTATATATAACTATATATACAACATATAGTCCAACAAATTAAGTCCGATATACAATAACACCATGTCACGCTTTAATATACAAATGCTATTTATCTGATTTATATTTGTGGTATATTTCATATACGGTTCGTTCGCGGGTTAACACCAAATTTGTTCGTATTTTTCTAATTTATAAATATATATTTATAGATCTAAAACAATAAATACGAAATTTACCACTTGTTCGCGTGACCCGACACGTCGTCTCGAACGACGTGTTAACAGAATCGAAACGTTGACCAGGTCTGATCGGTCGTTGACCAGGGTTGACCAGACCGAATCTGACCCATTTAACCGCGGGTTTACCAGATCTAACCAGAGACTTGAACCGAAACACCAAAACAAACCCGAACCAGATCTGACTGACAACAAGCCCGAAACCATAATCAACAACCCGACACCATATACTCGGTTACCAACATCACCATCCACCTACACCTGTCAAACCCGATGACTAAAACCACCCGAGACCACCGGATCTGTTACCGCAGCCACCGAACCCACACCATCCGCCTTCATCCAACCTAACCCAACAACCACCATCTTCTCAGATCCGTCAAAACGAGACAACTACACAACCCCCTTCGAGCTTTAAAATCACCGTACCGGCACCGATCGTCACCCTTTCCTCTTGAACAACCTCCACCACCTATAAACGCCTCCACAACCACCCCTTTCAGGCCAGAACCCATCGTTTTATACCTTAAAACCACCACCTCCGAGCGTCTTCCACCCCGTAACCACCACAACAGGGACGATCTGCACCCACGACGCGGGTTGGGTGGTTGTTGCTTCTGTACCAGTGAGAAGAAAGGGAGAGTTCGAGGAGAGAGGGTGGTATACCCGGTTTTAGAGAGAGAGGGGGGGGGCGGGTATGGCTGCACAAATGGAGAAGAAGAAGCATATGATGCCTTTTATACTTAGGGTTAGGGTTAGGTGGGTTGTGCACCGCGTATCGAACCCGTATAAGCGTTTTTCGCTTCGGTTTATTATTAGGCTCGAAAATAATTTATAAAAATCATTCGGTTTTGTTCGTAATTAAAAACACAACTAAACCGAGCAATTTAGTTATTATTCTCGTAACTCGACGCGTGAAAGACGGAACATGCGTTAAAATCGCGTAAATCGATTCGGTCGAGCTATCCTTCATTTAGACGACCTGTTTACTTTCAAAATTAATTAAATGAAATTATTTATAATAAATAATTATTCCGAAAGTTCGATAACGGTTAAAACCACACGTTTTGACGTTCGAATCCCGCGTCAGTTCCTCTCCGCGTTCTCCAAAACGCAGCGTTTTTGGCCGTTTACCACGCCGATTTCACATCCGTTCGCATCGATAGTAAATACGTGTCGTATTTACATGGAATAAGCTTATGTTATTCCAGTTTGACAAATTTTCACTGATGTCAGTTCGTTACGTTAAACACGCGAAGTCTTTCTTTAAAGGCATCAAGACTTCAACGAACTTTCAAAAGGACATCGTAGGACTCATATTAGCTCAACTAACCATAATTAACCTTAAACCATGTTAATTATTTCTAAAACATGATTAGAATCACGTTAATCGTTGTACGAAATTTGCCGGTTGTCACATTAGTGAACCTCGGACGTTGGTGAATAACGAACTTATGTGTCTTTGTGATATTTGATAAACTTATGTGAAAACCATACGTGATTATGTGAACCTAAACCGAATACGTTAATAAAAATCACTAAAGGTGGAGTATGTGGTTGATTAGGGTCTTAACGCATGGGGTTGCACTTGTTACGGTCCGAAATAACGAAAACGTCGAAGGATAACGCGTCGGGTGACGAAACGAGACACGCACGAGGGCCTCGGGCCTGTGAGCGGCCGCTCACAGGGCCCGAGCGGCCGCTCGCACGTGTCTGACGGGTCTAAACCGCCTTAAACTCCTATTTAAGCATCCTTAACCCCCATGCAACCCCTAAACTCAACCCTAATCGCCCCCTTACTGCCCCACACAAAATATTAACCCTAAAGCTCCTGCTAAGGCTCAAGATCATCAATTGGGAAGCTCCAAAGGCGCACGGTTGATCGAATCGAAGAGCCAAGGGTATAATCTTTGATTCCTTACACTTTTATCTTGTGTTTTTGTTATAAAAATCATGTAACAAAGTTTTTCCAGGTCTGAGAGTTTTTAATAATCATTAAAACATGAAGTTTTTAAAGATTAAACTGATTAAACATAATAATAAACGATTAGTAACATCATAGGATACTTGTTGCGCAAGTTATTGATGTTTTGGTCTTTAAAGTTGTGATCTTTGCATGTTTAGTAGTAGAATCTGATCATGATAAGTAATAGGGATGTTTGGTAATGATGATTGATGCTTGTTGATTGTTTTTTATGCACACGATAGTCGATTAAAGTATGATTTAGGCGAAACTAAAATCTGGACAGAATGGTTAGATGAACTTGTAGGAGCTGTAACACGACCTTGACATAATGATTTTGGTATTTTCTTTGCATGGTCGAGTCACACTTGGTCTTAGCTTTTCATAATGTGTAAAATCAAGTATTTTGGACATCGGTTGAGTCGTTTTTGGAATTTTCATTGAAAATAGGTCAGGTCAGAATTTCGGGTATCAAACTGAATCAACTTTGAAACATCATAACTCAAGTTTTATTAAGAGTTGGATTGTGAAATTTTTACAGAAGGTTAATATTAGAGTAATATGAGTTTTCCAAGTGGATTCATCCCGTTTGGATGAATACACAATTTTTGGGAAATTATCTACCAAACTGACCTGTTAGGAAGATTTTCTGAACATAGCTGAATTAGACGAATTTTAATTATTTTTGTGTTTGGATTTAAGATAAAACAAAAATAGGTATTGTTGAGTGAATACCAAAGAAAATTCAGTAAAACTTTGGGAGGTTAACTCACTGATTTACTATTTTAAATAAATTCGTTTTGATGGCGCACAATCTGTCCTGAAAACACAGATTGTGTATTATGTGCTTATGTGATTAATTGAGGTCTTAAGTGGTATGGAATTGACATGTAACTGAAGTACATTTGTTTGAGACACATACGGAGGGTAGAAACTAATTGTAACCAATACATTCACCAACGAGTCCGTAGGGTTTACTATTGCATGTAGAATCACTAGGCGTCACATACACACTTTTGAACGTTTAAAACGCCTTGGACAAACGAGTTATATGGTGTAATGATATTACGCCTATACTCACTTAGTGACACTATTATTAGGGTGTCGGTAGCATACTTTACTTGCGGTTCGGATTTCTTTTGCTTGCACGTTAAGGTGAGTTTCACTACTCTTTTTCTCAAAAGCATGCGTCTCGGATTAGAGACAACTTTGGTAAACATTTTCTAGTTCATTTGGGACTACTCGGGTATGGACTCCTTGCGTGGGTCGGGTTTTGACTCCTTGTGTGTGTCGGGTTTACGATTCCTTGTGTGGATCGGGTTTTCGGTCAGTTTAAAACTTATTGGTCCTTTGTAATCTAAACACTCTATCATTGAAAGTCCTTGCATATTATTGGGTTAATCGCTGGAGGCGAACGGGGTATTAGTTGATAGCGCTATTAGGTTGATGCAGCAACCTCATGTTTGAGGTGCTTGAGGCACGGGCATGAACTTCTGACCACAATTTCCGACTGGTGTTGATAGACGCCAGTCATTGAGGCAAATAACTATTTTTCTGAAGGTTCCCAATAATCTTGTTTAGTTACATTGAGTGGGCTAGCTACCCCTGACACACTTAAACTGACAACTCTTTAACCTTTTGGTTTGGAGGACCTACGCTATTACTTTACTTACGTGGTTTTTGGAAAACCAGCGCATTTGCATATTAAATTACTTTACTTTGTGAACTCACCAGCTTTATGTTGACACACGGTAGCATGCTTTTGCAGGTAACTAGGAACGGAGCACAGTTAGGTTATGCATCATTTCATGGGTCTCAAACATTAAACTATTTTGCACATTTACTATTTATTTGGTTTTGGGCGCGGTGTTTTGCGCAGACTTTATTTACTATTTTTCATTCGCTTCCGCTATGCTATTATTGGTTTGGTTAAAACTTTAAAACTTGGTTTTACAATAACGAACTAAATGGTTGGGCATTTAGAGTCGTTCATGTGACTTATGGCTATAGGATCCTGGTTTGTCATGCGCCTCGCGGTATAAACCCCGCAGTGGAAATTTGAGGGTGTGATATTATCTTGGGTCGGGTTACTCTGTATGTTATTTGTTGTGGTATTTTGTTGCTATGATGTTGTTTTCATTCCTTGAGATGATGAACCTATGCCTAATATGATACGTGAAACGATTTAGACGACACAAGACTTTTTACTCGTAAGGCACATGCACGTTAAGGCCCTAAAATATTAAAGAGCTAATAAAAAAAAGAATTAAAGAAAAGCAAACAAACATGATTGAGAGGCAATACTCTCTGATGGATCCATCCCAAGATTTGGTGTGGGTGTGCTTCCATACACCTACCAGGAGCGGTACCGTGGTAACCAAGATTTTAAGACACGCCCAAGAGCCACATGCGTGAAGTACTTGCTCGCTATTGTTTACGAACGATGGCTAACGACATCGGTGAACTGCTTTTGTGCTCCACTTAGTTGGTTGTAGTGGACTTTCCCCCGACCGGTCCACCAGATGCACATGGTTTACTATGTGTAGTTTGGGAGACCTAAGGACTATCCTCCACGTGGTTACGATGATGAAAGAATGAAATATAAAGAATTTAACCACGTGATATGATAAAGATTAAGATTTAAGATATGAACGTGACAAGATGAAAAAGATAAAGATTAGATTAGATTAGAAAGGATTACTTAAAGAGATATGCACGAATTTAAGATTTATTATTTGATTATGTTGTTTTGTTTGGATCATAGCTTGCAATGACACGAACCGAATGATTTATAAATAAAATGTTGTTTTCTTTATTTTAAGATTTACCCTTTATCTTACTCAGCGTTAAAAAGCTGACACTTGTTTTCGAAAAATCGATGTGTACTCTTTTCAGGTTAGTTAGGATTGTTAGACTCGAAGCTTGTAAGAAATGGGTAGAGGAACTTTGACAAGACCTAATGGATCCAGATGATGCGTTTTAATAGTAAGGTTCGTTTATGATTCTATTGCTATGAACGACGAGTAACACTCAAATTTTATGATTAATTTAAATGGTTTTATAAATTTTATACATGATTAAGAACTTCCGCTGCGAAAGAAATATTTTTGAAAAAAAATATTTTATTGAAAAATACGGGATGTTATTTTATGATTAATTTAAAGCATCACTACACGAGATTTTTTGCCACCTCCTAGCATGCTATTTTAATTAGAATCCCCCATATTGTTGAAGTATTTGTCGTTTCGTATGTGCTCTTCATAAATGATAGGAAGCTCATTGCCTTGATCTCCTAGCATGTTCTATCAACTGAAATCCCCCATTTGTTGAAGCATTGGTCGTTTTCGTACGTGCTCTCCATAAATGCCATGATGTGGTCATAATTAATGCTTGTAGGTCATTCTTGTGTAAAGATGGAAATACTAGGCATTTTGGGATTCCTTTTGTTTTCCCTACCGAATGACAATTCATGGCAAGTCACTTGCATAGTGTCCAAATGTAACCCTTTACCATATTTGCAAAGTCGTAAATGATAAAGATGTGATCACTAGTTTGTGGCCCTAACCACATATTAGACACAAAATTGTTGGTTCATGCCCCTAATATTAAACACACAACTCACTGCACAAGTTTACTGCTTAAACCTTCTTTATTGAAATTGAAAGGAGTACAAAAATAGAACCTATCTACTGCTATATTTATACACTAAACAAACAAATAAAACACATGCCAACTAAAGCCACGTCTCCTTAAAACTAGGTAACAACTCAAACGGTTAGCTTGCTCCATGCTTCCACTTCTGTTTTACTTGGTCAAGCTACACTAATTTCGCAACAACCTAACTGACCCGTTAATGCTACTTGGTTTCAACTCGTACCCATTCAACTCGACATTGACCCGACAAGATTATTTCCAACAATAGTTGTTGATAGGGCTTCCAAGGATGGTATTTTAATTAACAGGACATTCAACATAAAGTTTTTTTTTTCTAACATTACCCATTTAATCCACCCAAAAGGTTACTATCTTGGAGTGTAGCTTTGGAATAATTTACTATCTTGGAGTGTAACATGAAACAACATGTTTAGAGAACCAACATGTGTTTGTGCCCTTTGTTTTTGAGACATTTGGATCTCTTGCCCATGAAGCAATCTAATTCCTGAATCGGGTGCAAAAGGTCGTGCATAGCAATTCTTCGTCCTCCAAGAACCAATGCTTTATTTTAGCAGGATGGGTTTTACAATTCAAAAGGGGGTCGCGACGTAGCTTGTTGCCCGTTTACCTGCTATGGTCTTGTAATTTGTTATGGTTTTTAATGAAAGTATTATTATTATTATTATTATTATTATTATTATTATTATTATTATTATTATTATTATGTAAAAAAAAAAAGAATGTGAATTTACCTTAATCTTCCACCCAACGATCACTTGTCGTGTGTATACCTCCACTTTTATATAATAGGTCTTATGAACTCTTTCCATCCATGAAGCATGTAAGCTTAGGATATAGTGTTTTGCGTCTTCGTTTTTACTAACACAAGTAATTAAATTGATTGACAACAACGTCTACCTTTTATTAAGAAGATCGCAATATGTATTAATACAAACTAATTCTAAACTCAAGTTGTTACCAGCGGCACAGGAATTTCTTTCATGGGGTGCGGAATCTCTAAGTCCCTAGGTCGTTTACAAATCAGGTAGCCCGGGCCGGGTCAGGTCAGGTCTTATACCAAAAATAATAATACTAAAATTATATAATCAACAAAAGGAAACCAAAAGCTAAAATAATTTAAACGTCGTTACATATGCATAACTAAATTCTAAAATCTAAAGTTGTGGATACATCTCGGCTAATTGTAGTAGTTTTGAAACATCAACCAAAATTATCACAAGGACTCAAGCTATTAATACAAACAAGTAACTCAGATGTTACCTGGTTAAAACGGTTTTCAAATTCTTGGATTTACATATCTAGAATCGAACTTAATAGTTAGATTCATTTGAATTATCTACATTAGACTATAGTCTTACTCATTGTACTTGATCTTATCTACCTGGAATCTTATTTAACCTTATAAAGAATAATAGACAATAAAGTAAATGAAATGACAAGTAAAATAAAGTAAAAAGAAAAGCATATTAAAAGTTAACGTGACTTTGCCTGTCACCATACTTTTACATATTTTAACTTCTTACACTTAAAAAAACAAATAGCTTATTTTTTCGCATCAATTTAAGGGAGTCCTGCAACATTTTCATCAAGTCCTTGCACGCCGAAAAATAAACAGGGAGAAATATATACACACCAACCTTTCTACCAAGCATATGGATCACAGATTTAGTTTCAAGGCTTATAAAGGGGGAGAGGAAGGCTTGTTTCCTTGCTTTTCCACAGTTTCAAAAATCCAATGGGGGCGATTGAGAATTTTTATGGGTGCAGACGGGATAAACGTGTGACATCCTTCACCTTTCATTTTATCTTTTGTCCGACTTTAGTCCCTCTCATTTCATGTATTTATATTTATAATCCTTGTAATTCGAAGTTTCGATTCAATAATAAAAGTTGCGAACTCGTTTCTTGCGATTATTAACTATTTACTCGAATCGTTATCGTAACTGGGAAATTCTTTAATAATAATAATAATAATAGTAATAATAATAATAGTAATAATAATAATGTTAGTAATAAACATTGTTTTATTAATAAAACTAAACCCAAAGTTATAACCCAAACCATACCCTTTGTACCATTTTCGGAGCCCAGATCAGGCCCACCAAAGCTGAGCCCAGCAGACTCCACAATCCCTCTCCCCTCAAATCTGTTTAAAAAAAAAAGATGTTTGTGACTAGACTCGAACCCGAGTCTGATCCGGGTGGGGAATCAGCAAACAACACCCAACCATCTAGGCTACAACTCTCCTTGTGTTCCTAACCAAACCTAAATAACTTAACCTTTCATTATTTTCTGCATAGTTGACTTTATAAAGTCAACTGCGAGCCCAACCTTCCAAATCAAGCACAATCCGCGTTTTTTTTTAAAACAATTCGTTTATGGAATGCTTGGACCGACTTATACAGCGTGATTACCACGCCAATCGTCTTAAAAACTTTCCTAATTGAAGCCTAATACGCGTATAAGATATTAATACAGGTCAAAACTTCCAAAACTACGAGACCGAGTGATTAGTATAAATTGATTGTGCCATTACAAGCACAAATCGCCAATTAACAAACCCCTCTCATAAATTTCGTTCACCTATATCACATCGATCGTTTTTTGAGGAAGTTGTGTGCGTTTTCAATTGTTCGCGTATACATCGATTCTTACACGGTATGTTTCAATTAAATGTATGGTTGGATTCGGCTCAGGGTGGGTAATAAAAGCCCTATGATTAATTTGATGATCGAAATCATTCTGGTTCGATTATAGTTTTAGGGTTCATTGGGGAAGATGACTCATCACAGTCATAATACAAATACATTGTTTTTCTGGTTTAGAATCGTTCTCAGGGTGTGGCTCAGTGGTGAGCCACACTTGTGATAAGGATCTGGACCGGCCCAGACGCGGGTTCAATTCCCAGCAGCAGCATTCTTTTTTTTTATCAACTTTTCCTTTTTCCTTTTATAAATTAATAAACTCTATAATATATTTAAAATACTTAATATGACTTATAAATTCTACAAAAATTATTTTAGGATTTACAAATGATAAACTTTATTATACAATTTTTAGTTTTTCAAAAATCATTTATTTTATATATATTATAAATATTACAATTTTATTCAATTATAACTTTAAAATTCTATAAAAATATCTAAACGACTTTATAAAATTTCACAAAAATTATTTTAAACTTGTAGATCAATAAGCATTTCAGAAATAAATTTTATTTCAGAAAAATCGTTTGTTTCATATTTTTAATTGATTTTTGTTATTTTAAATCATAAATAAATCATAATAAATTCATTTTTCAATATTTTTATCCTAAAATTTTAATTTGAAATTTCTTTAATTTTAATATTTTTAGATATTAAAATTATATCTTTGACAAATAGAAATAAATATACTAAATATTCAATTTTTGAGAAATCATTTTATAAAAATTATTTTTCATACTTAAAACCTTATAACATGACCATCCTTAATCAAAAACATACAATAGTCTTTTATTTAATTATTTACCAAGTTTCTTTTATTTATTAACAATTTACCTAATTAAACAATTACTTATCCCCAAATTAGAAACCCTAGAACTACTTGTATCCTAGATAGCTTAGACTCTAAGTTCATTCCCTTACAAATTATCTATTTCTTTAGGTTAATCCTTTGGGATAATCCTAATTCACATCACGTTTTTCGGTAGAGTTTCAAGTTATTACGCGAACTGTGAGTATTTCCTATCCCCTTTTTGCTTTTATTCGTTTTTGGGGTGTTACATGTACACTTATACAAATTACAAATACAAGTTCACATTTTTACAATACAATTCTAGTACTATGTGCATTTGCTTACAAACGTGCTTTATGCTTAGACATTACATGTAGAATACATTTGTACTTAGTGAAATCATTAACATTGTACAAGCCGACCTTAACATTGGATAGCGCTATTGGATTGACAACCCGCCTAGGTTGATTCTCACCCTTTTTCATCGGAGAATCTGTGGTCATTGTTAAGTTATTATCCATTTATTGGATAAGTACACCGCGGTTCATTTAGTACATTATATAGTCACAGGATTGATTTCGCTCATTTGTATGTTACATAGTTTACATAATTGCACTGTAGCTTTGCACTTGAATTGTATACCATTTTTCCAACTTACTATATGTATTAAAACTAGGAATGCTCACCAACATTTCTTATGTTGACAAAACCTATTTTGTACATGTTTCAGGTGCAGTTTGATCTTAGTTCCATAGCATTGGATTTTAGTGCTTGCTTTTAATAAGTTATTTCAAATTTCATGTTTCGTTCAGACTTTTGTTTTTTTCCCATTTCATCTATGTAAGACAATTTAAATTATTCAATAATATATTTACATTTTAGTACCATGTGCTATTGAACAATCGTCACTACGTGACACCTCGATGATTCCGCCATCGGTTGGGGTGTCAAAGATTGGTATCAGAGCCATGGTTATAGGGAACTAGGTTATTAGATAAAATGGCCTAGACTATAACCGAACTTCAACTTTCATGCATAATATTCCCTAAATTTCCATTCCCCTCATTTCCCTCTACTTTCCTTTCCCTATCTTTCCCTTCTTTTCCAGTTCTTCTCATCTTTCATCATGGTTCACAAAGATGGTATCCTACAAGGAGTGGAAAGTCTACATCATCATGGAACGGGAGCAGTACCTTTCATGAAGACACTCTTAGGCATGATGCATACTCTTATTTTGCTCCTTCAAAGTTGTTGAGCTTTAATGAGTGTGATGGAACACGTGCAATCTGGAAGGGTGGATGCATGTACACTGGGTTTTCTGGCATAGGCAAGCATAGCGCATAAATCCAAAAACGGACCTGTTATGCTTACCTGGGGATTCCTGGAGTGAGTGTCCACTTATAGGCTAAAGCATGTCTTCTTTGATCACAATTGGGTTCAATTCCTTTGAAAAGTCAACGTTCTTGTTGGGCTTTACAGCTAGACAAGGGCAATCCAAGCATTTTATGCAAGTTTTTCAATAATACACTCTCGTTTCATATACAATATTTTGTATTTCATGATCTTCATATTTTGCTTACAAGTTCATACTTTCATAATCATCTGTACAGTTATACACTTACATTTTCTAATCTCATGATTATTCATTGACTACCTTGTAGATGTCTGCTCGCCGCATGCTCCGTGATGCCAGCCAACGCACTGTTCGTGCCTCTGGATAACGTTCTGATCGTCGCCTCGCATCTTTAGTCGCTGAGCAAATTGCTGCAGTGATCCCAAATCTTGTCAGTGAGTTAACCCAGAATAGTAACAGTGCCAACACAGAGGGTGCGACTCAATTTCGGTGCACTTTCAAACACTTGAACTCCTGCAACCCCACAAAATTCACTAGTGAGGAGGGTGCTACTGGCCTCCTCCAATGGTTTGAAAGCATGGAGAGCACCTTTGTGAACAGCGAGTGTCCTGATGAACTCCGCGTTCGCTATGCCACCAGTGTCCTTCAAAAGGGGGAATTAACTTGGTGGAACGGCGAAAAGCGCAATCGGGGCGTTGATGTTGCTTTATCTTTGTCTTGGGCTGAGGTTAAGGAACTCATGATCGCCAAATTCTGCCCTATGAACGAAATCAAGAAATTGGAGGATGAGTTTCATGGGCTGAAACAAGACAGTGGTGAGAATCTTGCGTATAATATTCGATATCATGAACTCAGCATATTGGTTCCACACATGGTTACCCCGGTCTCTCGAGCAATCGAGAAATATATCGAGGGATTACCTGACCTGATTCAAGACGTAGTCACTTGAAGCAAACCCACTACGGTGGAAGAAGCCATCCAGCTTGCAGCCTCTTTGACTGACAAGCACGTGAAAAAGGGAAATCTGGTTAGGAAAGGTACTAAGAAACCAGCTGAGAAGACCCCCACCCCTACTACTGAATCATCAAGAGTCGCTGTAGACAATACCGGTTCTAACTCCAGGAAGCGGAAATTCAGAAGTAAAAACTATGTCGTTGTAGCCCCAGTAACCCAGGCTCCAATGGTCCAGGTTCCTCCTGTCAAGAAAGTTTATGTGGGAAACTTACCCAAATGTGCTACCGGATGGACGACACGTGTCGGAATATCTCACCATCTCAGCCAGTCCATCGCGCGTGGCTCTCACGCGACTGACAACACACACATGGTCTAGGACACTTTAGATATATATATATATATATATATATATATATATATATATATATATATATATAGAGAGAGAGAGAGAGAGAGAGAGAAAGGGTAAAATGAAAACACACTTTTCGTAAAAGAACACCGGAAACCATTTCTATCCATTGATCTTAGTTGATCCAATGGTTATTATTATGCCACCATTTTTTTTGTCCTTTAGTGCCCACTTGTCCACCTTTTTTATAAAAATAATAATAAAAAATTTAGGGAGGGTATTATTGTAATCTTGACCCCACTCTCTCTCCTACTTTATCCACCCACTTGATTTTTTATAATAATATTAAAACTCACATTTCTCTCTCCTCCAAAACCAAAAAAATACTAATATGCACATATTATTTTCATTTTTATGCATATCATTTAATATGCACAGATTATTTTTATTTTAGTGCATATATTTTCATATGGATAAAACAATTACAAAAATGTAATAATACAAATACAATTACAGATTTTTAACGTGCATAGATTTTTTATAGAAATACATTTACATCAGTGTATACAAAAAAAAAAACCAATTACAACATGTAAAACAAAATTACATATGGAAATCTAAATTACGTCTCTGTTCGTCGAAAACAAAAACTCTACACTACCAACTAAAATTACACCAGTGTAAAAACCCCATTAGCAACATCGTTTGCTATTAATCAAGAATCATAAACTAACATACAATTGTTTCGCTCAATGCATCAACAACAACAGAAGCTGAGATATGCCGCCTCTTCGAACTTCTAGTCCCAGCAACCATCTTTTTTAACACCAAAAAACACAGGTGTTAGAAGACAAAATTTTTAGTAGATATAATAGCAAAAAAACAATGCATACCAAATCGGACAATGACCGAAACACCCAAACACAGGTTTACACCGGTGTAAAAAACACCCAAAAAAATTTATAATTTTGAGATTAAATAAAAAACAAAGGAAAAAATCCTTTTACATCACTGTATACAAAAATACAATTACAACATGTAAAAAAAATTTATAAAACGAAAACTCTACACTACCGACTAAAATTACAAAATGTAATAGTACCTAGTAGGCAAAAATCCGTGGCGCTTTGGTCCTCCATGACATCCCATATTCTTTCTTGGCAAATATCTGAGGTGCTTCTCCAAGACAACATTGCGCTTTGGTCCTCCGTGACCCCTACCCCCGTTGCGCATTTGCCAACACCAAAAGACAAACATTGCACACCAGTGTTGTGTAAAACTTTGTGAAAAACATACAGCTGACCTCCCACCCCTGAAAAAATAAAATAAAATAAACCATTACACCAGTGTAAAAGAACATAAAAAACACTAGTGTAAAGAAAATAAAAAACACCAGACTAAGACCCCCCTAAACAAACACAACTCTCTGTTGGCAAAAAGTTTACATTGGTGTAAACACCCCATAACACATACAAAAATAACCTAATCCTATGCAGTGGGTTGTTCACACTGATGTAAATTCGCACACTCAATTTCTTTTACAAAGTTTGTATTGAAAAAAAACCCAAAACGTGAATTAATCATGGTGTTTACATTGGTGTAAACACCCCCAAAAAAACATTGAAACACTATTGTTGAACAAATTCAAACACTTTTAGTCCTAATCAGGCCTGAATTTGTCGAATATACAAAATGCCTACACAATGGTTGCTTACAAAAAGAGAGACTACACCATTCGTCGTCGTCTCCACAAACATCGGGTCCTTAAACGCAAAACAGCATCTTCTTCGAGGCATCATCTCCTAACAAGAAACAACAACAACAAATAATAATAATAATAATAATAATAATAATAATAATAATAACAACAAAAAAACAAAAAAAATAACAAAAAAAAAAAATAAAACAGCTTTAATAATAATAATAATAACAGAAAATAAAAATAATAATAATAATAATAACAGAAAATAAAAAAAATAATAATACATGTAGTAATAATAAACAGAAAAAATAAATAATAATAATAATAATAATAACAGAAAAAAATAAAATAATAATAATAGTAATAACAGAAAATATAAATAATAAAAATAATAATAATAACAGGAAAATAATAATAATAATAATAGTAACAATAATGATAATAATAATAATAATAATAAAACCTTACTGTCATCTTCATCATCACCATCGTCGACCACCGTCTGAGCCACCACCGTCGTCTTCATCATCACCACCGTCGACCCACCACCCCCTCCACTGCAAACCCACCACAGAATATTAATAAAAAATATTAATAATAATAATAACATACATGTTCAGATCCCCCCTCTGCCACCACCATCACCGGACCACCACCACCATCACCGGGCCACCATTTCATCGTCAGATCCACCCTCACCTCCGTCTTCATCATCGACCACCTCTGCAAAACCACCATTTTGAAACCCCCAGATCTGTTTACACCTTCATCATCGACCACCTCGGTCTTTATCATCTCCCAAACCCACCCCCACCCCCGTCTTCATCATCGACCACCTCGGTGTAAAAAACATCAAGCTTACACCATAACCCCCAATGTTTTATTATTATTATTATTATTATTATTATTATTATTATTATTATTGTTCTTCCTGGTTATTTCAAAATAGAGAGAGAAAGAGAAGATAGAGAGAGGTTAAAGAATTGAAAAGAATGAGAGAGAGAGAGGTATAATATTATCAGGAAGAGAGAGGGGTGGGTGTTGGGTGGGGTGGGTTATATTTATTAATAATATATTAATGTTCATTTACCATTATACCCCCACACTAATAAAACAAAAGAAGGACACATGGCATGATCTTATTGGCTTAAGCGGGTTTTCTAGTTCTTTTATGAAGAGTGTGTTTTCAATGGAACCTAATCCTATATATATATATATATATATATATATATATATATATATATATATATATATATATATAGGGGAGGGTTATCTTGAGAACGCTAAATATCGCGAGAACCGTGAGAACAAATGAGAAAACCAATCAAAATCATTTTTTTTTCAATACAAACCTAATTATAATCAAAATACAATATTAAAAAACAAATTTTCTTTCTAAATAATTCATCTTTTCTTGCAAAAACACTTTCAAATTAACTTTTTACACATGTGTAAATGAAACAGTTTATACATGAACAAACAGTAAATTTACACATGTGTAAAAATAATTTATTTCCGTATACGTTTAAATTTTTGCGCGTAAATTGTGTTTTTGGAATTGTATTTTAGTAATAAAGATAAGTGTAAAAAGAAATTTTTGATTTGAATGGTTTTAGATGCCGTTCTCACGGTTCGCACGAAATATAGGTGTTCTCAAAATAATATATATATATATAAAGGGAGAGAGAGAGAGAGGAAGCATCTGCCCATCTTTGGTTTTACCCTGAAGCGATACGGTGAAGTTGTGTGATTTGCTGGTTGGGGCGGTGTACACACGTCTTCTTTTGCCTTCATCTTTGCTTTTTCTCGAAACCACTCATGCTTCAAACCTACCATCTGCATCTATAGTTAAGATAGTTTGTTCATATTAGAATACGACCACTTCAATTAATTTGAGTATATGGATGCAATAGTAGAACAACACATTGTATAAAAATAAAAATTTGGTAAACTTTGGATGTTGTGAATACCATATAACTATTTAATATGAAAAAGCTTATCAATTGCATTAATTAGGCTAACAGGTAAACAGACGGGGCACACCCCCGTTCTCCACATTTTGCAATGTCCTGGACACCAACACCACCCCTCTCCCATGTCCTCCCCCCTGCCCCCCGTCCCATGTGCCCCCGTCCCTTATGTCCTCTCCGAGACATTGGAGACGGACCAATCACCATCACCCACTAATGCCTCCACCAATCACGTGCCCCCGTCCTGGACACCAACACCGCCCCCTGCCCCGTCCTGCCCCGTCCCAAGTCACATTTTTCCTACGTGGCAAGCTTTTCCTCGTCAGTATACCCAATAGCCTTACTAGATACTACTTTGAAAAAAACCAAATACATACACCAATATAGAAAATACATTTTTTTTTTTGAACGGCAAACTTCATTTCATTAAAACGCCCAATATTTACAATCATTCTATAAGCAAGACGCTCTATAGAACAACATAACCTTATCTAACCTTTAACAATTACACATCAAACACTTTCCATTTTTCCCAATCCCAAACATAATTTTTCGCCCGCGCCTTTAACCACGTGAAGGCTAAAGACTTATATCGCCCAATAAACATTCGAGATTGACTCTAGCACCGTTGAAGATCTTGTCGTAAATGAAGAGGATAAAAACATGTTTTTATGTTGTAATTTTTTAAAAAGATAATGTAGTATGAAAAAGTTATGGACTTTTAAAAATGGGGTGGAACTTAAAAAAAAAGTCAACAATTGTAGGCTAAACCTATTTTATCTTTCTCCCTCTTTTTTTTTTTTTTTTCAAAATCTCTAACATATATTTCTCTCTTTCAATCTCTCCATTTATTCCTTATACCAAAGGCCCGAAATCTTTCCTACACTTTTTATGTTACGAATCCTTTTTTACAGAAAATTTTCTCAGTAAACAAATAAGTTTAAACAAACGGGAATGCTCTAGTAAATAATTGCATTTAATTTTAAATAAGTGATTAATTTAGTTAAATAAAGGAATATCATAATTTATTTCCAAAATATATTCTTAAAAAAAAACGGTGAATGATAAATTTCGATATGTGTACGATAAATGTATGATGAATTTCTATATGTGTAGAATACACGTATGATAATTTTGATGTGTGTATGATAAATGTATTGATAGTTTCGATATGTGTAGGATAACTTTTAATATGTATATGACAATTTTGTTATGTGTAAGACAAAGTGTTTGTGATTAATTATCTATACTATTACTCGGCTCGCCTTGGCGAGTAGGAGGATTAATATTGCGGATGTCTTATACCCTTATGCAGCGCTGAGGACGAAGATCTTCGGCATTTGATGGCGGGCTACAAGTTTGCCTTCGGGGTATGGAATATCATTTGTAATTGGTGTAAGTTAACTTCGTTTTTTGCTTACGATTTTGAAGACTTCTTGATGCTTTATAAGAATGTGCATTCCGGAAAATGGAGGAGAAAGATTATTAGAGGCATTGTTATGGTCACTATGTGGGTTATTTGGAATACAAGGAATAAAAAGGTTTCTGAAAACTCATCCAAGAAGATCGTTGAAGTGGTGGCGGATGTGAAGTCGATGTCCTTTTTTTGGTTGAAGTATAGATCTGAGTTTAAATGTATTGTATGGAAGGACTGGTCCTTGTATCCTTTGTATATGTGTGTATAGCGGTTGGCGGCTCTTGTTTTTGAGGGCTAGCCGGTTTTAATGAAAGTTAATGTTAAAAAAAACAAGGTAGTTTAACTTCATTATAGAAGGACATCATTGTAATTTACATCAAATCATTAATACATTATTTAATATAAACTTCTAATTAATTAATCCTTTATTTAATAAACTGATAATTATAATTAAATCATCTAAATGCATTTTCTCTAACAATAATTTTTTTACTTATAAATAAAAAAATAAGGTAGAGATACATATATAATTAGAACAAAACAAAATTAAAGAAATTTATAAAAAAAAATTAGTAATAGTATTATGTTATTATATATAACTAAGGAGCAAATAAATAGACTTAAAGTTATCTATTTCTAAATACCATACCGTTGACACGACACATAAAATTGAAAATATTATTAATTATATGTAATAAGAGTAATTTTTTAACATTTTATCAAATGCATTATATTTCTTTAAATTAAAATAACAATATTTAATATGATATGTAATAATATTAAGTTATTTAACTGTTTATCAAATGTTTAAAAATTATAATTTGTTGACTAAATCAAACTATAGATTACACTTCCTTTTCTACGGGCGGCCTTAAAAAGCATTGTATTACTTATTAGGAACATTATATATAAATTACCCTTGCACAGAATATAATTTGAAGATACGTGAGGAGATGAGTTCATTGTAATTATTACGGGATATTCATATTGGTTCAAGTTCTCTATTCATACTTCCGAATAAATGAATTATTGAGACTAAATGGATATTGAAGTGTTTTTTAAGAAACTTATATTTCAACATCTTTGACACAAAATAGAGAAAAAAAAAGGCTCGAAAAGTGTCCATTACATTAAATTAGAGTAGAGATAACCCATTTTTTTTTTTCTCAAACCAGTTTAGGTTTAAAATAAGTTTGGGTTCTTTTAAGTTCTTTGGCCAAATTGACACGGGCTAGAAACCACGATGGGCCAAAAATAAACCAAACGTCCTAGAACCGATTGGCGTTGGGAACTACAGATTTTTTTTTTTTTTACAATATTTTAGGTTTAGGTTTTTTTATTAGTGTTATTATTACTATTTCGTCTACATTTCCATTTAACTTTCATTTAAAATTGGCTTATCCCGCTGCGTAGCACGGGATCACTTCTAGTTTAGATAGTGAGTAATTAATGTGAGGAATTTATATAAAGGCCTTGTACTAAAAGTAGAATAATAATATTAATAAGAAGGAATAATAGAATGTATATATAGGCATTTTTCGCTTCTTCAGCAAGCTTCCGACAGCTCTTTCAACTGCCGCTAATCCCCTGAGAGCCGCAAGTCTAATTATTTATTATGCAGACCTTTTTCAATCCTTCTTAATATTTTGTTTTGTATTACAAGGTAATGATGTTTATATTGAAAGTGATTTATGATTTATGGAAGCGAATAACTAAGCAGTGAAACTAATCCAGATACCTACTTTATCACGTCTTTAATATGTGTTGGGTTTGGTCGCACTCCCTTTACCGTATCATGGTTTAACGCATCGCAACGCACTCATAGGTGTAAAAATCTAATTTGGATTACATATGAAACAACCATAGACATATGTTAACGACAAATGTAACTTTCACACCCAAATGCATGTTAAGAGACTCTAAATGGTTAAGAGCTGAATCATTAAGATGGTTTGAATGGTTAAGAGACTCTAAATGGTTAAGAGCTGAATCATTCAGCATCCCTTATTAGCTTAATGATTCAGCACTTAATCATTCCATTCAGATGCTGAAACAAACAGTCTAAATGCTGAATGATTCAGACTTGAATGGTTAAGAGGCTGATTAAGAGGTTACCAAACAGCCCCTTAGTTTGTTACAATATAGATATACATACATACATACATACATACATACATACATACATGCATACATGCATACATACATATGTGAAATTAATTAATGAATATATCAAGCATTAATGATCAAAGATATTACATTAAGTGATCATTATGTGAAAACCATATAAATTGCCCCCATTATAGAATGTAGAGTACCCCTTGTAGCTTTAGAAATTAAAATAAAAGATGCACGATTTCATGTCATATATGACTTCATGTATAAATTTTAATGAAACTGCTTTTTGGGTGTAACTCAGCATACCAAGAGAAGTTGCCACATCTTGCTCTTGTTCATGGTATTTCGTTAATCATCACTATCAAGTTAGTTTTGAAGGATTAATGAAATTCTATGAACAATGAACATGTTGTGGATAGCTTTTGAAAGGTTGATGATTTTTAGGTGTAGCTCAAGATATTAAGAGAAGTTGCTACAACTTGCTCTTGTTCATAGTATTTCGTCAATCGTCAACATCAAGGTGGTTTGAAGGGTTGATGAAATTCTATGAACAATGAGCATGTTGTGGATAACTTTTGAAAGGTTGATGATTTTTAGGTGTAGCTCAAGATATTAAGAGAAGTTGCTACAACTTGCTCTTGTTTATAGTATTTCGTCAATTGTCAACATCAAGGTGGTTTGAAGGGTTGATGAAATTCTATAAACAATGAGCATGTTGTGGATATTTTTTAAGGGATTTGATTTTTGGGTGTAGCTTAAGATATTAAGAGAGATTGCTACAAGGCCGGCCTTGTTCGTGCTTGTTCATTATTAAGGAATGAACATGTTCATGAACGGTTACTGACTGAGATTTGTCGTTCATGTTCGTTCATTTAGGAAATAAACATGTTCGTGAATACTTACCAAAACGAATGCAAACAAACAAAATCAAATGTTCATGAACATAAATGAACACACATGAATGTTATGCATTCATTTTAAAATAAAATATGTATTTTTCATCAGAAAGTTTACAAAGAATCCACAAAAAAGTACTTAACACAACTATCCGGACATGGTTGAGAATAACTATCATAAACATAAAGAACATAAAAATTAAGAACCATATCTAACTTTAATACAAACCGAAATTGAAATGGTCTAATAAGGGATGTTGGCAGAGGCATATGGTATATCTGTGTTTCAAATTTTTAAAAACTAGAACCAATAAAATAAATATATAACATACGAAAAACCTGAAATGAACGAATACAAATAAACATAAATGAGTACATTATCGAACGTTCACGAACATAAAAGAACGAATGATACCTCTGTTCATGTTCGTTTGTTTTACCTGTCGAACAAAATTTCTTATTCTTGTTTGTCCATGTATTAAACGAACGAACATAGATCAACTTCCCGCCGAAAGGTTAATGAACTGTTCGTTGAATGTTCGGTTTGTTTACACCCATATGCGTAACTTTTGTTATGAACGAGACTCTAACCGGCGACCTCCCTAGAGAAAGTCACCGAGGTACCACTAGATAAGGATGAGCTCGGGGCGGGAGTGATACCGTACCGATACCTATACCGATCCCAATAATACTGAAACCGAAAACCTTCAAAAACCAATACCGATCCCGATCCTGAATACATCGATTCAGTGTTGGTATCGGTACCAGTACGTATTCTCGGTATAATACTGAAGATTATTAAAATTATAAAACCCTATGTTAACTTATAAAATTACGACACTTCAAAAATTAACCATAAAATAAAACATAAGTCTCAAAACACTTCAAAAATAAAAAGCAACCGAACCATAGTTAAAAAAAAAAAAAAACCAATAACAATATTACTCTGCGATGCGTTTAATGGTACGACTTCTGGAATCGAGCACAAGCACCACGCACTACTAGAAAAATGACATATCTTGACACACATTTTATGACACGCGCTTATTCATAATATTCAAAACGCGTGTCATTAAAAAACTGTCATGGTTTAAAAAATTTGGTTAAATAATGACACGCTTTTTTGCGTGTCAATAATGTAATGTCATGAATTCAAAAAAAGATGACGGTATAACTAATGTGTGTCATGTTAGTGTCATTATTTTGTGCAATAACTATTTCCCTCCCAATCCCTGCTCTCTCTTTCTTCTCTTTCTTTCTTAAGTTAAATTCACAAATTTATTTTCCTCAAAACCAAACCCAATCGATCTACCCAACTGTCCCTCCACGTTTGCATCCTCATCCGGTTTGGCTCGCCGCCTTGCCGCTTCTCTTATCAAATGCCTCTGAGCCCTACTTTTCGTCACTGTTACCCGTGTTCTATGTTGTTGCCGGCTTTTTTGTGAAGCCGTTGGTAGCGGCAGCGATAGCGCTGGTATTGAACCGGTGGCGGTAAAGGCTGCGTGCCTGACTTTGATGGTTTGATTGTTGTCTACAATGTCAGGAGCTTATCGGAGTCCAGGTTTGCCCACTTCTTTCTCTCTCCCTCCTTCTCTCTGTCGTGTTTCTGTCTCTACCCAGCACATCCATAAGTATGTGTGACACCCGGCATGTTTGGGTCAACATTTTATAAACACATAAGTCTACCTTAGCGAGAAACGTTTATAAACAAACTTAACTGGGTTAGTTGTGTCGGGTCAGATTAGGATTGTCCAGGGTTCAATGATCTGGAGGATCATTGGGAGTCATTTTGGGAATACACTAGTACCGGGTTCCGTTGTTGGTGACATTACATGAACTAATTAAGTATATGTGTAGATTATGGGTCGTGTGGTGGATGGTATACTTATACTTGCTTAAACGATGTACAAATGATTATACGTGCCTAAACATGCTAAGTATAGACTATGGATGCATGCTTATGTGTTAAGATGTGTTAGAATGCGTTAAACACGACAAACTGGGAAAAGGTTAACATGTGTTAAAAAGTGCTGTTAACATGTGTTAAAAAGTGCTGATGACCTGAATGTGGAAATAGTGGGCGAACGTGGAAATGGAACTTGAAAAATGGGCGAACGTAGAAACAAAGTGGGCGAATGTGGAAAAGTTCCACATTCGACCATTACAAATGGGCGAATGTGGAAAAGTTCCACATTCGACCACATAAAAGGGGCGAACCTGGACTGGGTATAAATACCATCCTTAGCCATTTTTCACCATTTCACAAACCCTAAACGCCTCCAAACACTCTCTATCAGCTATTATCATTGGGGAAGGAGTTTTTGAACTTGTTTTTCATAACCTAACTCTCTAAATCATTACAAGTGAAGATCTAAGGTGTGTTCTTCATTACAAATCCTTTTTAAACAATTTTAACTTGTTTTCATCTAAACCCCAAGGGTCCAGATCTGATATCAACATGTTTTATGGGTAAAAACCTTCCTAACATCTTTCTAAATAAAACCTATTCATAAACAATGAGTTTTTATGCAAACTAAACATGTGTTAATATGATATTATGCATTGTTTGATGATTACTTGTTGTATAGATGATATGACAACAACCTAGGGCTGTTATTAATAATGGGTTATGATTGAAACATGTTACCTTTGATTGTTGATGGTGTTTTGACAATTAAAGGGGTTTTTAGTTAGATTTAGGGCTCGTTTTTGGATGGTTATGATAAGGTTATGATAGGGGTTTCTTGTTCATGATGATCTGAGTATGATGAGCTGATTATTGATTGATTTCAGAAGTTTCCTAATTGGGTAATATTTTCATGCATGATGATGTGACATCTCCATAATTTACTATTTTAGGAAACTTGTAAAACGGATAGATTTTGGGGTAAAATTGGTAGGGTTTCGTAGGAATATATTAATGATGCTTGACTGCTGTAACTCATGATGTTTCGTGATGTTTTCGGATGTTTTTGGACGCGTTTTTGAGTAAACAACACAGCAGGGTCGAACCTGGAACACCTTCGGCCAGTCGAATGGGCGAAGGTGGGTTCCAGGGGTCGAACCTGGAAACTTGAGGGGCGAATGAACCACAAGTGGGCGAAGGTGGAAGAAAAAGGGGCGAAGGTGGAAGTTTGAACCCACATTCGACCAATCCAAGTCACTTTCGACCACTTACCACTACATTCGACCCTATGTTAACAGAAATGAGATTTTTGATACAAACTAAGTGTGTTATGCTTGAACCTTGCATGTAATCTATGTGTACTTGATTAGTTAGGGTAATGGGTCACCAACGGGATGTCGGGTCGGTCTAGTGTGTCAGTTAAACATTTAAACACATTTTAAAACATACTTGGTTATGATCTGGACAATCGGGGACTAGATAACCTTATAGTTATTAGTCGGAACACTTATGTGAACATTTTGATAGATCTCCGGTAGAGGGATTAGCAGGGGCTAAACATGTTTAGGTATAATTGAAGAACGCAATCTAAGGTGCGTTTCACGGCCCCACTCTTTTACTGGTTTTACATTTTTGGGGGAGAAAACATGCTGTGTCCTTTAAACGCGTGTCAACTATGTTTTCATAAAAAGGCGTTTCAACTATGTTTTGGTATTCATGAATTAATTGGGTTTGGAGTATTCATTATGTTTTCACGTATTCATTATGTTTTGGAGTATTCATTATATTACTATGCGATCTTTGGAAGTCCCGGGGGAAACCATGAATGTGCGGGGATGCACAACGGGGGAAATGTGGATAGCGCTATTTGGGCTTGACCCGCCCCACTCGTCGACTGGAGGTCGGACGGGTGCATATTGTCTCTTAGGTATTCAGTATTCAGTATACAGTATTCAGTATTCAGTATTCATTCGGGCACGTATTCAGTATTCACAGTATTCGAGTCCAGTAATGGTTTTCCAATCGCAGTAGTAACAGGTATTCATATGATTTGCATGCATGTGGTCTGGATTGATCATGGTATACATTTGGAGTCGGTATTCATTAAAAACCTGTGAACTCACCGGCATTATTTGCTGACGTATTTAGCATGTTTGTCTCAGGTCGCTAAGGTAGCAGCTGTCGATAGGCGCACGGAGTCTCACGGCGTCTAGGATTCATGTGCATCTCATTTAGTATTTTCAGACTCTCGTACTTTTGATTTCACGTTGTAATAAAGTTTTACGCTTCCGCAGCGTTGGATCATTTATGAAAACTTAATGGTTTGATTATGTCATTTTTACGTATCATATAGTGTTGTTTATTGTGACCGTTGACTTGGATCCTGGTGTGTCACGCGCCTCGCGGTAAAACCCCGCACGTGGAAATTTGAGGGTGTGACAGATTGGTATCAGAGACAATGGTTATAGTGAACTAGGACTGCCTGTAGAGTCTAGTCTATAGCCGAGTATCACACACGTTAGACGGTCACACATAGTTACGAGTCGTGTCATTTGGAAACATACTAACCTTGTCGGGGTGTCGGTGTCCTCATCACACAGTATCACGTTATCTATCTTTTGTTATTCCTACCTGGGTTCTATCTTCTTCTTCGGGTTTGAAGTTGAAGGGACTATTCGCTTACATACTTGCTTACTCACACACTATCATGCGCTAGTACTTGTCATAGTACACTCCTGAGTGACTGTTCACTTTGGGATTCTCGGGTGATAACAGTTTCTTTTAGGAATGTGTGTATCGGGTGATTTGAAGTTCTAGCTAGGGGCACGCCTAGAGGACCATGTAGAGCGATTTGTTATTTCGGGTGCACACGAAATCATAAATCGAAATGCATGAAAATCTTGGTGGACTTCGTGTTCGGACTAATGGTCATGCTGGAACCATGTTCTGAATTCATTTGGTCACTTGTAGCTCGATCTGTTGGTGATTTTGCGTATCTTGTCTCATGTTTGGCAGAACATGTCTGGTCGCGCTGGTGGACGTGCTGGTGGACGCCGTGGTGGCGGCGGGGGTCGCAATGGCGGTGGACGAGGTGGTGGGAACATCACCATGACTCAGGCAGAGTTGGAGCACATGTTGCAACAACAGTTGAACGTTGCGTTGGCTGCTTTCCAGGCTGCTCAGCAGACCCTGGGAAATACTAATCAGATGCAGACTGGGTGCACGTACAAGAAGTTCATGGACTGTAAGCCCCATTTCTTCAATGGGACTGAAGGAGCGGTGGGACTACTTAGGTGGTTGGAGAAGATTGAGTCGGTGTTTGCTATGTGTAACTGTCCCGACGCTGATCGCGTCAAGTATGCTTCTGCTACACTGGAGGGACATGCGTTGACCTGGTGGAACTCCACCACTGCGAACCTTGGTCTGGGTGAGGCCAATGCTATGCCGTGGTCCGAGTTTGTTCAGATGTTGAGGGCAGAGTATTGCCCAAGAGACGAGATTATGAAGTTGGAGCATGAGTTCTGGAATCTGAAGATGGTTGGGTCGGAGATCGAGGAGTTTACTGCTAGGCACAACGAGTTGGCTGTGATGTGCCCCGGGTTGGCTACACCGGAGTACCGGAGGATTGAGCACTACGTTGCTGGGTTAGTGCCGGAGATTGCAGGACTGGTTGCTGCTGCTGATCACACTACTATGTTGGCCACTGTTCGGGCAGCCCACAAGCTGACCAACATGAAGGTTGCGGAGGGCGTTCTACCTCCGAGGGGCGCTGCTGTGAAAGCCCCTGCGGACAACAAGAGGAAGTGGGAGAGTGCTGGAAAGAGCGCTGGGTCGTCCCAGCCGCAGACGAAGAAGCAAGAAGTGGTGGGAGCATCATCCGAGCAGAGGTCTGGGGGATATACTGGGAAACTCCCGAAGTGTGGTGAGTGTGGGTTCCATCATACGGGTGATTGTGAGAGGTTTCGCTGTCGACGGTGTCAGCGTTTTGGTCATCATGCTAAGGACTGTAGGACTACTCTTCAGCTACAACCGGCACAGGCCACTACTACTACCACTGCTACTGCTCCTCAGGGGAGGCAGGGATGTTATCACTGTGGGGATAATGGACACTTCAAGCGGGATTGTCCTAAGCTGAACCAAGGGACGGCAAGTGGTGCTGGGAATGAAGGCGGCGGTCGAACTACTCGTGGTCATGTCTACGTCATTGGCGCTAGGGAGAACCAGGAGGATCCTGACACTGTTACTGGTGAGTATTCTTTTCTTGATTCTCGTTATGCTCGTATTCATTCTCGTTCGCATTGTTTGGCAATTCGTATTCATTGTGTGCATTCAGTTTGGTATTTGGTCATCATTTTGCATTCATGAGTCTGATGTGGGTCCTTTGGAGATGTTACTTGGACGGTACCGGTGTATCATTTATACCGATCATAGTAGTCTCTAGTAGGCCTTCGATCAGGAGGATTCATTGTTTTGTATTCACTTTGGGGAGGGCGGTTCCCCGGCATAGAGTATTCGTTGATATCATCTTTCGTTCGTGGTTATCATTTCGTTTATGTTCTGGGAAACGTTACTTGGGTTAGGTCGACACTCATTACTGTCGAAGAGTGAATCTCGGGGCGAGATTCCTTTCAACAGGGGGATGATGTGACGACCGGGAAAATTTTTCTTTTTATCGCTTCGTTCTCTTTGACTTCGGGAAATTTTCGGGACGAAAATTCTTTCAACAGGGGGATGATGTGACACCCGGCATGTTTGGGTCAACATTTTATAAACACATAAGTCTACCTTAGCGAGAAACGTTTATAAACAAACTTAACTGGGTTAGTTGTGTCGGGTCAGATTAGGATTGTCCAGGGTTCAATGATCTGGAGGATCATTGGGAGTCATTTTGGGAATACACTAGTACCGGGTTCCGTTGTTGGTGACATTACATGAACTAATTAAGTATATGTGTAGATTATGGGTCGTGTGGTGGATGGTATACTTATACTTGCTTAAACGATGTACAAATGATTATACGTGCCTAAACATGCTAAGTATAGACTATGGATGCATGCTTATGTGTTAAGATGTGTTAGAATGCGTTAAACACGACAAACTGGGAAAAGGTTAACATGTGTTAAAAAGTGCTGTTAACATGTGTTAAAAAGTGCTGATGACCTGAATGTGGAAATAGTGGGCGAACGTGGAAATGGAACTTGAAAAATGGGCGAACGTAGAAACAAAGTGGGCGAATGTGGAAAAGTTCCACATTCGACCATTACAAATGGGCGAATGTGGAAAAGTTCCACATTCGACCACATAAAAGGGGCGAACCTGGACTGGGTATAAATACCATCCTTAGCCATTTTTCACCATTTCACAAACCCTAAACGCCTCCAAACACTCTCTATCAGCTATTATCATTGGGGAAGGAGTTTTTGAACTTGTTTTTCATAACCTAACTCTCTAAATCATTACAAGTGAAGATCTAAGGTGTGTTCTTCATTACAAATCCTTTTTAAACAATTTTAACTTGTTTTCATCTAAACCCCAAGGGTCCAGATCTGATATCAACATGTTTTATGGGTAAAAACCTTCCTAACATCTTTCTAAATAAAACCTATTCATAAACAATGAGTTTTTATGCAAACTAAACATGTGTTAATATGATATTATGCATTGTTTGATGATTACTTGTTGTATAGATGATATGACAACAACCTAGGGCTGTTATTAATAATGGGTTATGATTGAAACATGTTACCTTTGATTGTTGATGGTGTTTTGACAATTAAAGGGGTTTTTAGTTAGATTTAGGGCTCGTTTTTGGATGGTTATGATAAGGTTATGATAGGGGTTTCTTGTTCATGATGATCTGAGTATGATGAGCTGATTATTGATTGATTTCAGAAGTTTCCTAATTGGGTAATATTTTCATGCATGATGATGTGACATCTCCATAATTTACTATTTTAGGAAACTTGTAAAACGGATAGATTTTGGGGTAAAATTGGTAGGGTTTCGTAGGAATATATTAATGATGCTTGACTGCTGTAACTCATGATGTTTCGTGATGTTTTCGGATGTTTTTGGACGCGTTTTTGAGTAAACAACACAGCAGGGTCGAACCTGGAACACCTTCGGCCAGTCGAATGGGCGAAGGTGGGTTCCAGGGGTCGAACCTGGAAACTTGAGGGGCGAATGAACCACAAGTGGGCGAAGGTGGAAGAAAAAGGGGCGAAGGTGGAAGTTTGAACCCACATTCGACCAATCCAAGTCACCTTCGACCACTTACCACTACATTCGACCCTATGTTAACAGAAATGAGATTTTTGATACAAACTAAGTGTGTTATGCTTGAACCTTGCATGTAATCTATGTGTACTTGATTAGTTAGGGTAATGGGTCACCAACGGGATGTCGGGTCGGTCTAGTGTGTCAGTTAAACATTTAAACACATTTTAAAACATACTTGGTTATGATCTGGACAATCGGGGACTAGATAACCTTATAGTTATTAGTCGGAACACTTATGTGAACATTTTGATAGATCTCCGGTAGAGGGATTAGCAGGGGCTAAACATCTTTACGTATAATTGAAGAACGCAATCTAAGGTGAGTTTCACGGCCCCACTCTTTTACTGGTTTTACATTTTTGGGGGAGAAAACATGCTGTGTCCTTTAAACGTGTGTCAACTATGTTTTCATAAAAAGGCGTTTCAACTATGTTTTGGTATTCATGAATTAATTGGGTTTGGAGTATTCATTATGTTTTCACGTATTCATTATGTTTTGGAGTATTCATTATATTACTATGCGATCTTTGGAAGTCCCGGGGGAAACCATGAATGTGCGGGGATGCACAACGGGGGAAATGTGGATAGCGCTATTTGGGCTTGACCCGCCCCACTCGTCGACTGGAGGTCGGACGGGTGCATATTGTCTCTTAGGTATTCAGTATTCAGTATTCAGTATTCATTCGGGCACGTATTCAGTATTCACAGTATTCGAGTCCAGTAATGGTTTTCCAATCGCAGTAGTAACAGGTATTCATATGATTTGCATGCATGTGGTCTGGATTGATCATGGTATACATTTGGAGTCGGTATTCATTAAAAACCTGTGAACTCACCGGCATTATTTGCTGACGTATTTAGCATGTTTGTCTCAGGTCGCTAAGGTAGCAGCTGTCGATAGGCGCACGGAGTCTCACGGCGTCTAGGATTCATGTGCATCTCATTTAGTATTTTCAGACTCTCGTACTTTTGATTTCACGTTGTAATAAAGTTTTACGCTTCCGCAGCGTTGGATCATTTATGAAAACTTAATGGTTTGATTATGTCATTTTTACGTATCATATAGTGTTGTTTATTGTGACCGTTGACTTGGATCCTGGTGTGTCACGCGCCTCGCGGTAAAACCCCGCACGTGGAAATTTGAGGGTGTGACAGTATGTGCTTGACTATAAACAATCAGGGAATGTGATTTGGGGGTTTTTGATGTTTTTGTTGTTCGGTTGCAGGGTCGCCGGAGCTCGCCGTAAATTCTTTTACTTTCATATACAACGAGGTTATGAGGTATCCTTCTACTGCTTTGTTAATGAGATTATAGCAAAGATGTTTCATAATGTTACTTTCTTTGGGCTATAGTACTGGGTGTAATTGTTTTCACTATTTTAGGCAAAATGATTGTCTTGCTGTTGGGTATGTTTATCGGCTATGATGAACTCTTCGGCTATAGATTGCTTTGACCATTGTGACCTTTGCTTTGCCGCCTATGATAGCTATGCCGCTTTTGGTTTCGCACGTTATTCGCCTGGTATGCAGCCATGGCGGAATTATCCGTGAGATATCCCGCGTCTTGGCGGGGCAGCGGACGGATTCACACGCGAATCAAATAGCGTGTCGCCTTCTGAGATTATCTGAGCCATTTGCTGCTACTTCGACCTATGTTTGATTCTGTATTAACGGTCCGTCTCCGCTTTCGTGGCAAAGGCTAGGATTTGTTTACCTCCCCATTGTCATCGCCTATTATCGATACGGCTTTACTTTCTCTTCTAACTGATTTCATACATATATACCTGTTTACCACGCCTTTACAACTTTATTATTTGAATTGCATTCAACTGTTTGCATTCATATTTGTTATTTTCATGATAAAGTTTAGGTTTAATATGTTGTCATAAACTATTATACATGATTTGTTGCTTGCTTATTTATAAAATAAATTAGGTATAATTCATTGTGATTTTTGGTGTATAAATTAGTCACCGATCTGAATTTATTTCTATGATATAATTTAGGTATAATTCATACAATTTAGGTATACTTCATTGACCATGTGTGACTCAACAGGTACAGATGAGAAGAGGAATATATTATTGTTTTCAGCAGTATGCATGTTTCATGTGAGGCGATGATGATTCAATATATCTGATTGTGAAATTGATATCGGGATCGCCTTGGCGTGGCAGGATTAAAGGATGGTAATTCGTTATTTGCAACCTTTCCAGCAGCCATGGTTGTATCACGTCTTCTAGAGTCTGAGCCTCAAAGATTGTGCTACAACCGAGAACACAAAAAAAAAAAAAAAAAAACCAGGAAGCGTTACCAGCATGAACACATTACCTGATCTCTTCCTCTGCACACACCACTGCCTTGGCGAAGTAGATATTTTGTTCTATGCACCGTATTTCTTATGATGAAGATTGAGAAGGCGATGAACTGAAAATTGGTTTGAGCCTTTGCATTTTGTTGCTTATTAATGTTGAAATTAAGGCCTTCATTGGCTGTGTATGGTACCGATATTGTATCTGACCGCTTTGGCGATGACAACGACTTTGTTCGATTCGCGTTGCCCGTGTACGTCTACTGTGATGGCATACCTCTATTGCAACCGGTTGACGTGCAACGCGGCTCGCCTTATATTGTCTGAGCCTTTTTATGCTATGATCTCATGTCAGAAATGGCACTTTAGCACAACAAAACTGATGTCATGGTAGCATAAACATCAATATTTAACAACTGTTGTTATATATCTATTATGTTGCTGCTCATTTATTTTGCAGCAATGGGTTGATTCTTATTCAAGTAGATAGTATAGAAATTGGTTTCGTCATTGCAACAGTTATTCAATTGACGCTTTAGTAGAATGTTAAAAATGTTATATAGTCATCATGTTGAGTAGGGTAGCAATTTTAAACCTTTAGGTATGCTTTTCTTGCTTTTTATTATATAGACATTCTATTGTTTAGTTAAAATTGAAGGAATAAGAAGCTTAATATGATGATTTTGTTTGTCCAGCTATATGCTTTTTGACAAGGAAGGTAATCAGGTTCCTCAACAGATGGTAATTCAGGTCGAGGAAGCATTTAAGAGATTTCTTAAGAAGGTAGGTTCATTATTTAACTTTTGTATGCACCCATGGTAACTATGTAAGTAATTATATAATGTTTATACAACAACCATTTGCTTTGGTTTGTTTTGTTATAAATCTTAATGTCTGAGCCTTTCTAAAGCACGTAAAGCACCATTCGTCTGTGTTTGTGCGCGCCAAACTACCGGGTTTTTTCGTCTTGATACAACGATATGACATTGCACATTGTCCCTTTGCTAACATCTGACACTCGGTGCGATGAGATGACGGCCATGATCATAGTTGTTAATAGCGACGGTAGCGCCCGCGATCCCGAATAGCGTCGCGTATTGGCTAACCGTCGCTATGTGGTGTTTAACGAGGCAATAGCGTGAAAATAGCGACTTACCGGCGAGATTCCGGCGACGTTGAGACTTCCGGCGACCAGAAACAATGAGGAAGAAGAATAGTTACTGTGGACACAAGGAGGAAGAAGAAAAAAGAAAAATAGCGGCTGGTGTATTGTCTTTAGCCTTTTTAGGGTTAAAAAGTTTTAATTATTTCACATTTAACCCCTCTATCTTTCATTTGTTTACATATAATGCCTAGAACTTTTAAATTTTAAATAGAAACTATAAAATTAGTTTGTGTATATAAACATTTGGTCCTTATACTTGTAAATTTGTACATAAAAATATTTTTAAATATTTTAATACCTTATCGCTATTTACTAAATAGCGGTCGTTATTTACTGCTATATCGCTACGTAGCATATGAGTAGCCCGTCGCTATTTACCGCTATTCGCTATCGATAACTATGGCCATGATATGTTACACGCGATGGCTACATATGATGCATTAACCCGTTTGCCCCCGCCGCGGCAACGCGCGGTGGGTATAAACCTAGTTGTTTACTATTAGGTAATTATTTATTTCTTACACAAGTTGATATATAGGTGCCTTTCATCTTATTAATTTAATTGTGTCTCAGGTTGGGGAAGGAGTGGATGTTTACACGTATGCGGATATTGAATTTATTCGGTGAAGAATGGTCAAGTTATGCCGCAACCTTCATTTTCAAGTGATCCGTATGTTTAGGTCTAGATCGACTAACCTAATGTATTGACATAATGTTTTTGTAACCGTTAATACTTGTGGTAGGATTCGACAAATGATTGTAATGGGTTTTTTTGGTGGTATATATAATATATTTAGTTTTATTATCAAATTTATTGATTTTGTTATTATAAATAATAAATATAAATCCAGGTTATTAGCTATTTATGCAAAATATTTTTTTTTTGGTAAAAAAAGCAGACACGCAAAATTAGTGTCATAAAGGTGTGTCGTAAATGCTTGTAAAAAAAGAGTGTCATAAATGCGTGTCAAAAATGTATGTCATGAAAGAGTGTCATGAAAGAGTGTCATAAATGCGTGTCGTTAAAAGATGACACACACTTGCATGTCATAAAAATTTAATGACATGTTCTTCCTTGACACTTTGCTGTGTATCATAAACACTCTTTTATGACGCGCAATGCGCGTCAAGATAGGGGTATTTTTCTAGTAGTGACGTCCACCAAACTTTCGTTCAACAGTACGACTTCTGGAATGGTGCGACAGGGACTGCGAAGATGGCTGAGATGGTGTAGGGGAAGGGTGGTGGAGAGATGGGACTTGGGGTTAGAGAAGTAAAGGATTGGTGGAAGAGATGGGAACGGGAACGAGAATGGGAATGGTTATTATCAGTGTAGTATAGTAGGTGGGAAAGTAAATTTTTATTTTTCTCTTATAAATTTCGGTATTATAGCCTACTAGTTTTTATCCCGGGAGCGTCCGGGTTGAAATATATAATATAACATAATAAAATATATTATTATTATTATTATTATTATTATTATTATTATTATTATTTTAAACCAATCTGTGTCATAAGTTATCATATTCAAATATAAAAAAAAACGAATCTCTGCGCCGGGGTATAAATCTAGTGCCATTACAAATGAATTCGGAAGTTTGTAATCGATCATTCTAAAAATAACTAACATTAAATAAGAAAAAAAAAAGTTAATTATTGAAATATTGAACGCATTAGTCTAAGGGTTATGTGATGCGTTAAAAAATTCATGGGTATATGATCGGGTATATAGTTCGGGTATTTGGGTATGTTGTTTCGGGTAATCGGGTCGGGTATCACCTAATCCAGACCCGACCCAAACCCACAATTTTTTTTAAACTAATCCCAAACCCGACACAATACCTGTCGGGTTACAAAAAATAATCATTTTTTTCTCCGATTTTTATATAGCACTATGGTACTCGTTGGAAAGATAATAAAACGCTCGTTAATTTGGTGTAATTTTTTTCTTAAAAAAATATCGTACATAAAAGATATTAACGTTTAAAAGTTATGGGGGAAACACGAGAGATAAAATAATAAAGGTTTAATATTTAGATTTAGTAGATTAGGTATTTAATAGATTAGGTTAAAGATTATAATAGATTAGGTTAAATCATATTTATTTATTTCTTTTTTTTAATTGGTTTAGAGTTGCCACATCACATCCTATGTGGCATCTCTCAAATGAAAGATTGCATAAGAGTATGACATGTAGGATTAATCCCTTTGCAATATATATATATATATATATATATATATATAGATATAGATTATTTGGTATAATATGATCAAGAGTATAATCGGTATTACTTCGGTAATGAACCGTATTCACAAATTCGGTAATACCGATAAATTCTCATCACGATACCGCATAGTACCGATCCTGAAAAACCTACAGTGTTGCAAAATTCGGTTTGGGCTTGTACTCGACGACCTACCACGGAAGGAGTACTCGGCCTAATCAGGGGAGTACTCGGACTATTGGACCAACTCGGCTATACTCGGTGACCTAACCTTGAGCGAGTACTCACGGAGTAATCGGTCAACTCGGCCTTATTTTGCAACACTGGTTGGTACCGATACCGATACCGAAATCCCTCAGTACGATTTCAATTTAGGATCGATATTTGGGACCGTGTGCTCATCCTTACCGCTAAGTACTGCCCCTTTGGTAAATCTATGTTAAAACTGATATCATTGTATGGACCACTACTAAATAATATGGTATTCAGTTAAACATTTAGCTAATTTGGATTATTCGAAATAAAATGAGAAACGAAGTCTCCTTCATGAAGCAACCGAAATTTTTTGTAGGGCATACACATTCACGAATCATAGTATTGTTTAAAAATTTTCAAACGTAACGCTATTAAAGTTCGTTCAAAATAAACCTTCAATAGTAGACGAACCACTACTTGTATCAAACCTCAAATTTTCATGTGCAAATATTTTGAAGTTGCACATGTAAATGCCATTTAGATACAAGTAATCTCTGATAGGAAACCGGATCTTTTGGGGAGATTTTAACCGTTACTATCAGAATGAACCAATATGGCTTGCTTATTACGCAACTATAAAAAATCTCGAGTATGTTGTTTTTTAAATAAAGGAATAATTATGTTGACGTACGTACTAGAACAGTATTTCAATGGGTATGAGACATCAACTAGAGAAGTATACCAGATGGTCCAGATTGGTATGAGATAATTATAAGTATGAACTTTCACCGAGCTAAATTGATTTTCATGTATTGAAACTGATTGAGACAGTGATTTTGACTTATTGAGCTACTTCTGGATAATGGAACTAACTTCATTCACCCATATGGGTGATCCTAGAAAACTTAGGATGGGAGTTATGGTTCTTGGGTACCCTCTACCTACTCGGCTACACAGTGCCCCGGATAGTGGATAGTGGATTGTGGTAGTTGTCTAGGGTGATAGAAACTAAGGCAAATATCTTGGTGTTTGTGTGTGTATAAGTGAGAGATAGAGAGAGAAGTAGTGGTAGTGTGTGTAAAATATTGTGATCTATGGTTTAGGGTAGTGTTATGCTTGCACTCACCTTTCCCTAAGGTGTTTTGAGGTAGTTTGAACTTAGGGTGGTTTTGACAACTACTATTTCCACCCTTAAATCGTCTAAAAGATCTAATATATTTTTTTTTTAATCTTGAAAAAAAGACCATGAAGCTTGAGGTTCTTTGAAAATATAATGATCATTTAAATCTTTGAATAAAACCTCATTTTGCCGAAAACATGGTTTGGTTTGTTTGAGCAATATTTGTATAGCATTTGAGCATAAGCATTGTTTTACATATAGGTCTATCTATGTTCACTTCTCCAATCAACAACTTTATGTTTTCTTATAAACTGTGACGAAATAATTTTTATTAAAATACCAGCAAGAAGAGAGAAACGGAGAAAGTACATATACCTCATGATTTGGAAGATATAGAAACATATTTAAATTACACCAATGAGCCAAATCGTAGCGAAATCTAAACTAAAAAAAACCTAAACTCAAAAGGAAATGCCTATTTTTCAACCTCATGAAACTCATTGCCTCGATCTCCTAACATGTTCTTTCCATAGAAATCTCTCTATTGTTGAAGTGATTGTCGCTTTGTGCTCTACATTAATGCCAACATGTGGTCATAATAATTGCTTGCAATGCTTTCATGTGTAAAGATGGAACCACTAGCCATTTTTCAACCTCATGAAACTCGTTGCCTTGATCTCTTAGCATGTTCTTTCAATAGAAATGTCTCTGTTGTTGAAGTAATTGTCGTTTTGTGCTCTACATTAATGCCAACATATGGTCATAATAATTGCTTGCAATGCTTTCATGTGTAAATATGGAACCACTAGCCATTTGGGGAGTCCTTTTATGATCACTACCGAATGACAATTCATGGCCGTATCTTGCACCATGTGCGTATCTAAGCCCATATCATACTTGCAAAGTCGTAATTGACTAGGATATGATTAGTAGTCTCCTGCCCTAAACCATGTAGTGGACACATAATTAAGGGATAACTATATGTCTTTGTAAAGGGCAATTCCAAGAATATATTCAACTGCAGAACTCTCCCCACAAACAAGTTTATATTTAGTAGTGCCCATTTACTCCACCCGTAAGGTGCACTATCTTGCGGTCCAGCTTTGGAATCAATCATCGTACCTGGGCAATTGGACTACGAATTCACCTGAATCCTCACCCATTAAAACTCACTTGTCCTTAGAAAACCTATACTTTTATGTAATAGGTCTTCTTAATTCCTTCCATCCATGGAGTATGTAACATTTGAATATTTGCTTATGTATCTTTTATTAAGAAGATCAAATATGTATTGATAAAAACCTATTCTGAATAAATTTTCGCATTTTTAAGTAGACATCATGTTAGTTAAATGGTGTGTTCCATAATTAAAAGGTTGGGAATTTAAATCCTACAGAGTGTAAGTTTTGATATATTTATTCTTGAAAATCTAGAAACTATTGTTTAAAAAAACAAAAGAAAAAGAAAAACCTATTCTTGAGTTAATAGTTTGTTAGTGTTAGAAAATTTTGATTAATTTGATTTTTGGATCCTATAGTAGAACTTACTTTATACAAAATAATAAAAATGAAAATACTTGATAAGATTTAAGATTTTGGAACGACATTGTAATCATTTAATATGAAAAAAACATATTTTTTTTAAGGCCAATAAAGTCGTCACGGGCTCCCGTGAGAATCCCTTTATGACGAATTCAGGATACCCACGGGGCACCCGGTCCTCCAGGTTCACCAATCCAAGGAAAACCAGACCACTCACCCGCCCAAAAGCACAACAGTGAATAATCGGTAAAACCTGATATCATTCAAGACTCGAACTTGTGATCATTAGACCACAAGTCACCTATCATTAGACCACCATACCATTCCATAAAGTGGGTAGTTACGAAAAAAGCATATCAATTGCATTAATTACAACACGCTACTTAAAAAAATAAATCAAATTTACACACGTCTGGTCAAATAAATTAATATTTAAAATTCAATAACTTAACATATCAAGCATTAAAATATTAAATTCAAGAGATATCAATTACATATATCACTTGTATATAATCCTTATAAAGACTTGTGTACATCATCACTTTTCTTTACCACATAACACCTTGCTCATCTTCATCTACATTTCTTGTAAGTTCATTCATAAATGGTACAGATTTCCCATCGAGACTAGTTGCTACAACACGTTGTTGTTCATAGAATTTCGTCAAATATTTCACATGTTATTGTTTAAATTGATGAAATCCTATGAACAGTCAGCATGTTGTTGAAAACTATAACCAATTTTTCTATCAACATTGTATTTTTTTTTTACTTATACCTGAACCTGGGTCAAGTTAATTATCTTATATACTGTAACAAAAATGAGAAGGGTGAGAAAAATATAAAAAACACAATATATCACGAAACATGATACAATGAGCCACAAAATATAACACAAGAAGAAAAAAGACACAATGAATCGTAACATAAAAAAAAACACAATGATATAATATAAATTCTAAAAACTACAAGCTAAAAATAAAAATAAAAAACCTAAAAATTAAGATCATAGAGTTCGATGAGACGGTTTCAATGCCGTTTGAATGAGTTCAATCAGAATCCATTTTATACCCTTCCTTCACTTACCTATTTTTTTCACTGTGTATTAATTGATGCTAATCCATCCATACCTTGATTCTTTTTTATTTTACTTGTGTTGTTTTGCTATTTTTTGGCTTGCCTTTGTTTAATTTGTATATTTTATTTTACAGATCAAATGGACCTCGAACACAAGTACTTGATCCTAACCCACACAAACCTTAGTTCTTTTTTATTTTACTTGTGTTGTTTTGCTATTTCTGGTTTGTCTTTGTTTAATTTGTATATTTTTTTTCATAGATCAAATGGACCTCAAAAACCAAGGCAATGACGTGATTTGGAAAAAAAATCGTGTAAAATAATTTAGGAGAAACATTTGCCACTAAAAAAACAAATAAATAAAATAAACTCTAAAAAAATTAAAACCTATTTAATTTGATAAAGTGGTTCACGGCATAAAATTTTGATAGGTGAATGCAAGTTAGATACAAGTTACTAGGATGCAACATATGAATTATGCTATCTATATCTATATCTATATCTATATCTATATCTATACTTCTATACTTCTATACTACCTTATTAAGGAGGAAGCATGTCCATGAAAGTAATTTCACAACCATTTTAAGATGGCATCTCAAAAGCCACAAGTGTAATTCCTAATTTTTACATCATTTCTTCCCTTTATGCCCCTAATGTACAATCTTTGATGACAATTTTACAAATGACTAATGTAACCCATTCCAAATCATTGTTTTTGAAACTGTTTCAACATTAATAATAAAGCATTCATTCTTACTTACTTAAGACAATTTTACAAATGACTAATGCAACCCATTCCAAATCATTGTTTTTGAAACTGTTTCAACATTAATAATAAAGCATTCATTCTTACTTATTTAATCGAATACTCTGTTCAGGCCTCAACCCTCAACAATTGAATGCTCAAAGGCAAATGAATCGTTTAACAAAGCGTTTAGGTACTATTATTACTTTAATATACCAATTGATTTTGGCTAAATTTATTGCTTTAGTGCTTTTTGGAATTGTCATGTTATCATATACATTATACACAAACTAGCACTTGGCATATTCATCCAAAGTGAAAGTCCTTATAAATATCCCTATATTCAAACTTAGACGCTGTTGTCCATGAAAGTAATTTCACAACCATTTTAAGATGGCATCTCAAAAGCCACAAGTGTAATTCCTAATTTTTACATCATTTCTTCCCTTTATGCCCCTAATGTACAATCTTTGATGACAATGTTACAAATGACTAATGCAACCCATTCCAAATTGTTTTTGAAACTGTTTCAACATTAATAATAAAGCATTCATTCTTACTTACTTAAGACAATTTTACAAATGACTGATGCAACCCATTCCAAATCATTGTTTTTGAAACTGTTTCAACATTAATAATAAAGCATTTATTCTTACTTATTTAATCGAATGCTCTGTTCAGGCCTCAACCCTCAACAATTGAATGCTCAAAGGCAAATGAATCGTTTAACAAAGCGTTTAGGTACTATTATTACTTTAATATACCAATTGATTTTGGCTCAATTTATTGCTTTAGTGCTTTTTGGAATTGTCATGTTATCATATACATTATACACAAACTAGCACTTGGCATATTCATCCAAAGTGAAAGTCCTTATAAATATCCCTATATTCAAACTTAGACACTGTTGTCCATGAAAGTAATTTCACAACCATTTTAAGATGGCATCTCAAAAGCCACAAGTGTAATTCCTAATTTTTACATCATTTCTTCCCTTTATGCCCCTAATGTACAATCTTTGATGACAATTTTACAAATGACTAATGCAACCCATTCCAAATCATTGTTTTTGAAACTGTTTCAACATTAATAATAAAGCATTCATTCTTACTTACTTAAGACAATTTTACAAATGACTAATGCAACCCATTCCAAATCATTGTTTTTGAAACCGTTTCAACATTAATAATAAAGCATTCATTCTTACTTATTTAATCGAATGCTCTGTTCAGGCCTCAACCCTCAACAATTGAATGCTCAAAGGCAAATGAATCGTTTAACAAAGCGTTTAGGTACTATTATTACTTTAATATACCAATTGATTTTGGCTAAATTGATTGCTTTAGTGCTTTTTGGAATTGTCATGTTATCATATACATTATACACAAACTAGCACTTGGCATATTCATCCAAAGTGAAAGTCCTTATAAATATCCTTATATTCAAACTTAGACACTGTTGCATTCTTGTTTATAGGAGCAATGTGGTGGAGTATCCTGCTGACAAGCTTTATTATAAGTAACGATCATTCTTCACACTTTCTAGATGCACCTGAAATTATGTATGATTCTTCTTTCATCACTTGTTTATTTTTCCGTTTCACTGTTAGAAAATCTGATTATAAACTTCAAGGGTTTGTCAGTATTATTAATCAAACATTTGTGTTCATTTTTCTGTGAAAAGAGAATGATTTAATTAATGTGCCCACCAACACAAAATTCAATAGAGACGAATAATGTCATTTTAGGTACCATGTTCATTATTATGGTTGCTAAATCTTTACTTTCAAAAGTTTCTTTCTATTTATATTAACTCTTTCATGTGCAATGCTAAAGAAAATAAGTGGCGTCAGTGCGTCACCGAAGTGGAATTATTGTATGGTCTTCATTGATACTTGAAAAAACTTATGTGGGGTCCATACATCATGGGATAAAACTGGTGATTCACAACTATTTTCGATGCCTAAGGCAGAGTCTCCTCGTATGAAAGATGATGGACTTCTAATACAAAGGCATGTTCCATGGAATTACTACCTGTACATGTCATTTCAACTGAATATGCTTGAAAGGCAATGCCATTCACCCATTTGACGGATCCCCCTTTAGCTAAATTTCCTACTTTGATCGATAACGTTTGAGATCATAAAAAACCAGCTAAAACGGGTCAAAAATGTCGCTAATACATGGTTTTAAACTATTTTATTATTATTGATGCATTAGTTATATACATCCGCAAGAATTTGTTTTTTTAATCAAATTCACACTTAAAGCAAATATGTCCCAATAGGTTTTATGCTATGGTATTTGCTATTTATCTTGAGTTTGTCTTAGGTTTTAACTATATATACATAAAGTACATGAAAAAAAAATTAGGATTGAGTATAAAGTTTCTACCTAAATTTAAATGGACTCATATGGACGTGGGTTAAAATAGTAGGTTAAAAAGGTTATTCGGATTATGTGGCAAGCTGATTGAGATTATTTTGTTTCTTTTTTGTTTTACAACCATCTTTGAGCATGTCTAACTGATTCAAACTGTACGGGAATCTGATAGGCCAATTACAGCTGATGCCCAGAAAGGCAGAAAGTGCATCACTAAAAGTGTTGTTTGTATAAAATAAAGTAAATGTAACTGCTTTAACCCATAGTTTAAAAAAATGGGTGAGGTGTGCACCTCTTGGCGCATATCTTAGCGAGGCGCCAAGAAAATGTGTCTGAGGCGAGGTGTGGGCCCCTCAAGGGCCGAGGTGCTAAGCAAACTTGCACCTCATGGGATGTTGTGTTTTTTTTATGTTTTAGGCTTTCATTGCCAATTAATTTTTTATAAGATATATAATTTTTGTAATTATTTTCAAAATCCACCTCAGGCTTACGCATTGGTTTGCGTACCATGAATTTCATAAATGAAGTAGTTAATGGTGGGGTTACCATTATCCTTTCAGGCTTATGTCCTGTAAGGCGAAGGGAAAACGTTTCGAGGCTCAATTCCGTTCTTTTGACTTTGCTTACACCCTTTTTACTAGACTTTAAGCATGGATTTTAACTAATCGCATTGAAAAAAGTTTGTAAGCAATTGCTTTGACGGTCAAAACGGGTTGCTTAGCAAGACACCCGCGGTAATGCGCGGGCATTCCTACTAGTGTATGTTAGTATGTTAGCTACCTTTCAAGTTTCAACTATTTTAAGTATCAAGCTATCACTTTGTTGTGGAAAATTTTCGTCTTCTGCAACAAAAGTAACGTACAATTCAACATAAAGACATATGTATTTATTCGGCATTAATATTTGGTCTTTCTAAGTTATTTGTTCACATTTTCTTTGCCGTGGTGTTTTAATATCAATAAATTAAAAATTTACGCACCTTTTCTTCAACATAAGGGCATAAGGGGCGTTTCGCTGAAACTGTTTTTACCTCACTGATTTCTACCAATCCTGCACTGTCACATCATTTTACTGATTTCCTTCACTGAAACACTTTTTTGTAGACAACACTCCACGGATTCTTTACCCAACTATCTATTATTTTCACACATAATAATAATAATAATAATAATAATAATAATAATAATAATAAAAATATTGTTGTGTTGTTGGTAACTGCGTCGTATGTTTGGGTTTTAGAATGATTACGAGAATGAATGAAATATTTTTTTTCATGATCATTAGCAAAAACAGAAACTATCGATCAATATGTGCAAAATTATACAAAACAGTAAACTAAAAGGAACGAGGGGGTGGTTCAAATTGTTTTTGTGGCTTTTAATATGTGTTTCTAAAACTTTCGGACTATCTATTTTTAATTGATGAGAACGGGTTGTTACAACAAGTGAATGTGAGTTTGGTCTGTTCCACATTGGTGGGGAGACGGAAAATGAATGAGTTTATAAGGTGAAACAAAATGGAAGAGATTAAATTCTTTGTGTTACATTATACTCTCGCACCTATCCGCGCGCGCAGGGGGTGCAAAAAATGGGTTCTGGTTCGGGAAAAATTCTTCAACCAACGCGACGCCCGCATCTGCGGACACGAATGCACCTCGAAAAACCCGTGTCCGCGTGCCGTGTACACACATCTTCAACAAAGGAATTCATTTGGGCGGTGGACGCAATGAGTCACAAAATATAACACAATGCCAAAAAAATATAACACAATGCTGAAGGAAAAAAGACACAATTGAATTAAAAAAATGACACAATGATGAAAATAAGAAAAAGACACAATGATATAACGCATATTCTAAAATCTACAAGCTAAAACCCAAAAAAACGAAGACCTAAAAACTAATGTCGTAGGGTTCGATAAGACAATTCCAATGCCGTTGAATGAGTTCAATCGGAGTTCGTTTGATACCCTTCCTGGTATCATTACAACACGTCACATATCATTAGACCACCATACCATTCCACCATAAGGTGGGTGGTTACGAAAAAAGCATATCAATTGCATTAATTACAACACGCTACTTAAAAAAAATAAATCAAATTTACACATATCTGGGTTTTTTTTTTGGAAGGTAAATTTCATTAAAACAACCACGAGCGGTCCTCAAAGTAAGGACCCCCGGGCCACAGCCGAACTTACATCATGTCTGATGGATATTTACACCAACCATTCCAATCTAGATTTTTCACATTAGATCTATATTTAAACCAAAATACGAGGTCATCTTAATACTTTCAACCACTTCAGTCGCACGACGCCGTTTGCCTTGGAAAATACGATTGTTGCGTTCAATCCAAATGGTTCACATAGTAGTAAAGACAATGCCACGAAGGATGTATTTAGCTTGCTTTGAGAAAGGCTGTGAGCTCGTAATCTTCATCAGGTCGGAAACATCAAAAATAAGCATTGGATTCAAACAACACCAAGCCTCCAAACGGTTCCAAACTTCAGCGGTAAAGAAGCACCCCGTGAAGAGATGCGTGGTTGTTTCAACATCCATATCACACAGGTCGCACAGATGGTTTTGCAAGGTAACCCCACGTTTATTCAATTCGGACTTAGTCGGTAAACGATTAATCAGAGATCTCCACACCAAAGTTTTACATTTCAAGGGAACCCAACCCTTCCAATGCATCTTAATCTGGTATGTTGGGCTCGGGACAACAGCTAACAGACTCCTAGTGCTGGAAACAGAAAAGTCACCTGAGGGACTAGCTTTCCATCTCCATTTATCTATGCCCCCTTTCCAAACAAAATCGTATATAGCCTCCATCAAGCTGAAAAGTTCCGTAACTTCTGCAGCTGTAGCAGGGTTCGAGCGCCACTGCCAATGCAGGTTTTTGGTGCCATTCACAACCGTCAGTCTATCCGATATGAAGACCCATTTCTGTTTCTCAAGCCTATATAAGTGTGGATAAAATAAACGAAGAGGGCCTTCGTGGAGCCACGAATCCACCCAGAACCTGATCGAAGATCCGTCTCCCATAATACCTTCGAAATAGCTCTCTAAAGTATTACCTGTCCAAATCCTTTTACCACAAACTTTAGTTATTTGTTTCCAGCAGCCACTTGCGGAAGTAGTACATGGGAGAGAAAACCAAGATCTACCAAGACCATGACATCCAATAACCACTTTCTTCCATAAACAATCCCCTCCCCCCCCCCCCCCCCCCCCCCGATTTAAACCGCCACGCTCATTTTAGAAGAAGCGCATCATTAACTTCTTCAAATTTGGAAAGACCTAGACCTACCATTTTCTTTGGAGTCGTAATGAAGTCCCAAGCAACCCAATTGATCTTTTTATCCGTACTACAACCCGCCCAAAGAAAGCGCCTCATAATCGCCTCTATACTCTCTATGGTTAATATTTAAAATTCAATAACTAAACATATCAAGCATTAAAATATTAAATTCAAGAGATATCAATTACATATATCACTTGTATATAATCCTTATAAAGACTTTATGTCTGTTGTATGCTATCAATGCAGAGAATTGTTGATTGGCTTGCAACAAGCTTGAAGAAAGACGAAGGCATTGATATTCTAAAAGATAAGCAAGCTCTGTAGCGTTTGACTGAGACCGCCGATAAGGCTAAGATGGAGCTGTCAACTTTGACGCAGGCGAATATTAGGTACACAAATCACTTGGGGAATTCATTATTGTAATACCTCATTTTTGTTAACGTTCTTTTGCTAATTATATCTTTTTTTTCTTTTCTGCTTAGCTTGCCATTCATTACTAGTATTACAATAATGACATAAATTAAAGGTATCCTTTCTTATCCGACACATTGTTTTGTTTATAACAAACATTAATCAGTTTAGTAAATCAAATACTCAAATATGATAGTCACTAGGTTGGGACTTGATTAGTTGGATTAGATTGTGACAATAAATGTTTGTTTTGTGAAGTTCATTCAAGATTATAAACTAGTTGTCTAGTATTTTGTGATTTATTTCATTAATGAGGCCTTGTTATAGAGGTTGGAGCTTCCTTGAAAGGCATAAACGGTTACAAGAGTTGCTATGGAAGGCATAAACGGTGGGGTAGAACTTGACTGAATTTGAGATTTGATATATTTATTGTTAAATGTAGTTGCATATATATATATATATATATATATATATATATATATATATATATGGATTGCATTTTATGAAATGGCTTTATAGATTTTGTCATTAGTAATTTTGTGTGTATGTGCGTATGAATCTAGGGTAAAATAGTAATTTTATATATTTTTTTGGTAAAAAAAAATGTATTTCATTTATGCTTGAGATTCCACTTCTTGAAACGCCATCATATTTGGAATATCAAGAAAATGTCCCACAGGTATGTATTGTGCAAAATGCAAATATATATTGACTTAATTTTATCATGTTAATATGACATATTTTTTGTAGACGTTTAAGTGTATTATGTATTCTTGTTATGTGACTAACTGCGTGTCATGTGGTACAATTTACTATTCAACAGAAAATCAAACCATTCATGGAGTTCCATTACATGATGATTGTATAGAGTTTCTATTGATGAAGTTATAAAGGAGGCAACATATTTACCAATTCAAACAGGGGCGTTAAAAACAGTTGGCGAAGCATTATGTTCTTTTGTTCCTTGGCCAAAATACCTTGTCAAATCTGACGAAAAGGTTTGTTTCTTAATTAATCTTTAATAATTAAGTGCAACTAAATTAGGAATTTTTATATATGTTTTCTTGTTTTTGTTTCTCCAGATTCACAATCCAATCAAACACAAAACACCACAACTAAGTTCGCTAAGAAGCAAAAGAAGTGTTTTACAACTCTAGATGGATTAAAAAAACTGCAGGCAAAGAACAAGAAGACGAAAACCAGCTGAGAATTAGATTTTTAGTATTCAAGCTTGAAACTTATGTATGAAATTTGGTTTATTATTTTTATAATATCATTTGGTATTCTCATTTTTAATGGCGTGTTTAATTGTTTTACAAAAAAAAAAATGAAAATAGGCTAATTACATATAATGGCCACATAGAATCACAGAAGATATGTGTGACCAAAGGTTAAATAATAGCTATACTAAGGATTGTAAATTTCATGTTGCTTTACATAACCAGTAGCCACACAATCTTAGTTTTATTTATTTTTGTATGGCGGAATGATAGCAATTGACATGGGTAAAATGAAATACGTGTGACCAAATGTTGGACAATAGCCACAAATAAAATTAAAATATTTCAAGTGGCTTTATATAATCATTAGTCACACTATCCTCCATTTGTTTTTTTTTGGTGTGACGGAATGATACCGAATGCCACAGACAAAATGGATTATGTGTCACCAAAGTTAGGCAATAGCCACACCATTGTCACTTTTTTTATGTGACGGAATAATAGCAAACGTCATAGGAAAAAAATATGTGTGACCGAAAGTTAGAATATAGTCACACATATAATTACAAAATTGTTTCGTGTGTCTATAAATAGTTTTTGGCCACACTTACAATAAATTAATGTGACTATATAATAGAAACGGTCATACTTACATTGAATTAATGTTGCCATTCCTACCCTTTAGCCACAGTTAATAGATGGAAAGCTTATTAAAACAATCTTTTTTGCCACATATTTTTTTAATTGATGTGGCTAAAACAAAACTTTTAGTGACTATATAACTAAAATGGCCACACTTAGAGTAATTTCATGTGGCCGTTACTACCTTTTAGTCACATTTAATAGATAGAATGCTTGATTTCAAAAAGAAATATTAGTATCCTTTAGCCACACTTTTTAAGTGTTACGGCCACTAAATGTGAATGTGGCCGTATGATACCTACGATGACTCGACCTATGGTCACACTTGAGCTGAAAAAAAAAGTGTGGCAAAAGGCATATGGTCACACTTTTTTTTTGTGGCCGTAGGCATATTTTGGCGTAGTGGATATCAATTACATATATCACTTGTATATAATCCTTATAGAGACTTGTGTACATCATCACTTTTCTTTACCACATAACCCCTTGCTCATCTTCATCTACATTTCTTGTAAGTTCATTCATAAATGGTACAGATTTCCCATCGAGACTAGTTGCTACAACACGATGTTGTTCATAGAATTTTGTCAAATATTTCACATGTTATTGTTTAAATTGATGAAATCCTATGAACAGTCAGCATGTTGTTGAAAACTATAACCAATTTTTCTATCAACATTATATTTTTTTTACCTATACCTGAACCTGGGTCAAGTTAATTATCTTATATTATGTAACAAAAATGAGAAGAGTGAGAAAGATATAAAAAACACAATATATCACGAAACATGATAGAATGAGCACAAAATATAACACAAGAAGAAAAAAGACGCAATGAATCGTAACATAAAAAAAAAACACAATGATATAATGTAAATTCTAAAAACTACAAGCTAAAAATAAAAATAAAAAACCTAAAAATTAAGATCATAGAGTTCGATGAGGTGGTTCCAATACCGTTTGAATGAGTTCAATCAGAATCCATTTTATACCCTTCCTTTAATTACCTATTTTTTTCATTGTGTATTAATTGATGCTAATCCATCCATATCTTGATTCTTTTTTATTTTACTTGTGTTGTTTTGCTATTTTTTGGCTTGCCTTTGTTTAATTTGTATATTTTATTTTACAGATCAAATGGACCTAGAACACAAGTACTTGATCCTAACCCACCCAAACCTTAGTTCTTTTTTATTTTACTTGTGTTGTTTTGCTATTTCTGGTTTTTGTTTAATTTGTATATTTTATTTCATAGATCAAATGGACCTCAAAAACCAAGGCAATGACGTGATTTGGAAAAAAAAATCGTGTAAAATAATTTAGGAGAAACATTTGCCACTAAAAAAAACAAATAAATAAAATAAACACTAAAAAAAATAAAACCTATTTAATTTGATAAAGTGGATCACGGCATAAAATTTTGATAGGTGAATGCAAGTTAGATACAAGTTACTAGGATGCACATATGAATTATGCTATGTATGTTAGTATGTTAGCTACCTTTCAAGTTTCAACTATTTTAAGTATCAAGCTATCACTTTGTTGTGGAGAATTTTCGTCTTCTGCAACAAAAGTAACGTACAATTCAACGTAAAGACATTATTAATATATTGTTCACCACAATAAAAACCGCCACTTTGAAGAAAATAACTGTTTTTGAGGTGATCTAGACCATCAAAACTAAGTGGTTATTTCTAAGATTTAATCTGAACCGTTATAAATAGGCGGTTATCTTCAAAATTTGGCAGTTTCTCTTTTACAAGAGCAGTTAGGCAGTTTTCCCACTTTCCCTTGATTTTAGCCCTCATTTCCTCCTCGGCCCCCAGTAAATACAACCCCTACCAGCCCCATCTCTCCTTCAACCTTCCTTCCAACAATAGTTGTAACATTTCGCATTAATTCTTGTACGTTACATGGGCATAATTAATAAAAAGTCAAGTTTTATCATTTACGTTCGCATATAATTATTTTGTCGCATATTTGGAACCCTAATACTATATATATATAATATATATATTATATATGTGGTTGTGTGATAATTATATCAAAAAAATAAACTGCTCGAGCCGGGGTTCGAACCCGCGCCCAAGCCCAAACCACATCAACCATTAACCAGCTGGGCTAAGCCATCAACCTTGAATAAACCCGGACGCGTCTTAATTTTATACTTGGTTTTAAAACTTCACAGCTGACTATGGAAAGTCAACTGTGACGCGTTTGCATAATCAATCACAATTAACTTGTGATTGATCCGTATATGGCAACGATACTCGATGACCGGCCTCGTCTGACTAAGCCACACGCTGGATGATGATCAATTGTTACCCAATTTAACTCGTTTACGCGTTTGACATTTAATCATAGGTCAACTTGCTAATTAATCAAATCATCGACCCACACTATAAATTGGCCTTCTGCGAAGCTTAACAACTCGCTCATACTCTCTTCTCAATCCTCAATTTTCTTCCAATCACTCTGATAATTATCATTCTGATCGCTGTTTGACTTTTGGCATTGACCGGGCAATCATACACGAATCAACACTGTGAGTTTAATGTTTTGCGTGGGTTATGTTCATCGGCAATCACACATCAATAGCCCTATGATTAATTAGGCTATTGATGTGTGAATTGATCAATTGCAGAATCTAGGGTTCGTGCATATTGATTTGGGGATAAACTCAGTTTTACATCGCGTATTTAATTATTTTTAAACGGACTTCATCACAACCACTGGCCTAGGCCAAGTGGTTGTGACTAAGGTCTATAACCAAAGGCTCCCGGGTTCGAGTCCCGGCTGTGGCCACCTTTTCTTTTCTTTTTCATTTTTTAAAAACAACAAACTAAATAATATATATATTATACATATAAATCTTATAAATTCGTTTTTAATATTAAAACTTTTTTTATAAATTCTAAAAAAATTATATTTATTAAATCTGAGATAAAAGTTTTATTTACAATTTTTATTTTTCTGAAATTCATTTATTTAATATTTATAATAATTAAATCAATTTTATACTATTATATTTATAAAAATCCATTAAAATATCAAAACAATTTCATTAAATTCTACAAAAATTATCCTGAGTTTGTATAAAGTTAAACTTTACTGAAATGATTTTTAATTCTGAAAAATCATTTGTTTTATATTTTTAATCAATTTTTGTTAGTTTTAACCATAATTAAATCATAATAAATTCAATTTTCATTATTTTTGCACCAAAATTTTATACAATTTATTTTTAAATATTTAGAACAGAAATATGATTTTTAAAATAGTAATTCTTTAATTTTAGTATTTTTGAATATTAAAGTTAAATTTTGGCAATTTGTAATAAATAGATTTAAAAATCTATTTTAAAGGAAATAATTTTATAAAAATTATTTTTATACTTCAAACACATTATTGTGAGCATTCTGAATTCAAATTGTATAAAAAGACTTTCTTTTATTTAATTATCAAATTTCCCTTTATTTAATTAACATTTTATTTTAAATTCAACAATTGGATATCCCAAAATCGAAACCCTAGGATATATTTATAAACTAGTTAGACTTAGACTTATTTATTACCTTATTATAGGGTGATATTTGGCATTATTTGGGCAACACTATTATTTCATCTTTTCAAGAAGTATAACATTTGCTAAGGTGAGTTTTACATAGCCCCTTTTATTTATCACCATTTTTGGGGTGAAACATGTTATAACATCATTATTGCAATTCAATCATCAATGTGTCTATGTGTTTTCTATGTTGCATTATGTCTTGAGCATGATTAGAGTAAGCACCATTCTAGCATAATCATTAACTCCGTACAAGCCGACGGTATACATTGATAGATCTATTGGACTGACAATCCCACCCGGATACGTGCCTCCTACAAAGGTAGCGTGGGTGTTTGTTATCGCATAACATATTTAAGTGAACCATGAGCGTATGGTATGTATCATATTATAACAGTCATCAGGGTTGGTTATGCACTCGATTTATTTCTAGTATGTTCTCACATATGGACTAGATTGACATGACACATGAATTGCACAACATTTTTTATTCAATTATCAAAAACCTATGTAATTCTCACCAACTTTTGTTGACCCAAAAATATTTTCAAAATTAACATGTTTCAGGTAACAATGAAGCTGAGGCTTGAGTATGCTTGAGGATTTAACATGAAGCTTTGTTTGAAGCTATTAGAAGTTGTTGCTTATTTTGATTTCATGTATTTAAATTTCTAGACAATCACTTTATGTTGGATATTTATGTTATGAATAAATTATTTAAAATTTAAATTATACCATGTGCTACTGAAACAATCATCAATACGTGGCACCCCGATGTTTCCGCCATCGGTTGGGGTGTTACAGATTGGTATCAGAGCCTTGGTTATAGGGAATTAGGTTATTAGAAATAATCTAGACTATAACCTTAGGGACTTAAACAGTACTTGCTCCTCTTACTTGTAACCCTAATTGCTTCCCTAATCCTATCCTTATCCTATACCTTATATAACCCTAAACCTACATGTGACTACTCTTATTCGTCTGCTGCAATCCTGATCCACCATTAGATTAATAGGACAAAATCCTCAGGTTTAACCTGAACCCCCTTGAGATCTCGTCGAAGTTCTAGATTTTAATAACGACCACGTGCAATCTGGAAGGGTGAACGCCTGTATTCTGAGTCTTCTGTCTAGGCTGGCATTGCGCATATATCCCAATCAGACGAGGGACCCGGATGCCTACCTGGGAATTCTCGGGATGAGTGTTCACTTATAGGCTAAAGCATGTCTTCATATGTTATTAGAATTTAGAATCTTTGATAAGTCCACGTTTTCGTTTATTCGTTTTAATTAATGAATAAATGATTACATTCCTTATATAAACTCTCATTCATTTCATTGTGTCTATTACAGATCATGCCACCTCGTCGCAGCACTCGCAACAGCAATGGTGAGAACCACGAAGAAGGTGGTGATAACCATAACCATGACCAAGTTCCTAACCACAACAACAATGGTGTCGATGCTCAACTGGCTGCAATCATTTCTCAACAAATGGCGCAGCAAATCGCAACTCTGGTTCCCAATTTACTCGCTCAGGTCATCCAAATGAACGGCAACGGAAATGGTCACGGCAACGGGAACGGGAACGGGAACGGCAATGGCAATGGAAATGGACCCCCAGCCTGCACCCTTAAGCATTTCAACTCTTGTAACCCTCCAAAGTTTAGTGGTGAAGAAGGAGCTACAGGACTCCTCCAGTGGTTTGAGGGTATTGAGAATACCTTCATCAACAGTGAGTGCCCCGACAACTTCAAGGTTCGTTACGCCATGAGTGTTCTCCATAAACGAGCACTCACTTGGTGGAATGAAAAAAAAAGCGTACTCGTGGGGCCGAAGTTGCTCTTGCTATGACATGGGACCAAGTCAAGGAGGTCATGAAGGAAGAGTTTTGTCCTCGCAATGAAGTTAAGAAGCTTGAGGATGAGTTCCACACCTTAGCTCAAGATAGTGGGGAAAACCTTGCCTACAACACCCGCTTTCATGAGCTTAGCTTATTGTTGCCTCACAAAGTTACTCCTCTGCCGGTAGCCATCGAGAAGTACATCGGTGGTCTGCCCATGCAAATCCAGGACACCGTTTGGGGTAGAAATCCTGCAACTTTGGAAGAGGCCAAACGTCTAGCGGCCACTCTTACTGATAATCACGTGAAGAACGGTACTCTCTTCCGCAAGGGCACTAAGAAGACGGTTGCCAAAGACACTCCACAGCCTGCAATTGAAGTCAAGCCTGAGACCTTAAGCAATAAAAAGCGCAAGGCTAGAAACTATATGGTTGCTGCTACTCCACCTACTGCCCAGAACCCAGCCAAGAAACCATACACCGGACCTCACCCTTTGTGCAACACTTGCAAGTACCATCATCCAGCACAGGTGCCATGTCGTTTTTGTACTAAGTGTCAAAGATATGGTCACCTGGTGAACGTCTGTCGAGCCCCTCCTACTGCCCAAAACAACAATACCCCAGCTCCCAACCAACAAAACAACAGGCCTGCTCGTGGTCAATGCTACGAGTGTGGCAGCCCTAATCACTACATCAACAACTGCCCTAATCGTAACCAAAACCAAAACCAAAACCAAAACCAAAACCGAAACCAAAACCAAAACCAGAACCGCAACCAGAACCAAGGTGCTCGAGGTTGCGCCTACAACCTCAACGCTAACCAGGCTCGTGACAACAACGAGGTGGTGAATGGTACGTTTCTCATTAATAACCACTATGCATCCATATTATTTGATTCGGGAGCTGATAAGTCATTTGTGTCACTGAAGTTTGAACCTTTACTTAACTTACCCCACACAAATCTAGAGGAACCTTTAGTGGTAGAGGTAGCTAACGGAAAGTCTATTTCGATCGACTCTATTATTCGTAACTGCTTGTTGAACCTCGACGATCATACCTTCCCTATCGATCTCATCCCCATGCATCTTGGAAGTTTTGATGTTATAGTAGGCATGGACTGGTTGTCAACTCATCGTGCCGAAATTCTGTGCTTCGAGAAAGTCATACGCATTCCTCTCGAATCTGGTGAGATTTTGAAGATCTATGGTGAGAAACCCTGTGGCGAGCTTAAGCTTATGTCTTGTACTACTGCCCAAAAGTACTTACGAAAGGGTATACAGCCTTCTTAGCTAACGTGATAGAGAAGAAGGACAAAGGCAAAAGTATCCAAGACATTCCTATTATTCGAGACTATCCTGAAGTCTTTCCAGAGGATTTACCTGGTTTGCCTCCTGCTCGACAAGTGGAATTTCGAATTGATCTTGTTCCTGGTGCTAATCCTGTCGCTAAAGCTCCTTATCGTCTTGCACCCTCTGAGATGCAAGAACTTGCCAGTCAATTACAGGAACTTTCTGATAAAGGGTTCATTCGCCCTAGTTCTTCTCCATGGGAGCCCCTGTCTTGTTCGTTAAAAAGAAGGATGGTTCTCTTAGAATGTGTATTGACTACCGTGAACTCAACAAACTCACCATCAAGAATCGTTATCCACTTCCTAGGATTGACGATCTCTTCGATCAACTTCAAGGAGCAACCCACTTCTCGAAGATTGATCTCCGTTCTGGCTATCATCAGCTTAGAGTCCACGATGAAGATATTCCCAAGACAGCTTTTCGCACACGCTATGGTCACTATGAATTCATGGTTATGCCTTTTGGGTTGACCAATGCTCCCGCAGTATTTATGGATTTGATGAATCGGGTTTGTAGACCCTATCTCGACAAATTCGTGATCGTTTTCATCGATGATATTTTGATTTACTCTAAATCAAAATCCGATCACGAGCAACATCTTCACTCTATCTTGAGTCTCCTAAAGAAAGAACAACTGTACGCCAAGTTCTCAAAATGTGAATTTTGGCTTAAGGAAGTTCAATTTTTGGGACATGTCATTGATATGAACGGAATTCATGTTGATCCCGCAAAGATCGAAGCTGTGAAAAATTGGAGTGTTCCTCAAACCCCAACTGAAGTCCGTTCTTTCCTTGGTTTGGCTGGTTATTATCGTCGATTCATCGCCAATTTCTCCAAGATCGCTGTTCCTCTCACTACCTTAACTCACAAGGGTAAGCCCTATGAGTGGGGACCAAAGCAAGAGGAAGCATTCGAAACTCTTAAGCTGAAACTTTGTGAAGCTCCGATCTTGTCTCTACCTGATGGTAATGATGATTTCGTGGTCTACTGTGATGCATCGAACCAGGGTCTTGGTTGTGTTCTCATGCAACGAGGAAAGGTTATTGCTTATGCGTCTCGACAACTCAAGACCCACGAAAAGAATTATACCACCCATGATCTTGAATTGGGCGCTGTTGTCTTTGCACTCAAGATTTGGAGCCATTATCTTTATGGGACCAAATGTGTGGTGTTCACGGACCACAAAAGTCTTCAACATGTCTTCGACCAAAAGAATCTTAACATGAGGCAACGACGTTGGGTTGAATTACTTAACGACTATGATTGCGAAATTCGCTACCATCCTGGCAAGGCGAATGTTGTGGCTGACGCACTTAGTCGTAAAGAGCGTGTCAAACTCCAATGTGCGAGAGTTCGTACTGACCTTCAAGATCGCATTCTCCAGGCTCAACACACATCAGTCACCCAAGGTAACATGTACGATGAAATGTCTTGTGGTGCCGAAACTCAACTTGAAACCAAACCCGATGGTCTCCTTTATTTCCTTAATCGACTGTGGATTCCCGACTGTGATGATCTTCGTACTTTTCTCATGAACGAGGCTCATAAGTCTCGTTATTCTATTCATCCTGGAGCTGACAAGATGTACCAAGATCTCCGTTATTCTTATTGGTGGCCTGGTATGAAGAAAGACATTGCTCTTTTCGTTGCAAAATGCCTCACTTGTTCCAAGGTCAAGGCTGAACATCAACGACCATCTGGTATGCTTGAACAACCAGAGATTCCTGTCTGGAAATGGGAGAGCATAGCTATGGATTTCATCACCAAACTCCCTCGTACACCCAAAGGTTTTGACAGTATTTGGGTAATCGTCGATCGTTTGACCAAATCAGCTCACTTCCTACCTATTCGCGAGAAGTATTCTGTGGAAAGGTTGGCAAAGATGTACGTAAGTTGACGTGTGCGTAACTATACATATTTTACAATGGATTTTAACACACGTTTTTGCTTTAATATTTATAAAAATGGTTTAGACCTTAATATTAAAACACACACAATAGGGCAAGTGTACCCTGTCATATATGTAGTAACGTACAGATAAGAACCAATATCGATCCATGGACGCGCGCGGAGCAATTGTACTAAAACTCTGTCCCCGATTTACCAGTAGGAAAAGATAAGTTTGAGTTTTGTTTAAAACTAAATTAATTCTAAAACATGTAAATAACTTAACTACGACTCCAAATAGAAAATATAACTATATAAACTATATTTTTGCCAATCCTAGCATGTTATCTAAATATAATAAGTAATATAGGCGCGTGATCAACATTCCCATTTTCCGACAGTTAGTGTCCCTTTCGGGCATCCTAACATGACAACTATACAGAAAGCTAACACGAATACACACGTTAACCGCTTCAAGTCGTTCATTAGCGAACAGCTGATATGATCTCATGCAGATCTTCTAAAGATAAGTTAGTCATCCGTTAAGAGTATTCTAACCTCACTAATTTAGGGAAGCGATACCGAATACACAACACAGCCACCTAAACTAGCATAAAGTAGAGCATTTCACAACCTATTCCATTTTACCAACTTTGACCCCAGATCTACTAAGATCGCCATTTTTACCAAAATAACTACCAAAGATCATTAACCGTGTCAAAGACTAGTAACGGCACCATTAGGCTTTTTAAACCCTTTTACGTGCCGGTAAGCATTTTTAACCGTTATTCGACTGACTTTAACCAAACCAATACCCGGTTACAGTTTCATGGCATAAACTATTTAACAAGTTAACTAGTCTACTACCGGACGATTAAACGGACGGTTTTTCAACATGTATCCGCCTAACACATTCGACAATCGCTAAAGTCATTCAAATACAGCTACAAATCCATCAACAACGAAACAAGGTTGCGCTATGATCATCAAGATCTAATACGTGAAAAACGCCAAATTTATACAAAACATGATTACATACTAAACGATTGTTTTACGTACTAAATACTATTGTTCTTGCCCGTAGGCGTACGAATAACTATAATAACATCAAAATAGCATACAAAAATCAGATTTGAATCATAAAAAGCTTCAAGGATCAAACCATAAGAATGCTAAAGAGATGGATCGGATGATGAAGGATGGAACGGATGGACTTCCGAGCTTGTTAAACGGCTTTCCAGCAGCTTGGATCGTCCACAAATCGCCCAGAAAAGCTTCCCTCAAGACCCAACATTGATCAGTGAGCTGAAATGGGGATTTTATAGCAGAGCAGAGGGTTCGAGCGGCCGCTCGGCCTCTTGGAGCGGCCGCTCGCTTTATCAACAAGTGGACCAATTGCTGCAGACGTGACGTAGGCCTTCTGGAAGGTCCCCAGAAATATCTGGGAGGGGCGCGCGGCCGCGCGAAGCCTTGGAGCGGCCGCTCGAAGGGCCTGATGGCCCGTTTTCGCGCCGAACTCTTCGTTTTTTCCTTCCTTGTGTTTCCGGGACATCGTTTAAGACCTGAAATCGTAAAGATACCCAAATAAGTACCAATTCCTATGTATGAGGTCAAAAACGTATGAAAAAGGGAGTTAAACGGGGACTTTTATATGTGTAATTTAACGTATATCATAAGTGAAATCGTATGTCGTCACGGTATACCTTTGGACATTATTTCTGATCGCGATGGTCGTTTGTCGCGCCTCGAGTTGTCTTTATCAAAATTTAGTTAGGCTTGATGTTTATATGAGAATATATACATATATGTACTTTTAAAGGTTTTTTTTTTTTAACATATATATATATATATATATATACACAAGAGGACAAACACGATTATAATCCCTCCCCACACTTGAACTTCACATTGTCCCCAATGTGACAATAGAAAGCGTTTATTAATTAGCTATCTATAGTGGGAAAAAGGAGAATAATACTCCCCTGGTATCGAAGAAACGCCCGGGTAAATGGACGGCATGAGCCCCGATAACGGTGCTCGCCAGTTCCCAGCAATTCCTCAATCCTCGTCATCATGGCGAGTCCCTGATGATCCCGCTGCATCACCACCTCGCCTCCGCTTGTCCCCCGGGTGTCCCCTCTGTGGGGGATTCCCAAAATGGTTTGGGAAACAAGCATGAAATTCAGAGACAAGGTAGTCTAGGGTCGCCCCTTGATGCTGTAGGGACTCGCCATGCTGGTATAAAGTGTCGCGCGTTTCTGTTCTGAACGCGCCAAACTCATCATAGAAGTCCTGAGGATGCTGGTAGTAATACTGCTGCTGGTGAGGCAGTAGAGGCTCCTGCGGGTGTGGCTGCTGCTCATGTGGCCGCTGTGGCTGTTGTGGCTGCTGTGGCTGCTGCTGGTCGGGAGGTGGCATGTGCACTGCTGGCAGCGGGTCCCAGATCGTATTATGTTTACCTTTTAGCCTTATTACCCCGCTTGCGTACTCGTGGACAATCCTCATGTGTCTGAGGACATCCATGTTCACCCACGAGTCGCCGGAACCTTGGTCAGTCCCCTTCGCACATTCTTCAAAATGCCCATCCCCTTTGCGATTTTTGTCACGTACTCCCCCCCATATATCATGCTCCCGGGTCTCATACCTGATGCTGTACTAAGAAAAGAAGCAACAAGTGCAGCAAGGTTAACTTGAACACCACTTACTAGAGCATATAGAAATAACAAATCAGGTGTGGGGCAGCCGGTTGAATCGTCCTTTTTGGCAGCAGCGGTCCCGCATAGGACCTTTTGAAAAACCCGCAGCAGTGGGTCAATGAGCTGGCTTGCTTTGGCACCTTGGGGGTTATACTGTTGCTCCCCCGTTAATTGTGCCCAAAAAGAGTCTCTCAGAACGTTGTCATTCGGGAATTTGTACATCAGTTCGTTGAAGCTCTCATCCTCAACTTCCTCGTCCGTGTAGATTCCTAAGTGGACACCAAGCTCAGCGACTGAAATGTCGCGCCACTCCCCGCACAGACGGAACTGTAATCCAAAGCGCTTCCTGCTACTTTGGAAGTCCGGCTGGTCATATTGCGCGGCCTTTGGTAGTGCAATGTGGAGAAGAACTCGAGGGTGAGTTCCTCATAAACTGGTTCCTCTATTAGGAGCAAGTTTTCCATATGCCCGTCCATCATTTCCAGGAATCTTTCCTCTTGGTTGAGCTCAGCTAATGTATCAAAGCAAATCCTTCGAGGCGTGGCGATAGAACGCCTGCGCTCCCACAGTTCTGTAAAGGTATCTATGCACCCGCGTTCTCGCGGGTCCGCGGGATTAAACTGAAGGAAGCGGTGCACCATCTGCATTAAAATGCTAAAATATGTCAGTTATAATCGAAGGAATCAGACCCGTACCCAAAACACGCGAAACAAAAAAGTTAAAATTCACATCAGTGAGTTCGAGCGGCCGCGCGGCCTCTTGGAGCGGCCGCTCGAAGGAGTCTGCGCGCCAATTTTCGCTCTGCAGCCCTGTTTTTCGATCCTGTGCATTGGCGTTTGCCCGGTTTCCAGTGTTTTAGCCAAATGCACTCCACAAGCGGCCATTCAAGCACTTGATTTTTGAAAAATTATTAACTTTGGCGCTTGAATGGCCGAACTTGCGCAATTATGAAGTTGTAAAGTGAATTTGGGATTTTAACACCTACGCGCCTTCACTTTGAAAATCACCTTAATTTTAAGTCATTTAGCGCAAGGTGTTTAAAGCCCAAGTATTTATGGCATAATCATCGAATTTGGGGCGCGTTTGTTTAGTTATGAAGAACGCCCCAAAACTCATGAATATCCCAACTCTAAACTACAATCTAATAACTAGAATCCTTAAAATTTGGGGATTTGTTAAACATTATGAAGAATCCCCAAAAATTAAGAAAACAATACAATTACATAACCTAAACATGATGAATTTGGGGATTGATTGAACAATTATGAAAGGTCCCCAAAATTCAACAACAATCCTAACTACATTAACATATATACTAGCATACAATCCTATAATGAAATTAATTTACAAACATACTAAACTATACCAAACAAGAGGCTACAAAATCATTCAAATCCTTAAAAAATTTCGGACCTTATTTAAACCTTATGAAGAAAACCCAAAAACTCAAAGATTTGAACAATAATCAACCACTAATCTACATTATCCAAGCAAACAATCCATTCAAGAACATTAGGGTTTGTTAAACATTATGAAAGAACCCTAAAAATTCAGAAAAAGATTAAAGAAACTAAACTATTTTACACTAGAACAAGAGAAATTACAAGAAAACTAGAGATTCATACCTTGTTCTTGAAGATTTGAAGGTGGAATTGAAGGGTTTTGGTTGGTGTTCTTGAGAGCAAAGTGAAAATTTGGGTATGGTTAAAGTGAGCGGCCGCTTGGAATGTTTTAGGGTTATAAGTTTTTTGTTTTGAAAGTCAAATACCCCTTTTGCCCTTGCAGAATTTCCGTTCAGAAGCCTCGCGCGGCCGCTCGGCCCTTCGCGCGGCCGCTCGGATTTTTTTTTTTTTTTTTTTAAGCTGGGTGTTTGGAGCGGCCGCTCGGAATATCCGAGCGGCCGCTCGAAGCTACTGATGTGCATTTTTCCTGCACTTTTCACCCAAACATACCTGCACTTATCCGTTTTGACCCGAACAACCAACATACCTGTTTTTAGACGCTTTCAAGCATAATACCATGGGTTCGAAGCGACTATCCACACAATCACAAGGCGCGAATCAGACCTGCAAAGACTAAAAACAAACTACAACAACAAGTTAAAATTAAACAACTTAACTACAAATCAAACTACACTATGAACATAAATACAATTTGGCGCGCCCATACACGTCGTGCTATATTTATTAACGAGTCGCTAGCTAGAGTCACTTCCCCACACTTATTAGGCGCGCGGGTCGTAGAGATCGATCATCTCCACGGATTTGTCAACCGGCCCGTCAATGTAGACTTTCAGGCGATGACCGTTGACTTTGAAAGTCACACCCTCTGAATTTTCAATCGAGACAGTTCCGTAAGGATATACTTCCTTAACAGTGTACGGTCCTGTCCATCGGGATTTCAACTTTCCTGGAAAGAGACGCAGGCGTGAGTTATAAAGCAGGACCAAGTCGCCTACCTGAAAATCTTCTCGGTGTTTGAGGCGACTGTCGTGCAATCTCTTTGTGCGCTCTTTGTACAACATCGAGCTTTCATAGGCTTGTTGCCTAAGCTCCTCTAGCTCGTGAATCTGCAAGAAACGGGTCTCACCGCCGGTCTTCAGATCCAAATTTGCCGTTTTAAGAGCCCAGAATGCCTTATGCTCCAGCTCGACTGGGAGATGACACGCTTTGCCATAGACAAGCCTAAAGGGAGTCGTCCCAATAGGCGTCTTGTAAGCCGTCCTAAAGGCCCACAGCGCGTCATCAAGCTTGTCCGCCCAATCCTTGCGGTTTTGATTAAGCGACCGCTCAAGGATTCGCTTCAATCCACGGTTAGTGACCTCCACCTGTCCACTTGTCTGTGGATGATACGGGGTAGATAACCTGTGGTGGACACCATAACGTGCTAACGCGCGATCAAGCTGCGCATTGCAGAAATGCGTGCCACGGTCACTAATCAATGCCTTTGGGGCACCAAACCGTGAGAACAAGCTCCTAACAAACCTCACTACAACTCGGGCATCATTTGTGGGCAAGGCTTGCGCCTCGGCCCACTTTGATACGTAATCAACAGCCACGAGTATATATCTGTTGCCCCGTGAGGAGGGGAACGGTCCCATGAAGTCTATGCCCCAAATGTCAAAGACCTCACAGACTTGAATCGGGTTTTGCGGCATTTGGTCGCGTGCCGATATGTTCGTCGCCCTCTGGCACGAATCACAAGCACCAACCAGTATCTGGGCGTCACGAAAGAGTGTGGGCCAATAAAACCCGGAGTCTAACACTTTCTTAGCAGTGTAATTCGCTCCATGGTGACCTCCGGTAGGCCCCTCGTGACAATCGCGCAAGATCTGCGCCGCCTCCACCCCAAACACACAACGGCGAATCAACTGATCCGCCCCGACCCGGAACAAAAATGGGTCATCCCAGAAGTAATGCTTAAGGTCCACGAAGAACTTCCTCTTTTGCTGGTGCGACAATCCTTTGATGAGGATCCCGCACGCGAGGTAGTTCGCAAAATCCGCGAACCATGGTGATACATCTTCCACCGACTCGACGCTCATCAAGAACTCGTGGGGAAAGTTGTCATTAATGGTATCCCACGCGCAGTTCTCGGCATCATCATGCTCGAGCCTGGACAGATGATCAGCAGCGACATTCAGAGCACCCTTCTTGTCCTGAATCTCTATATCGAACTCCTGCAGCAACAGGATCCACCTAATCAGGCGCGGTTTCGCGTCCTGTTTGCTGAAAAGGTATCGGATCGCTGCATGGTCCATATAGACGATGGTCTTCGACAGCACCAAATATGATCTAAACTTGTCGAACGCAAATACTACAGCAAGAAGCTCTTTTTCAGTCGTGGTGTAATGCTCCTGAGCATCATGTAGAGTCTTACTCGCGTAGTAGATCGGGTGGAAGTGCTTGTCCTTCCGCTGTCCCAAGACCGCCCCTATCGCGAAGTCACTCGCGTCGCACATAATCTCGAATGGCAGCTCCCAGTCGGGTGCTACCAATATAGGGGCCTCAACAAGCAAACGCTTCAGAAGGCCAAATGCCTTCACACACTCTGCACCAAACACAAACGGTGCATCCTTTTCCAACAAACGGGTCATCGGTCGGGCGATCTTTGAAAAGTCTTTGATGAATCGCCTGTAAAATCCCGCATGACCCAAAAAGCTGCGGATCGCTCTGACAGAGGAGGGTGGAGGGAGCCTAGAGATGATATCTACTTTGGCAGGATCAACCTCCAACCCAATTTGGGAGACCTTATGCCTCAGGACTATTCCTTCCTTCACCATGAAGTGGCATTTTTCCCAGTTTAGCACAAGACTGGTCTCCTCACACCTCTGAAGCATCCGCTCCAGGTTCCCCAGACATTGATCGAACGAACTCCCAAAAACGGAAAAATCATCCATGAACACCTCCATGGAGTCCTCGATCATGTCATGAAAAATGGCAACCATGCAACGCTGGAAGGTCGCCGGCGCATTGCACAGCCCAAATGGCATACGCCTGTAGGCGAATGTGCCAAAAGGGCATGTGAAGGTCGTCTTGTCCTGGTCCACAGGATCGATAGGGATCTGAAAGTATCCAGAGAAACCATCAAGGAAACAGTAATACAACTTCCCCGACAGTCGTTCCAACATCTGATCGATGAATGGAAGCGGGAAGTGATCCTTGCGGGTGGCGTCATTGAGCTTGCGATAGTCAATGCAAACTCTCCACCCTATGACGGTCCTCGTAGGAATTAACTCATTCCTATCATTTGTGACCACCATCATGCCACCCTTCTTGGGCACGACGTGCACAGGACTAACCCAAACAGAGTCCGAGATGGGATATATCAATCCAGCATCAAGCAGTTTAATTACCTCGGATTTAACAACATCTTGCATGTTCGGGTTCAGACGCCTCTGGTGCTGCGCACAAGGCTTGTAGACATCCTCCATCAAGATTTTATGAGTACAGAAAGAGGGATTAATCCCCTTGATGTCTACGATCTTCCAGGCAATTGCCCGTTTATGAAGTTTCAGAACTCTCAACAACTCGCTCTTTTCTTCCACAGTCAATGAAGACGATATGATCACCGTAGACGCCCCTCCTCATCCAGAAATGCATACTCGAGATGCGGTGGGAGCTCCTTCGGCTCTAGAGACGGTGGATCCTCAACAGACGGCTTCGCCTTCTCCTCTTCCTCTCGCTCAATTTCCACAAAACGCTCCGGACTTTGGGAACCATCATCACCGATCTGATAGACCGGCTGCTCATCTATATGGCCCTCCTGCATAATGCCATCTAGGCTCCCACACAACAGATGTGTGTCCGAAACATCTCTCTCCCAAGCACCTCTGATATGAGAGCTGACACACTGGTCTACTATATCGAGATAGTATAGTGTATCGTCTTGGCTCTCAGGATGGCGCATCGACCTCTGAATGTCAAAAGTCACGTGCTCATCATTGACTCGGAGTGTGATCTGGCCCGCAGCCACGTCAACAATCGTCCTTGCCGTGTTAAGGAAAGGACGTCCGAGAATCAAAGGGACTTTAGAGTCCTCATCCATATCTAGGATAACAAAGTCCACAGGGAAAACAAATTTGTCAATCTTGACAAGCATATTTTCTACAAACCCCCGTGGATACTTGATCGAACGATCAGCGAGGCGAATACTCATCCTGGTGGGTGAAGGTTCACCCAGATCCAACTTCTCGAAAACCTTATAAGGCATAAGGTTTATGCTGGCCCCCAAGTCTGCGAGTGCATTACTGACAGTCATATCACCTATCAGACATGGGATGGTAAAGCTACCAGGATCGCCCATTTTCATGGGCAGTCTATTCTGCAGAATTGCAGAGCAGTTCTCGTTCAATAGAACGCAGGACAGGTCCTCAAGTTTTTGCTTATTTGTGAGGATGTCCTTCAAGAATTTGGCATACTTAGGCATCTGTGCTAAGGCCTCAACAAACGGGATGTTTATATGTAGCTGCTTGAACAGCTCGAGAAATTTCCCGTATTGCGCCTCGTCTTTCTGCTTCCTAAGTCTACCAGGATATGGAACAGGAGGAGTGTAGTCAGTGACTGGCTTCGGCAGCTGTGCTGTACTTGCTGGGACTCGCCTAGCGTGCACCTCGTCCGAAGACTCAGTCTGGACCGTCTCAGTGATCGGTGGTGAGCCCGATGTGTCAGGTCCCGTGGTTTTACCACTCCTCGTCATTATGGCATTAACATGCCCTCTTGGGTTCGGCTCAGTGTTGCCTGGAAGACCACCCTGCTATCTCTCAGACATCATTTTTGCCATCTGGCCAACCTGGTTCTCTATGGCCTGCATCGACGCCTTTTGGCCCCTCATCTCTCCCTCATAATTCGTGAAACGCTCCTCATGCTGCTGGTAGCGCTGCTCAGTGATCTGATTGGAATTAGAGGTGTTGGTAAGGAGCTGAGACATCATTTCCTCCAGCTTAGACATACCATGAGGGGCGTGCTGCTGGGAGCTGCTCCCGGCGCCCTGGTTCTGGTATTGGTTCGGTCTCTGCTGGGACGATTGGCCACGAGCCTGGTAAGGCTGTTGGTTGGACTGGTAGGACTGTTGGTTGGACTGGTAAGGCTGTTGGGACTGGTAGGACTGTTGTGGTGCGGCGGCTCTCTGCTGGAATCCGAGAGGGTTCTGATTGGAAGTACCAGATCTCCACCCGAAGTTCGGGTGATTTCTCCAACCCGGATTATAAGTGTTGCTGTAAGGATTATTCTGGGGTCTCGTTTGATTACCCATGTAGTCCACTTCCTCGTGGCCTGTATACATCACCCCCTGAGCATACGAGCCAGGCTCGTGAGATACCCCGCACTCCACACACAAACAATCGGACTGCGCTACGTGTTGCTGAGAGTTATCGAATCTCGTAGCCAGAGCCGCTATCTGTGCCGAAATCGCCGTATAGTTATCCACGGCATGCACACCAGCCTTGGCGGATGAAGACCTAGATCTATCATTCTGCCGGGATTTAGATTTTAGGGACGCCTTCTCAATAATGCTCCACGCTTCCCTAGGAGACTTTGTTCCGATGTCTCCCCCTGCGTATACATCAAGGCGTTCCTGAGACGCATACCCGAGTCCCTGATAAAAACTTTGCACCAAATGCCTTTTCGAAAGCTCATGGTGCGGGCAACTCAAGAGTAGGTCTTTAAACCTTTCCCAGGCTGTGTATAATGATTCATCGTCATCCTGACGAAATGTCATGATGCGATTCCTCAGTTTTTGTGTCTTTTCAGGAGGAAAATATGCTGCATGAATTGTTGTGACAACTCTGCCCAAGTCGTGATCGACCCTGCGGGTTGTGACAGAAGCCAAGTCCGGGCTTTGTCCCGCAGTGAGAATGGGAAGAGTCGGAGACGGATAGCATCATCGGAGATGCCCGTCATCTTAAAGGTGGCTAAAACCTCTAAGAATGCAGCAATATGTCGGCCTGGATCCTCGTGCTCCAGTCCACCGAATTGCACCGAGTTTTGTATCATATTCACGATACTAGATTTGATCTCGAAATGGTCCGCCAAAATAGCCGGACGGACAATACTCGGCGCGAGTCCATCTCCTCCTGGACGACCACTATCATTCAGCGGAATGTCGTCATCCGCCATGATAATGTCGCTGTGGGCGTCCGACCCGTTGTCGTCGGCCAGATCGTGCCTCGCCTCCTCAATTGGGACCTCAACAATAGGAGCAGCAATAAGAATATCAGAAACAAGACGCAATTTATGAAGTCTAATACGCTCGCTTCTCCTCAGGCGCCTTAGCTCCTCGTCAGAAAGATCACCAGAAGACCCTGGGTTTGTGGACATCAACCTGCATGTAAGAATGATATAGTTGCAACAGGCGAATATATGACAAACCCAAAAAGGCGATAAAAGACAGAAAAATAAATAAATGAAATAAAGAATCAATAAATTCATGCGAAAATAACTGAGCGCAAATATATTCAAGAAAATCAAATATAAACACATAGAATCAATAAAATGAACAGAAATAAGCAGACTAAGCCTAAAACTATACAAAGAATGAAATTAATAATTAGTCCGAATACGAACAAATAAATCTAATTAATCAAATAGCGAACAAATCAAATTCATAGACAAACCAATTAATCCAATATTCAATAAATTAAATCTATCAACATCCTAATGAACGAAAAATCAAATCAAACAATCCTATAAGCAGATAAATGAACGAATCTATATGCAACCTAAAAACCAATCTAAAATTAATCCAATATATCAACAGACAGATAAATCTAATAAGAATTCAAATAATCATATATGCAAATATATCAATGAAATAACGAATCAAAGAAGTATAAACAAGTATTCACAAGCATGTACACTGGTAAAAAGTTGACTCGGTTCGTTCCTAAAGCTCGTCGCGTCCCCAGCAACGGCGCCAAAAACTTGACGTGTGCGTAACTATACATATTTTACAATGGATTTTAACACACGTTTTTGCTTTAATATTTATAAAAATGGTTTAGACCTTAATATTAAAACACACACAATAGGGCAAGTGTACCCTGTCATATATGTAGTAACGTACAGATAAGAACCAGATATCGATCCATGGACGCGCGCGGAGCAATTGTACTAAAACTCTGTCCCCGATTTACCAGTAGGAAAAGATAAGTTTGAGTTTTGTTTAAAACTAAATTAATTCTAAAACATGTAAATAACTTAACTACGACTCCAAATAGAAAATATAACTATATAAACTATATTTTTGCCAATCCTAGCATGTTATCTAAATATAATAAGTAATATAGGCGCGTGATCAACATTCCCATTTTCCGACAGTTAGTGTCCCTTTCGGGCATCCTAACATGACAACTATACAGAAAGCTAACACGAATACACACGTTAACCGCTTCAAGTCGTTCATTAGCGAACAGCTGATATGATCTCATGCAGATCTTCTAAAGATAAGTTAGTCATCCGTTAAGAGTATTCTAACCTCACTAATTTAGGGAAGCGATACCGAATACACAACACAGCCACCTAAACTAGCATAAAGTAGAGCATTTCACAACCTATTCCATTTTACCAACTTTGACCCCAGATCTACTAAGATCGCCATTTTTACCAAAATAACTACCAAAGATCATTAACCGTGTCAAAGACTAGTAACGGCACCATTAGGCTTTTTAAACCCTTTTACGTGCCGGTAAGCATTTTTAACCGTTATTCGACTGACTTTAACCAAACCAATACCCGGTTACAGTTTCATGGCATAAACTATTTAACAAGTTAACTAGTCTACTACCGGACGATTAAACGGACGGTTTTTCAACATGTATCCGCCTAACACATTCGACAATCGCTAAAGTCATTCAAATACAGCTACAAATCCATCAACAACGAAACAAGGTTGCGCTATGATCATCAAGATCTAATACGTGAAAAACGCCAAATTTATACAAAACATGATTACATACTAAACGATTGTTTTACGTACTAAATACTATTGTTCTTGCCCGTAGGCGTACGAATAACTATAATAACATCAAAATAGCATACAAAAATCAGATTTGAATCATAAAAAGCTTCAAGGATCAAACCATAAGAATGCTAAAGAGATGGATCGGATGATGAAGGATGGAACGGATGGACTTCCGAGCTTGTTAAACGGCTTTCCAGCAGCTTGGATCGTCCACAAATCGCCCAGAAAAGCTTCCCTCAAGACCCAACATTGATCAGTGAGCTGAAATGGGGATTTTATAGCAGAGCAGAGGGTTCGAGCGGCCGCTCGGCCTCTTGGAGCGGCCGCTCGCTTTATCAACAAGTGGACCAATTGCTGCAGACGTGACGTAGGCCTTCTGGAAGGTCCCCAGAAATATCTGGGAGGGGCGCGCGGCCGCGCGAAGCCTTGGAGCGGCCGCTCGAAGGGCCTGATGGCCCGTTTTCGCGCCGAACTCTTCGTTTTTTCCTTCCTTGTGTTTCCGGGACATCGTTTAAGACCTGAAATCGTAAAGATACCCAAATAAGTACCAATTCCTATGTATGAGGTCAAAAACGTATGAAAAAGGGAGTTAAACGGGGACTTTTATATGTGTAATTTAACGTATATCATAAGTGAAATCGTATGTCGTCACGGTATACCTTTGGACATTATTTCTGATCGCGATGGTCGTTTCACCTCTCACTTTTGGGAGTCTCTACAAGATGCTTTGGGTACCAAGTTGAACCTGAGCACTGCTTATCACCCTCAAACTGATGGTCAGACTGAGCGAACCATCCAGACACTTGAGGACATGCTCAGGGCATGTGTCATCGATTTTGGTGGCGCATGGGATTCTCATCTTCCTTTGGTTGAGTTTTCATACAACAACAGTTATCACGCCAGCATTAACATGGCTCCTTTCGAGGCACTCTATGGTCGGAAATGTCGTTCACCTGTCTGTTGGACTGAGGTTGGTGAAGCTCGTATTACTGGACCCGAACTAATCCAGGAAACCACAGACAAAATTCAACTCATTCAGGATAATCTTCTCAAGGCTAGAAGTCGCCAAAAGAGTTATGCTGATAAACGTCGTAAACCCTTGGAATTTCAAGTTGGGGACCTTGTACTACTTAAGGTATCCCCTTGGAAAGGAGTAATTCGTTTCGGTAGAAAGGGAAAGCTAGCTCCTCGATACGTAGGCCCCTTCAAAATTCTTGACAGAGTTGGAAAAGTGGCTTACAAACTTGAACTTCCACCTGAGCTAAGCAATGTTCATCCGACCTTCCATGTTTCGAATCTCAAGAAATGCTTAGCGGATGAGAACCTTCATGTTCCTCTTGAGGATGTGCAAATTGATGAAAGCATGCACATTATCGAGAAACCCGTCGAGATTGTTGATACTGGAGTCAAGAAACTCAAGCGCAGTCGTATTCCGATCGTTAAGGTTCGCTGGGAATCTAAACGAGGCCCAGAGTTCACTTGGGAACGTAAAGACCAGATGAAATCGAAGTATCCACGTCTTTTTCCACCAGACTCTCCAACTCCAACTTCGGGACGAAGTTCCTAAAAGTAGGGGAGACTGTAACATTTCGCATTAATTCTTGTACGTTACATGGGCATAATTAATAAAAAGTCAAGTTTTATCATTTACGTTCGCATATAATTATTTTGTCGCATATTTGGAACCCTAATACTATATATATATATATTATATATGTGGTTGTGTGATAATTATATCAAAAAAAATAAACTGCTCGAGCCGGGGTTCGAACCCGCGCCCAAGCCCAAACCACATCAACCATTAACCAGCTGGGCTAAGCCATCAACCTTGAATAAACCCGGACGCGTCTTAATTTTATACTTGGTTTTAAAACTTCACAGCTGACTATGGAAAGTCAACTGTGACGCGTTTGCATAATCAATCACAATTAACTTGTGATTGATCCGTATATGGCAATGATACTCGATGACCGGCCTCGTCTGACTAAGCCACACGCTGGATGATGATCAATTGTTACCCAATTTAACTCGTTTACGCGTTTGACATTTAATCATAGGTCAACTTGCCAATTAATCAAATCATCGACCCACACTATAAATTGGCCTTCTGCGAAGCTTAACAACTCGCTCATACTCTCTTCTCAATCCTCAATTTTCTTCCAATCACTCTGATAATTATCATTCTGATCGCTGTTTGACTTTTGGCATTGACCGGGCAATCATACACGAATCAACACTGTGAGTTTAATGTTTTGCGTGGGTTATGTTCATCGGCAATCACACATCAATAGCCCTATGATTAATTAGGCTATTGATGTGTGAATTGATCAATTGCAGAATCTAGGGTTCGTGCATATTGATTTGGGGATAAACTCAGTTTTACATCGCGTATTTAATTATTGTTAAACGGACTTCATCACAACCACTGGCCTAGGCCAAGTGGTTGTGACTAAGGTCTATAACCAAAGGCTCCCGGGTTCGAGTCCCGGCTGTGGCCACCTTTTCTTTTCTTTTCTTTTTCATTTTTTAAAAACAACAAACTAAATAATATATATATTATACATATAAATCTTATAAATTCGTTTTTAATATTAAAACTTTTTTATAAATTCTAAAAAAATTATATTTATTAAATCTGAGATAAAAGTTTTATTTACAATTTTTATTTTTCTGAAATTCATTTATTTAATATTTATAATAATTAAATCAATTTATACTATTATATTTATAAAAATCCATTAAAATATCAAAACAATTTTATTAAATTCTACAAAAATTATCCTGAGTTTGTATAAAGTTAAACTTTACTGAATGATTTTTAATTCTGAAAAATCATTTATTTTATATTTTTAATCAATTTTTGTTAGTTTTAACCATAATTAAATCATAATAAATTCAATTTTCATTATTTTTGCACCAAAATTTTATACAATTTATTTTTAAATATTTAGAACAGAAATATGATTTTTAAAATAGTAATTCTTTAATTTTAGTATTTTTGAATATTAAAGTTAAATTTTGGCAATTTGTAATAAATAGATTTAAAAATCTATTTTAAAGGAAATAATTTTATAAAAATTATTTTTATACTTCAAACACATTATTGTGAGCATTCTGAATTCAAATTGTATAAAAAGACTTTCTTTTATTTAATTATCAAATTTCCCTTTATTTAATTAACATTTTATTTTAAATTCAACAATTGGATATCCCAAAATCGAAACCCTAGGATATATTTATAAACTAGTTAGACTTAGACTTATTTATTACCTTATTATAGGGTGATATTTGGCATTATTTGGGCAACACTATTATTTCATCTTTTCAAGAAGTATAACATTTGCTAAGGTGAGTTTTACATAGCCCCTTTTATTTATCACCATTTTTGGGGTGAAACATGTTATAACATCATTATTGCAATTCAATCATCAATGTGTCTATGTGTTTTCTATGTTGCATTATGTCTTGAGCATGATTAGAGTAAGCACCATTCTAGCATAATCATTAACTCCGTACAAACCGACGGTATACATTGATAGATCTATTGGACTGACAATCCCACCCGGATACGTGCCTCCTACAAAGGTAGCGTGGGTGTTTGTTATCGCATAACATATTCAAGTGAACCATGAGCGTATGGTATGTATCATATTATAACAGTCATCAGGGTTGGTTATGCACTCGATTTATTTCTAGTATGTTCTCACATATGGACTAGATTGACATGACACATGAATTGCACAACATTTTTATTCAATTATCAAAAACCTTAATTCTCACCAACTTTTGTTGACCCAAAAATATTTTCAAAATTAACATGTTTCAGGTAACAATGAAGCTGAGGCTTGAGTATGCTTGAGGATTTAACATGAAGCTTTTGTTTGAAGCTATTAGAAGTTGTTGCTTATTTTGATTTCATGTATTTGAATTTCTAGACAATCACTTTATGTTGGATATTTATGTTATGAATAAATTATTTAAAATTTAAATTATACCATGTGCTACTGAAACAATCATCAATACGTGGCACCCCGATGTTTCCGCCATCGGTTGGGGTGTTACAATAGTCTTAACCTTAATTGTCCCTCCAATCAAGCCGTAGAAGATTCTGATGTAGGTTTAATTAAACTCAACTTTGTGGTGGTTTCTATGAAGTTTCGTATGCAGCGATGAATTGGAGAATGTAGTGCGATTTGAGTATCATGGATTTTGTGTAAGGTCAGTTCACTTCGTTTGATTATACTCTTTTGTGCTTTTTTTCAATTTTTGTGGTTGTATGAGAAGAATTAACACTAACTTTTTTTTTTTAGAATCATGGCAGTTTTGGGTGGTCTCATTGCAATCAGATACTTGATGTTGGGTTAGAACTGTATACCATCACTAGGCATCTTCGTCTTTTTCGACATTGAGTCTTATTTCTTACCTTTTGTTGGTGAGTATGTTAAGATCCAACAACTATTAGAAGAGGATCGAACATTCCAACCAGATTCCGGCAACTGCAGTAAAGTTGATTTATAATATTAATCAAGGCTTTGTTTTGATTTTTGTTTACTGTCTTGACTTAAACAGAATATATATGGTGTCTTATTAAACCGATTTTGAGTGTGTTTAATATGGTTTGCATTGTTTAAGCGTGTTTTTCTTATGAGGCGATTTAGTTAGGTGATCCAATTTATATGTGTTTTTTGGTCTTAATCAATTGAAAAATCAGAAAGTTATGTGTGTTTTGACTGACTGCTGTGTTTTTTTCTACTTCACGTTTCAACTTTTGAAGACTATTAGAGCGAGTTTATCTTGAATATCATGTTAAGGTTGATAGTAACTTGGAAACGTTTAACAGGTTTGTGCTACGACCTGTCTAAAATTAGAGCTTTAAAAATAACATGTTCAACCATGTTAGGTGTAAGACCCTAACCCGTAATCACGCGATCAACGCCCGAATTATACGGGTTTGGACCTTACTTAAACCACTCCCGATTAATACTTTGAAATTTTCTTTATAAGTCAACCCATTAAGATCAAATACATGTTTGGTTCACACAAATTTTTTTTTACATTTTAATAGTTAAAACATATCTTAAGATGTTGCGTTTTAACGGGAGTTCCTTAGATTCTAGTGCGGAAGCTTGATGAGTGTTCGGGCGTGTTCGGTTCTTCTCGCGACTTGATCCTTGCTCCGGGTCGTCCCTTGAATGTTTACCTAGCACCATCACACAAAGAATGGTTAGTTGGTTGTCAATAATACATTTAAACTAGTGTGAGAGTCGTTACACGTCGAAACGGAACGAACCAGGCCCAACGGCCCTTTATCAGGAGAACAATCTGTTGCAACTTTTGCGCAGCAGCTGTTCGGATCGCTTTTACCCCTTCTTAAACCCAAAATCCGACTTCGACTTTCAAATAAGAATTGTTCTACGCTCCGAGAGCTTTCCAGGCATATAAAGAACACCTCCTAACGATTTTTCTACGATTTTATACGCAATTTTAAAGTTCGTGCTGACATGCAGGTCAAAGCGCGCGGCCGCTCGGTCTCTGTGAGCGGCCGCTCGAAGCTTCTGATGTGAATTTGGTGATTTTTAAGCATGGGAATCATGTCGCAACCGCATTTGATGATTCCCGAAGCCTAAGTAATGACTCGCTGACTAAATAAACCTTTGTTTGACTGAAATTATGGTCCGGTTTATGTCGCCATGATCCGGTTCTTAGTTTTGAATGTTTATGGCGACTTTTACCCAATTTGACCCATTTAGACATTTAACTTATCCAAACACCATTTGACCATGCGCAATGCATCTAGTTCATGTTGTCAAGTCATTATACACTTGATCAACTAAAGTGTTTGTCCGATTTGTTCGTTATGATTCCGATTATTAGATTTATCCTTTAGTAAATCTTTATAATTTCCCAAAATGCCCATCCTAGCCAAATCTTTCGATTTAGCCATTCGTGGCGACACTTCTTGATTGAAACCCATTGTTTTGGACTCAATGACTTGTTTAAAAACTTCTAAGCCCATACGGACTTAGATTTTCAACATTTCTCAAGATTGTTCTAATGTGGTCGATTCTAAGCGCCTTAGCGCGCATTAGACATGGTTATGGAAATAACTTACTTGATTTGCACCCACACTTCATGTGGGTACTTTATCACCTATGTTGCTTCGCCCAAAGGCGTTTATTTGACTACGAACTTACCGGGTGCCCGTGTTCCATATTCATACCTTGTGCTCCTCCTCCATGATTCTTAGCATCAAGCAAGCATACGTGAGTGCGTTTACCTGCGTGCTTTCTAGATAGACACATTAACTTCTCGGAACTCAAATGATAATACTTTGCCATTTGATCCGTTAACCTCAAGAATCTTAATGCTTGGAAAACAAGCATCAAGTGTTGGACTCAAATGATGATGAATTCACCATATGACCCGTTTAGACCCATAGTTCATGATACTATGTTACCCAAGTTTTTATTATGGTTCAAGTGACACTAACTTGACCCATTTAACACCATGCTTAACGGCTTCATTCAAATGCTTTCATTTAGATTAAAACATCATTTTCACATATCTTTATTTATTGACCCGTTTGGTGGATTTCACCATTTGGTTATAACGCATTGTCTTGATTAAGGTCATAAACCACGTTTTATATTGAGTGCACATAAGGCGACCCATTAATAGCTTCTACCCCTTGGGGTTTATCTTTATCACACATTCAAGATTTAAGACTAATGTCACAACAATTAAGCTATGTTATAGTACATTGGTGTAAGTAAAACTTACCTCGCATCCATTCTTGTTTCCATAAGTATTCGCCTTGCATCCGTTTGACCCGTTTGCTCCCTCTTGGTTGTACCTAACTTGGGGATGAGTCAAACTTGTCTATTAGAATACATAATATGGAATTTTGTTCACTATCCATAACATCATGTATTCATTATCATTTCTAGCTAAATCCATAGCCATTTTCTTACATGTCTAGTTAAGATTAACTCATCTAGGCATTTCATCAAACACTTGGTGTGCATCCACCAATATACTTAGTTTTCAACATTCTAAGTTTAACCAAAATATAGCCATGTATCTAATTATTATCATAACAAGATATTTAGGCATTTCAACTAAATTTGATCATTATAACAACTCCTAAGAGTCACCCAAGACTACTAATCATGTGTGGTTTCAACCTAGAGGTTAAACCCCAAATCTTACATATTCACATAATCATATGATCAAAATCAAATACACATATTAGGTGTGATTTGTAACTAAATTAGGTATGTTTGAGGTTCCCCAAGACTAGAGCAACCTCTTTTAACCATAAATTTCACGTTTTATCAAAACCCTAGTTTTTGACCAAATCAAAAACGGGTATTAACATCAAATTACATCAAATAGAAGGTACTTTGATGTTCATTAGGCCTTAGATGACTTGTTTCTTGCTAGTGCATCAAAAAGCCCCTTGATTTGGCTTGGATTTGAGCAAGGATTTGGTTCTTTAGGTTTTGGAGGTGAAGGAGAATTCTTCTCCTGATGTTATACGACACACACCTAAGTGTGTGTGTGTTCTTTCCCCTTATTATTATTATTATCACACAAGTTTGCCATTTTGGCAACTATGGTCCCTCCAAAATCCCCGAATGTCGTTTTCTAGTGAAACTAGCTAGTCAAGCTAGATTTTCTTGTAATACTTGCTTATTTATAATATTGGTAACATTAAATGGATTAGTTCCATATTAGAACATAACCCAAGTTCTTATTGTTCGAGTCTCATTTTATTATTTTGCTAATCACGCCTAATAGCGTAATTAAGTGTAACGGATGATTTTGGGGTGTTACATTAGGGTTGAATTACATGGATTAAGCTTGCACGGGTTAGGGTGGAGTTTATATGCCCGATTAACAAAACAGGTTGTTTTATTGGTTTAGCCAACCGAACACAAATTACTACCCCTCTATATATGTTGAAGATTATTTTTTGTTGCAGGAATTTGGTTAGTGACGAGGACGGATTTGACAGGGACGCTGGTGTTTTATGAGATCATTTGATAAGTGTATGAGATCATAAGAACATGTCAACTAGAGCTCCTGTAACCTCACGAATTTTCCCATTTATTTTGCATTAAAGTATTTCCCGATCCATGATATAAAGTCTAATTTATTTCTAAGTATTCTTATCTTTATCCGTGCACTCTATTTTTCTAAGTTCCTTTTATCATTGTACTTGAAAAAAAAATCTTCAATCATGACATATGTCCTATCCTAATTCTATCGTCATTTTATAAGACGGTGTTTTTTTTATTTTATAATTCAAACTAATGATTTTTTTTATTTCTTATTTAAAGCCTTGGTCAAAGTCCTAGTCAAAGTCTTAGTCAAACAGTCAAAGTCTTAGTCAAACAATCAAAGTCTTAGTCAAATATTCAATTAATCATAAAACCTTACTTTATGGTGTTGACCAATTTTAATGGCTAATTGAATCCAAAACTAGTATAAAAACCCACCTATGAACCATTACACTTGCCACCTCTAAATCGATTGTTTCAATCCGATTAAACTTTCCCTCATACTTTTCTTCTATAGTCTATTACTTCTACAATTGAAGCTTTGATTATAAGCTCTTGTAATTGGCAACTTTGGGCTACACATATTTTTTTCTCGAGACTTAATACTTTGCTAAGGTGAGTTTACGTAACCATGTTTATGCAATTCTTTATACTTGCAACATTATACTTAAGCAATTCTACATACATGTCTAGTTGTAAACTTTAATGCCTCATGATTTAGACAACAACAACAGTTTCAACAAGTTTCAACATTACATAATCATTAGCTATGGCCAAGCCGGCGATACTCAATAATAGATCTATTGGATTGACAATCCCACCTAGATTCGTTGACCATTTTTTATGGGAGCGCGGGTGATTGTTATCGTTCCAACATATTATTAAGGTGAACCGTGGATGACGGGATGGACCTAAACTAGTCGGAGGTTTGATTATGTCGATTCAACATTTCATGTTTATTCATGTAGACTTAAACTTACGATAGACATATGAATTGCTAAACTTTTATACTTAAACTTATTTGCTTGACATGGCTTATGTATTCTCACCAACTTCTAGTTGACCCCTCCCCCCCATTTTTACAACTCAACAGGAAATAATGATGCTTGAAGTCTAGAGAGTTAGCATGAGGAGACAAATTGAAGTTTATGCTTTATTTGGTTATTTGATGTATTAGAATTTCATTCAAGACTTATTATGTATTTTAAATTTTGGATATTTGCACTTTAATTAAATTTCAATTAAAACTTGAATACCATGTGCTACTGTATAATCATTCTTACGTGACACCTCGATGTTTCCGCCATCGGTTGGGGTGTTACAGATTGGTATCAGAGCCTTGGTTATAGGGAATTAGGTTATTAGAAAATAATCTAGACTACAACCTTAGGATTTAAAACAGTACTTGCTTCTCTTACTTGTAACCCTAATTGCTTCCTTAATCTTATCCCTATCCTATACCTTATACAAGCCTTACAAGTGACTACTCTTATTCGTCTGCTGCAATCCTGATCCACCATTAGATTAATAGGACAAAATCCTCAGGTTTAGCCTGAACCACCTTGAGATCTCGTCGAAGTTCTAGATTTTGATAACGAACACGTGCAATCTGGAAGGGTGAACGCCTGTATTCTGAGTCTTCTGTCTACGCTGGCATTGCGCATATATCCCAATCAGACGAGGGACCCGGATGCCTACCTGGGAATTCTCGGGATGAGTGTTCACTTATAGGCTAAAGCATGTCTTCATTATGTTATTAGAATCTAGAATCTTTGATAAGTCAACGTTTTCGTTTATTCGTTTTAATTAATGAATAAATGATTACACCCACTTTCCTTAAACTAAGCTCTAAAATCTCAAAATTTTACAGCTTAAATCAATCTCATTTCATAACCATCTATGGATTTCACAATCACACTTCACCTTACCATCTTAGCCACTTTTTAAATATTCAACGCCCTACCCAAATCATATTATTTCTCCACATGTTATATTTTTTTTTTTTAAACTATAACCTCATACCTTAGCACAAACTAAAGATTTCTAAATCTTGTTGTATTTTCATTACCTAGTAACTTTACAAAGTACATATTTTTTTGTCAAAAGATGTCCTCGAACTTAAATTCAATTTTTTTTATTTATTGACGTAACAAACGATTTTCTATATAATGCTTTAAACTATTAAAAATCACTAATAGAACCTTGATCTTCAAAACCTAATGTCATGTTTGAAATCTCCAACTAACGGTAATATTTTAATCAAAGCCTACTTAGCTTGTACTATTTAACAACTTTTGCTTTATGTACAAAACCAATTTTGAAAATAATTTTTTTTTATCCATAGGAATAATATCTAGTCTCTAGATTCTCCATCGACACTCACTCATTTTCAACTTGTTCAAATTTTTACAATATTTGGCATATACCACAATCATGTTTTCTTATACACTTGATTATAATCTTTAATCCAAACCCCACAAGTTACACTGCTACATAATCTCCTTACTATAAAATAAACTCCTTATCAACCATCTTCACATTCACTATCTCTCGCAACCTTGATTCTGTTTCGAGATTTTTCATCATACTAAATTCATATCCTTCACCTTCTCAAACATGAGCTAGTTACCCATGATAACCAAACTATTGAAACTTGATTGTGTGTTGCATCAAACATTATCCTTAGTTATACATGAGGATTCGACTATCTACCATATTTGAACATTTGAAACTAGAATTCATGGAATATAAACTAATTACTATAGACACACCTAGAGTCATTAACCTTGTCTAGGGCAACTCTATTACAACTCACATGCTATACTTGATACTTGATTGCTTACATGTACATATTATCAATTTGCAATTTATGTGTGTGTGTAAATTGGTACACTTAATCAAACAACTGATAGAGGATGAAGTACTTGCTCAACAGTTAGTAGAGTACCAAATAACCTACTCAACGATTGGTAGAGGTCATCATGCTGCTCAACAGTCGGTAGAGGCCCTACAACCTGCTCAACGACTGGTAGAGGCTATCGTACCTGCTCAACAATCGGTAGAGGTTCTTACTCACTGACTGTAGAAGTCTTTTTCCTGCTCAACAGTTGGACTTATTTTTGGATACATTGTATACAATTTAATCACAAGGTTATTTTGCATTACTTACATGTGTGTTTAGAGTCATAGAAGGACACAAAACCCTAATGTAAGGTAAATTGGTGATTGCGGTCCGGAACATAATCATGAATTTACAGGTACGTTAAGGTGGTGTGAAATTCTATCAAGGTTTTCGGTAGAGAAACTAATTATAAACTCTAGTTACCTGGTAGTTCATTTAGCCTTTCTATAGTCCATCAACTCATGCATTTCTTTTAGGATTTCTAAAACTTAAGATTCTTATTCACCTTGCGATTCTAAGACACACCTAATCCTACCCTTAACTCACAGATAACAAACCTCTTATCCAAATTATTCGAAAGCAGATTATTCTATAAATTCATGTCGTGCCTTAACCCAAAATTTTCAAAACCACAGCTGCCTTAATTTCTACCCAACCATCCTCAAACCTGTGTTTTTAAATAACTTCGGGACGAAGTTTCCAAAAGTAGGGAGACTGTAACCTCACGAATTTTCCCATTTATTTTGCATTAAAGTATTTCCCGATCCATGATATAAAGTCTAATTTATTTCTAAGTATTCTTATCTTTATCCGTGCACTCTATTTTTCTAAGTTCCTTTTATCATTGTACTTGAAAAAAAAATCTTCAATCATGATATATGTCCTATCCTAATTCTATCGTCATTTTATAAGACGGTGTTTTTTTTTATTTTCTAATTCAAACTAATGATTTTTTTTATTTCTTATTTAAAGCCTTGGTCAAAGTCCTAGTCAAAGTCTTAGTCAAACAGTCAAAGTCCTAGTCAAAGTCTTAGTCAAACAATCAAAGTCTTAGTCAAATAGTCAATTCATCATAAAACCTTACTTTATGGTGTTGACCAATTTTAATGGCTAATTGAATCCAAAACAGTATAAAAACCCACCTATGAACCATTACACTTGCCACCTCTAAATCGATTGTTTCAATCCGATTAAACTTTCCCTCATACTTTTCTTCTATAGTCTATTACTTCTACAATTGAAGCTTTGATTATAAGCTCTTGTAATTGGCAACTTTGGGGCTACACATATTTTTTTCTCGAGACTTAATACTTTGCTAAGGTGAGTTTACGTAACCATTTATGCAATTCTTTATACTTGCAACATTATACTTAAGCAATTCTACATACATGTCTAGTTGTAAACTTTAATGCCTCATGATTTAGACAACAACAACAGTTTCAACAAGTTTCAACATTACATAATCATTAGCTATGGCCAAGCCGGCGATACTCAATAATAGATCTATTGGATTGGCAATCCCACCTAGATTCGTTGACCATTTTTTATGGGGAGCGCGGTGATTGTTATCGTTCCAACATATTATTAAGGTGAACCGTGGATGACAGGATGGACCTAAACTAGTCGGAGGTTTGATTATGTCGATTCAACATTTCATGTTTATTCATGTAGACTTAAACTTACGATAGACATATGAATTGCTAAACTTTATACTTAAACTTATTTGCTTGACATGGCTTATGTATTCTCACCAACTTCTAGTTGACCCCCCATTTTTTACAACTCAACAGGAAATAATGATGCTTGAAGTCTAGAGAGTTAGCATGAGGAGACAAATTGAAGTTTATGCTTTATTTGGTTATTTGTTGTATTAGAATTTCATTCAAGACTTATTATGTATTTTAAATTTTGGATATTTGCACTTTAATTAAATTTCAATTAAAACTTGAATACCATGTGCTACTGTATAATCATTCTTACGTGACACCTCGATGTTTCCGCCATCGGTTGGGGTGTTACAGCTTCTTTCTACTACAATTATGGATGTTGGATGGTTGCAGGGGCGGAGCTATCAATACCGCTGCGCAGTCGCGTGACTACAGTGAATTTTCATTTGTATATAGAGATGCATGTAAGGTTTTTTGAGTGACATCAATGTTTTTTGAGTGGCGACTTCATTTCATCTGCGAAACTAGAAGAGAGGATCAAAGATAAACAATATTATCGATTTTTTCCGGCCGATGATGACCTGCAAACGCCGGAGTTTGTTAAGCGTAGAGAAAGAAAGAAGAAGTAAATATATTATTAATTAATTTCATCATTTAACCTTCTAAAGTTAGAAAGAGCATGACAGCTAGCATAAAGTGTTCAGTGTGATAAACTTTTTACTTACCATATATTCACTTTTATTGATTTTTTTTTAATTATTATTACTTGTGTGTTTTGTTTTTAACTATTATTATATTATTTATTTGATGTTTTTTTTAATGAATAATTTCCTTCCCCAACTAAATACAAAGACTATATCAAATCTCTTAAAAAATATTAGCCTAGAAATTAGAATTATTGATTATTATTATTTTTTTTGTTGAAACTTTAAATTTAGGTATCATTACGATAGTTCTTTTTAATATCGTATCATATTGTTGAAACGTGACAAACCTGACTAGACCTAAACCGTTGAATTGACCCGAAAATTTTGTCATCCACTATGAAATTTTAATATCTAAAAGTAGTGACTACATTGAAATTAATTTCTGGATCCGCCACTGGATGGTTGGGCTTGGTGCTGCAATGCTGCCCGTTAGTTACTGATGCACTTGGGCAACTGTTAATAGAGTATGCGAAACAGGTTTATAATTCTCAATTGCAGCACCTCAAGGTAAATCCTGGAGATTTTCTTTGCTTAAATACGTTGTGTATTTTACTAATTTTGTCCAGACCTATAATATTTTATAACCGTATACCTCCGTGTTATTAGGATATTGCAGGTACATTAGCAACTAAGACAGCAGAAGACTTGGCACAAGTAGCAAGACTCCATTCAGCTCTGAAGTCAGTAGATCACAAAGAAGAAAGGTAAGCCTATTATTTTTTTTATTGTGATTATTAATATTAATTTATTTTTATTCTAATATTAGACGAGATCCAGGTGTATAACATCAAATAAAAGCTCCTAATTTTCACCAGATGAGAGAGTGAGAAAGAAAAGAGGGTCGGTTTGTGGCAGTTTCCGATGGCCGTCCGTCATTGGCTCGATGAATGGTTCAAACGGCTCCAATGGACAGTGTTTTGGGCGTCGATCAATGTGGTTTAACTACGAGGACAATGGCGGTATCGAGACCAATCGGAGATGGTGATTTTGGGTTGAGACACACTACTTACTATATTGACGACTTAGGTAAGTCTCCTTCCATTAAATCTATCTTAAAGTAGGTTATCTGTAATTAACATCTCATTTTTATATTTATAATGAGTTGGTTAAACTTCCATGGGCTAATTATAACGCGGTTCTTCATGGTTTCCAGATATCATGCTTCTGTTGCATTCAAGTTTCCGCTTTTTGTGTCACAGGTATTAGGGGCGGCAATTATTGACACGACCAGAAAACCGAACCGAACCCGACACGAAAAAAAAAACAGATTTGGGTCAAGTAACACGACCCGTTTAAAAAAACGGTCGGGTTCGGGTCAACCCGTATTAAAAATGGGTCGGTTCGGGTTGACGCATATATAAAATGGGTTGACCCGTTAACCCGTTTAAGTATTTAGAAAAAAATCTATTATATTTTTGTTTTTCTTTTTTCATTTCTATTTACATGGTTAGTTACAATTATGTTATTTTTGGCACACTATATTATTTATTTGTCACACTTATATACTCATCATTAAACATTTTATTGATAACCCGCTTACAACCCAACAACCCGCTTATAACTCATGAACATGTATGACTTATTTAAAAATATGGTTAAACGGTCGTCTTTGGGTTGACCCGGATTTTATGTGGGTCGGTTAGGGTTGAAATATTTGACACGAATAATAATATGGGTCGGGTTCGGGTTGCACATTTCAACCCATCAACCCGCCAACCCACAACCCGTAAACCTGCCAACCCATCAACCCGACACATTGACACCCCTAACAGGTATATTATTAAACACAGTCGGTGTTGGAAGTGTAGTCCAGGATAATATTTGAATATTAATATTTATATTTTCAGGACGGGTCAAATGTTGACCGATACAAATTCATCCACTGTTGTTAACGCCTCCACCAGTAGCCGCTACCACTAACTGGCTTTATAAAAACAAATACAATCGGATTTTGATACTTTGTTTTTTCTAAAACGACCCATTTAAGGCAAGCCTATTTTTCTGGTTCGTGTTCTAAACAGAACCAATTTGATACTTCTTTCATATGTATGTTTTTAATCTAAACAAATTTAACCCGAACCCATTGTAACCCATTACCGCCATACACATTCAAAAGCATCTTCTTTTAAAGTAAAAAATGATGATCAAACAAACCTAGGAAAATAGTTAATAGTTGCAATGCACAAATTGGAACAGATGAAAGGGCCGGCCCTGGGTGGGCAAGCCGCACCCCCGCCAAGGCCCGTTTTTCTAGTGGGCACTAAATAAAAAAATATTATGTGTGTGTATATATATTAAGCTAAAGGTTAAAAAAACGAAGTTTGGCTTGGTGGTTCTTTTGTTGGTTTCTCATCCATGTGTGTCATGTTCGATTCTTGTTCCCTTTAATTGTTGAGTCCATTTTTGCATTATGTTTTGATCTTTTGTTGAAATCGATGAATGATAGCCTATTATTGAAATGGTGGTGGCGACAAAAGATTGAGAAATCTGCTCTGTGGAATAAGGCGGTCACGTCCATTCACAAGCAAAATGGGTCATGGTCGTACATTCCGATAAAAAATGGATTTGCAGGTACATGGAAATGCATTTATAAATTGGAAACGGTGAAACGGTGCGGTTTGGGTTGATCATTGGGGAGGTTGCGGCCCTCTCGTGTATAGGTACCCGATCTGTTTGCGTTAGAAGAACATAAGTCAGCTACAGTTAAGGATAGAGCTGTAGGATGGGAGTGGAAACGCGAACCGGTCGAACATAATTTAAGAACCGTATGTTATATATATTATACTAGTTTTTATCCCGGGAGCGTCCCGGTTGAAATATCTAATATAACATTAATAAAATATATTATTATTATTATTTTAAACAAATCTCTGCCATAAGTTATCATATTCAAATATAAAAAAAAAAAAACGAATCTCTGCGTCGGGGTATAAATCTAGTGCCATTACAAATGAATTCGGAAGTGTGTAATCGATCATTCTAAAAAGAACTAACATGAAATAAGAAAAAAAAAGTTAATTATTGAAATATCGAACGCATTAGTCTAAGGGTTATGTGATGCGTTAAAAAATTCATGGGTATATGATCGGTATGTAGTTCGGGTATTGGGTATGTTGTTTCAGGTAATCGGGTCGGGTATCACCTAATCCCAAACCCGACACAATACATGTCGGGTTACAAAAAATAGTCATTTTTTTCTCCGATTTTTATATAGCACTATGGTACTCGTTGGAAAGATAATAAAACGCTCGTTAATTTGGTGTAATTTTTTTCTTTAAAAAATCTCGTATATAAAAGACATAACGTTTAAAAGTTATGGGAGGAAACACGATAGATAAAATAATAAAGGTTTAATATTTAGATTTAGTTGATTAGATATTTAATAGATTAGGTTAAAGATTATAATAGATTAGGTTAAATCATATTTATTTCTTTTTTTTAATTGGTTTAGAGTTGCCACATCACATCCTATGTGGCATCTCTCAAAGGAGAGATTGCATAACAGTATGACATGTAGGATTAATCACTTTGCAATATATATATATATAATATATAATATATATATATATATATATATATATAGATTGATATTGTTATAAGTATTTTAATAAAATAAATTTGAAACTTAAATAAAGGCATATGTGAGTTTCCATGATATGTCTTTTGCTTCTCTTCTACGCCATGTTATTATGCTGTCACTTCTTTCAAACTCTTTTGCATAGTCCCTTCTATTATTCTAACGTTCAACAAATTTTATTCAAACCAAAATGCTAGCGGAAAGCTAGCAAGTCACCAAAGTACAATCGTCCACCAAGAGATACATAACATAAACAAGAACAAAAAGATTCCTAAGTGATTACCAACCAATCTTATACAAGTTAAAGCCCCGCCACATTGGCCAATCGAGGTTGTGTTGCTTTGATCGGGCTTTAATCCATAGAAAGCTAGAGTCTTCACTTCGCCAAGAACTTGATTAACCGAGCATTGAACACTATTGAAAATTGCATTGTTTCTTGCCTTCCATAAGCACCATATCGTTGTTAGTGAAACCGCATGAATAACCTTCTTTCTCTTCGATGAACCCGTTGCATACGTAGCCAAGTCGAATACGTCATTAATGTCGAAAGCAAAGAATGTATTTAGGCTGCACCATTGCGTCACCAAGATCCACACAGTCTGAGAAAATTGGCAGTCGATGAGAATGTGGTCAACCGTCTCCGGATGGTCTCTACAAAACGGACACAGAATCGAACCCAGATGTATATTCCTACTCGCTAAAGCGGACCGGGTAGGATTCCTTTTTCGTGATGCTCTCCATGCAAGTATCTCCACCTTTCTTGGAACCCAGGAATTCTTCAGAAGTCTGTGATTCGGAACCGTAGACAACATCGAACCTAAACTTTCCTTGATGCTCCTTACCGAAAATTGCCCCAACCTTGTTAAAGCCCAGCCCCAAGAATCCGGCCCAACCCCAACAGAAACCGGCCCAATAAGAGCCAATAACTGTTGCAGCTCATCTGTCTCAACCCCATTGTGCAAAGCCCTTTTCCAAGCCCAGGATCTAACCCCAACCCCCCTGCCCACCCTTTCCGAAACCCGACACATTTTATCCCGTTCCAAAGCAAAAAGATTTGGAAATATTTCTGCAAGAGTATGATCCCCAACCCATTTATCAACCCAAAACCCAATGTCCAACCCCCCACCCACTTTCCCTATTATCAAGTTTGTGACATCCAAACCGAGTACGCGAAGATCACCAACCGACCGTCCAATATGCTTCCAAGGGCCCGGCTGCGTTAGCTTAACCGGAACCGAACCCCCACCCCCTCGAACTACTATGGATAGACCAAATTGCCTTCCACCAAAGCGCATACCTCTCATTCTTAAAACGCCACCACCACTTTGCTAATAAGGCGAGATTGGCTTCTTTAAGAGACCCTAGGCCTAAACCACCATACTCGGGGGACACTACCACACTATCCCACGCAATCCAATTCATTTTCGCCTTTTCCTCTGAGCCTCCCCAAAAGAAGACCCGACGCATTCGATCAGGGGCTTGTATGACCTTCTCCGGCGCCCGATACAACGAGAAGTAGTATGTTGGCAAAGAGTTTAGTACCGATTTTATTAGTACCACCCTACCCCCAAACGATAGACTCCTAGCCTTCCAAATGGATAACCGTTTACGAAATACTTCCACCACCGGTTCCCAATGTTTACTAAGGTTCATATTAGCCCCGACTTGCAACCCGAGATACTTGAACGGGAAGGCACCAACTTTTGACTTCAACATAGTCGCCATACTATCCACATCAGTCGATTCAACCCCTATTCCGAACAATTGGCATTTTTCCATATTAACTCGAAGTCCAGAAACTAGAAAAAAGCAGCGAAGAATTCTCCTTAAATTTTTTGCGTTTGTCCTCGACCACTCTCCGAAAAATACCACGTCATTGGCATACATGAGATGCGACAACATGAGACCCGAGCTACCACAACTAAGCCCATGAAACAAGCCGACTTGGCATGCCTTCTTCATAAATCCGGACAACGCCTCCATTACAAGAACGAATAGAAAAGGTGATAACGGATCACCTTGACGCAACCCCCGGGAGCACTTAAACTCTAGAGTCGGAGACCCATTAATTAAAACCGATGCTCGCGCACTAGACACTACCGCCGACACCCATACCCGCCATTTACTAGGAAATTCATTTGTTCAAGGATTTTGTCAAGAAAGGACCAACACACCGAGTCATACGCCTTGTCAATATCAACCTTGAAAATGAAACCGGACCGTTTTAACTTTCGCATCCAACCCACCATCTCATTTAACAAAAGCGGCCCGTCCATTATGCTACGACCCGAAATAAACGCCGATTGTTCCGGCCCAACAAGCTTGTCTATTACCTTCTTTAAACGTTCAGCAAGGACTTTCGACACGATTTTATTTATACATCCAACAAGACTAATTGGTCTAAAATCCGAAAACGCCAAAGGGTTCTTAATCTTCGGGATCAACGCTAGAAAGGAAGGAGTGCATGCAGAGTTCAATCCGCCATTCGAGTGAAACTCCGCGAATAAATCCATTACATCCGACTCCAAACAACCCCAAAACCTCTTCAAGAACCGGAAGTTAAATCCGTCGGGGCCCGGTGCCCGATCTCCATCACATGACCAAACTGCCTCTTTAACTTCCAAAAGCGTAAACGGTCTCACCAACAAATCAGCCTCCACGTCGGTAATGGTGACCAAGTTTGGGCATACAAACATCGGCCTAGACTCCATGGGTTCTCTAAACTTATCAGCAAAGAAAGTAAAGGCAGCATCCTTAATAGCGAACGGGTTATCAACCCAAACTCCATCTAATCGTAAGCCATTTATCCTACAATTTGACAGATTCGAGTTAATAATCCCGTGGAAGTAGCTCGAGTTCTCATCCCCTTCAAGTGCCCATTTAACCCGTGCCTTTTGCCTCAAATCCATATTCCTCTTCTTATCCGCCTCATCCAAGAATACCCGACATTCATCTCGAACTAGCCTTTCTAAGTGCACCAAGTCCCTCGATTCCGCAATTAGTTCCAACCTTTCCACCTCCTTTTTCTTGGCTGCAACCTCCTCATCCAATTTACTGTTTTCTATTCTCACCCACCCCTTTATTTTATTCTTTAAGAACTTTAATTTCATAGCAAGTTTTAGATCCGGTGGACCCGAAAACCTGAAAGCCGAGCATTATGACACTACATAGTCATAAAAACCGGGCATCTCCAACCAAGAGTTGAAGAACCTGAAAGGAGTATGACCAAAGTCTGCAGGCGACACCGATAATACAATTGGACTATGGTCTGAGGCGTATCTTGACAAAGCCGTTACGACCGCCCCAGGCCATCTGTCCCAAAAAGTCCGCGAGACTAAAAATCTGTCCAACCTACTTAATTTCTCCCCGTTATCCGACATGTAAGTGAACCTGTGACCCCCCATGTTGTACTCGTATAAGTCCGAATTCCGAATGAATTCATTAAATCTGAAAGCTTCAGTTGCCACAAACTCAGAATTCCTTCGTTCTGATGGATCCCGGACGTCGTTAAAATCCCCAACGAATACCCATAACCCGTCTCTCCCCACCATCAACTCCTGTAACTCTCTCCAAAGAACCCTTCGCACAGTTCCGTCGTTAGATGCATATACATTCACCACATTTAACCTTTCCCCAGTTGATACCAGTACCCCCGACACCAACAAAAACTGTCTATTTTTCTCCACCCCAATCTGTTGTAAAACCACAGGGTTCCAAATACACAGCAGCCCACCCGACCTCCCTTCCGACCAAACTTGCTCGTACTGATAAATGGAATTTCCCCAAACCGACGCATAATTAAAAAAGGACTTACATTGCAACTTTGTCTCCTGAATTGCAAGGAACTGAATACCGTAGCTGAACTTTAACCCTTTAATCCAAGTTGTCTTCCTCGGATTCCTAACACCACGAATGTTAATCGACATAATATTCATTGATTCTCTTCATCGGCACCATCCTCCTCTACCAATACTTCCACTTCCTTTTGAAACCCATCTAAGTGAATCCCCAGCAAATCCCCAGCACGAACCGTTAAATCCACTTCCTTCTCAACATGGACCTTTGCCGGATCTATTCCTACCCCATTATTGTCTTCATACCCCTGATCCAACCCCCGTTCGTTCCCGTTCCCACCACCAAGCTGAGCATCAACCCCGGTTTGTTCACCCATGTCGATAGCCCTATCTTCATTCATAAAAGGCTCATCCGAACCCACTGAGTTCATAGAGATTGTAACTGCTTTATTAAGGTCAGGGAAACCTACAGGAGATGTCGACACCTTACTAATTTTATCAATATTGGAGTCCTCCTCAGGGCTTCTCATAGACCTGTCCCTTTTTTTGGGCCTTGTTCTGGCCTGTGTCTCCTGATCATCATTCAGGCCCAATGTGTCTTCACCCGATACAGGCCCACTGTTGTCTTCTGGGCCCAATACGTGGTCACCATTAACTGAATCCGGCCCATCTAAAACTCTTTCCCCAATATTATTATTAAGTTCATGTGGTCCCTGCCTAGGAATTACATTCCCCGAATCCCCATGCTGATTGCCCACAACATCATTTAATGCCCCATTTGGTTCCCCATGCAAACTATTCTCCCCATGCACCGGTTCATCTTCCAAGCCACCCGACTTCTCAGGCGACCTTTCAGTTTCTCCATCATTGTACCGCACCGGCGACTGTGGTGGCCGGAATTCACCATCCTCCATCTCGTTATCTCCATTGATCGATTCACCTGAACCTGCCTCCTCAGATCGTATTCCATCAAGGAAAGACTCCACATTGTCCGTCCAATCTTCAACAACCCAAACCTTAAATCGGTCCCCTTCCCAGACAATATCCATTTCTTCATCAATTCATCTTGCCACATTTACCACTACCCCACAGTCACCAACTGCATTCTCCACAGATTCCCAAGAAAATGAAGACCGTTGAGCTAGCTTGCCAAATTGCTCTCCGATCATATTGTATACCTTGCTGTCTCTAAGCTGAAGAGGAAGCCCAACTATTCTTAATCTTACAATCCTTTCCATTTCCAAATATTGGCCTTCCCACAAGACAGCAGAGGACAGGACTTGTGACCACACCGGATTTTCTCCTCCAATAAACGATAGGGCAGATCGTTTATCCCTGAACACAACTAAGACTTTTAGTCCCCCGATGTAACTAACCGGACACTCCGACCATCCTTCTTCCGATAGCAAGGCCTTCAGCTTTCGAATGTCCGATAAAGTTTTCAGTTCTCCAATAATCGACCTCATCATACAGTGACTCGGGTATAAGGCAGCCCTATCCTCAACCTTAAGCACCTTTCCGGATGAAGATAAGCCACTCTTATCTCCCGTTACTGCATTCCTGAACGAGTAGCCATTCACCACCTCCGTTGGTGCATACTGAACATTGTTTGTATTCTGATGTCTATTCACCATGCTAGGCTTATCATTAGTGCTCCTACCTTGTTGTGTTCCATTACCACCACCGTTTTGACTATCAAATCTTTCATGATTCCGATCATACTTTGCCACAAAGACTGAGACCTTAGCCTGGTACACCTTCACCATGTTTAAACGGGTTAGCAGCAGTGGCGGATTCACTAAGGGGGTACGGTGGGCCTGTGCCCACCGTCCACTCCGTCCGACTACCGGATTTTCTGTGGGTCTGGTTGCAGTTCACGCAGAAAGTTTTCAAGCTTTGACCATATCGTTGTTGGTTGCAGTCCCATTCGGCTCGGTAGGACCGGAGGCAATCGATGGTGTTTCATTGATGTTTGCTGGTAAAGGATGGAGAGATAGAGAAGAAGAGAAGTGGTGAAACTAAAGTGTCGCTGGAGAACTGTATATTTGTTTTTGTTTTGGAGAAGAAGCTTAGAATAAAAAATAAATTAGGAAAGTGAAATACGTTGTCTTTATTCATGGGAAAGTAAAAGTTTATGTTTGCTTTTTTAGTTTTTTGTGAGTTGTGTTTTCTATCTTTGTTCTTACTATATATTTTTCATATTTGTTGAATTATTGTTTTATTTATATATTTACAACTAGCGGTTATTTTGTTATGTATTTCCTTTTTTATATATATTTTTTCGTAAGCCAAATTTATCGTTTTATTAATTAAGAAGAAAATAAATATGAAAATTTTATAATATCACTAAATGGATAAGTATAATTGGTTGACCCTACCCATTTTGATCCGACTAATTTTAGCCTAAACAAATTGTGCCCCCCGTCAAAAAATATTCTAGATCCGCCACTGGTTAGCAGCTCCTTGACATCAATTACATTCTCATATCTCACGAAGCCAAAGAAATTCCCTCTCGCGTCCCTTTTTTGGCCACATAGGCATCCTTAATGATCCCATATGGCTCGAATACTTTCCATAGTAGTGTGCTAGACACACCTCCAGGAAGGTTCCCCACGAATAACGTTGTTACCGGCCCCAAGTTTCTATTAGACCTTCGGTCTTGGTGATCCTCTCGTCTCCTTCGCATTTGGATGTCACTTTCTATTATTCTTCTTACTCTCTATTATTCTTCCTAGTCTCTCTAGAGTTAATGTCATCGGAAGCATCCTCCAACCCGAAAAGCCCTCAATTATTGTGTAGACATGGTCACATGCTTTTATCAAACCCATGCTCCACTTTGTCAAAAGTTCAAAAACCATGCTTTTATCAATTATCAAACCCATGCTCCACTTTGTCAAAAGTTCAAAACCATACGCCACTACTGAGTTTTTTTCCATGATGGTGTTGGTAAAAAAAAATATTTACTAAATTGATGTTGTATCAAAAATATTTACCAAAATAGTGTTTTATTTCACTTTACTAGTTTCTCACTCTAATCTCATTAATAACTTCACTTTATTAAATAATTATTGACCTATCATGTTTTAATTAAATAATTTAAAGTATTAACCTCAATTAACGTTTTGAATATATGTGAGCTCATAATTAAGAATAATTTTGTAATTTTTTATTCTTAGTTTATATGCAGAGATATTAATTTGTAATTATCAATATTATGCTTTTACCCTGTCTCTCTATATATAAAATATTGATAAAATTAATAGCATACATATAAGCTAAACAAAGATATACAAAAATTTGTATCGAGTTCATTGAGAAAAAACAAAAAAAGGAAAAAAAATATAGTTGGTTAGTTAAAAAAAACAACGGTAATCCACCGACCAAATTCCATAATGGCAAACCAACCAGCTTTACATAATGGTGTTACGAATTCGATCGGTAGATTACCGTCATAGTTGTTTTTTACTAACCAACTCACTATATTTTTTTCTTTTTTAATTGAAAAAATTACACCGTTAGTCCTTATGGTTTCCACCAAATTTCAATGTAAGATATTAAGGTTTTATTGTTTCACTTTAAGGTATTAAGCTTTTAATTTGTTTCAATGTCAGGTATTAAGCTTTTAATTTGTTTCAATATCAGGTATTAGGGACTAACATAGTTAAAACTTAACTAAGTTTGAGGGGTATTATGGTCCATTTACCTGTTTATTTCTTTTAACCAATTAATACATATATTATAGATTTTGAGGGACTAAACCTGTCAAGTTTTCAAAGTTTTAAAACCAAACCTTCCCTCCCTCTTCTTTTGTTATTCCGGTCACCGAGTAAAATTCCGGTGAGTATAGATTTTGATTTTTAGTGTGTTTCATCTCGATTAAATGGTTGGGTTTACGTTTCTTCACCCCAAATGATTATTTCCCATCATAATATCGACTTAATAGCGTTGTTTAATGAAGTTTTAATCGTGGTTCTGCTGGTTCTTCCTCTTCTTATAGGATGCTTCTGGGGTGGCGAAAACCTAAAATCAAAATAAAAAAAAGGTAAAGGTAAAAGAAGAGATTTATTTATTTATTTATAGTATACAGAAAGAGGGAGTGAAAGATAGGGTGAAGGTTACGGTTTTTGGTGTGACAACTGAGAATTTTATTGGAACCATAAGGGATGTACCTCCACCCATTGAAATCCCATGAACAAGAGCAACCTGGGGATTCTTGTAGCTATGGATGTGATAGCAGAGCCAATAATATCTGTATACCACTTTAACACAATCATCCTCTGTCAAAATCAAATAAAAAACAAACAAGTTGCATCATGCACTGAATCTGAAACAACTAAAGTAGCACTAGCACTAGTATATTACTTAATTAATTAAGTAAGAGTTACTTGAGTTCCTGGCATCATAGAACATTTTTAAATCCCCACCAGCAGAGAAAGCACGGCCTGCGCCCTAAAACAAACAAAATTCATTATTATTATTATTATTATTATTATTATTATTATTATTATATACAGTAGACAGTAGTAATGGTTTTTAATTAATATATATAGTTAGAAGGAAGGAAGGAAGGAAGGAATCTTAATGATGAGTTGAATTGGGGAAGATGACCTGCATCGATTTCATTTATAAAGATTCTGATCGAAATAATAACCATCTGGTAGCTTAGATCAGCTGGTTTGCTTGTTCTTTTAATAAGCCAAGGTCCCAGGTTCGAGTCTTGTACAACTGGGTTTTGGTTTATATTTTGTTTCTTTATAAACAGGTGAATGGACCATAATACCCTCAAACTCAGTTAAGTTTTAACTATGTTAGTCCCTAATACCTGACATTGAAACAAATTAAAAGCTTAATACATGACATTGAAACAAATTAAAAGCTTAATACCTTAAAGTGAAACAATAAAACCTTAATACCTTACAATGAAATTTGGTGGAAACCATAAGGACTAACGGTGTAATTTTTTCTTTTTAATTTTCTCAATGAATTCGATACAATCATGCGAAATATACTTGCGACACTTAAGAAGATCTAAAAGATTATATCATGATGATTGAGAAACATCAAAATTATAAAAATTTATAGAGTTGGTTAATTAAAAAAACTATAATAGTTGCTTATCTCACCAAATTTCGAATTAACTTTGAATCGAGCTTAACCTATATATTTCGAACCGTCCCCATATTTGGAATCTAATTCTATTTTTTTCTAATAAAAAATAGATGTATGTCTATATTTAGCTTATAGATATTATTATTTTTATTTAGAGTTAATGACTAAATTCGTCCCTGAGGTTTGATCAGTTTTGTCATATTAGTCTAAAATACTTTGTTTTTTTTTACATATGGATTCTTTAGATTTACGTTTTGTTGTCAAACTATTTTGAACTGATGTGATAAAACTGACCAAACCTCAAGAACGATTTTGGCTATTAACTTTTTTTGTTTAGTGTTGCTCAATATGTTTTTATATATATATATATATATATATTTTTTTTTGAAAGGCATGTTTTTATATATATAGTACAGGTATAATATAGATAATTACAAATTAATCTCTCTGCATTTAAACTAAAAATAAAAAAATTACAAACTTATTTTAATTAGGAATAATGGAAATCAATAATCCTAATTATTGACTATTGGCCAATAACAGTCCCAAATACGAAAATTACCAATAGTGGTCCCAACTTTCGACATATTGGAATATAATGGACTTAAACTAACGGAGGTCTAACTCCGTTAGTGTGATGCTGACATGGCATCCTACGTGACATCCAACGTGGCATCCTAGGTGGCAAAATGATCTTACGTGGCATCCTAGGTGGCAAAATGATCCCACGTGGCATCCTATGTGGCATGCCACATCAGCCCCACACTAACAGAGTTAGACCTCCGTTAGTTTGGGTCCATTATATTCCAATATGTCGAAAGTTGGGACCACTATTGGTAATTTTCGTAGTTGGAACTGTTATTGGCCAATAGTCAATAGTTGGGATTATTTATTTCCATTATTCTTTTTAATTATGCTCTCACAACTTGTCAAAACGTTATTGACGTTAACAATTAAATTAAAAATGGTTAGTTCAATAGTTATTTAATAAAGTGAAGTTTGTTATAAATATATATTATTGTGGTTATCAATACCTTATATAGATTGGCTTCTTCTTCAAGATTTCATCTCCTATATATAGTCATTGTATTCTATTGTAAAGGATACACCTATCAATGATATAAACATCTTTCTCCCTACTACATCTCTTTCTTGTATTGTTTAGCTATTAGGCTTGTTTTACAACACGTTATCAGCACAAGTTGCTTTTAGAGTTGGATCATATTATCAAAAGCCCTAATTCTCTATAAGCGGGTCATCAACATCATCGCTAGAGAAGGTACCGTTTTATCATTTATGATTTACGATTGATGTCTCATATTCTTGTTGCAAACCATGTGTTTACCACTGTCCGTATTTTCAATAATGCAATTTTCATGAATTGGTTTTTTCTTTCTTATATAAAAATCTGGAAAACTCGATGTTATTGGATCTCAATCTCTATGGATTTTTTTTTGGTAAATCTTTTACGTAAATTTTTTTTTTGCTTAGAAATTTTTATAATAAATAACCACCTCCCACAAGATTTAAGCAAAGATGCTTTAGCAATTAGTTTTCCTGAACAAAACTTCATTTGAAACTTGTTCTGTAACGTTTGTTTTGTATGATTGATGCAATGATGCTTATGCAATTTGATAATCAATTCACTACTATTTCATTCAAAATTACGTAATATAATATATCAAGATTTCTGTTGAGTTATAATCAAGGATAATCACATATTTGAATATTGTGATAATTGCTAATGAATCGTATTTATGATGTTGTAATATTTGTTTGAAATTGTTAATGGGGTTTTATATGGGGGAAGAATCCCACAAATAAAATAATCACAATAGCATTGTATTTGTTTGTTTTTTTTTTTAATTACGAAGCAATTTATTCGGTTTATAAGATAAAGATAAATTTAGGATTTATTTCGTTGTTTTTTTCTTTCCTTTCTTGATATAAATCTTATAAAGAAAAACGGATTAAGGTTATGATTTATATGTTGTTTCTTTGTTTGAATAAGTTGACCCATCATTCTAAATCAATATGTATTAGATTAATATTAATATGAAATCAATAATTACTGATTGTGGTATAAATAAACTGTTGTTTTCATTTTACAAAAGATGTTGATGAAACAATCTTAAGAATTCATAAATATTATAAATATGTTTATGACCTGGTTAAAGGTTGTTATTTGTCTAAAAAAATTTGATTTGATGATATTTACGAGATATTTTTATTAAACATATATTATGTTATAAAATATAAAATATTATCACTAATGTTGGAGCTATGATCTCAAATACGTGGACAATTGGTTAGTTTTTTGCCTGATTGTTTGAAGAACAACTTAAATTTTGCTATTATTCTATGAAAAGTCACTACTTTAGGTCAACTCATATGAAGTTCGATTGCTTTAGAATAAGCATGATTTGTGTAAAATTTTAGTTAAGATTCAGGTATGAATTTCATGTGCTTGTATATATAACTCTAATCTATTATTCAAGATGTATGATTTCGCTTTTTCTCTCATCATATAATTTCGCTCTTTATATAACAACAATATTTTGAAAGTGACGTACTTGATATCTACATGCTTTTTTTTTAATCGAATGTTATCACTATTACAATTTTTAAGTATTCATGTAGATGTTATTAGATATAGTAAATAAATAGTTAGCACTCTCACGAAGATAAAGATATGTTTAGATATGACACTCAAAATGTCATACTCCCTGATTCTCATTATTGATATATAGAAGGTCCCAAGATGAAAGACTGATAAATCGTACATGACTTGATCATCTAATTACTTCTCAATTTATATTATGTTGTGAGAAGATTGTTTATAAGAAAAGCTAGACATTTTTTTTTTGTCACATGTGACATATACTCATAAAGTAGCAATATTGTTGAGAGAGTCTGATAAGTTTGAAATTATCTTATACCCGTGTGACCAAATAAGGAATGAAAAGCTATGACGATTGTTTCGGTTATAATTCATACCCTAAAGTGAATGTGACTACATATTGATCATTGTAAAGGTAATGATCATGGAGATAATTGAGAAAATTGTAATGATGAGATCGACCATTTGGAATTGTAATGATGGTCATGTTAATAATGAGATGATGGTTTGAAGATTCCATACATACTCTCATAACTTATGTTTGTATTACATACGCGCAAGCAATACATATATGATCATAAACCAGGAATTTGTGGATCATAATTATTTAATTAGTTGGCATGACCGGTAAGACCACACCGAGTCGATGATGATGTGAACATAATGAAGAACTTAAAGATTCTTCAATCTGATACATAGCATGTAATGTTTGCTCTTAAGCAAAATTATATATTTCCCATATAAAGTGGGGTGAGTATCACTACATATTTTGGAATTGATTCAAGGATACGCATATCCTAACATGATACCATTTAGTATTTAAAATCGATGCATCGTCTAAATGGTTATCAAGTTTGCAACCTGAAGTTTGCTTGATTTATGGCTTAGCTAATAAGATAGCAAGCATATTATTCTAGATTGGCATATTTAATCAATTCCCAAGATAATAATGATCATTGGAATAAGTGTTGAACTTCATATAGCTTATGTTCATACACATATTGTTTTCATTGAGATGATCATTAAAACGTCTACTATTGATTGCAATGTCAATGATCATGAAAGCAAAAGTTCATATTTACATTTGATTTTACATGCAGTAACATTTATTCACATCAAGCCAATACATGGTAATAGTTTCTCCCCATTATAGTTGGTTTTTGGTCAGGAACCAAATATTGCCCATCTAATATTTTTTTTTTTTGTGCGACATATATTGAAATTGATCCACCATGACGCACAAATATGGGACCTCAAAAGGTGGTTGGGATATACGATGATGAATAGAGCCTTTAATGGGGTATTTATTTATGGCTCAATTAATTGTTATCCATCTCAATGGATTAACATTCCCAACATCAGGGGAGATAAAAGGCAGTTGGTAACGAAAGGAGTTGGTATGAGTTATAATTGATCCTCAAAAATGAAGTTCGAACATAATTTCAAAGCATAACTCATTTAAAACGATTAACAAATTATTTACCAGACACATTAACTGACCTAAATATGTGGACTAGCTAATTAAGTCACATATACCAACTGCTAATGCTCCAAATAATCTTATAAGTCTTTTGCACGCCTGAAGCGTGATAGACTGTTCGATTCCATGAATAGAATCCTCGAGAAATTGGAGCAAGTAATAAAGATGGTCAAGCTGAGGTTATAGTAAAAAGGTCTCCTGAAGAGACATTAGACATGATGGTTCCAGAAGAACCTCAGGTACCTGAAAATAAAGAGATCTCGTTATATAGTATCATGTCTACGAAATGTATGGAATCGAAATAAAATCGACGTCGTTATAAATTTATGTAATGTAGCGCTTACAATGAGGATCAAGATTTAAGACCTGCCTATGAATGAATACAAAGAAATGATTGGCCAAAATGGAAAGACGCAAATACGACAGATTTGAATTCTCTATTGAAAAGAAAAGTTTTTGGATCAGTAGTCCATACAACAAAAGTTGTAAAACATATAGATACGAAAATATCTTTTGTGCAAATCAACATTTGAAAAGAAAATGATATAAGGTAAAATTGGGGGCACAAGAATTTCGCAAAGACCCATAATTGATTATTAGGAGACGCATTCTCCAGTGGTGGATACAACGATTTTTCATTATGTTATTAGTCTGGTAAAGCAAAGAGAGAATTGAAATGCGTCTAATAAATATCATGATTCACTTGACACTGAAAGTTTACATGAAAATACATGATGAAGGATTTAATGTGTCAAAATCTTGTAACGTAAGTTCTCGAGAACGTTATGATCGGAATAAATAGATTCAATTCTGAATATGTTATGTTTGTTATATAATTGAATATAGGTGGAACTCCTCATGAGTATCCTAAAGCAACTGAGTGCTTAAATGGTAATATGAAACATCATAGGATGTAATTATTGTGCACCAATACACTACAGGTAATAAACTAAACCTGGTGATTATGATACTTTAATGTATAACAATAGTACAATATAGATTGGACAAATGGATGAAATTGATTTTTCTAATTGATTTACTATATGATAAATTTCATGTACCAAAGCTCTTAAAGAGTAAATGCACTGGCATTAATTGGTCAAGATGGAAAATGTCCTTAATGGATTGATGATGCCTAATGCATCGATATCAAGTATTTTGTAAAGTTAACAAAATAAATATGGACTAAAATAGTTGAGTTGAGTGTTGTACAACTCATGAAGTATTCCTACAAAGAGGAATATAGGCTTATAATATTATCTATCTTTTGACATAAGTTCTCTCTTAAAAGTTCACTATAATCGCTTTACAGTGATAATGCCTAGGCATCATCGAGAGACTCTGTAGAACTTTTAAAGAGTGAATTTTTTGAAAGTCCTTGACATAGTGCACTTGTTGCTTGACCTACAATTCGAGTATATGTGTAATGATATGTTTACCAATCCATTAAAGTATATCTTGAAAATATGGTGGGACATTTTACAATGAACATAGCTCACACTTAAAGTGCATTAAAGGTTGTCCAATTACTTGATATGGAAAATTATTCATTTAATCTACTACCAAAGTAGAGATTTTCATTCTAGAAGTACCATGGTTAAATGCACATGGGCGTTAGTGTCTTACTAGGTATTCATGATTATTATATCTTCCGTATGAAGTTATTATCATAATATATAGCCTATGTCAAGCGGGAAGACACCAGAATGAGTTAAAACAAATATTTCAGGTATGAGCGATATTTGATTATATTTCACTAACCCATGAAAACAAGTTTGGTTAGTCTTGTAGATGCAGGGAATATAACACATCACATTTGTTGATCTTGTGACATTTATTCACGAGAAGAGGAGACATTAGTTTTACAAACAGAGTTCAACTTAAAGAATTGCACTTACGAGAGCAGGGACTAAAAGTTTGGAATGAATATCATACATCAATGTTCGAATTAAAGAGTTTCACGCCAAGTGATCAAGACGCAAATCATTGACTACAAAATATTTGAGTAAATTCTACGGAGATCTACACCAATCACTTAGAGAATAGATGTTCATATGAGGGGGAGCATTATACAAGTTGCACTCTTTTTCCCTTCACTAAGTTTTATCCCATTGGGTTTTCTTAGTAAGGTTTTTAACGAGGCAACATTATTAGGGGGAGACAATACGCGCTGCACTCTTTTTCCCTTAGCTATGGTTTTGTCCCACTGGGTTTTCCTGGCAAGGTTTTTAACGAGGCAGCATCTCAAAGCGTATTAAATTGATAACCAAGGGGGGGTGTTATAAATATATATTATTGTGGTTATCAATACCTTATATAGATTGGCTTCTTCTCCAAGATTTCATCTCCTATATATAGTCATTGTATTCTATTGTAAAGGATACACCTATCAATGATATAAACATCTTTCTCCCTACTACATCTCTTTCTTGTATTGTTTAGCTATTAGGCTTGTTTTACAACAAAGTTATCCAATAAAATTAGGAGTGAGATAAAACACTATTTTGATAAATATTTTTGATACAACACCTAGGGGAAAGGTCCTGTACAAACTGTTTTTGTAAGAACTGTGAGAATTAAAGGAGGATATTTTTTTTTTATTTTTTTTATTTTTTGAAATTTTTTCCCCATAGTATTGAAAATTAAAAAAAAATAAAAAATTTTGGTGTAGAGTAATTACGTGTAGAGTAATTACATAATTACTCTAGTGTAAACTAGTGTATTTACTTTAATGACGTAATTACACTAAAAAAAATTTTTTAATTTTTTTTGTATTATTCATCTAGAAAGTATGTTTAAGCACATGGGAAAAAAATTCTAAAAAAAAAAATAAATTTTTTTACCCCCTTTGATTCTCACAGTTCTTACCGAAAAACACTTTGTATTTGATCTTTACTCATAACACCTATTTGGTAAATATTTTTTCACCAACACCATTATGGAAAAAAAACTCCGCCACTACTACTTCCCAAAACTCATCTTTCAACACCTTCCTCCTCATCATACCTGTAATTTGGGCTGTAAACGAACCAAACAAAAACGAATAAAGCCTCGTTCGTGTTCATTTGTTAAGCTAATAACATGTTTACGAACTGTTCATGTACCGAACGAGATTTCATGTTTGTGTTCGTTTGTTAAGGAAATAACGTGTTCACGAATTGTTCATGATAGCTTACCGAACGTGTTCATATTTGTGTCCGTTTGTGTTTATTTGTTAAATTTAGGTGTCGTACAAAAGTGAACATAAACAAACACAAATGAATACAAGCAAACAAAAACAAGCATTCATTCGAACAAAATCAGTATTTTTCATTACAATGTCTGCCCAAAATATAGTAATCCAATTACCCAAGCATACATGACATAATCTTGATCAAATAATTACCATAACATAATGAAATCATCATATTAAACATGAAATCCGTGTTTAATGCACACAAAATAATAGTTAATCAAAATAGGTAAAGTAATAGTAATATTTGATACACTAATATATATATATATATATATATATATATATATTAAATAATCTACCAATAGGAAATTTGAAGTACTCGAATTAAAAATAAAAGGTTAAAAACCCTAATGAAGTTATGAGCACAAACAAACATAAACAAACATTTTATCGAACATACATGAACATAAACGAACGAACACGACCTATGTTCATGTTCGTTTGTTTAACTAAATGAACAAAAAAAATTGTTTGTGTTCGTTCTTTTATTAAACGAACGAACACAAATGAACTTCCCGCCAAACAGTTCACGAACTGATCGCTGAACGTTTTGTTTGTTTACAGCCCTGCCTGCAACAACTCAAGTAACTCTCAATCGGCGTCAACTACGGCACTCTGGGCGACAACCTCCCACCATCATCCCGAGTCTCACACTTCGTCAAAACCGCACAATAATCCACCGTATTAGAATCAAGAAACGAGTGATGGTTATAAATATTAGAGACCAAAGATGATGATAACTGATGACAGGTTCAACAACTTACCAACCTGGAGAAAGAAAATGATCAGTTTTCATAGAGTAAAATTTCAACGATTTGTTATGTTGGCTTCGTTGCTGAAATCGATCTACTTCATCCAGGTATGATTTCATAATTTTTTTTAAGATTTTAATTAGTTTAGTGATTCTTAATCGATTATTGTATGAATCATATATCCTTCTTCCGTCTGAATTACGATACGTGTAGTTAGTTCACTTCTTTATTTAGTAGGTTCTTATGTTCATCCCAAATGGAGTTGTTTCCGATACAACATCTTCTATCACTAAATAACAAAGAGGTGCAACTTCAGGCTCAACGGCACAAAGACAACGGAACATGGGCAATCCGGTAGGTACTTGTACAGTGGGTCAGACTCCAAGAATTAGAGCATGTTCAAAAATAAACTCTAGTTAATCGAAATTGAAAATAAACCAAGATTTGTGTTTGTATATGTTTAGTTAGAGCATGTTTGGCTCTCTTTATTTCCACCTCCTTATTAGAGCATTCACATCCCATCCCTCATTTTCATCCGTCAAATTACATTAAAAATCACTAAATTTTCTCTCTCATTTTCAATTAAATAATACTTTCTTATACTTTTATCATTACCTTTTCTCTCTCGTTCACTCACAACCACTTTAAAAAACATTAAAAAATAAATAGGGGGAACAGTGTCCCCCCAAATATACATATGAATAGTAATATTTTCTCTCTCATTCACTCACAACCCCTCAAAATCACTTTTTAAAATATGGGATGCACTCACAAATATTTGGTGGATGGGTTGTGATTGCTCTTATAACTTATTACATTTCCAAAAAGTTAATAAGTTAAAAAAAGTGCTTGATAAATGACAAGGACTTGATGTTTTAACTTTTCATTTGCCTATAATAAGTTGTTTTGGAAAAGTAAGGAATGTGCGACTTTTTAAACATCCTTATAACTTAATGATAGATATTGATCTACATGCACTCCCTATATCAGTATACCAACCCTCCTTATATCATTTTTGATCATTTTACTTGAATAAGTTAACCAAACACTTTTTACAAAATAACTTATTGACTTATTGTTTTTCCCCACCACATAAGCTAATCCAAACACTTTTTTAAAAACTCCTTTTTAAAAAGTCATAAGTTAATAAGTTCTTTAACCAAAAGTTATTTTTAGACTCAAATAAATTTATCCAAACATACCCTTAATCGAAATTAAAAATCAACTTTTTCTGAAAGTTTTTCAACATTTGTTTTTGTTTCAACCAAGGGATTTCATAACATCATCAAAGTGTATTTATCCTGAATAGGCTCTTATGTTCATTCCAATTGGAGTTGTTTCTGACACACCATCTTCTATCACTAAAGAACAAAGAGGTGTAACTTCATGTTCAGGTGCACAAAGACAACAGAACATAGGCACCGAGTAACATAGTGTTATACAAAAAAAAAACGTTAATAACTTTAAAACATTAATAACTTTTATATACGAATACCTTGAGTGTGCCATGTGGCATCCTCCTTATTTCCATCCAAAAGTCTCTTTTTCCTCATGTTTCCCCACAATTTTAAAACGTTAATAACTTCTATATACGAGATTTTTTTTTTAAATTACACCAAATTAACGAACGTTTTATTATCTTCTCAACGAGTACCATGGTGCTATAGAAAAAACTAAAAAAAAAAAAACAATTTTTTTTCAGTTTTTGTTCATACAGGAAAAAAAAAAACACAATGTGTTCAGCTAATACATTAATCATGTCTAGGCAAAATCATCAAGAGCAAATAGGTTAAAACCACTCATTTCCAAAACAAAAAAAAGGTCACACCTTGAAAACTACTGACTCAATCACGTCCTGTAATGGTTGTTTCTAACTCTGCTACTCATCCAAACATACATCTTTTTTTAATATACATTTTTATTCTTATTCACATGATTAAAATTGTTGTTTTTTCATATTATAGATTTATAGTACATTAATTTCGATGTTACATTAAAACACATATTTTATCACATCATATTGGATTTTTCTATCCTAGAAAACCTTTGGGATATAATCTAGTAACTGTTATATATGCAAGTAATTAAATCGCTACCTAATAAGATGGAGAACATGCATACACTAAACAAGGGAAACATTGTAGTATCCGTCAAATTATAAACTAAAATAAATACAGATATAAAAAAAGCATATATATAATACATTAACTCAATGGTCAGAGAAAATGTAATAGCCACATTATTACGATTCTTGATTATTACACAAGTATCATAAAAATACGGGTTATATAATTATCTCGGGTGATATCTTATATGTGTTTTGCCTAGGGGTGTCAATCGTGTCGGGTTGATGGGTTGGCGGATTTACGGGTTGCGGGTTGGCGGGTTGATGGGTTGAAATGTGCAACCCGAACCCGACCCATATTATTATTCGCGTCAAATATTTTAACCCTAACCCGACCCACATAAAATCCGGGTCAACCCGAAGATGACCCATTTAACCCATATTTTTAAATGAGTCATACATGTTCATGAGTTATAAACGGGTTGTTAGGCTGTAAGCGGGTTATCAATAAAATGTTTAATGGTTAACATATAAGTGTGACAAATAAATAATATAGTGTGCTAATGGAGTATAGATAATGAATACAAATGACTATAAACTATACAAAAACTACATTAAATACATATGACAAATATTATGCGTTTTGCAACACATCAACTCAACTGTTATAAGAAATATTCTCTTTAATATATTATGTTTTATTATTATTGCTTAGAGAAAATTGCTCGAATGGTCCCTATGGTTTGCACTTTTTTCACCTATAGTCCTCAAGTTTTCAAAATTACAGACATAGTCCCGAAACAGTGCGAAACAGTGAATTTTTTTAACTCGGATAGTCCTTGGAGATAACTGGGGTTAAATAATCCAGTTAAGTGGGTGTGAAATTACAAAACTACCCTTACTTTAATAAAAAATAATATAACACTAGTGGGTCCCACACTTCATCTTCTTAACCTCATCACCTCCACAAACCACCACCACCCATCTCCACCCTCCACCACCACCGATCCCCATCTCCACCCATCCCACCCGATTCCAACACCCAAACCCTACCTATAAAAGCATCGCTACACACACTTCTACTGCTGCTTCTTAGAGAGAGCTCGAGAGATGAGGAGGAGCCGGAGGTGCTCCTGCCACCGCCTCCGGCGGAGCTCCGGCAGCCGAACACCACAACCAACCCCCTCACCTTCACCCTTTCACCAATTATTATTATTATATATAACAATTCTGAACCTTCGCTACAGTAACTAACGGTAACGGCGTCATTCGCGTTTCGAAATTACGATTATGCCCCTGTTTATCTTATTTTCAGTCTCGCAAGTCCTCCCAACAACCTTATCGAAATACATGCTGAAGCCTCTTGAAGGGATCAACAGACGGTGATGGGTTGCGGTTTTTGGGGAGTCGTCCCGTCATCGCCATGGTCGCCGGTGACAGGAAACCAGGCAGCCGCTCATCTCAACGGTCAGTATCAAAAGCCACAAACGCCTACAAAACGTATGATTCATTCATGGTGGCCGGCACTGTCTTGTGATGGAGGTGGTTGTCGTTATGGTTGTGGTTACGATAACGTTGGGAGTTGTGCTTGGTGTTGGATGGTACTGGCTGTGCTTGGCCAGAAAAAACGGCTAAGGGCCTCGATGGTTAATGGAGGTTGAGCAGGTGACCGATTGGAAGAGAGGGTGTGGGTTATGTAAGGCAGTTGGGTTTTTAGAGAAACAAGTAGGAATGGTGATGGTCTTTTATTAAAGAGAGAAAGAGGAAGCGGATGTGTAGTTGTAGAGAGAGAGAAGGGTGTTATTTTTTTCTTTTCAAAACTTTATTCCAAAACTACAGATTTGCAAAACAGCTTTTCAAACTTTATTTCAAAACTTTATTCCAAAAGTGTGTCACTATACATTCTTTATTTTCATTCAATAGCAAAGAAATATTTAAAGCATTTGAAGTTAACGAGGGTCATTAGCGTGGTAATACCTTACCAAAACGAACAAACACTTACCATATTTTCGCAGACCGATTGACTTTATCGTTGCTACATTGTGACAAACTCACCCGCTTATGAGCGAATAACATGGTTGCGGGTGTTTCGCCATACCGCTTGTGTGACTTCGCTGTTTGTCGAAAAAATCTACGGGTTTTCACGAATCGGCGCCGATTATGTTTCTACGCCGCGCTTGGCGCGGCGCGTAATTTACTAGTTATTATTAAGTGAGAGAGAGAGAGAGAGAGAGAGAGAGAGAGGAACGACGAAGAGAGAGAGAGATGCAGAAGGAAAGTAGATAGAGAGCTTGGGAGGAGGAAGAGGAGGACGACGACGGTTCATGGTCTGTACCAACCGGGTCAGATCTGGTCAAGGAGGTAAAACCCAATCTTTTCTCCTCTTCGATTAACAATCTGTGGGTTGTGGTAGTTGTGATGATGATGATGGCCGATGATGTTCTGTTGGGGGTTTGGTCTGGGTTCGGTGGGAAGATGATGTGTACGGCTTTGGTGGTTTACGGTTGTTGGGTGAAGGTGGAGCTTAGTGGTGTTTTGGTCCGATTGGCGGTGGTTGGCTTTGGTTCGGGTGGTTGTTGGTGGTGTTTGGCCGATGATGATGGTGGCTGTGGTGGTTGTGGTTCGGTTCGGTTCGGGTCGGGCAGACCAGACCTGGTCTGGTTCTGGACTTATGGTCTGGTCCGGCCATGGTGATAGGGTGGGGAAGATGAAGTTGGTGGTGGTGTAGGGATTAAGGGTTTTTTTATATATTTAATTATAAAATATGGGGCCCACTAGTGTTATTATTTATTTGTTCTATAGTAAGGGTAGTTTTGTAATTTCACACCCACTTAACTGGATTATTTAACCTCAGTTATCCTCCAGGGACTATCCGAGTTAAAAATTCACTGTTTCGCACTGTTTCGGGACTATGTCTGTAATTTTGAAAACTTGGGGACTATAGGTTAAAAAAGTGCAAACCACAGGGACCATTCGAGCAATTTTCTCTATTGCTTAATAAAAAGAATATGAAGGGGTAAGCTAAGAAAAGCGGGGAAAAATGGACTCACATAATTGTGACACGTAAACACAACCAGTTAATGATATAGGTGGAATATTTATCTTGTATCTTTCTACACTATCTATAGAACTTACAAATGGTGATATAACACTTACTAAATTCAAAGCATCAATGTACTTGTAAAAATGATGATAAGTAATTATATAATTCTAACTTGAAAAACTTCATTGAACTTCCTACGGTTGACTGCACACTCACATGGTCACATGGAGGAATCATTGTTTCTGTCCAATTAAACTTCCTATCACCAACTTGACTCTATCGGTATGTTTTGCTCACTTATTTTTGATATATGAACCTAAACATTTTAGCTCTATTTTTTTAACAACAGTTAATACCACATAACTTTACATGCGAAAATTTGTACCCACGTTAGTTTTGTTGAGAAAATCACTGTAAGTCATGGGTACCTTTGAGCTCTATAGTCTTGAATATTTGTATATTGACCCTTTGTTGTTTATTTTAGAATTTAGATGAATTTAACTAGTTAAATTATCACTGAATATTATTATTTGGGCTAATATTTTACTTTCATCAAACTTTTTATACATTTAATGGACGATAAATATAAAAACTAAAACAAATTGTTGAATTTTCATCTCAAGAAGTGTAAACATGCAATGTTTCCTCCTACACCAAAATATCTTGTGAAATTAACTCAAGTAGTCAAGTTGACCTCAAGTCAATTGTTTATATTCAAAATTATATGAGAAATCTACACTTTAAGTTCCACCAAACTTTATGGAATCTTATCCTGGAGTGAGAATAGGTTCGGAAAGCAACTAAGGTTGTTTCCAAGAAACTTGCATAATGTTAACGTATTTCATTTTTTTTAACGGCCAAACAAACTTTATTCAAACAAGTTAGCAAGAAACTAGCAAACCAGTCCGGGATACAAACAAAACAGACAGTCCGAACAAAAACAAGTCCGAAACAACACAGACAAAACAAAAGTTAACCCATTTTGTGAGCTTCAAACCTACACCATGAATCCCACGACATATCCGTCATTTTCGCACGATTTGTAACCCACAGGAAACTCATGATTCGGATTTCCTCCATAATCTTCGAAACTGAAACCTGCTTTTGATTGAAGACCAGATCATTTCTAGCCCGCCATATGCCCCAAAAAGCCGTCAAGATCACCGCGTAAAATGCTTTCCTAAGGCGAGCACCCTGCTTTGCATATAAGTGATAAGAAAGAATATCCCTTACATGAAAAGCAAAAAAACTCGGAACGTTACACCAATCAAAAAGCCGTTGCCAAAACTTCAGTAAACACCGGGCATCCTGTGAAAAGGTGTTCCACCGTTTCGACACAAAGATCACATGCCTTACAGCTTAGAGAATCCACCTGAATATTCCGTCTACCCAAAGCGGCCATGGTAGGAAGCCGGTCAAGAAACACTCGCCAAGCAACAATCGCCACTTTTTTTGGAACCCAATTACACCACTGAAAAGTGGAAACTGGAATGACGTTAGTAGCCTCAAACATCGCCTTTTTAACTGTCTTCGCCAAGAATTCAGAGCCCGTACCAACAATCCAGACCCACGAGTCCTGACCCGTCGTCAGCGACACATCAGACAGCAGCAGAGTTAAATCTGCAAGCTGCTGATGTTCCTCTGCTGTCACAGCAGGCCGCTTCCAGTCCCAAATATACCCCAATTCCTGCTGACCTGGTCCAGGAATCCGATCAGATACACAGCAGGTTTTCGTCTTTTCCAACGCATAGAGGGTAGGGAACCGAGTTTTAAGAGGCTCGTCCACTATCCACGAATCAATCCAGAAAAGAATCGAGTTCCCATTACCAACTTCCCCTTTAACCGAACAGATCGGACCATTAGTATATGATGATAACAACGCCGGGATGGACGCTATCTGTTTCCACGTGCCTCCAAGTGATAACTTCACCGGGATATAAGTCCAATCCCGAGCAGTACCATGGATAGACCACACTACCTTACGCCAAAGAGAAGAATGATCAGTTTTAAACCTGTACCACCATTTAGCCAATAAACTCACATTAGTATCCCTAAGTGAGCCCAACCCCACGCCACCATATTTTATTGGCGCAATAACATTATCCCAAGCTATCCAACTCATTTTGTCCTCCATGTCCATCCCCCCCAAAAGAACCTCCTCCTTAATCGTTCAAGCGAATCAATAACCTGGATAGGGGCGCGGAACAAAGAAAAGAAATATAGAGGTAGTGAGCTTAAAACAGATTTAAGCAAAGTTATCCTACCACCATATGAGAGTATCTTAGATTTCCAAGAAGACAAACGCTTCTTGAACTTCTCAATAATAGGATCCCAACTTCTCACAAGATTCATATTCGATGCTATTGGAATACCTAGGTGTGAAAACGGCAAAGTCCCCCGCGCACACATCAAAGTTGAAGTCATGTCCTCCATCTCTTCATCGGACACCCCAAGGCCTAAAACGGTACTCTTTTTAGGATTAATTTTTAACCCGAGATGAGATAGAATCCCCTCAACAATCTCCTCAAATTTAAAGCATTAACCATGGACCACTCGCCACAAAAAACCACGTCGTCGGCATACATAAAATGAGATATAAGTGGCCCAGAACCACCAACATTAATGCCACGAAAGACCCCCAACAAAGCAGCCCGCCTCATAAACCGAGATAGGCCTTCCATAGCAAGAATAAATAAGTAAGGGGATAATGGATCACCTTGCCGAAGCCCGCAAGAACAAGAAAACTCCCAAGTCGGAGAACCATTAACTAGCACCGAAGCCCGAGAATTATGAACAATTGACATAATCCATCCCCTCCACTTAGTGGAAAAATTCATTTGCGCCAAAATTTCATCCAAATAATCCCACCTCAACGAATCATAAGCCTTAGCAATATCTACTTTAAAAAGCAGACCACTCAACCTCGATTTCTTGAGCCAAGATATAGTTTCATTTAAAATCAGGGGTCCGTCCAAAATATTCCGATCAGAAAGAAAGGCTGTTTGCTCCTCGGATACAAGACGAGACATAAAAGGTTTCAAACGAAGAACTAACACCTTTGAAAGCACCTTATTAATAATACCCACCAAACTAATAGGCCGATAATCAGCAAAAGTTGTCTGGTCACGGCCTTTGGGAATTAACGCAATGAATGCTGAAAAACATCCAGCTCGAATAAAACCGTTCTCATGAAATTCCTCAAATAACCTCATAAAATCATGTTTAAGAACAGACCAGAACTTACGAATAAAAGTAAAGTTGAATCCGTCAGGCCCAGGCGCTTTCCCACCATCACAATCCCACACAGTGGCCGTAACTTCTTCCAAAGAAAAAGGAGTATCCAAAACGTGTACTTCATTAGGCTCCAATGATGGCATACCCGGTGTAATAAAATCTGATCTCTGCCCCCCTTTATGGCTGAATTTATCCGAGAAAAAACTCAACAACATTTTCCTTGATTTGCACCGGATCCGTAACCCACAAATCCCCAATTCTAACCCCGTGAATTCTGTTAGAAGCCGAATTCATCCTCACAATGTTATGGAAATAAGACGAGTTCTCATCACCATCCAAAGCCCACTTGACACGCGACTTTTGGTGAATATCTTGCGCTTTAAGGCGTTCTTCATCAAAAAGCGTCTTCCTAGCATTGGACCGCCTTTCCAAATCAGCATTAGAAAGTGTCATAGACTCTGCTTTCTTTTCAATATCCTCAATTACTTTTTTAAACTCCAAGGATTTTTCATCCCGCCGTTTCTTTTCCGCGTTTACCCACAGCCTAATACGCCCCTTCAACCATTTAAGCTTGGCAGCAATAGCAAGATCTGGAGGCCCAAAAAACTGAAACGATTCTGCAAGATAATTAACATAATCAACAAATCCCGGCCACTCCAACCAAGAGTTAAAGAAGCGAAACGGGACATGGCCAAAATCCGAGCTCTTAAGAGAAAGAACGATAGGACAATGATCCGAAAGGAACCGGGGCAAGGCCGTAAGGCTCGCTTCCGACCAAGTATCCATAAAACCTCTACAAACCAAGAATCGATCTAATTTGCTCATCTTGTCCCCTGAACCAGACATGTATGTAAACTTATATCCACCCATATTATACTCAAAAAGCTCCGCTTCATGAATAAAAGAATTAAACACCATCGCACATTGGACCGAAAATTCCGAATTAAGTCTCTCATCTGAACTCCGAACCTCATTGAAATCCCCCAAAAACACCCATAAGCCCATTAAAGATCTCCTGAAAAACAACAATTCAGCCCAAAAACCTCTCCTCCTTGCCGGGTCATTAGGTGCGTGAACATTAGCGATATTAACCATAGTATTTGAATGAATCAAGAAACCTGAAACAATCAGCACATGATGCGATCTAATAACTCCTGTTTGTCGAAAAACAGCAGGATCCCACCAACAAACCAAACCCCCCGCAATCCCATCAGAATCCACACAATCATATTCAAAAGCTGAACTACCCCAAAAAGAAGATAACAAACGAACAGGTGGCGCCGTGATTTTTGACTCCTGTACTGCCAAGAAATCCACACCGCTTGAAAGCTTCAAACCCTTAACCCAGGCCGCCTTCCCCTGTCCCCTTATCCCACGGATATTCAATGACATTAAGTTCATTGATTACCCAAAGACTCGTTCTCCGCAATTATCTCATCAGCCACCCTCCCACAAGATTTAGACAAATTAATACCAACTAACGAGCAAACCTGGACGGTAGCTCGAACCTCAGACTCAATAGCCGATGCAGCTTGAAATACCCCTATCGGTACCGGAACCTGTTCTTCAACCATATTTCCAGTAGCCGAATGACTTCCCTCTTCGGCACCGGACGTAGAATGACCTTCGATACCCACGACTTGCGGCTCATCTACCCGTGTATTTAAGTCAAAATTCAGCTGCCGAGCCACTGAACCAGGTGCATCCACATCTTCTGGCGAGCTATGGAAGACAATCCTGGATCTCTTCCTACTCGTGAATTTAGAATTACCTTCCAGATTGGGCCCCACATCCCCAATACCATTTGGGCCTGTACAAGTTGGAGTCCGAAAAGTTTCCTGGCCCATATTCACTGATCCACAACAACGCTCCTCTACCCGGCCCACATCATTTAAATGTTCAAAATTCTGGTCAACAGCATGCACGTTAGGAAACTCCTCATTACCATGCACGTTACCAAAAAAAACTCCCTGATTTTCAGCCGAAATTACTGGCTCATTAACGACTTCTGTCACCTTTACCGGCGAGACGACCGGAGTTGAATCCCGGATTTCACCTTCCTCCATTTCGTCAACTTCGTCATCCATTTCAGCCGACTCAAATTCCGGTACCCACCCTGATCCCTCCTCAACTACCCAAACAGAAACACCTTGGTTACGCCAAAATAACGTCACTTCTTCGTCAATTCTGGACTTATACTTTGTAAGCACATGAGAATAACCAAAAGCATTATCAATACCGGTCCAAGAGAATTCAGAAGGCCAAACAACATCCCCAAAAAGACGTCCAATATTATCAAATGTTGAACAATCCCGGGCCAGAATCGGAACCCGACAATCTTAAGCACGGCAATTCTATCGAACGGTAAAACCTGACCCGTCCAAGGTTCAACCACCGATAGCGAACCTTCCAAATATCCTCCTTCTCCACCATAAAGCGATTCATATCAATGCTATCCCGAAAAGAAATAAGAACGGACAGTCCCCCGATATAGGACACTGCCGCGTCCTCAAAACCTGCTCGGAATAACACCTTTTTCAACAAATGGAGTCTAGCAATTGAATCAGATGTTCCCACAATAGCCCGTCCAATACAATGCAACGGGTACACCGCATCATTGCCTTGAACATGAACAGTCTTCTTAGAACCCGAAGTACCACCATAAACCGTAGCCATATCTGGAAAATCCTCCATGGCTATGTTCTTGTCTTTAGGAACCCACGTCTTTTGCCGAGAACCATCCAGATCATAAGAAATCCTCCGATGAGATCGATCAAACATAGCCAATGATACCGAGATTCTAGACTCATCAAACACAATCTCATTAAGAGACGGAAGAACGGAATATGGATCCTTGACTTTAACACACCGTACAAACCCAAAAACCCTACCCTTAGCCGTTCGTCTCCTCGGAACCCAAGCATCAGTAACAGTCACCAACCCTTTAAACGCCTCCTTAAGCTTGAAACCCGTAACTCTATCCGAAAAATTTGTAACGTAAAATCTAAGCAGTCAATCTCGGTGGTATCTCGGTGGAATCTCGGTTATCGGTGGGTTAGGAGTATATCGGTCAGAAATCTCGGTAATAATCTCGGAGCCGATAATATCGGCCGAGATGACCGATATATCGGCCGAGATTGGGGTTTTTCATATCGGTTGAATGACCGAGATCTCGTTTTATGTATTCTTTTTGGACTCTTCTGCACATCAATCAGCCTCAGATCAGCAAAGAGTCCTCACTTCAGCAGTTAAGTTCAATTCTTTTAATGGAGAGTTGAATTGAATGTTGAGGTGTCCAATTTATTATTATTATTATTATTTAAGTTTAAATGAAATGTGGCAGGAAGAGCACAAAGTGTACAACAAAGCATGGGTAAAGGGAAACACGTGTTTGCTATCTCCTTTACAGCTAATTATTATCAATATATTATTTTAATATCAATATCAAAATATCAAAATTAATTAATTAATGTGTGTGTATATATATACACACACATTATAAAACTACCGATATCCCACCGATATCTCACCGCGAAAACCGATATATCAAATATCGGTCCTTGACCGATAACCGATATTTTTCCGCATTAACTGCTTAGCGTAAAATGTAGTCCGTGTAGCCGGATCATCGGAGTCTTGAAACCCATAGGATGCCTGCCGCCGGTTAACCCTCGGTCTCCTATTAGGGTTTCCCATAGGAGATTTTGGGGCTCAAACATACAAAAATCCATCGAATTAACGACATCACTATTAAGAAAACATGAATTGTCGGAGGGTTAATGTGCCCCTTAGAAATTGGGCCCGGGCAGGGAGTCCTTCCCGCACCCCTTAATAGCCGGCCATGGTAACTCGGACCGGACCAGTAACTGGGACCTAAGTTGGTCCGGTTTAGGGTATTGGTCCTCTTCTAAGAGAACCAGGAACCGGCCGACCCGACTTGAAAACCGGGAGGTTGGACCGTGATTTTAAGGAGGTCGGACTGGATTTTGATTAAAATGTTCCCATTTTACCCTATTTATTTTTAAAGTATTTTGGTAAGATGACCAGCTCAACATCCGGTCTAGTTCTAAACACATTGGTCTTGAATATTATATTGAGAAGATTATAAAATAATCGTGTTAACCAAGGAGTGCATTTTATAATGTGTGACCATTTATGTGCCAGTAACTTGTTTTTTAGTCTTTTCTTTTTGTTCTAACGAGTTGAAAATAAGATCAGGTCATCACGGGCGGTGATGACATCCCTATTTACGATTTTTTTGTGGTGATATTCGACATTTCGACTTCATCCCTTTCATGTTGGCCTTTAATAAGGTTAACATATTAGCTTATTGAGTCTTGGAAATCAAGGATTTTGTAGTTTGTTTATAGAGTTTGTATCTCATAATCAACAAAAAATAATAATAATAATAAATACATACTTTATAAATAGCGGACTATATTTTAAAAACTATAATAAGAAAGTATTGGGGAGGTCATGGGTTCAAGTCCCACAAGGAGAAGAAATTTGCCGTTCAAAAAAAAAAAAAAATAATAAGAAAGTATTATTTCTGCATTACAAATTATCAAATTATCTTAAACCAACGATCATACGTGACTTAATAACAAAAGAGCACCAAACAATGTAACTTAAACTATCCCTTGGAGCTAAAATCAAAACATAGATCACTAGTTGGTGGAACAAGGGTGGTGATGATCAAACAACCACACAATAATAAGCACCAATATGCTAGCGTGGCATTTCTTCTTCAAAAGCCATGTAGGTAGCTAAGTAAGATTCACATTCATTGGTACTAATGAAACTAATGGGACATATCGTAAAGATCATGTTCAACTTCAAAGACTAATTGGCTTGTAGTCTTATTACGCGTTGAGCCCATGGATGAGTTGTGGCCTTCGTCAACCCATGATCTAACTCGGCAGCCACCTCTTTCATTGTAGGTCTATCATGACCTTGGAGATTAAGGCATCTCTTTACCAAATCACCTATTGCTTGTAGCTGCTCAAGACTCCCTTCATGTAAGATCCGAGGCTCCACAATAGTTTATAATCTGTTTTCGTTAACTGAATTGACAAAATATGTTGCTAAATTCTTTTCTTTATTGGCTCTATCGACACAAAAGGGTTTTTTCCCAGTTATGAGCTCTGCAAGAACCACTCTAAAACTATACACGCCACTCTTTTTTGATAGTTCATTTGTGTGATGATATTCTAGATCCAAATACCCAAGTGTTCCTTGGATAAAAGTAGTTACTTTCTCGTGATAAACGGGACTAACCTTGATGCACCAAAATCTGAAATTTTTACGGTATAGTTAAAATCTAATAATATTTTGGTAGACTTGACATCTCTGTGTGTGTGTGTGTCTATATATATATATATATATATATATATATATATATATGGGAGGGATAAAATGAAAACCCTCTTGAGTTGAGAAAACCTTTGAAAACCCATGTAAAAACCCATTATTTTTTTTCTAAAAAAAATAACCAATGTAAAATAAATGTTTTTAAGCATTTTGGGCAAAAAAATAACAAAAGCGCCGATGAGTTTTTTTTTAAAAAAAAAAAAACTAAACAAAGTTGCTAAAAAAACATATGTTTTCAGCTATTTGCCTATGTTTTTAACAACTTTGTTTATTTTTTTTAAAAAAAAAATCTCATCGGCCTTTTTTTTATTTTTTTGGCCCAAAACGCTTACAAACATGTATTTTATATAATTTGTTATTTTTTTCAAAGAAAAAAATGTTTTTTTACATGGGTTTTCGAAGGTTTTCTCAACTCAAACGGGTTTTCATTTTATACTTGATATATATATATATATATATATATAATCGTAGTAAGAAACTAGAAAAAGGCAATACAAACGCCAAAGACAAAAATCGATTACATCAAATGAGCCGTATCACAAGCCAACCACTTCTCCCAAACCGGGGAAGGGAGGTTAGACCTTTGCAACGCCCAAAGAAAAGAATCCTCTTTAATTTTATCCACCAGGATTTGGACTGACATGAACGTCCCCTCGAACACTTTCAGATTTCTTGCTATCCATATGTTCCAAACCGAAGCCATTGCGATAGTGTACACAATCCGTTTCCATTTTTTGTTACCCGGGCTTATCACAAACGTGTTGATTATCTCCTTCAGACTAACGCCAGTCGTGGGCAAGGGAACCCGAATCCATCTAATAACCTGCCGCCAGGTGGATCTAGCAAACAAACATCCACTAAAACAATACATTTTCATCACCATAACCACATCTACTGCAGATCGCATTAGACATATTAGCGCCTCTATCGATCAATTCCAATTTAGTAGCCACCTTCCCTATAAGGACCCCTCCTGGGGCCGGCCCTGAGCATGGGCCGGGTGGTCACCGGCTTAGGGCCGAACGTTTTTTAATAATATATATATATATATATATATATTAAATTCTATATATAGGATATATATTTGTGTTTTATACATTAAAGTCTTGTTAGTAGAGTTGCAAAAACCATGTTAATTTAATATAGAGGTCTCAGGTTCAATCCTTGGCTTTAACACCCACCATATTCATTTTTTTAATTCATTCCTCTTTACAAAAATTTGTGCCCACATTTTTTTTTCTTCCAAGACCCAAATTTTTTTAGTGTTTTCGAAAACAGCCCTGGACCCAACATAGAAGGAATTTGGTTTTCACCGGGGCCTACAAATTCCATGCAAACGGCTCATCCAAAGGTTGACCCAAACCAGCAGCAACAATGTCTAACAAAGATATTGTCTTTAGTCTTTAGTTGAAAAATTGACCCCAAGCCTATTGGTCCATAACCACTTATTTTGACTCTTTTAGAGAAAAAATTATTGTAGTAGGGCCATAGCCATAAGAATACCAAAAATTGGTGCTCTTGTCCAATCCCACCAAGTAACAATTTCCACCACCCACCGGCCTCCTCTTTCCTAAAGTGGTCAGCGTTTTTCACTTTTGCCGGGCATTGAATTGAATATTATTATTTTAATTTCAAAACATCCAAACTTCCTATCTAACCATAACCATGACAAATAGGCTCCGGATATTTGCACAAGAAGTAATTTTATTCAGACAACCCTATACGGGTCGTAGAGAGCTCTACGGCTCGTAGAGCCACTTTTTTCAGACTTCTACGAGCCGTAGAGGCCTCTACGGCTCGTAGGTACTCATTACCAATGATTGGTAATCATACAATCATTGCTAATGATTGCCTACGAGCCGTAGAGGCCTCTACGGCTCGTAGAAGTAGTCTTAATATTTTTGAGAATGAAGAAGCAGAAGATTGGTGTTTTATGGTGCCTATGGCCCGTATAGGCCCCTACGGGTCGTAGACAAAAAAAAACCAAAAACGTTTGGGACGAGGTTCGATCTTAGGCACATTATCACACAATCACACACACAAAGTCTTATTAAGCATATGGGGACCATTTGGGCTACCAGTTCGCTGGTTTCTTAGTTGGAAAGTTTTAATATAACATAAACCAGTCTTAGGCAGCCTCTACGGCCCGTATAGGTCTATACGACCCGTAGATAGGGTTTTTTTTTAAATCATTTTAATTATGTAATAATTAATCCCGAGCGTGTAATACATTAACACAAGCATGTAAAACGTGAACACAATTGTTTATAACATAAACCAATATAAACCAACGTCGTCTCGATAAGCGTGTAAAATAAACGTTAACAGAAACGTTCAAAATAAAACTAATCGTTTATATACGCAACAAAATAAAACTAAAAGTTAACAGAAACGTTCAAAATAAAGATTGTTTAAATACATAAGATGATCAGAAATAAAACATCGTAGAGTCAGTCGGCGGCGCGGTCCCGGGCTCCTGCAAAGACGTGTCGGGCTGCTGGGAGGACGTCACGGGCTCGTGCGTGCTGGTCCCTAAAGTCGTTGGGACACGAGCCTGCATACCTAGGTGGCGATACATATCCTGCTGGCCAGCAATCAACCAGCGCATCGCGTCGTCCTGCCGATCACGCCACTGACGCGTATCGGCGTCCTGCTGCTGACGCTAGGTGTCCTGCTGCTGACGCCAGGTGTCCTGCTGCTGACACCAGGTGTCCTGCTGCTGACGCCAGGTGTCCATCTGCTGACGCCACGCACGCATCTCGACAGCCTCCTCGACAGCCGCACGAACGTCCGCCCTAACATCAGCAGGCAACCTGAGGGAGTGATAAACGCGCGCCGGTATCTGCACGTCCTCAGGCTGCTGCTGAGGCATCTCGACGTCCCTAAGACCGCCCCCCTCCTGCTCATGCACAAACTGCAACCCGACCTCCACAGCATCACCTGCAATGGATAACAATAAATAATTAATAAATAATAATAATATTCCAGGATTTTATAAAAAAATTGGGCAGAGTTTCCCCTGTTTTTAGGCAAACCAGACAACACAAGTTGTCTACAAGTTTCCCAAATAATAATAATAATAATAATAATAATAATAATAATAATAATAATAATAATAATAAGTATAATAATAATAATAATAATAATAATAATAATAATAATAATAATAATAATAATACCTCTAAGGCCCTGATGTACTAACGCCTCATGCACAAACTCCACGCCACCGGGACCAATCAGATAGTGGAACTCATCATGATCCGGCGTCTTCGCCTTCTTCGCCGCACAAAGCATAGCCTTCATCGTTTGTAGACCTATTGGGCTGAAAGAAACTCAAAAACATTAACATTAATAATAATAATAATAATAATAATAATAACATTAATAACCGAAATACCTGGGCGGTAGTGACGGAAACCGATTACGGTTAACATAACCGTAATACTTCACGCCATCGCAGCGCTCAGCAATCCTGCTGATGAGCCCCCCGCATGGGATGCCTCCCTTCAACGGCTTATGGGGGAAGGAGGCAAAAAACTCGGCCATGACCCGATGCAAGGCAATCGGCCTGCCGGTGAGTATGCAATGCAGGTACATCAGGTCCGTCTTCGTCACCCGCTCGTTACTATTCCCCCGTGCCGTTAGGGAATAAGTAATGCAACGGTGAATGTAACGAACTACGGGGTGACGAATGTTGGATGCCCTGTCACACCTCTCCCTGCACAGCATAATAATAGTAATAATAATCAGAACAAAGATATTGAAAAATAATAATAATGATGATGATAATAATAATAATAATAATACTTCTGTGCCGGGTTGCCGAACTCGGGACCGCCAATGGTGGGCCACCACGCATAGAGGACGTCATCAGCGACAGTAGTCACCGCCCTAGTGTAGACATCCTGAACATTAACATTAACATTAACATTTCGAATAAGAACAAAAACAAAAATAATAATAATAAAAATAAAAATAATATTAATACCTCTACAAGGTCGTCGCGAGTGTACCACCGGATGTGCGTAGCCCACTCATCTAGAGAATAACCATACTCAACGCCGAGTATGGAAAACTCAATATCCCTCGGTGGGCGGCCTGACGATCCGGCGCCCGACGATCCGGCGTCCGACGATCCGGCACCGGACGGGCGAAACCGAAAGGTGGATAGAAACTCTATCACCAACGGCCTATGGGACGGCGCGCAAAAGTCGTCGAAAAACCTGTCCAGTGGGCTCCCTTCCGGGATCCACTGTCGGGCAATCGCCTCAGCACCCCTACACGCCCGAAGCGCGGCCCAAGAAATCCCACGCGCCGGCACAATCTTCTTCTTCCTCAACCTATGAAATCTGGCACCCGGGTAATCGACTCGCAGAAAACTGCAATGCTCATAGCCTGACAAGTCACCCCCTGCCATGGCAGCCCCCGCCTGCACCGCGGCCTCATCCTCCTCCTGCTGCTGCTCCTCCTCCTCCTCGCCCATGTACTGCTCGTCTAGAAAATCTGCCATAACTGCAAAATCAAAGAATATATAGTTAGTTAGGGCGTTTCTATAATTAAGGTGTTTCAAAAGAATCGCCAAAACTATATAGTTTTGGCGATTCAAAAGAAACGCCAAAACTATATAGTTTTTGGCGATTCAAAAGAATCGCCAAAACTAATATAGTTTTGTCGATTCAAAAGAATCGCCAAAACTAATATAGTTTTGGCGTTTCAAAAGAATCGCCAAAACTATATAGTTTTTGGCGATTCAAAAGAATCGCCAAAACTAATATAGTTTTGGCGATTCAAAAGAATCGCCAAAACTATATAGTTTTTGGCTTATCAAAAGAAACGCCAAAGAATCGCCAAAACTGTTAACAACGCGCGCGTTCTACGGGCTGTTTCTCAGGGACATTTTCACAAACACCTTATGTGCGTTATCAAATTCACAAATTTATAAGGTATTTTCAAGTAAAGAATAACCAAAACTTTCGTGAATCAAGTAATAAAACCAATTTGATGGTAATATGGACTGAAATTAGACAAAAAAAACATATAGATCAAAAAATGATAATCTTAAGAATTTCTATCATATAGATCAAAAAATGAAAATATGGACTGAAATTAGAGGGATTGTTACCTTAGTGATGAGAGGGAACTTTCAAGATGGTGGTGGTGGTCGAAGATGGTGGTGGTGGCGATTAGGGTTTGAAGGGTAAAGGGGGTGGGTTTTGGGGGTTCTGTTTGGTTCTGAACAGAGGGAACGTGTATATCTGTTTTTAAAACTTACCTACGGCCCGTAGAGGTCTCTACGAGCCGTAGGTAAACAAAATTAAACTGTTTACCTACGGCTCGTAGTGGTCTCTACGGCCCGTAGGTGAACAAAATTAAAAAAAAACGTTTGGGACGTGAATCGATCTGATGGCTATCAAGTATCACACACACACATACACATACACACTTAAACACACAATGGGGACCATCTGGGCTACCAGTTCGCTGGTATATTATCCAGAAAAATTATATATAACATATAACTGAAAACCCAATTTTTTTTAAAAAAAATCCTCGTCTACGGCCCGTAGGGACCTATACGGGTCGTAGACTCCAATTTTTTTTAAAAAACTACTGATTAACTTTTTATAAACTTTACAAAGTTTTTAGAAATCAAAACATTTTGCCTACGGCTCGTAGAAGCCTCTACGGCTCGTAGGCTCAATGGCCTCTACGAGCCATAGATGGTGTCTACGAGCATGTCCCAGAAGCCTACGGGTCGTAGAGGGCCCTACGACCCGTAGATAAATCTTACCTACGGCCCATAGGGCCCTCTACGGCCCAATACAAGTTTTGTTTTTTTTAAATTTTGTTAGTTTTAATTAGGTGGTATAGGTTTTTTTTATAAAATAACGTTTTCATTTCATATTGTATATGTAAAATAATAATAAAAAATAAAAAAAATGTATTTAATAAATCATTATACATTATAAAAACAAATTTACACCGAACTATCAGAAGAATCAGGACAGCCTGTTAGGTCAAACAACTCTGGATCTCTTTGAGATAGCCTACGCCCCTCATCAAGACGATCCCTGTATAGTGCTAACCATGGGTTGTGATTTACATCTACCCAACGCCTCCATGTTCCATTCGGATAAGGCATCGGAGCGTCGTCTGTTAGCTTTAGCATGATGAAGTGGTTGCCGTTCACGAAGGCCATCGAAATGACCCGATGTTCTGGCACGCTTTGAGGATGCTTGTGAATAGGGAAGAATGTGCTCGTTCCAAGAGGACTGAAGAATTGAAGGACCACACCAAATGCCTGAGCAATCACTAATCCAGTCAAAGGCATCTCCATCCACTTTGAATTAGGTGTGTTCCCGACTCCCGTCCAATCTAAGGACGAGTATATGCGGGCGAAACCGTTATCGTCGAATTGGTTCAAAATCTCGTACCAATCCTCACGTTATTGACCCATCATCTCTTCTTTAAGAAGGTGGCGGATCAAATCCCAGTCTTCCTCCTCCATATCCAAAGCCAAAGCTACAGATCGGAACCCACAGTTACCGTCTGGCTGAACATTTTGAATATGCGTGACAAACCGTCGATAAAGGGGATCAATCTGATGCTTAAATTGTCTAAGCACAAATTTATACCTGTCACCGCCAAACATTGGGAAATCATGATTAGGGGATGTGTACATATGTATGTATGTATAAATAGTTATTTATGTACCTGTCCCCTACTAAGAGTGGATACTTTTTGCTACATACTCTCATTTTATCTTTACCCGGGTCTGATGGCCTACGTCTTCTAACAGGCTCGTCTTCCTACAATGGATAATAATAATAATAATAATAATAATAATAATAATAATAATAATAATAATAATAATACTAACATCTTCTTGCGCATCCTCCTGCTGTTTTTTTTTCTTTAATTTTGTAGTTGGGCGTCCGCGAGTATTCTTTTGTACCTCAGGAGGTTGAGTGTCAGTCATACTTGGATTTACCACCGACTTTATTTTTGACAACATATTTCTTTGAACGCGTGGTGATTGAGACATCAGTGTCTCTTTGACTATCTCCCACTCACTCGCAAGGTCACGTTCCCCCCATACTACTTCCGGTTCGTAATTCAGTCGTGTCAAGAAGACGTCTATTTCGGACAGCTGTATTTTTATTCCTGTATTCAATAAACATAAACATAAACATAATAGTTGTAGTAGTAGTAGTAATAATAATAATAATAATAATAATAATAATAGTAATAATAATAAAGTAATGGTATTACCTTTATTTATATACGAATCTAATTGACATGCACACGGCAACCCAGAACTCGTGAAAAGCTGGTGACCACAACTCATTTTTCGTTCCTTCAACCTCTCTATATTTTTTATCTCTTTTATCAACTTCTCGATCGCTGCATGGGAAACTTTACCGAGTAGGTCCTCAAAAAGAGGTATGTCATGGTGCACCTTTTTCACAGATAAACTCTCTTCAAACGAGTGGTTTATTGCCCTCTCTTGTGACGTTACAACATCGTCTACAATCATCACAAGTTTGTGGAGTGAGTTGTTAGCCCCCTTAATGTGCATCTTAAACCTTGCATGCTGGCTCTCAACTCTGTTGGTCGTATACTGACCAAAGTTGTAGTTTGTGTCTGTCCATGCAGAAACAAACCTTTCTTTGTAGTCACGGAGCCAGACCCGGTCTATATATTCAAAAACACCTGTAAAAGATAGAAAAAAGATATTTGTTAATGTGTGTATGTATGCGTTTTAAACTAAATTAATAAAATATGTACCAGCTCGTTCGTCCTGACATAGTCGTTTGTAGAATCGGTCTAACCAGAGACTATAAAATTCTGGAGATGAAGATCTACATAATCGCTTAAAAGATTTCACGAATATTTCCCAATCTGCATTTCCAAAGGCTTGTCTGCAGTGCTTCAATATATTTCGTTGAATGTGATACCTGAATGTATAATAAAAAAATAATAATAAAAAAATAATAATAAAAAAAATAATAAAAATAATATGAATACCTGCATAACAACTTCGAAGCTGCTGGAAATACAATGTCGCATGCATTCATCAAGGCTTTCTCACAATCAGTTACTATAGCACGTGGCTCCGTACTATCTTCTAGCAACTCTTTAAGCCTTTGTAGCACCCATAGGTAGTTATCCTTTTTTTCACCGGAGATGAATGCATGGGCGACACAAAACGACTTGGATGTTGATGTCATACCCACAACTTGAACAAACGGAAGTTTATACTCGTTCGTTTTGTAGGTCGCATCAATCATCAGCACATGCGGGAACGCACGCCATAACCTGTGCGAGGTGGGATGGACAAACAAAATATCCTCGATCGCATTTGTCGAGTCATTCCTCCGGGTGAAGTAAACAAATTTTTTTTCCACCAATGTGGCTTCGAGTACCTGCATAGCAATAATAATAATTAAAAAATAATAATAAAGAAGTAATAATAATAATAATAATAATAATAATAATAATAATAATACCTGCATTTGAGTCCTGCCGCCGTATAACAAATGCTTAACCTTGGTTATTGTGTTATGTATGTCTCTAAAGATGCAGGGACTATCCGGGTTTTGTTTTCTAACGGCCGAATGTATGTCTACTGGCGTAACATTTTGAAAATAAAGTGTATCCACCAATTTTAACTCGGCCGGACCCAGCCTCCTAGCATACGCGTGACCCTCGATGTGTTGGAAATGTTTGTGATTATGTGTTTGGTTTTGGACCTCCAAAATATAACCATCGTGGCCGTAGTGGTATCTCCCTATTAGTTGAAACGGGCAATTACATTTTTTACTGCCCGTCTTTCGAACCGTGGCTACACTATGATGTACGCCACTACGGTCACATCGTATCCATGCCGTCGTTACCCTCCTATTCGGCCCCCTGCCTTCCGAAACAGTACGTGAGTATACGGTAATGTAACCATTTTTTTTTTGCTCTTTGATAAACCCACTCTGTGAGGTCTTTAAGAGACCTGAATACCTGCAAAATTTATATACGACTTCAAATAGCAACTAATATATACGAGTTCAAATCTCACAAACCTTACGAGTTCAAATCTCACAAACCCTACGAGTTCAAATAACAACTAATATATACGAGTTCAAATCTCACAAACCCTACGAGTTCAAATAACAACTAATATATACGAGTTCAAATCTCACAAACCCTACGAGTTCAAATAACAACTAATATATACGAGTTCAAATCTCACAAACCCTAAAACAAATTTAGGTACGGGACTAAATATACGAGTCTAAATATGTACACGGGTCTAAATATCTCACAAACCCTAAATATACGAGTCTAAATATACACGGGTCTAAATTTTAAACAAGTGCAAATTCATAAACACACCTGATTCGTTTCGTACGAAACATCCGGGACAGGTTCCTCGCCACCGTTATCACCTCCCTCGTACCGTGGATGACTTGGCGGAGGCAAGTAAAATGACCCCGGTTCTTCTACGTACTCCTGGTTCAAATCGGGCAGCAGGTTCAAATCGGGTAGTGCATTCCCGTCATCATAGCGAACAACGGAGCTAACCTCCTCCTCACCACGTTCCACCACGGCTCCGAAAAGGCTTTCCGAGACGTGAGATAGGCTAAACGAATGCTCCCATTCATCCGAAACATTACCGTAGTGACCCGAAGACATCGTGGTAGCTTGGAATCGATCGGATTTTTGTGCACCGCGTTTTTAAATTTTCTTTCGTTAACTGAAGAAAGAAGACAAGGAAGAAGAATATATCTGGACCCTCTACGGCCCGTAGAGGCCTATACGGGTCGTATAGGGTTTAATGCTCCCAACAACCTGGTTTTCTACGGGCCGTATAGCCCTCTACGGCCCGTAGAGGGTTAGCTTTTTCAGACTGACACACTGAATGTCAGACACTTCATTCAATGACCTCGTACCTCGTACTGCCTACGGGCCGTAGAGCCCTCTACGGGCCGTCTAGGGTTTAAATGCACTCGACCAACCCACCTCTACGGCCCGTAGAGGGCTTTACGGGCCGTAGAGGGTTGAGCATTTATTACACTGACCCCCTATACGACCCGTAGAGCCCTCTACGGGCCGTAGAGGGCTGTGCAAACTTCCTTTTTGTTATTATGTAAATAACATACCTCTGACAAATATTATTTATAAATAGCTAGGTTCATCACCTACTCCACATTTAAGAATTAAGAGAGACGTAGAGAGAAGAAGAGAGAAGGACCACCGGCGGTCATCTTCTCCGTCTCCACACTCCGGTCACCACTCCCATCTCCAACCAGTGAGAAAATTCCAGTGAACACAAACACAAACACAAACCGAAACATTAAAAAGATAAACACACTATTTATCTTCACCATGAAACAAACTCTCGATCATTACGTTCAGAGACCTTTCATACAACTCGAAGTAACTTTCCGGCCAACCTGCTCTTTTCCGGCGAACTTTGGAGAAGAAGAAGTAACGGTAAGGTTATTATTATTTTTTTTATCGTTTAAAAACAAACCTTAACCCATCATGTGTCTTAATTTTAAGAACTTAATGCACTTACACAATCTTGACTATCGAATTACGGCCAAAAATCCCACCGTCCACTCAGGCGTTCAAGCAAGAATTCGTAACGAAGGTGGCGTGAATACGTAAACCACGTGGCAAAACAAAATCATTCTATGCGAAAATAAGCAGTAGACCATGACGTAAAACATGATGTAATTTGCTACAGTAACGTGAAAAGTATCTATATATAATATAATATAATACCCCCACAACCTCTCACACAACTCCTTCATCTTCAACCCCTCTTTTCTTATCTTTCTTTGCAGACAACCACCAACACCGAAACCATAGCTGCTGTCTTTTCCATGAACTAAAACACAAAAAAATCATCCTGCACTCAAAATTCTAGCACTAAAACACTCCAAGTCGTATAATTTGACTCGCTGGAGTCGATAAACCTCCGGCCACCCTTCTCCTTCTCTGTTTTTATGAAACTACCCGTAAGTTCTTTATTCAATTAGGTTCTTACTTGTTTAAGGATCAAAAACCCTGTGGTTAATTGGGTTATCGAAGTCTGTATCGAGTCCAATTGATCGGAATAGGATCTAGGGTTTATAAAGGGGAAATGGTTCTAATCAGTTTTTCTTTAAAAGATTTTTATTTGGTCTTTAAATCGTTAATTTTCAGGCGTTGACTGTGGGTGGTTGTGGTGGAACGATGATGGTGATGATTTGGTTGTTGAAATGTTGAAGCAGATTATATTAATTAGGAAAATACCTCTCCGTATTTGCTTTTACTTCTGATCTATCGATCTTTCTTCAATATCCATCTTTTCTCTCTATATCTCAAATGATATCACTATGGATTGCTTCCAATAATTTATAAGGGTTTTTGGAATTATGTTATTGTTTTAAAATTCACAGCCTTTAATGTAAATTTTGGTGTTACTCTTTGATAAGTATGGATGTAACATAAGAACATATTAAGAAAGAGGAGGAAAGTTCTGATACAAACTCTATCCTATCTAAAAACTGTGAGAACACATCTCATGCGTTAATTAAATGGATTAAGGGCTAAGAGTATGCGTAGTGGAGCCGTTATGTGGCGTTTTGGAGCCCATAACGCCTCTGCACACCGCCCCGCGGGGCGTTTTCAGGCGTTTTCAGGCGTTTTCAGGCCACCCCATTTTCTCCATAACGGGCGTTGTCCCTGTATCTTTTTATTAAATTACTAGGTTTGAGACCCGTGGGGACCCACGGTACAAACCATAGTAAATAAAAAAATTATATGAAACTAAGAGTTGTATTGTTCAAGTTTAGTGGCTACAAACGTAAAGTGTTAAAAATAACGGTTAGCCTGAAATTTTTTTCTTATATAAACGTCATGCGTTGATATTAAATGAGTATTAAAAGTAAAACTAACATATAACTATGGTTTTCATGTCAAAGTGGATATTTTTTATAAGCCCTCAGTAACGTTAGTAATGAAAACCGATTACCTATTATGATCAGTACTAAACCAAAGTATAAAGTTTTGAAAAAAATAACAAAGGTATGAATACATTATGTTTTTGTAAATGACTTTTTATCATATTTTTATTTTTAATGTAATTGTAATTATTACATAACTTGGTTTATTGACAAAATGCAACGCACTGTTCAAAGCACACAAAAAAAGTTTAAAATAATACTTTATTATTGAAGTTGTATATACATAACGTCAATAAAGATAATTAAAAAATTGCATAAAAATTACTCACATTATTCATAAATCCTGAAAGACTTCTTTGTACACAACGTTTGATGTTTTGTTCGTCAATTCACCATTTTCATCTACTATAACAATCTTAAGTCCATCTCGACTTCTGACCCTTGAAAGCGCAACATACAACTGCCCGTGTGAAAAAACTGGATCCTTCAAATACAACCCAACTCTGGATAAGGATTGTCCTTGACTTTTGTTTATTGTCATTGCGAAAGAAACAGCAAGTGGAAATTGCCTTCTGTTAAATTTAAAAGGAATTTTCTTATCTGAGGGGGATAAAGTAATTCTTGGAATAAAAGTTCGCATTCCAATGTTACTTCCTGATATGATTTTCGCTTCAATGACACGTTTTCTCATTTTAACAACTTGTAACCTTGTCCCATTGCACAAACCACTTTTCTGATCAATGTTTCTGAGTAACATTACGGGAACGCCAACTTTCAAAACCAAACGATGGTTTGGTATTCCAGAAAACTTAAGACCATTAAGGACATCAGGAGAAACTAATCTTTCATCAACCTGTTTGTTCACATCTTCAGACTGGCAAACACTATCCGAACTTAGATACTCAACTTCGTCACCGGGAAACATTGAAAGTAATATATCATTAATTTCATGAACAACTTCATTCTTCGGTGCCAATATAGCTCGATCTTGAAAATAAGTCGGAATGTGGATGTTATCCAAAAGTGAAGGATAAACAAAGGCTATCAAATCAGAAACAGGATCCGAAGATTGAGAAATAAGTAAGTCATCAGGTATCAAAATAACATCTTGATCATCACTTATTGTATCAACCTTTCCTTCTCCTATGTCCAGAAGCCAAGATGCAAACTTTTTAGTTTCCTCAATATCAGAACTGCAGCTTCCAGAAAGCAACCGCATATTTTTTGTTAACTCTAAAACAGTGCATTTGTGCCAAATGTATGATGAACTTAAAGAGGCATTAACAATGTCATGTTTATCTGTTTCTTCATTAAGGTCACCAATTATCAATCCAGCAACTTCAGAAACCGTGGGTAGGTCGTAGGTTCTACCATCTTCTTTCCTCATTCCGTTTAATCGAAGCTTGACTTGTGCATCAGGGTTCTTCTGAAAACAATCTCCCGCCATTCTATAAGATTTCACCAAGGAGTTTTTGGCATCCAACATTTTTTTCAATTCCTTTACAATTTGAAATTCAAGGGCCTTTTCTGATGAGTATTCCTCATCTGCATCACTATAAATAAAATGAATACATTAGAATCGAAAGTACTTAAAAATCCTTAAAGTTTTCTACAAAAGACAATAAAAAAATAACATACCCAACAACATTGATTCTATTCGAAACTTCATTTTCAGTATCATATATGTATAGCTGAGAGAATACTGGATTTTGTCCACGTGATGGTAAAAGATTTCCCAAAGCATGGTAGTTCTCACCACTTATACGATAGATGAATGGAGCATTACCATGATTTATAGACCTATCAATTTTTCCACCCATGGATGTAAATGCAAACATAGAGTTGAATCGTCTTATGTTCTTTAAAAAGAATTTGCTTTTAGAATCAACTCCATTAAAATACTCTTTATAATTGTGTGGCGTCTCCTTAAAAGGAGGAAGCATAACTTTTCCATAACCACAACACAGAGAGAAATTTTTTTTAGTATTACTTCTATTAAGCCCTCTAGTAGATTCACAGCTCCACAGTCTAGCATTACAATCTTCACAAGTGACATTCTGATCACCATGGTCCAAGTAAGCTAAAAAAAGATATTCAAATTTTTTAAATGTACCATATTTCTAAACATGAAGTCTGCAAGTTATTGAAAGTATCGAAATATCTTAAAAGTGAAGAAGATCAAGGGTTACTTACATATTGGTAAAGTAGTTTTTTGGGAGAACCGAAAAATATGAAAAAGTGAAACAATTATCAATTAGGTAGGTATATAATGAAACCAATTGTTGTTGGGCTGAATCAGACATTAAGAGTAAAACAATCGGGCCTATGGCTAATAATAAACATTCAACCCAATAAGTTATGTAATATGTATGTTATGTATTTTATATGGGATTGTTTTAGTAACATATTGGGCCGATCCATTTTTCCTTGTATCACAACAATATATTTCGGTAAAAAAATTGAAACGATTTACAACATTTATGTTACAATCTTTTAGTTTTAATTAGATATGAATCATACAAAAATAAAACTGAAAATTATGTTTGATGAGTACATCCACCAATCTAGTTGTATCTATATATACTCAACATAATATTCAAATGGATGAAAACATACTTATCAATCAAGCAAACGCATTTATTAAATATTATGATCGTTATGAAACTTAATAAAAAGAGGAAACCATATCATGGTATAAAGAGAAAATAACAAAGTAGAAATTGTTCAAAATTATTAAAAAAACAAAACATAAAGCAATGAAACTGGTTGACCATAAGCATAGAAAACAAATCCTCTTCATTTTGGGTTTAGGAAGACGAGAGGCTCAACGTAATTTTAAGTTACTCCATACTACCACCACTTCCAATCTTAGTTGAAGGAATTGGTGTGCTTTCATCATCAGAGATCGCGTCAATCAGTTTACGCTTAACCATTTGATACTTGGAACTGATAGAACATTGTTCTCCTTCAGCATAAACTTTCTTATCAACAATGGAAATTGGCGTATCATTATCGCCTGTGTCAGATTCCTAAACAAAAAATAGTTACAAACATATGTATCAGAATCATCAGTGATTGTGTATGAAAGAAAAAATGAGTAAAATGTATTACTATGAATATAAGTGTTTGTGCAAATGGTACCTTGGAAACAGAAATAACATTAGACGGCATTGCCATGAGAGACGTGTGAAGTGATTCTGATTCAGCAGGCTGTTAAAAAAAATATGCAAAAACTTAGAAATGTAATAAAGTCTTACATAAATAAAATTTGCTAAGTTATGTGAAATGGAATTCGAATATGTACCTGTCCTACATACAACTTTTTCTTAAGATGCGAGATAATTGTTGGATCATCAGTTATCTTAGTTACACCATAAACATCATATTTGTTGTTTAAATTGAACCCAGAGACAAAGATTTTAAAAGCAAACTCTCTGTCTAACAAAGTCTTAATCTCTTCAGGATATTCAACTGTATCACCAACCTATATATAAGGAATAACCAAATACATAATTATTACAAAACTATAATTAAGGAATTATTAAAAATAATTTTATACTTAAAATGTAGTTAAAAATATGGAATACCGTATTCAACTCAAGCAATTCAGAAGCACTTTTACTAATAAGTTGTGCAACGTCACGATGAAACAACGTAAGCGATACAGCACCATTAACGTCTTGCACACGAACCTGAATTTTAAACCTAGAAAAAAAATTTGAAAAAAAAAAACAACAAAAATTTATAACTAAGTTGGGTTGAAATGAAAGTATATTTGTGAAAATTATAATAGATGTTAAAAATATATCCGACCTTGGTGTAGGCTCAACTTTTTTGGCACTACAACTATCATTCAAACACTCGTAAACCTTTTCTTCCTCAAAATCTGAACTTCCTTCACCAACCTGCTTGATTATATAATCAATACTACATTTTCTGGTGCATTTGGGGCATCCCATGTAGTACCAGCCAATTTCGGTAAACAGGTCTTTAATAGTACCCAATAATACCAAAGCCTGCGCCTGTATGAATATTATAGTTTGTTACCAAAATAAGATAGTATATGGTATACATTGGAAATTAATATTAAATAAAAATTAAAATTTTAACCTCATTACAATTTTTTATATTTAATTATAAATATCGTATTTAAGTATGAACATTATACTTACCTCTTGAATCTCACAAATGTCGCCAATGTTACTAAAAGGAGTGTTATGGACAAATTCATCTTCATCAGAGCAAAACATAGAAGTTCCATATGGTTGATGAGAAGAGGAAGGATTATCAGCGATTTTCTTACCCAAACTGATAAAAATAATTTAATCAATACACATTACATATTTATTGAGACTGTTTATAAAGGTTGTGTAATTCGTATTGAAAAACGTAATAGTACATACCCTTTTTTGTACAGCTTTATATTTTCAATATCTCCATTTATGAACAGTCGACTAATGCGATCTCCAAAAGAGTTAGAAACATACGGTTTTCCTATAAAAAAAAATTAGGAAAAAATATTTTATTTATTTAATAAAAAGAAAATTTAGAAGTTAGAACTTAATTTATAATGCAAAATATAATGTATGTATAAATATAAATATAACTATATATATTTATTAACATTATACAACCATTATAAAACTTCAAACGGCCAAACTGCATTATTATTATAAATTCTTTCCCTGTTTGATGAGTTGCAACATATTTAGACATCTCCATGGCATAACTATCCCACAACGTTAAATAGATGTGCAAGCCCCTTCAAAAAAGTACAAATTATTTTAGTAAAAAATAAATAAACAATTTATAAAGGTACGTAATTTTTTTTATATATAAAATGCAAAAAAATAAATAAATAAAGAATACATACTCGATATCTTGAATTTCCATTGTTAACCTCTTTTTATCAGCGACAACCTTTTTTTCTTTATCATCATTGCTGAAGAACTTGTTAACATGTCCAATAACATCTAAGATCAATTATAAAATAAACATTAATGAAAGATAACTTATAAAACTATTATTATTGTTTGGTTGTGATAAAAAAAAACTTTAGAACGAAAATATACCTATTGTAACATATTCATCAACCTCCTTATCCAGAATTCTTTGAAAGGGCACAAAAGAGAAACCAAAATCTGGACCTTGGAAACCATGATATTCGGAAACTTGAGTATTCATATTCAAGCAGAGTTTGTTTGGGTTTGGAGCATACTTGTATTTAGAGGAATTGACCCCAACTCCTGGATTTCTTATAATAAGAGAAGAATTTTCAATCAGAAACCTCTCGAATTTAAAAAACAACCGCTTAAATACATTCGCTTGAATCCTGTCACCCTGTTGATTATAAAAAAAATAAGATAATTGATATACATTAAAATTAAAAGCATCACAATTAAAAAAAAAAGTTATGAAATTTAAAAATAATAGGATATAAAAAAAACGTGTTGTTAACTTTTACATTTTCATCACATAGGATCATTTCAATTGAGTACACATCATTAGGATTGCGACGATCGGGTAGACACCAAACCCGAATAATCTTTAGCTTTAACGCCACACTGTTTCGGTTTACATGAATTTGGTTAACCATTGTAAACTCATTTGCATCTACAGCAGCCATTGATCTTGTTAACTGGGAAAAAATGATGTAAAAACCAAAAGATGACTTCAATAAAACAACAAATCAAAATCAAAATAACTAATGTTTAAGTAATTAAATATGAGAAACAGAAATTAACCTAATAATATATCTTTGCGATTACTCAAAGTGGTTCCAACGTGTCTTATTACAATCGTATGTGAATTGGTTTGACTTGTTTATATAGTTATTGAATTTACCGAATAATAAGAAATGGATGAAATGGTGGGCGGTTAATTAGCATTTGAATTAGCATTGTTTTAAAGGTTATAACATTATGTATTGATTGAATTTAGTCAAGGTCAATCATTTATTGATTAAATGGCGTATGTCAAGCATTATATAGGTATTGATGTAGGAATTAAATAAATTCAATAATAACAAATAGATTAAAGAGTGGAGGGTAATTAGGAACCGAATTACGATTGTTATTATTGTTATAACTTTATGTACTGATTGAATTTAGTCAAAGTCAAGTAGTCAAAGCAAAACAGCCGTATGTTAAGCATTATAGTTAGTTGTAATTTGTTTTGATATATTCAATGTTATTTAACTAATGTTCTTTATATGTTATGTCAAGCATTATATAGGAATTCAATCAATTGAATAATAAAAAACGGATGAAAGAGTGGAGGGTAATTAGGATTCGACTTACAATTGTTATTATTGTTATAACTTTATGTATTGATTGAATTTAGTCAAAGTCAAGTGTGGATGTCAAGCATTATACTTAGTTGTAATTGTAATTTGTTTTGATCTATTCAATGTTATTTAACTAATGTTCTTTATATGTTATGTAAAGCATTATATAGGTATTCAAACAATTGAATAATAAGAAATGGATGAAAGAGTGGAGGGTAATTAGCATCCGAATTAGCATTGTTATTATTGTTATAAATTAATGTATTGATTAAATTTAGTCAAAGTCAAGCATTGAAATCATTAATGGCGAATTTTAAGTATTATACCTAGTTGTGATTTTTTTTTTTTGATCTATTCAATGTTATTAAACTAAATGTTCTTTACATGTTATGTAAAGCATTATATAGGTATTCAATCAATTCAATAATAAGAAATGGATGAAAGAGTGGAGGGTAATTAGCATCCGAATTAGCATTGTTATTATTGTTATAAATTAATGTATTGATTACATTTAGTCAAAGTCAAGCATTGAAATCATTAATGGCGAATTTTAAGTATTATACCTAGTTGTGATTTTTTTTTTTTTGATTTATTCAATGTTATTAAACTAAATGTTCTTTACATGTTATGTAAAGCATTATATAGGTATTCAATCAATTCAATAATAAGAAATGGATGAAAGAGTGGAGGGTAATTAGCATTCGAATTACCACTTATATATTATTGTTATAAATTAATGTATTGATTAAATTTAGTCAAAGTCAAGCATTTAAACCATTAATGCCGAATTTATATGATTGTACATATTTGTGATTTTTTTTGATCTATTCAATGTTACTAAACTAAATGTTATTTACATGTTATGTAAAGCATTATATAGGTATTGAATCAATTCAATAATAAGAAATGGATGAAAGATTGGAGGGTAATTAGCATCCGTATTAGAATTGTTATCATTGTTATAAATTAATGTATTGATTGAATTTAGTCAAAAACAATGATTGAAACCTTTAATGCCGCATGTCAAGGATTATACCTAGTTGTGTTTATTTTTTTTTTAATCTATTCAATGTTATTTAAGTAAATGTTCTTTATATGTTATTATATGCTTTACTAACATGCTTGAAAATTGGACAAGTAAATGCGTATTCAAAGTAAATTTGTTATTGTATAAGGAAACCATAAATTTCGCAATTACATTTATCAATTCATTATGAATGTTGTGAGTAAATTCAGTTGTGAATATGTATTCTAAATTATACCGTATTGCCACCACGGGTTAACGTATACATATTGTTACAATTACAACATACTAAATATTCGGTAAAATTAGACATCTCCATGTCAATATACCAAATGAAAAAAAAACACAAAATTTTAATGATTATTGATTCACACATTGTCGTACTCATTTATTGATTTGACCATAATTAAATCTTAGTCAATGTGAATAATTACACATTTAAATTAAAATTAATAAGAAGTTGTTGACCATGGTATGTCGAAACTTTAATGTTGTTGTTTCGTAAGTTTTTAGATAACAAAAACCTGTTCATGGATTTAGGCAATGTCTGCACAAACACGTAAAAACCAACATTATAATAACAAATAAGGTTTTTTTACTTAAAAAATATTAGAAACGTCATACCAAAACTCGTGCGGAAGGGTCATGAATAACCTTGAAGAATTTGTCACCCTTGTGATAAGTCATATTGAAGTTATTTGTCCTAATGAAATCCTGTTCTTCGTATGCAAAAAACAAACTTTTGTTAAAATATACATAAAGTCACTCATACTAAAAACTGATTTTAATTATCTTGTTTTATGAAATCCGGTATTTTGTTTTTTTTATATAATTGTTTTTTATATTCACACATACTCAAAACCGATTTCAATTGCAATCTGTTTATTAAAAAACACAATCATATATTCAATGATTAAAGCTGAGCAGAATTACTCGCGTATCGATTACATCCAAAGCAGAGAGTTGGTTGTAAACAAATTATCAAATGGTTTTAATAAAAAAAAAAACGATTCTGTTTGGTTTAATATGTTAGTAAACCGATGTGGATGGATTTCAAAAATTGTCAGAAACATAATCGACAAACAATAGGATTAGAAAGTTATTTTAATAAGAAACCGATTGTATTTATATTTTATGTAAGATGGTTTCAAACATTTACTTTTGGGATTTTATAAAGGGTCAGAAACATAATCGAAAACTTGTTGATAATCACATATTTTGTAGAAGGTTGATAGATATAGGATTGTCATTTGTCTTTGTATAAAAATAACGATACAATCCTATTGTTTTTATCTTTTATGTAAGATGATTGCAAACATTATGTATCAATATAATAAAAATGCAGAAAAAGATTCAAAAACATTTTCTAGATTCATCTAAGATTGATGAAGAACATACCTTGCAAAAATGACAATGAGAGAGGAATGAGGAATGAGAAAGGAATTAGTAGGATAGGAAGGAGGAAGATGTTGTAACATACAAATGGATGTTGACAAAACTAAATAAAAAGAGGTTTATATAAGACTTAGTCTTGGAGCCCCATTTAGGATTTGGATCCTTCAAGACCCTCTAAAAATCTAGGATTCAACCCTAGTGTTTTCATTTATTATATAGATAGATTATTATTATTATTATTATTATTATTATTATTATTATTATTATTATTATTATTATTATTATTATTATTGAAGTGTGTATGAAGAGGAAGAAGAAGTGAAGAAGAGGAAGAAGAAGAGATGAAGAAGAAGAAGTGAAGAAGAAGAAGAAGAAGTGGAGAAGAAGAAGTGAAGAAGAAGATGAGGAGAAAAAAGTAGGAGGGGAAGGGGTAGGTGGGGTGGGTTATTATTATTATTATTATTATTATTGTTATTATTATTATTATTAATTTAATGTCTGCAACCTCTTTTTACATCAAGAAATCAAAAAAGTCACCACAATAAATTACACCCAGCCCTTTTCTTTCCCTCATTATTATTTTAATAATATCCTCAAAAAAATTTTTTTAAAAAAAGATTCGTTTCATTACTCGTCACCTCACCTCTCTCTGCCAGAGTAGAAATATTATTAAACTTTCAGTTTAAATTTTTATTTTTATTATTATTTTATATTTAATGAAATATTATTAAGTATTTAATATTCTTATTTAAATAAAAAACAATAATTAACCAATCATTACCAATCATTTATAACCCCAACATAACCCTCCTTCCCACTACACCCTCTTTTTCCATAACCATCACATAACTCCTTTTCTATTACTTTTTAATATTTTAATCCCATAACCCCAACATAACCCTCTACCACTACACATACCCTAAGATTAATTACAAGTCATTAATTTTTAATTACACTAATATCTAATTCAAATAAGGGCAATTTAGTAAATGATGCTACAATTAACTACCAACTTAATTACTAGTTACTTAACAATAGGAGAGAGGTTTTTATCAAGGTTTTCAGAACCGGACCGGACGTCGAACCGGACCCTCGGGCGGTTCACCGGTCCAACCGGTCCGACCGGTTCGACCGGTCCAACGAACCGGGCCAAAAAAATGCTTCGAAACCCAAAATATCAAAAAAATAATTAAAAAAAACGGTCCGACCACCGGTTTTCCGGTTCGACCGGCCGGTTTTTCCGGCCCGAAGCCGGTTCGCTGCAAAAACGGTCCAACCACCCGAACCGGACCGGTCCAGGTCCCGGAGCCCGGTCCGACCGGTCCGACCGGCCGGTCCGGTCCGGTTTTTAAAACAGTGGTTTTTATGTTGACTTTTTCCGATAAATATTACTTTTTTAAATTTAAAAATAATTTGTTTATTATTTGTTTATATACTTCATTTTCCTTTTAGAAAATTCTATTATAAATTCCGATATGTTTTTTTTCTTTATAATGATATTTAAAAAATAACATATGCCATTTTAATTAAAGCTTACAAAATTGTGGTATATAATTGTGCTATTATGAAAATCGTGTTGCTTTAAAGACTAAAATTTAAACATTGTTGTTATAAAATGTACACAACTTTTCAATGTGCTAGTTTACAATATTGTGCTATTATATTATATATATATTAATGGAAACTTAACATGAATAGTAACAAATGAATTAAGGGCACCTCCGTCATTTCCTTATCTACCTGTTTCACTTCTCTCGCATAGTAGCTGGCGGCACACGCATGCAACACGTAATTAGAGACATACACGTGGGCTCATTCCCTGATCTCCACTACCCATATCTCTCTCTCATTTGTACACCTTTTTGTGTTGCAGCTCCCTCCGTCTTCGTTCACCACTGATCCCTAACATTAAAACAATCATCATCTTATTTCCTTCTTTTATTTAAACGTATAACTCATCTCTCAATCTCTATTGAACGATTGGTTTCGATTGGAACCCAAGAATCTCATATGTTTTCCAATGAATAACAAAGACAGTTGTAACGGTTGTTCGTGTATCTATAAAAGAGGCTCTATGTCCAATACAGCAGAAGATGGTGTCCGTAGTAAGGCTGCTGGCGTCGTTCAAAAAACCAAAGGATAGAGGCCGGTGCGCAGAGAGAAATTGTGGTACGGGGTGGCCGGCAGAGGTTGTGATGGTGGTTGTTAAGGGTGGCTATTGTATTGTTTTGAATGGTTGTGCTTTGATGGTTGTCTTAAGGTTTGGTGGTGTGATGGTTCAGAGATTAGATACAGAGAGAGTAGAGAATAGAGATGGAGAGAAGGTAAAGGCATTCAACTTTTTCTTTTTTAAACAAAATGGGTTGATATCCAACTTTTTTAACGATTCGGTTAATTATTTTTAACAATTAATCCCACCAACAATATTATACTCCCTCCGTCCCATTTTAAATGTCCTCCTTTCCTTTTTTGTTTGTCCCAAATTAAATGTCCCTTTCCAAAAATGGAAATGTAATTTCCAGTTTTGCCCATAAAAGACAAAACACAATCACCACTTTTGAGGATATTATTGTCATTTTACCACATACAAACAAAAAATTTCTTAAAATGTGTGTTTTTGGAAGTGGGACATTTAAAATGGGACGGAGGGAGTAATATTTATTATATTCTATATGTTGTGTAACTGTGTGATATTAAAATAAATAAATAAATCGTGTGATATTGGGAGGAGATTGAGAAAAATGCTTAATGAGTTGGGTTTTGTCTTATCTATAAGTCGTAATTTTTATTTTATTTTTAACAATGGTTGTACTAGAATCTTGATGAAAGCTAAGGATACTGTGATTTTTTTGGTTTTAAGCATTGTATGAACCTAATAATTTCATTAATTGTTTTTTAATCTATTTGATGAATTGATTTCGATTTTTGATTTAGTTGTTTTTTGGTTAGATTATAGCATGTAACAGTACTGTAACGAATGGGCCGCAAGAGTGATTTAGCTATTTAGTTCTCGCCACATGCTCACAAATTCATCTTCAAGCTTTGTTCTCTTAAAAAAAAAATTATTGTGATTCATCCATTTAATTACCACATAGCCCGTGATCAAACTAACCGATTATAAGCAGTAAGCTACAGTGAGTGTAGTTGTCGCGAACATTACTGTTCCCAATATTTGTAATATCAAAAACGCTATCGGTGATCGCTTTTATAGTGTCACCGTGAATCAATAACGAAAGACACACCAACCAAACTCCCGCCGCGTAGCGCGGGCGAAAATACTAGTTATAAAAATTATAATGTGCTATTATAGAAATAATATTGTGCTATTATAGAAAATATGTGATAATGGGCTACTTTTACAAAAATGCGCTAGTTTAAAGAACATACAAAAATAGTTTTGATTAAATACATAATCTTTGATTCTAAAAATCACTGATAATTCATAAAAATTAAAATTAATAATCTAATGCTTCTTAAAAGTAGCACCATGTAAAATAAAACAAACCTTTGTGGTGATTTTATACAAAATCAGTTCAACAAAAATAATTTCGTATATCAAATATTGAAAAAACAGTTTCAAAAACATGAGCAGAACACCATGAATTTGTAAATAGCACTCTAAAACATATAGGATCATTATACTGATTATTTACCATATTAGAAAGTGAAAGTTCTTGAACCATGATAGTATTGGAATGATCAATTATTTTGGTATACGAAAATAATAATTTTGGAAGAAGACGAGTAAAGACAATGAAGAAGATGATGGTAAGTTTGTTAAAAAGACATATAATGGATGATAATTATAGTTTAAATTGATATTTTATAATAAAATATTGAATATTGCATAAAATAAGGAGTTACCAAAACAAACAAAATGGTTGTGACCAATTTACCCCTTTTGCCTAATCAGCAAATAATCCACATGGTGAAAAAATAGTGGTTCTCATAGTTTTTTACGTTAAAATGGGTTTGTATATGATCCTATCACTAAGAAAGAGTTGATATAGTGGTATTTAATAATATTTATTTTTAATTGTAAGGGTACTTTGGTCATTTCACGAATATTAACAGAAAAAATCTAATAGAGTTAGTAATTTGGACTCAAATGGTTATAGAATTATCAACCAGCTGGCACTCAAAATGTTAAAAATCAAAATGTTGGGCTCAAGTAGTTAAAATCGATAAAACATAGGGACTCAAAAAGAAATTTACTCTCTTAATTTTATGTAGCTTTTGCAATAACATAAAATTAAATAATTACTTTTACGGATATATTATTGAAAAAGTACTTTGATAAAAAAAAAAAAAAAATTAGATTAGTAGACATGTTATTTGTGCCCAGACCAAAAAAGTTATGTATTACAAAGAAAATGAATAAAAGATAAAAGAGAGAGATGATAGGAAAAGGAATGGTAAAGAAGAAAGGTGTATTACAAAGAAATTGAATAAAAAATATTAGTTCTATACAACAGTCTTGAGAATTGGAGTAACAGATTAACAGAAACTATGTCCAAAAACACTAGTGAATGTTTAAATGAGCATTCAAAGGAGTACTTTATCCTATCTAACTTTATGAGATATCCGTTCAAAAAAAAAAAAAAAAAAACTTTATGAGATATAATTGATGGAAAAATGTGCTAATTAAACAAACATGTATAAAATATATTATCTCTATTGATATAATCTCTAAGTTATAATTAATTCCAAAAGAAAAGACTTTATTTTTTTTTCACGTCGACGCACCCGGTAAAGTTTTTAGACTTTTCCTATACAAGTCCTCTACTCTAGTCTAAAATCCCTAATGTAACAATGAAGTGAGCCTGAAGGCCTAAACAATGGTGAAACGCCTGGTCCAATATTTTCTACTTGTACTCTTGTAGGTTTTTGGATTTTCAATGGCTCAAAACTCAAAGAGAGTCCAAACCATTTAGAAACAATCACAAAATACAATCTTTGTTTTCAAAAGTTAAAACACCCAAAGTTATTTTTTTTTCTTAATATATAAGGTGCAACCTCAAAATAAGAGAAAATACTGATACTGAACTGATCCTGATACCGGTTCATTTTTAGTACCAATTCGGTGCTAAGTTTTGGCCAAAGTCGGTATTGAATTTTTTTTTTCCAGTATATTTTTAGTATTGGTACTTATTTTTGACAAAATCGGTATCCATATTTTTGGTATCAGGATCGGTTCGATACCAAGCTCGCCCTAGGTAAATTAGTAGTTTAAACACTTTTTACTTTAATACCATCATCCTAATTACCTTTTAATTCCCTCAACTTTTGATTATTTAAATAATAATTATCACTTTTTTGTCCCCTAGTTAACCGAAATTAAGTAAACCAAAACCAAACCGTTATATATTTGTATATTTTTTAACTTTTATACCTTGATTTCATCTACTTCTATGCAAAATTTTTAGCCAAAGTTTGGTTTTCGTTATTAACAAAATTAATTTAATCGAATTGAAAACCGATAATCTAATCAAATAAACTAGACCAATTTAAACTGAACCAACCATGCATATCCATAAAAGTGGTTGTATTTCCGGCTGCATCGTACGGCCACATGTAATTAAGGTCGTCTTTGCCCCCATCATCTAGTAGTTGTGTTAAACGTATCCAACACCAATATAAATTGAATCTTTCTAATATCTTGAAGTAATATTATTAAAGCTGATAATTATCATTATCATATATATTAATACACCAATAGAATGCAAAGTGTTTCATTGTCATTGGTTTATGCCATCAATAGATTGTCTCCACGATATGTTCTACTTGGCCTCCCCTCCTAAATCCACATTTCTTCTATCTTCCCTCTTCCAACACCAATATAAATTGAAGGCTCATGTTATCTTAAAGTAGTAGTATTTCAATATCATTAAAGTTGATAAGTTTTAGTTTAGATAAGGATAACAATTTTAATATAATTAAATTGCATCTTTCGTTTTACTTGTCTAGTTGCATCAAGATGCAAGGGTTCCAAGTTAGAGTAGTATAAATACTTGTTAGTCTTTTATTTATTTTTCTTGTAACCGATATTTAGAATTAATTCAAGTAGTACTCTAGTATCATTGCTGCCCCAAGTGGTATCAGAGCCATGGTTTTAAGATTCACTTTCTGAGAAGGAGGAGTTGCCCCTCACGGGGCTACACCGGCAATCATTTGGCTAATTAAAGAATTTCCTTAAGCCTAGGAGGTGTCACGTTGTATGCAGATCGAACAAATGTGAAGCCTGCTATGGATCTAAAGAAAAATGTTAAAAAAAAACATAATTTTTACTTGATCGAGAAAATAAAGTATTTTGAAGCAGGCTAAAATACTTTAGCAGTTGTCTTTGAATGAATGTAGAAGCACACAAGTGGGCTGGGGAAGAAAAGAAGCAACAAGGCTTGCACCGCAACAGTTACAACCACTGTAAAGAAGCACACAACCTCTTGAATTAATTATGCAACCATGCTACTAGGTGAATTTTCTCACCATTGAAAAGAAATAGTCACAGGCGTTGACAAAGAGAACAAGAAAGTTTTGTCTGAACTAAAGGGATCAAAATAACAATTAACATGTTTAAGATGTACAAATTGTTATGTGGTTGGGGAAAGCTTGTGATGGTGGTTTGATTGAGGGAAGAAGAACGTGTCAATGACGATGTTCCAACTATGTGCCATCACCGTGTGCTGGGATGATTAAATATTCATGTGTCGGGGTAGTTTAGTTGGTTGAACAAAAGAAGAAGGCTCGTTCAAAGTCAGTGGTAAAAGATCTCAATTAGATCTTGGTGAACCCTTTGATTCAATTCGGTTGAAGGTAGTTGATAAGGCATCCCTTCTTCTAGTTGATTGAGTTTCGTTATTGATCACGTTTAAAGGCGGTTGGAAAATTTATCTCTTATGTTGATCATATCCAATGATAAAGTTTAACCAGTTCTGGTTTGAACAACAACAACGATGGTTTAACTGAAGTGGGTTTGAAAGATAGTTCAAGTGCTACTTTCAAGGTGATCGAGGACCTCCTGAAGTCCTATCAAAGGGTCACATAGTCAATGCCCACCAATCGAATCAAAATGAAGAGGCATAAGCCGAAGTGTGTGTCGTTTAGGCTTGTCAAAATGAAGTGGCATTGTGACTATCAGATGATCATGGTAGTGTGTCTATTGAAGATGTCGTTGGAGGGCATATGTTTACTGAAGATGTGGCCGATCAAGGTGGAACAAGTCAACATTGAAAGGGAAACTTGTGAAGGTTGGTGTTGAGAGGGAGCATTAACGTAGCTAACACCAATATAAATTGCCTTATTATCTTGAAGTAATATTATTTTAATATTATTAAAGTTGATAAGTATTAATTTAGATCGAAAACCAACAATGATTTGAGTTTTTCTCCAATACATTCTGGTATATTTTTACAATGGAGTGCATTACCAACCAAATCTATGATCCTTCACAGAGTAAAATTCCAAATTTGTTGACGACGCTCACCACTGAAGTTGTTGTCATTGAAGATGAACCATGTCGATGATGAAAACTTACCAATAGAACTTGGAATGACACCACTCAGCCCATTGGAGGTTAAACTCATGATCCCCAACTTATGCAGATTTTTAAGACAACCAGGAATTTCCACTATTAACATATGCCAGGAAAGATCATTATATTATAGATCTATCCTCTAGCACAATGACTATGGAATCAATTTGTTGAAAAGTTTATTTTGTAGAAATGTTAGAGGATAAGCTTGTGCATTATAAATTTCTACACTAGGAAGGCTCGTCAAAGATCCGCTTTGGTTGTTGTGAGATAAATTTATAAATGGAATAACAGACAAGTTTCGTAACCATGTAGGCAAAGGCCCTGAAATGGTTACATATGACAAAGATAATTTAACAAGTTTCTTTTAATTTGAAATCACAATAGAAGTCAGTTTGAAATATGGCATGAACTGAGATCAACAAAGTTTAATTTGAATGGAGGTAGCCACTTCCGTGAATATTGAACGTCAAATTATTGCTAGACGATGCGTTCAAGTGCTTCAACATGGAAAGGTTAGCAAAATGCGCTTCAAAAACTACTCCTTCCAAAGAATTATTTGAGACATAAAGATAACCAAGTTTAGTGAGTTTCCCACCCAAAACCACTTAAGAAATTTGAAGACATTGCAAGTGATTCTAGTGATAGAAGTCTGCCTAGCGATGGTTATTAAGAAACCAATATTTTAAAGATGACAACCTTATGGAATTGAATTGTTCAAATGATTGAAAGAAAGGTAAGGAAGGTAAGTTTCTCAAGGGATATTGTTGGAATGGAACCCATCAACTTGTTATGGGACAGATCTAATACTTTTAATGAACTTAATCTTCCCAAAAATTCTGGAATTGACCTATTCAAGTCATTATAAGAAAGATCAACATTGGTAAGTTTTGCACGGAATGCCGGTATAGGAATCACCAAGTGATTTAAAGATGGATCTAACACTTGTAACGTTCTTAAACTTCCTAGATATTCGGAAATAGGACTTATCCGCAACTTATCACCATGTTTACGTAATTCTATTAAATTGGCCATTCTTCCAAGTGATTCTAGAATTACACCTTGTATATCTAAATTCAATCTTTCCATAGTGTATTTGGAGCATCCCGACATGTTTTTTGGTGAGTTGTTCAGCTCGAGAAGGGAGCCGGAAGCACCCAAGATACCCAATTGTTTTAGATGACACCATCTCCATATTTCCGCATGCTCGAGTTGATTAATTAAAGTTATTAATAAAAGGGTCCAGTTTAGAAGGTTAGGCATTATAGAAACCGGTGAATTCAAAGAGCAACCAGAAAAGTCTAAAGTCTGTAATGATGTCGGGTTTACAATCAAGGACAATAAATAATTAGGAAAAAAGTTGTTGCTATGAGATAACTGTTGGATCCTAGGCATGATGGTGAAATTTAGATGATTACTGTATACAAGTGTCGTAACTAGGTTATAGCTTGATAGATGAATCTCTAACAAAGAAAAGGATCATGTTAAAAAGTTTGCAAGGTTCCATGGAGGACGAAGAGTAAAGTCCGAAAGATCAAGGAATTGTGGGGATGACATGTTTGAAAAGATTGAGGGAGTGGTCCATAGAAATATGTGAGGTAAGATACAGGTACTCAGGTTAGAAAGATTTCCAATTCAGTTAGGAATAAGACCTGATAACTTAGAAGAGGAAACATTGAGATGCCTCAGTTCTTTCAAGAAGCCCATGATCTGAACCACCTCTCTTCTCAGTGTAAATTAAATCTTGTAAAGACTCTACAATATTCACTTCCACAAAACACAGATTCCTCTTCTCTATCTAACTCATGGGGTATACTTTTTTCTCTTAGACACAACACACGGGCCCTCTCTCTTATCCTTCATTCTTCGCATTTATCAAATTTAAACTGAGATATGGAATTAAATAATGAGGAATTAGTGAGGCATGGAGCTCCTTCTCACTTGTGATTCTCTTTATTGTTGCTAACACAAGTATCTCATTGGCTAATTTCACAAGGAATTGTAGGAACCATGAGCTTCAATCTCTTCGTTCATTCAAGCATGAAGTAATTAATCCATTTGACATATGCACATCGTGGACATGCACCAGGTGTTGTGTTGCTTATGGGAGAGAGTACGATGTGATACTATCACCGAAAACATTGAAAAATTATATCGCAACAAAAATAGTGAATTCTTTATGGCAAACCAACTAAGTAGTTCATATAAAAATCTTAGACGTCTCTTAGGTACTTGGACTTGAGTGGGAATAATTTTCAAAAGAGCTCGATCCCTCAATTCATTGGCTCCTTAGGCGTCTCAATGTTTCATCTCCTAAGTTATCAGATCCTATTCTTGATTACATTGGAAATTTTTCAAAGCCTAAGTACCTGGATCTTAGCTCCAATGTTTTCAATGGCCCACTCCCTCAATCTTTTCAAACATGTCGTCCCCACAATTCCTTGATCTTTCGGACTTTACTCTTCGTGCTCCATGGAACCTTGCAAACTTTTTAACATGACCCTTTTCTTTATTAGAGATTCATCTATCAAGCTATAACTTAGTTACGACACTTGTATATAGTAATCATCTAAATTTCACCATCATGCCTAGGATCCAACAGTTATCTCATAGCAACAACTTTTTCCTAATTATTTATTGTCCTTGATTGTAAACCCGACATCATTATAGACTTTAGACCTTTCTGGTTGCTCTTTAAATTCACCGGTTCCTATAATGCCTAGCCTTCTAAACTGGAGCCTTTTATTAATAACTTTAATTAATCAACTCGAGCATGCGGAAATATGGAGATGGTGTCATCTAAAACAATTGGGTGTCTTGGGTGCTTTCGGCTCCCTTCTCGAGCTGAACAACTCACCAAAAAAACATGTCGGGATGCTCCAAATACATTATGGAAAGATTGAATTTAGATATACAAGGTGTAATTCTAGAATCACTTGGAAGAATGGCCAATTTAATAGAATTACGTAAACATGATGATAAGTTGCGGATAAGTCCTATTTCCGAATATCTAGGAAGTTTAAGAACGTTACAAGTGTTAGATCTGTCTTTAAATCACTTGGTGATTCCCATACCGGCATTCCGTGCAAAACTTACCAATGTTGATCTTTCTTATAATGACTTGAACAGGTCAATTCCATAATTTTTGGGAAGATTAAGTTCATTAAAAGTATTAGATCTGTCCCATAACAAGTTGATGGGTTCCATTCCAACAATATCCCTTGAAAAACTTACCTTCCTTACCTTTCTTTCAATCATTTGAACAATTCAATTCCATAAGGTTGTCATCTTTAAAATATTGGTTTCTTAATAACCATCGCTAGGCAGACTTCTATCACTAGAATCACTTGCAATGTCTTCAAATTTCTTAAGTGGTTTTGGGTGGGAAACTCACTAAACTTGGTTATCTTTATGTCTCAAATAATTCTTTGGAAGGAGTAGTTTTTGAAGCACATTTTGCTAACCTTTCCATGTTGAAGCACTTGAATGCATCGTCTAGCAATAATTTGACATTCAATATTCACGGAAGTGGCTACCTCCATTCAAATTAAACTTTGTTGATCTCGGTTCATGCCATATTTCAAACTGATTTCTATTATGATTTCAAATTAAAAGATACTTGTTAGATTATCTTTGTCATATGTAACCATTTCAGGGCCTTTTCCTACATGGTTACGAAACTTGTCTGTTATTCCATTTATAAATTTATCTCACAACAACCAAAGCGGATCTTTGACGAGCCTTCCTAGTGTAGAAATTTATAATGCACAAGCTTATCCTCTATTATTTCTGCAAAATAAACTTTTCAACAAATTGATTCCATAGTCATTGTGCTAGAGGATAGATCTATAATATAATGATCTTTCCTGACATATGTTAATAGTGGAAATTCCTGGTTGTCTTAAAAATCTGCATAAGTCAGGGATCATGAGTTTAAGCTCCAATGGGCTGAGTGGTGTCATTCCAAGTTCTATTGGTAAGTTTTCATCATTGACATGGTTCAACTTCAATAACAACAACTTCAGTGGTGAGCGTCGTCAACAAATTTGGAATTTAACTCTGTGAAGGATCATAGATTTGGTTGGTAATGCACTCCATTGTAAAGATATACCAGAATGTATTGGAGAAAAACTCAAATCATTGTCGATTTTCGATTTAAATTAATACTTATCAACTTTAATAATATTAAAATAATATTACTTCACGATAATAGGAGTACCGAATTTATATTGTTGTTCGATACGTTAACGCTCCCTCTCAACACCAACCTTCACAAGTCTCCCTTTCGATTTTTATTTGTTCTGCCTCGATCGGCCACAACATTTTTAGTAAATGAAGAGATCATTCCAAACACGGAGACAAAAATGGATGTTGAAGTCCCACCTCCGGTGCCACAATGTTACTATATATGATTTCGGGAGTGACTCTGATGAAGAGGACGACGAAGAAGAATGGGCGACGTATCAAAGGTCGTTAAGGAAGAGAGAAGTGGTTGAAGAAGAAGTAGTAGTGGATTCCATTGGTATGATGTTTAGTGCAGAGGAAGACACTGAGATGAATGAGAGGTCGTTGCATGAGGAGGATGGGTTTTTAGATCTAGAGTTAGAAGGTTTACCTGCTTATGAAGAATTAGGGGAATCTGATCCCGATGGGGATATAGCATACTTGAAGGTGAACTGATAGGCATGACCAAATCTGCACCAAATGAAAGAACTAAGTGTGAGGATCATCCCATGGAAATGGTGGTAGAAGAAGCGCATTGATGAGAGGATGTTTTACGATGTTAAGATGTATTTAATTATGTGTTTTTGTGTGATTTATATCATAAAACATGGTTACTTTGAGATTGTTGGTGAATTACAGGTGTACGGTGCTTAAAAGTACTAATTGGAGCTTATTGGAAGGTTTTTCCTAACCAAGAAGTTGAAGAAGAGGTCATGGAAATCAATACCATGCCAATTCCTTCAGTCGTTGAAGAGCCACATGAGGACAAGGTTGTGCCTGAGGATGATGGTGTAAAAGAAGTGGGAATAGAACTTCCAAAGCACGAAGCTGGTTGTTTAAATCATGATAAAGACATCACTCAAATTCCCGCGGTTGTGATAGAAGAAGCCATACAAGAGGAAGTTACAAACCTCAAAAAGTATATGACATCTTGTGTACAACTACTTGCAGACACACCATTAAAGAGTGAAAAATGTGCAGACACACCTCCTAAAGAACCAGTGAACCAGGTAACTCTTGCGTATTCTAGCCACCCTCCTATATTTATTATTAAAACCAAAAAAGTTAGGGATGGTTGTTCGATTGGAAAGAAGTGGAAAGTGAGTTGGGAGGACCTTGGTCAAATTATTGTGAAGAGGCCCTTTAGTGATCCTACAAACGTATCTAGGCTAAGAAGGAATGTGAAGTCTCGACATGTGAACTACCGAACATACATTGGGAATTCGGTAGGTAAATGTGGATCTCGATTGTCACATGGTGATTTGACGGACAAACTGGATGAGAAGGATAAAACAACCACTTGGAATGTCAACTACCAATCATACATTGAAACTCGGTGGGTAAATGTTCACTATGACCACCATGAGAGATATAGCAAGTATGAAATCCGGCTGAAGACTCATAAACTTAGCGCTCTCGGGAGGCAGCCAGAGGTACGTGTTTTATTTTATTTTCTTTTATTTGTTTTGTGTGTTTTCGTTGTTTCATAGCCATTGTAGCAGCCAAGTGTGGGAAAGTTGTGCGGACATGATAGGTGGAGTATTCAATTTGATACGCATCAGAGTCGATACGCATGCATTTGATGGGGGAGTGAATCAGGTCCATGTGCTCATTCCTTTTCTTTTGTTGTTGCTTGTTTATGAAAGTTGGTGGTGTGAAAAATCTATTCGTGAAGGGAATGGTTTGTTTTGTTACTTTGGGGTGTTAGTCAGCTCTGGTAGGTAGTGATTGAGGTTGAACATGTTGAGTAGTGAAAGACTAAACACCATACATTGGGGACAATGTATCCCAAGTGTGGGGATGGGTGACCCTAGGATAGTTGGGGGGAACACTTACACATGTGTGAGAAAATTCAGAAATTTTTGAAATTTTGGTTTTTGAAAAATATGAATAAAAAAAATCTCGCAAAATGTCACATTTTTTACTTGATCAGGCACAAAAGCCGTGTTTTCAGTTGCTAATGAGTCCTTTGTCGAGTATGAAAAATGAGACCCTTGATCATGGTCATCCTTTTAAGTTTCATGAGAGTTTTTCTGACAAGCGTTTTTATAGAAATTGAAAAGAGATGCCTAACTAGGGGTAACATGCTTTTAGGAATTGCATATGCTACATGTCGGCAACCTATATCCCTACTTTGTGAGACTTTGAGCTTGCTAGATTGATAGATATTGATATATATGTTCTTTTGTTGAGAGTAGGCCAAATGTTTCCTTGTTGCAGAATTTGTGTGATTTGATACATGCTAAAGTTGTAGGCAAAACATGCACATAGATGAGAAAGGCAAATTAGGAATCCCTTTGTTGTGTTTGAAACCATTTGTTTGTGTTTTGTTGACCCATTTATCCAGAAATCACCCTTAGTAGCCCATGTTGAGCCTATACCCTTTCATTTGATTAAACCTATAATATTACCCAAATTGACCCGTTTACCTTTGTGTAATAAATTGATGACATCCATTGTGTTTGTGTTCTGTTCAAGTGATTGAGTTATGTTTAAGTTGTGAAAAAAGAAAAGAAAAATATATATATGAAAAAAAGAAAAAAAGAAAAAGAAAAAATAAAAGAAAAAAAGAAAAAAAATAGAAGTGTGTGTTATGGGTCAAATATGCCCAAAGTTGTTTGATTAGTGTGTTATTGCGTATTGTGAGAAAGGATGGTTATTTATTCGTGTTGAAACCTTTGTTTAAACCAATTGTTAGCCAAATTATTCCTACCTTTACCCTAAGCCCAAAACCCGTAAGACCTTTTGATGTGTGCATAGTTTACAGCTTCTGTGTGATTGTCATACAAACCTATGATAACATGGTTACATTCTTGGTTGTTGAGCGACTTTTACTAGCACATTACAAGCTAGTCCAGATATAAACCGAGAGGAGCGACCATTGTGAGGGGTGTGTAGTATATGTGTATGATGATAAGCATGTTAGGCTTAGTTAGGCAAGTCTTGATTTTAAAATGTGCAACACTTGCTTGTCAGTCTGTCAACCTCGATTGTGTAAGTCTATGGGATGGGTATGATTCGGGGCCTTGAAGATTAGTAACGGTAAGGGAATTGGAAGCGGCTTGTTAGCAAAGCGAGTAGTGTTTTGTGATGGTTTGATTGGGGACAATCAAAGGTAAGTGTGGGGATGTGATGAGAGGGTGTTTTGCCATGTTAAGATGTATTTAATTATGTGTTTTTGTGTGATTTATATCATAAAACATGGTTACTTTGAAATTTGTTGGTGAATTACAGGTGTACGGTGCTTAAAAGTACTAATTGGAGCTTATTGGAAGGTTTCGAGAGAGGGTAGGAGTGGATTGGATGCAATTTTGGAGAAACCAAATGGATCTAAATTGAAGATATTAAATGATGATGTGATAAAGCTCTGAAATACGAAGACATGGGCGCAAGAATCGAAGAAAACGGAGTTCTAACGAAGATTTTATGGCAAAAACAAACGCGTACCAGTAACCAGAGTGGGGCTGTGCTGGGAAGGCGCAGGGCTGCGCCAGACTCCAATAACCAGCGCTGGTATGCGCTAAAATTAGAGCGGGTCAGCAAGTTTTTGGTCCTAGATCAGGGCTGCGCTGGGTGGGGCGCGGGGCTGCGCCGGGGGTCGGAAAAGTTGCGTTTTTCAAGGATTTTTACCATATTTAAAGATAACTTCAACCCCAAAACGAAAAAACACTTTTCATCCCAAACACGCTTTTCATCATCTAAAACCTAAGTCCAATCAATTCCTTGATGCAATCATCATTCCAATCATCCGTTGAAGATCATATGATGAAGATGAGCGGCTAAACACTTTTGTAACCACCTCCGGGTGTATGGTTCGTTTGTGAAACCCTTTAACTTGTTTGATTTGGTACTTGGGATTGTTTTTCACTTGTTTGAAGAATATTTGTGGTTTAAATCATTTAAATAATTCATTTGTGTTGCAATTGCTTATCTTTTTATCATTCGCATTCGGTTTTCTTGCATCGTGAGCAGTTTGATAATTGGGAAGGTAATTGATACTTGTGGGTTGGTAATTGAATTGTAGAGGTTATTATTAAAAACTTGTGTTCGTTATCACTTGTTTTGAATCGTTCAACAAAACCATGTCTATGTGGTATCCTATCATTTAACCAGGTTTGGGTGAATCATAGAACCAGAAGCTCGGAGGGGGTTACTTCTTTCTCATTACTGTTTAAAACTTTTCAAATTCATTTTCTAAATTTCAAAGCAAAAACAAAGTAATTAGGTTTTAGTTTAATAGTTAAAGTTACAAAATTACTCTTTCCACCAATTCCCTGTGGAGACGACTCGACTTACATTATACTACTTATTTTCATATTTTGATTGGCCCAACGATATCGATGACGCACCATAGTTGGCCTGTGGTAATAAAGGGAACTTCAAAATAAACAGCACCACAAGAGAGGGCAAGGAAGAGAAAAACAAAGGATCGAAACCGGAAAAAGATCAATGGCTGGTACGAGTTGGAGAATAAAAAGTCAGTGAAAGTTAAGCATGAAAGTTAAGCATGACTAGTCTTCTTGTTACATGCCATGCATCCGGTTAATTCCAGGTAAGTTTAAATTTTGGTGGTTTGACCCATTAAGAAGGGTTAAATTATTTTTCAATTCCACAAATAAATCTTTAATTGTTAATAAGAACGGGTGGAATTAAATGGGTTAGATCGGTCCAAATAAAAGAGAAGCCTCCTGATTAATTTTAAGTGTGGGGAGAATCCTATAAAGTTTGTATTATTTATTTATTTATTTTTTATCTTTTCGGTTTTCATTTGTGGTTCGATATTATGCTTGGGTTTTGTTTGTTTTGTTTTGCGCAGGTTTGGATTGCATCGCCCTTACTCAATCTTCATTCGGGTGATTCAGGATATGTTATATTTTATCAAGGAAAGCCCAGAGTTTGTCATTGTGTCAGGGCCGACCGCGAATGAAATGCCATACGATCGACCTGGACTGGACTAGAGTTTTGGAGCTTACACAAAAAAAAATTAACCAGGTAAGTCCTTTCCAATTTGCCCTTGTCTTTTTATTTGTGTATTCAGAATTTATTTTTTGTTTTGATTCGTTGCTATTGCTACATTGTGGGAAATGTAGAGTTTAAGTATTGGGATGGGAAAGTGTTGTTTAGTCTGGGTATAGAGTCGTTTTGAGTAAAAAAAAAATTGAAAAAATGTCCCTGATCCTGAAGTTTGCCGTATTAAAAATATGGAAAATGATAGATAAAGTCAGGTGTCTGATTTTCAAATATTATATGTATTAAAAGAAAAAAATGATTGAAAACATGTCTGACTTGGGATATGTGGGTAAGCCCAGCTGGTGTAAAGGTTTCCTTTGAACTATTAAAAGAATTAATTATGTTAGGATGCCTTGTGGGTAATCATCTAGGAGAAGTAGGAAAACTGAAACCGCCAATAATAGTACAAGGAATACCGTTATAAGTTTAAAACCGTTAGAATTTCTTATCAAAAAAGAAAAAAAATGAGCTAGATATGTAAAAGACAAGGCCTATGGTGCTGTTTCTGGGGATAGCGACTCTGGACTCAACTCCCTCTATGATTGTCTGTAAAAAAATATGCCGAGGTCTACGTTGTTGTTTATGGGGATAGTGACTCTAAGTTCAACAACCTCTGGGATCGGTGTATAAAGAAAAAAATGCATGATAGGATTGGCTGGAAAAAAATATGCCGAGGTCTACGCTGTTGTTTCTGGGGATAGTGACTCTGGGTTCAACAAACTCTAGGATCGGTGTATAAAAAAAATGAATGAAAAATATCTAGATGCTCAAAGAAAATAATAATAATAAGTGATTTTAAATTCTCTTGGTTTTCTTCATATGACAGTTGATAAATGGTCAATTGGTCGTTCCTTTAGTTCCATAAGCTTGAGGCGGGATTAGGAGAAACTCTGGCTTCCTTAGAGTGAGACCCTAGGTAGACTGACTCAGATGAACTTAAATGTAAAAGAAAAGGGGCTTGGAAACCAGTTTGGGTTTAAGATGATCAGTATACCTGCAATCGCAATCAACACGTTAGTACATTATAAATTAAGTGACCTAATTTTGAATCCGGATTTAAAATTGACTATGATTCCACACTACAAGAAAAGTGAACATCAGAGACTAAACTATCAGGAACTGATATATCAGTCTTGAATATATAATATCTGGGACTGATTTATCAGTCACTAATAGTATTAGTGTGACACCCGGCAAATTCTGGTTAACAACGTTGTCTAGATGAAAGTCTACCTTAGCGAGTCACGCGTATATTGTAATTAACTGGGTTAGTTAAGTCGGGTTATAGTTCGGGAACTATTGGTTTAGTCTAGAGGATCATTGGATGTTGGTCTAGAGGTTCATTAGATGTCGGTCCTTAACCAAGTGTACAAACGGTGACGATCGGTAGGATCGTCAGGGCATACGGAACGTACGAGTCTCGAGTCCCGGGAATTGGTGAACGAGTGTAAATATGTGTATTTACTTGTGTTATGTGTTTACAATCATTATGTGACTTGTCGGTACATTAATATGTGTTAACATATGTTAAAACGGGGTTTAACGCGCAAAACACACGAGATTAACCCCTACAGGCGATTAGGAAGCCTAATCGCCCATAGGGGAGGCGAGTAGGCAACATTAGGGGCGATTGGTGGCTAATCGCGTGAAGGTATAGGCGATTAGGCCTAATCGCGTGAACCTTCATGCGATTAGCATTCCTAATCGCGTATAGGAGCTGCATAATCGCTAGTAGCGTGCTGGACGACTAGAAACGCCTATAAATACAATGCTTAACCTCCTAAACTTCCTAATATCAACCCTAGTCGTCCCATAACCGCCCCAAACACATAAACAACCTCTGGAAGGCGATTTTGATCAAAAACACAAGGTTTCAAGGTCTAACCATCATTCTTTCATAACCCTAAGGTTTGATTCTCATCCATAACACTTTGTAAACATTTTTAATCAATCCCTAATGGTCCAGACCTGATCATAAACGAAAAAGCTTTCTGAAAATCATTAATACGGATTATTAATCGGATTATAACCAATATACATGCGTTGTGGGTGTGTATGATTAGAAAGCTAGGATTTTTATGATTCATGATGCTTGATTGATATGTTATTTGATAGATCAGTGTTGATATTAATATTATGATAATAGAAATCTCAGTAATTGATTATTAGGGTTATTGTTATGCATGTTAGTATGATGATTGCATGCTATGTGTATATGTTTGGATTACTTGATTTCATGCAGGGCTGATTATACGAGGTCAAACGAAGGGTTTTGGCTTAAACATGTTTGAAATAGTTATTGGAATGATATTGGGTAGTTACACACGTTCTGGATCTGATTTGGAGCGTTAAACGCGCGAAAAACCGGAACAGCAAGGTTACAGGCGAGTAGCCTTGCTAATCGCCTGTGTTAGAGGCGAGTAGCCCCCAATCGCATGACAACAGGGGCGAGTAGCCCCTCTCGCCTGACTACAGGGGCGAGTAGCCCACTCGCGTGGCATCAAGGGCGAGTAGCCCTACTCGCGTGACTTAAGGGGCGATTAGCCCTGATCGCGTGCCATTTCATGCGATTAGCCTCCCTAATCGCGTGTACTGCTGCTGTAAGTGTAAATTAGCATTCCGAGACCCGATTTAACATATAGTAACATGCTAGGAACCCCGTAACATGTCTAATAACTTGGTAACATATATTTGGATGTATTTCGGTGATACGGGAACTATGTGCTATAACTTGTTGTACGTTAACGTGTGTTAAGTGTAATTGCGTTATTGTACGTTTTGGAGCGTAAACATAACACGGGGAGTCTCGGGTCACCAATGGGATGTCGAGTCTTGTACTTTGGGTCGGTTAAACAGTCACGGTGTTTTCAAACGAACTTGGTTATGGTCTGGACATCTAGGGACTAATTAGCCTGCGGGTTATTAGTCTAAGTACTTGTAACTGTCGTATGTTAGGTCGCCGCTTTACGGGACTAGCATAGCAGCTGAGTTTACTCGGGTTAAGGAGTAACGGAACTTAAGGTGAGTTTACGGCCCCTCTTTTAAACTGGTTTTATACTTTCGGGGGAGAAAACATGTGTTAAAACTATATTTGGTAACTACTGTCATACTATGGGTTTCTATTGTGTACTACACGATCTTTGGAAGTCCCGGGGGGAACCATGAATGTGCGGGTTTGCACAACGGGGAAATATGAATAGCGCTATTGGGAGTGACCAACCCCGCTCGTCGACTTGGAGGGTCGGCGGGTGCATATTGTCTCAAACAGGAACAACAGGAACAACAGGAACATACATCGGGCATACTTTTGGTATTCGCGTTAGTAATGGTTTTCCAATCGTGGTAGTAACAAAACGTACGCCTAGCTAGCGTATACTGGTTTTCTATTTGTTATAGTATGGACAGGTGGACTTGGTACTTGGATACAAAACCTGTAAACTCACCAGCATTTTTGTGCTGACGTAAACTTTTACATGTTTTCTCAGGTCGCTAAGGTAGCACGACTGGACTAGGGCGCACGCGTCTGCACGGCGTCTATGTTAGGGTTGCATGGTCTTACAACATTGAACATTGGTTTATTATTTTGGATAATGTTTTGAATAAGCTTCCGCTGTAAACGGGATTTTGAACTATGTTTTGAAATTGCATTTTAATTCATTTAGACTTGTTTATTGTGATCGTTGGTTTGGATCCTGGTTTGTCATGCGCCTCGCGGTAAAGCTCCGCAAGTGGATTTTGAGGGTGTGACAGATTGGTATCAGAGCCAATGGTTATAGTGAACTAGGACTGCATATAGAGTCTAGTCTATAGCCGAGTCGCACACACTAGACGATCACATGGTACTAAACATTATGGTGATTTACGTATGGTCTTGTCGGGGTGTCTCTAGATCGCTGGTCTTTCTACGTTACATCATCCGTTCCATCTTAGGTTGGGTTACTTATTATCTAGGCAGTGTAGTCTATGGAGTAACTCGTGTGCTCTTGAGATTTGTCCAAGGCTCGGACATCTCCCTTTCGCACTCCAATAGAAACACTTGTCATAAACTACCGTGGTATTACGGTGTATAGCTAAGAATCTATGTTCGGTGATTTGAACTTTGAACTAGGAGAACACTTGGAGGACCATGTAGAGCGTTTTATCATTTTGGGTGCACACAAAATCATAAAACGAAATGCATGGAAGCACTAGTGAGCTCTGGGTTTGAGGGGATATTCCTGGATTGGACCTAGCTTTGATCTTGTGAACATTAGTAGTTACCTTTAACTGCGAAACTAAATTTTCTCGTTCTTTCTGCCAGAATCATGTCTGGAGTGCGTGGAGGACGTGGAGGTGGTCGCAATGGTGGACGTGGTGGTGGTCGTGGTGGTGCTGGTGGTCGTGGTGGAGGTATTAACCTATCACAGGCTGATCTGAATAACTTGCTCCAAGCTGCCTTTCAGTTAGGGCACAACGGTGGTGGTAAGTTGTTTTATCCATTTTCTTTGCCTCATTGATGAACCTTGTGTACGTTATTCGTGGTTTCTCATACGTTTCATTTCAGGTGGTCCTGTTGACCCACCCCCACCCATGTGCACCTACAAGATGTTCCGGGACTGCAAGCCCCAGGAATTCTCTGGCACTGAGGGTGCGGTCAGTTTGCTTAGGTGGTTGGAGAAAGTGGAGTCGGTATTTCTGATGTGTAACTGTCTCCCAGAAGATCGGGTGAAGTATTCGGCTGCGTTATTTCAGGACGTGGCATTGACTTGGTGGAATGGCATTACCCAGAACATGGGTATTGGGGAGGCATATGCTATGCCATGGGAGAACTTTGTGCAGTTGCTGAAGCGGGAGTATTGCCCGAGGGAAGAGGTACAGAAGCTGGAGCATGAGGTGTGGAACCTCAAGATGACTGGATCGGAAATCGAGAAGTATACTGTGAGGAGGAATGAGTTGGCGGTGCTGTGTCCCGATTTGCACGTGCCAGAGTATCGTAAGATTGAACATTATGTCTCAGGGTTAGTGCCGGAAATTGCAGGGTTAGTGGCTGCTGGAAATCATCCTACTTATGCGGAGGTAGTTCGATCGGCCCATAGGATGACCAATTTAAAGGTGAATGAGGGGATTTTGCCTGCGAAAGGTTCGACTGCGAAGACTCCAGAGAACAATAAGCGCAAGTGGGAAAACGACGGGAAAGGGTCTGGGTCTGCACAGCAGGGTAAAAGGTTTGATAATGGGGGTTCATCGTCTTCGGGTAACAAGCAGGGTGGTTATGCGGGAAAACTGCCCAAATGCAACAAGTGTGGACGTCATCATCAAGGGAACTGCGACAGTAACCGTTGTCACCGCTGCCAGCGAACAGGTCACTATGCTAAAGATTGTCGGGCTACACTTCCATCGACTCAGGCTCCGACAAACAGTTCAGCTCCGACTACTCAGGGGACTACAGGGAAACAAGGATGTTACAACTGTGGTGACACTGGGCATTACAAGAAGGATTGCCCAAAACTGAAACAGGGTGGAAACAACGGGAATGGGAACAACGGGGGCGGCGGCAGGAATGCACGTGCCTTCGTCATCGGAGCCGCTGAGGCTAGACAGGACCCTGATACAGTCACCGGTACGTTTCTTCTCAATAATCACTCTGTTAGCGTGTTGTTTGATTCTGGTGCCGACAAGAGTTTTGTATCCATGAATGTTAGTCGACTGCTAGATGTAGTTTCTGTACCATTAGAGACCAAGTATATTATTGAGTTGGCTGACGGTAAAACGATTGAAGCTACTAGTGTTCTTCGGGAGTGTCAATTAGAATTGGCGGGTATAACGTTTCCCATCGACCTTATGCCGGTACCATTGGGTAGTTTTGACGTTGTGGTAGGAATGGATTGGTTATCTTTGTATCGCGCGGAGATCGTCTGTTACGATAAGGTTATTCGGATTCCTCTCCCTGATGGAGAATTTCTTTCTGTGTACGGTATCAAGGGTGGTGTTTCACTAAACATCATCTCTAGCATGAAAGCCCTTAAGTGTCTTCGAAAGGGTTATCCAGCTGTTTTGGCACTCTTATCTGTTTCCTCTGTTGATGAGAAGAAGATCGACGACATCCCGGTGGTACGCGAGTTTCTTGATGTTTTTCCCGATGATTTATCTGGTCTTCCTCCTCATCGTCAAGTCGAGTTCGGTATTGACCTCGTACCAGGGGCTGCTCCTATTGCTCGGGCCCCCTACCGTCTTGCACCTCCCGAGATGCAGGAATTGTCTAGTCAGTTACAGGAACTCTTGGACAAGGGTTTCATCCGACCAAGTTCTTCCCCTTGGGGAGCCCCGATTTTATTTGTCAAGAAGAAGGATGGGAGTTTCCGATTGTGTGTAGACTACAGAGAGCTGAACAAATTGACCGTCAAGAACCGTTATCCTCTTCCACGTATCGATGATCTATTCGACCAGCTTCAGGGTTCTAGTTATTATTCCAAGATCGATTTGAGGTCCGGTTATCACCAGCTGCGCGTCAGGGAGGCTAACGTTGCAAAGACTGCTTTTCGAACACGTTATGGCCATTTCGAATTCTTGGTCCTGCCTTTCGGTCTCACGAACGCACCGGCGGTTTTCATGGACTTGATGAACCGCGTCTGTAAACCATATTTGGACAAGTTCGTCATTGTATTTATTGATGACATTCTGATCTACTCCAAGAACGAGACCGAACACGGGGAACATCTGCGGTTAGTTTTGGAACTTTTACGACGGGAGCAACTTTACGCCAAGTTCTCAAAGTGTGACTTTTGGTTACGCGAAGTTCAATTCCTAGGACATGTGGTCAATGAACTAGGAATTTACGTCGATCCAGCTAAGATCGAAGCGATCAAGGACTGGGGAGCACCAAAGACGCCAACTGAGGTGCGGCAATTCCTAGGCCTTGCGGGCTACTATCGTCGTTTCATCCAGGGGTTCTCGAAGATTGCTCAACCCCTCACCATTCTCACTCAGAAGGATAGAAAGTTCGACTGGGGTGAATCACAAGAGTCAGCGTTTGAAGAACTGAAGTCTAAACTGTGTTCTGCTCCTATTTTATCTTTACCTGAGGGTCCTGATGATTTTGTTGTCTACTGTGATGCTTCCATTCATGGACTCGGTTGCGTGTTGATGCAACGCGAGAAAGTGATCGCGTATGCTTCTCGTCAACTCAAAGTGCACGAGAAGAACTACACAACTCATGACTTGGAGTTGGGTGCCGTGGTATTCGCATTGAAAATTTGGAGACATTACTTGTACGGTACCAAATGCACCATCTACACCGATCACAAGAGTCTCCAACACATTTTCGACCAACAACACTTGAACATACGGCAGCGTCGCTGGATTGAACTTTTGAACGATTATGATTGCGCTATTAAGTACCATCCTGGCAAGGCGAATGTTGTAGCAGACGCCTTGAGCAGGAAGGAATCTACTAAACCTCGTCGCGTTCGGGCGTTGCAGCTCACCATTCATTCGTCGTTACCTGATCAACTCCGTTCTGCCCAATTGGAAGCTTTGAAGGAGGAAAACCTTAAAGCTGAAACTATGCACGGTGCCGACAAGCACCTAGAGCGAAGGCCTGATGGCTTGCACTATTTTGCAGAACGTATATGGGTTCCTTTGTTCGGGGGACTACGGGAGCTTGTCCTTGATGAGGCTCATAAGTCCCGGTATTCTATTCATCCTGGTTCGGATAAGATGTACCAAGATCTGAAAGTGCTTTACTGGTGGCCAAACATGAGGTCGGACATAGCCTCATACGTGAGCAAATGCTTGACCTGTGCTAAGGTCAAGGTGGAATACCAGAAACCGTCGGGTCTCCTGCAACAACCTGAAATTCCGGAATGGAAATGGGAACGGATTACTATGGATTTTGTCACACAACTTCCTAAATCACCAAGCGGGAACGACAAGATATGGGTGATTGTCGATCGGTTGACGAAATCAGCTCATTTTCTTGCTATTAAGGAGACCGACACCATGGATCGTTTGGCTCGTCTTTACTTGAAAGAAGTTGTTTCTAAGCACGGGGTACCAGTTTCTATTATCTCGGATCGTGACTCCCATTTTACTTCTCACTTCTGGAAGTCTTTACACAAGGCTTTGGGTACCCAACTAGACATGAGTACGGCTTACCATCCACAGACTGACGGTCAGAGTGAGCGTACGATTCAAACTTTAGAAGACATGCTGCGGGCATGTGTGATCGATTTTGGCAAGGGTTGGGAAGCTCATCTGCCGTTGGTAGAATTCTCGTACAATAACAGTTATCACACGAGCATCAAGGCTGCTCCGTTCGAAGCACTGTACGGACGGAAATGTCGTTCTCCTCTTTGTTGGGCTGAAGTGGGTGAGAGTCAACTCACTGGGCCAGAACTAGTGTACGAAACTTCGGAAAAGATCGTACAGATTCGAAATCGGTTGGCGGCGGCACGGGACCGGCAAAAGAGTTATGCTGATCAGCGTCGCAAACCACTGGAATTCCAAGTCAATGACAAGGTACTTCTAAAAGTCTCACCGTGGAAGGGCGTCATACGCTTTGGGAAGCGTGGCAAACTCAATCCACGATATGTCGGCCCATTTACGATCCTGGAACGGATTGGGCCGGTGGCATATCGACTTGATCTACCGACGGAGCTCGGTAACGTACATAACGTCTTTCACGTGTCAAACTTGAAGAAGTGCCTGGCTGACGAGTCTCTCATCGTTCCATTAGAAGAGATCAAGGTTGATGATCGTCTTCGGATTGTGGAAGAACCTGTAGAGATCCTTGATTACAAGATTCGCAGCCTGCGTCACAGCAAAATTCGTATCGTTAAGGTTCGGTGGAACTCGAACCGGGGACCGGAATATACGTGGGAACGGGAGGATCAGATGAAGTCTAAGTATCCTCATCTTTTTCCTAAGGAAGCGTTCGAGTCGAGGCATGTCTCTTCGGCAGATGAATGAATCTCGGGTCGAGATTCCTTTTAACGTGGGGATGATGTGACAACTCGGGTAAATCTCTCTCTTTTGGTTTCTATCTTTTGCTTGTTCCCTTCGTCATTTCTTTTGTTCTTTCTGTACTTGTGCAAATTTTCGGGACGAAAATTCTTTTAACGTGGGGATGATGTGACACCCGGCAAATTCTGGTTAACAACGTTGTCTAGATGAAAGTCTACCTTAGCGAGTCACGCGTATATTGTAATTAACTGGGTTAGTTAAGTCGGGTTATAGTTCGGGAACTATTGGTTTAGTCTAGAGGATCATTGGATGTTGGTCTAGAGGTTCATTAGATGTCGGTCCTTAACCAAGTGTACAAACGGTGACGATCGGTAGGATCGTCAGGGCATACGGAACGTACGAGTCTCGAGTCCCGGGAATTGGTGAACGAGTGTAAATATGTGTATTTACTTGTGTTATGTGTTTACAATCATTATGTGACTTGTCGGTACATTAATATGTGTTAACATATGTTAAAACGGGGTTTAACGCGCAAAACACACGAGATTAACCCCTACAGGCGATTAGGAAGCCTAATCGCCCATAGGGGAGGCGAGTAGGCAACATTAGGGGCGATTGGTGGCTAATCGCGTGAAGGTATAGGCGATTAGGCCTAATCGCGTGAACCTTCATGCGATTAGCATTCCTAATCGCGTATAGGAGCTGCATAATCGCTAGTAGCGTGCTGGACGACTAGAAACGCCTATAAATACAATGCTTAACCTCCTAAACTTCCTAATATCAACCCTAGTCGTCCCATAACCGCCCCAAACACATAAACAACCTCTGGAAGGCGATTTTGATCAAAAACACAAGGTTTCAAGGTCTAACCATCATTCTTTCATAACCCTAAGGTTTGATTCTCATCCATAACACTTTGTAAACATTTTTAATCAATCCCTAATGGTCCAGACCTGATCATAAACGAAAAAGCTTTCTGAAAATCATTAATACGGATTATTAATCGGATTATAACCAATATACATGCGTTGTGGGTGTGTATGATTAGAAAGCTAGGATTTTTATGATTCATGATGCTTGATTGATATGTTATTTGATAGATCAGTGTTGATATTAATATTATGATAATAGAAATCTCAGTAATTGATTATTAGGGTTATTGTTATGCATGTTAGTATGATGATTGCATGCTATGTGTATATGTTTGGATTACTTGATTTCATGCAGGGCTGATTATACGAGGTCAAACGAAGGGTTTTGGCTTAAACATGTTTGAAATAGTTATTGGAATGATATTGGGTAGTTACACACGTTCTGGATCTGATTTGGAGCGTTAAACGCGCGAAAAACCGGAACAGCAAGGTTACAGGCGAGTAGCCTTGCTAATCGCCTGTGTTAGAGGCGAGTAGCCCCTAATCGCATGACAACAGGGGCGAGTAGCCCCACTCGCCTGACTACAGGGGCGAGTAGCCCACTCGCGTGGCATCAAGGGCGAGTAGCCCTACTCGCGTGACTTAAGGGGCGATTAGCCCTGATCGCGTGCCATTTCATGCGATTAGCCTCCCTAATCGCGTGTACTGCTGCTGTAAGTGTAAATTAGCATTCCGAGACCCGATTTAACATATAGTAACATGCTAGGAACCCCGTAACATGTCTAATAACTTGGTAACATATATTTGGATGTATTTCGGTGATACGGGAACTATGTGCTATAACTTGTTGTACGTTAACGTGTGTTAAGTGTAATTGCGTTATTGTACGTTTTGGAGCGTAAACATAACACGGGGAGTCTCGGGTCACCAATGGGATGTCGAGTCTTGTACTTTGGGTCGGTTAAACAGTCACGGTGTTTTCAAACGAACTTGGTTATGGTCTGGACATCTAGGGACTAATTAGCCTGCGGGTTATTAGTCTAAGTACTTGTAACTGTCGTATGTTAGGTCGCCGCTTTACGGGACTAGCATAGCAGCTGAGTTTACTCGGGTTAAGGAGTAACGGAACTTAAGGTGAGTTTACGGCCCCTCTTTTAAACTGGTTTTATACTTTCGGGGGAGAAAACATGTGTTAAAACTATATTTGGTAACTACTGTCATACTATGGGTTTCTATTGTGTACTACACGATCTTTGGAAGTCCCGGGGGGGAACCATGAATGTGCGGGTTTGCACAACGGGGAAATGTGAATAGCGCTATTGGGAGTGACCAACCCCGCTCGTCGACTTGGAGGGTCGGCGGGTGCATATTGTCTCAAACAGGAACAACAGGAACAACAGGAACATACATCGGGCATACTTTTGGTATTCGCGTTAGTAATGGTTTTCCAATCGTGGTAGTAACAAAACGTACGCCTAGCTAGCGTATACTGGTTTTCTATTTGTTATAGTATGGACAGGTGGACTTGGTACTTGGATACAAAACCTGTAAACTCACCAGCATTTTTGTACTGACGTAAACTTTTACATGTTTTCTCAGGTCGCTAAGGTAGCACGACTGGACTAGGGCGCACGCGTCTGCACGGCATCTATGTTAGGGTTGCATGGTCTTACAACATTGAACATTGGTTTATTATTTTGGATAATGTTTTGAATAAGCTTCCGCTGTAAACGGGATTTTGAACTATGTTTTGAAATTGCATTTTAATTCATTTAGACTTGTTTATTGTGATCGTTGGTTTGGATCCTGGTTTGTCATGCGCCTCGCGGTAAAGCTCCGCAAGTGGATTTTGAGGGTGTGACAATTAGGGACTGATAATTATACACCTTATGTTAGTGACTGAGAATCAGTCGCTAATATTTTTTCACCTCATTTGAGACTAAATTTCAGTCATAAAATATGTGTGGGCAATGTAAGGTTTTAGAGGGATGTTTTTCGTGACTGATTTTCAGTCCCAAATACGTTTCCTTTGTAATTAAAATTGATGCGAATGTATCGGTGACTGATTTTCAGTCTCGAATAATTAATGAATATATTAAAGACTGAAAATCAGTTCTTAATATCCTAACGACTTAGATACTAATATGCAGTCTTCCACACCTTTTATATATTAAAAGATTAAGGACTTGTTTTTAGTATTCAACTATCTAGATCAATTCAGTCTCTTAACAGTTTGCAGATGAAATAATTAGGAATTGATAGTCAGTCTCTAATACCCTACTAATATGCTACTATTCTAAGGCCATGAGGTGTACCTTAACACCAATGGTGTTAACGGTGATGTACTGATGTTACATTTTAACATTCATTTTACACCACTCCCTTCTTGTGTTAAGGGGCGTTAAAGTGACCATAGATTAACATGTTAACATGAATCAAAAGAGAGAAAATTAAGGGATGAGGTAAAGTTAAAGGGTGTTAAACCATTTTCTTGAAGTAAAATAGTGTGAAAAGGGAAAAAGTAGAGGATTTAACATCTAGGTGGAGTTATAATTGTCAAAGAGCCTAGGCGTACTTAAGGCGCATAGGCCGAGCCCGAAGCCTAGGCGTAAGACGCATAAAAAACGACGGCTTTTTATAATTAAGCGCATAGTATAAAATACATTTTTTAGGGATTCTAGAGATGTTTTAGGCTTGTTTAGGGCTACTTTAGGATGTTTTAGGGTTGTTTAGGACTTGTTCATGATTCATTTAGGATGTTTTAGAGGTTTATGCAACTTTTAGCCTGAATTTGACCGAAAATCAGCCCTGATAGTGCGCATCAGTGCCTAGGCGCGCGCCTTAGAGGGTGCAGCGCACTTGGTGCGCCTCGAGCCTAGGCGCTCGCCTAGGCGCGCTTTTGACAGCTATGGGTGGAGTTAAAGTATACCCCATAGCCCAAACATACTAGAGTCCGAAAACCAGTTTTGAATTAAGTTAGGGAGTTGATAAGTTTGAGCACTATTAATTAATTAGGGGTAATGATTGCAAATTAGAGAGTCATTGATTCCCCATAATATCCATTAAAAATAAGTTAGCATAATTGATGATAAGTAGAGTTATTGGGAGTTACTAATGTCAACTAAGGTCATTGATGTGTAGTTAGAGTGTACAATGATTATGTAAAGCCATTGATAGTCAATTAAGGTCGTTCGTGGTCAATTAGATTCATTCACGATCAATGGTAGCCATTTGGGAATCAGGCTAAAGATTGAATCTTCATTATCAAATTCTTAAATTTAATAATAATAATGATAATAATTGCCAATCCCCACGTGGTGGAGTGACACCCTCATTGTTTCCTTATATGAGGTGGGGAGTTGGAGTCCTACCGGAAGCAAAATACTGCTGGTGGGCCGGGTTTTACCGCAGTGGACCTTCGGGCAGCGGGTTTTCCCCGAGAACTGGTGTGAAATTATTAGTGGACCTGGGTTACTCTCAGAGTACTCCTTTGTCCGGTGGGTACTTCGTGAGTGCTTTGGATTGATTTGTAGACTATCTGAGGGGTGCAGAGTGAAAAGGAATGTAAAGCAGAAGGGCTCAGGGAGCAAAAAATCATATGAAGGGGTGCAACCTGATGCCGCCTATAAACCACAAGTGTACAAATTGCATTTTACTCTTTAATTAATAATCTTTTTCAATTTAGTTGTAATATAATTTGGTCTTGTATAAAATCTATTTATTTGATTATTTTAAAAAATTTAATGTGTATTATTTTAATTCCCAAAAAGTATTTTTTTCAAAAAAAAAAAACAAAGACATAAAAAAAAAACTTCCCTCCCATTTGTTTTTCTTCAAAATTAAATTCCCTCCCCAAAATTTCCTACTTTTGAAAATTTACCGCCCATTGATTACTTTCCCGTGCCTTTTTTTAGCCCTAAATCGGTACCCCTCCCAAAAATCTGACTGTGTTGAACAAAGAAGGCGAATTGTAGGGATTCTCTAAGGTGATTCGATGAAAGTCGCTCAACGCTATAGTAGCCACCACTTCGAGCGATGTGTGATTCTCGCCATCTCTTGCTGTCTACCACGCTACCATAGCACCATCGCATGTAAGTTCCAATTCATATACGATTTAATGTATTTTTTGCTTGATCTTGATTTGGGGATTTTGATAGTTATTCTTCTTTGCGCTAAAATTTTCATATGCTTATTTCGTGTTTTGCACACAACATGTTTGAAGAAATGCCACATAGAGTTTGGTAAGTTTATATAAAGATTATTCGGTTTTGCTAATATGTTGTTAAACATATATTGGTAGTAGCTGGTGACTTCAAACATTTTTTAATGGAATTTGATGTCAAGATTTTTTGTTGAGATATTTTTTTGTTTTCTGACTTATTGCAACCGATTAGTTGGAATAATTATTTGTGGAAGAAGGGGTTGCAAAGCAAGCTGATTAGACTAAACGTACATATGGATGGATTTCTCGAGATATGTGCTCCACTGGTACTTCTCACTCTTATTTATCTAGCCCTTTCGGAGATCATAGTGTCTGTAAGTCCAAGGATTCTCTTATTTATCGTTCATCAAAGATGTAGCTGATTTATATTCATCAAGTTTAACTTATTTGTATTTAGTTGTATTGGAATGTATTTATGAGTGTGAATCAACAGTTAGGGAGTCTTTACTTTTGAACATTGTAAATGGTGCAACCTAAAAGAAATTTAGGGAACCTCTTTCGAGCCAATGATCTGTTGGTCTAGTGTTCCAACAGTGAGGTGGGAATGTTTACCCATTTATGTGGGGTTCCTGCCTCGGAAGTCCCCGGTTTGATCCTCGCCACTTGCAGGCCTTCAAGCCAAAAGGATAGCTACCCGCGGGTTTTTGGATTCGAATTCAGAAGGGGTGAGTCTATTAGGCTGATGCCCCAGACTGTTTAAAAAACTGGAACTCTTTTCGTGTGTCCACTTTTCGTGAACTAAATAATTATTTCAAATATGCTCTTGTAGTGTTACTGTCCTACTAAATCTATTTATTTATGTTGATTTTTATTAACAAATTGCACCACTTAAATACTAGCAAATTAGCGTAGATAAAAAATTGTGTCAAAAAAAAATCTTGTGTAGTGTTTTTTTTTTTTTTTTTTGCTTTTGTTTTTTCCCCTCAATGTTGAACACTTTTAAGGTGAATTTCATTGCAGCAGGTAATAATATTGTGTATTTAGTTACAAAATAAGTAGCGTGACGAATAGGGTAAGCAAAACAAAACATATATCTTTTCAATGGGTTAGTCATATGAATTCATGTGCCAAGAGTTGAATTTGCTACCTATGTTCATTGTTAGTGATTTTTATGTCTTACTGCAAAATTTCTTCTGATTTGTATTGATAACTTGGAAAGGAGACTTGAATGGCGAGGATGTCACACTAACTATAGGCACTTGCTTTTTTCATACTAATTATTATTTAGGAACAAAACTTTGTTAAATATCTTTAAGTTTCTTTTAGTACGTATGCAGTACAATAACCATGAGATAAGATGGTGGATCTGAAGCAATAAAAAATGCAATTGTGAACCATTTAACTTTACCACAAATAACACATCGCTAATGGAGAATGAAATGAGAGAAAACTGAGTAAAAAACCTAAAGCCGTCAACATCTGCCAATTTTTATAGGTATAATATATAGTATATATGATACATGTGATTTTGTTCATTGTCTTTATCGTAATCTTATTATGGGACATCAAATGTATTTTTATTGACTTAACAATGTTGTAACAGTGGTGAATAAAATTGTTTCCAATAGTCGGTGGTTGGCCTCTTTTTAGTATATTTGCTTATTTTCTATTGTTCTTTATCGTGTACTCCTAACTTGTTCCAATAGAAGTTTTTCTCTTGTATTTGTGTAGGCATGGAAGGAATCATTGTGAAGGAATGATTTTATCACTTTGAAATATTTTGCGGGTGATGTGAAGCCTAATCTCTAGCAATGGTGGTCATTTGCCTAGGACGGATTCTTCCCAAAGTGGGCTCTAGCTGATTACCTAATGAAATGTACAACCTTTAACACTCTTTGAATCTTAGAAAAGCCTCTAAATTTATTGTAGACCTGTAGAGGTTTCTTCAAAGAGGCTAATAGAAATGTAACTTTACATTATTCTCATTTTTTTATCGGTATAACTTTTAGAGAACGATTGATGTATATGTATATATTGTATATTAACCAACCCTTGTTGGTTTTCAATTTATTATGTTATTTTCATTGGGTTTTTTTTTTTTGTGATTTCTAAAGGTTAGTAAAGTAGAAACTGGGTTTCAGATACTTAACACTGAAAAAGTTTGGTATAAGAGACATTTAGTCTTTGTAAAAACAGATTTGGAACCAAAACAACATGGTATTCAAGATTGTCTTGTAGTCATTAGAAGACCATTTAAGGACTAAAATGATGTGGTATCAAAGACTGACTCCCAATCTCTAAACCAATGAGTTAAGAACTGAAATGTTGTAGTATCAGAGACTAATTTTCTGTCACAGAAAAATGTATTGGGGACTGAAATGATGTGTTACCGTGAGACAAATTTAGGATTGATTTTTTTTTTTGTATCGGAGACTAAACGTTTGTCTCTGTTGGTTTTATACATTGGGGACTGATTTTTAGTTACTAAAACAATTATCTAGGATTAGGTATCCGCCACTGATAGGGGACTGGCGAAATCAGTCCCCGATAACCATTGGGTACTGATTTAGATGTATCTGAGACTGTTTTTTCAGTCCCAAGTACCCATCTTTTTTGTAGTGCCATAGCATAATTTTTTTTTCCAGGGACGAAAAAAAGATAAGTGTGGGGATGTTTGATGTATTGTAAAACACATCGGTCATTTGTACATGTTTTGCGTCTTTATCGAGTCAGTATGAGTCGTTTTATATATGTTTTCGTGTTTTATTTAGTATTTTACGTTTCGCAGGAGTCCGGATGGAAAAAGACGCAAGTCAATGCGTAAAAGGTGCTTTACGAGATCCCGGATGAATCGCAAGTAAAAATAAAAGAAAAAAATATAATTTTGCACAAGTTACCCAGTTGCGTCACGCGGCGGAGATAGAGATTCTGGGCTGGTTTGAGTTATTTACGATCAGATGCCCCCAAAAAGTCCATTTTGCCCATGCTGATTTGAGTTATTTACATCAGATGTCCTCGTAGCTATTTTAAATGCTTGGCGTCACACAACCACTCCCCCTTTACCCTGCCATGTGACGCGATGACCCCCAAGAAGCCCAAAAAATGTATTTTTCAAGTCCTATTCGATATTAAAAACCATAAGTCGTCATATTGTCAAGTATTCTGCACTTTTGGACGAATATAGAGTTGGGAGATAGTTACCAAAGACTAGGAAGGAGCAAGGTTCAAGATTTCAAGCATTCGGGATCGTTACACTCTGGTGTTCATCATTCGGTTTATCTTTCTTTGTTATCTCGTTCAGAGCTCATGTCTTCTAGTTTTTTTATGACTTTGTTTACTGTTTTCAAGATGTTTTGTGGCTAAAACATTTGTAGCTACCTAGACTAAGACAGATAACTATGTATTGATTTGCGTTTTCTATGGTTTTTGGAACTTGTCACACCCTCAAATTTCCACTGTGGGGTTTATACCGCGAGGCCAGGATCACATAGCCATAAGTCATATGAACGAACTCTAAATGCCCAAACCATTTAGTTCATTTTTAAAAATCAATTTTTGTTAGGTTGCGGAAGCGTAAACCAAATTTAAACATTTTAAAACCATGCGCAAAACAACGCGCCCAAATTAAAACCACGTGAAAGAAAATGTAAAAGCATGATATGTAATTTAGGTGTATGCCCAAGACCCCAAATGCAGTGAAACGTGCAGTGCTTCCTAATCGTGACACTAGAAGCTAACTACCTGCAAAAGCATGTATATCGTGTGTCAACATAAAGTTGGTGAGTTCACAAAGTAAGGTAAGTAAAAGTGTAGGTTTCCCAAACCAAGAACAGTAATCAATAACCACTAGTTCAGTGTATGCCAAAGGTAGTTAACCCATTCATGATAACTAAACAATGAAGTACCGAACTGCTATTTAAACGATGCACTCGCCCCGCGAGCTGGTTTTTGCCTCCCATCATTGCCTATCAACAATGATAAAATCTAAGGTCGTAGTTCACGCCCGGCTCCCAGCACGGTGTGAGGTTTGTCAAACCTAATAGCACTATCAACTAGTAACCCGCTTGCCACCCGGCAACTCATTCGATATAGTGAAGGACTTCCGTGATAGTATGCAGCTTAGTTCATCAAGGACACAGAGTGTGAAACTAGCAAAACCCGATTCCTCTCGAGAATCAACCCATCCCAAAACCCGGAATAAAACAGTAGTCCCAAACCTGTACTAGAAAAGTAAGTAAGTTGTCTCCCCGAGACGTATGCTTTTGAGAAAAGAGTAGTGAAACTCACCTTAGGTTGCAAGCAAATAATCCAAACTTCACAAATAAAGACGTGCTACCGACTCCCTATTATGTGTATCATTAAGTGAGTATATGTGTATAATCAATACACCATATAACCCGTTTGTCCATGACGTTTTAAAATACGAAAACGTGTAGGTGACACCTAGTGTTTCTATATGCACAAGTAGACCCTACGAACCCGTTGGTGAACGTTATGATTAATATCAGTCATACACTTCATATACATCTCATATAAGTGCTCATACAAGTTCATGTTAATAACAAGCCATATTGGACTCCAATTAGACACATAAGCGTACAATACATAATCTGTGTTTTTAGGACAGATTATGCGTCATGGAAACCAATTTATTAAAAATACTTATCCAATGAGTTAGACTCCCAAACTTCTACTGAATATTCTAGGGAGCCTACCGGTCAAGTCCATATTTTTATTTCAGGATAAAACCATACACAAAAATTATGAAAAAAATGTACAATACAGCTAGGTCCAGAAAATACTCATAACAGCATAGTTTAGTAGAAAAATTCCTAAAAATTGTGTATTTATCCAAACGGGATGAATCTACTTGGAAGAACCGAGTTTTACCAATGTTGGCCTACTGTCCAAATTTCATAACCTAACTCTTTGTAAAACTCAAGTTATGGACGTTTAAAGTTGACCCAAAATATTAATCCGAAAATCTGATTAGACCTTTAATCAAACAAAATTCCAAAAATATATCAAACGACGTCCAAATCAGATAATTTTGCCCATTACGAAAATCTAAGACCTTTTACAACATGTTTATGCAAAGAAATCATCAAAACAAATACTTTAATGCCACGTTACAGACTCTGCAAGTCGACCTAAACAATCTGTCCAGATTTAAAACATGCATAAACCCTAGTTATAATCAATCACCTACGCATATAATCGATCAATAACACCCAACAATCATCATACAATATCAATAAGACATAACCTGATCAAAACCTTGCAAGATACATGTTAAACATCATCAAACGTAAACCTTAGAAGTCTAATACATCAAGAACATGCAATATCATGCAACACATACAATAACCATCACATAATCTCATGTTTAACCCATTAGACCTTTATAAACATCAAGTTTTAATCTTTATAAAAACGTTTCAGACCTGGATAAACTTTTTTATGATGTTTAAAAACATATTAAACAAGATTAAAACACAAGAGATTGAATGTTATACCGAAAGCACTTCAAGATCACCAACCAAAGACCTTCTATGCCTCCCGAATGATATTCTTGAGCCTTAGCAGGTGTTAGGGGATGTATTTTTCGTAGGAGAGGTGTTAGGGACGATTAGGGTTAAGGTTATGAGGTACTTGGGGCTTAAGATTGCTTAAATAAGCGTTTAAAGTCGGTTTAGATGCGCAGACCCAGTGAGCGGGCCGTTCGGATTGAGTGAGCGGCCGTTCAGGTTGAGTTAGCGGCCGTTCGCTCATTCGTGGTCCGTTTCGCGCGGTCTAGTTCAATGTATTGCATGTTTTCTTCGATGTTTTCGCTATTTTGGACCATATCAAGCATGACCCCATGTATTTAGACCCCAACCCTCCTAACGGTTCGTCGATTACAGTTTTTAATGACGGTTTTTAATGACGCGTTTACTTTATGTTCACATAATCACATAAAGTTTACACATAGATTCACATAAACACGTAATTGCAATCAATATCAATCAATTAATCCACAATTATCTAATTTTACAATTCACCAACGTCCGGGGTTCGATACTCGTGTATGTAGTTTGGTAATTCCCCGAATCACCACTTCATGCAGCTATTAACCTATAATTGTGCAACGTGTGACTTATCTAGCTAACCCTAGTTAGGTAGAATGCAAGGATTGTAAGTACAAGTAACTAGAGTTTAGTTAAAGTAAGAACCTGAAATTGCGGGGTATCACAGAACTTGTTCGAATTTATGATTTTATAATGATTTTGATTTCTCTAGATCCGGTGCCAGATCTAGAGAAATCAAAATCTTTACTGAATCATAAATCCAAAACAAGTTCCAAAAACCATAGAAAACGCAAATCAAAACATAGTTATTTGTAGGGGTGCAAACGAGCCGAGCAGCTCGCGAGCTACTTGAGCTCGACTCGGTAAAAAACACGAACGAGCCGAGTCTTATCGAGCTCGAGCCCGTGCTCGAGCCTGAAATAAAGCTCATTTGGTTATTGAGCTCGAGCTCGAGCCTCGAATGTAAAGATCGGTTGGGCTCGTCGAGCCTTATCGAGTTTTGCTTATTTATGTCTTTTAGTACTATATAGCCCAATTATATTGCAATTCATGCATTAACTAAATTACTTTGGGCCTTGGGCTTCTTAATTATCCAAAACGAGCTCATTAATGGTCCAAAACGAGTCATTAATAGTCAAAACGAGCTCCTTAATGGTCCAAAACGAGCTCGAGCCGAGCTTGGGCTCGTTTAAACTCTTGCCACATACATTTTGATCGAGCTTTCGAGCCGAGCTCGAGTTCTTAAATATAATATCGAGCCGAGCTCGAGCTTCTGAAAATTGTCACGAGCCTAGCTGGATAATTTAAGGCTCGAGCTCAGCTCGGCTCGGCTCGGCTCGGCTCGTTTACACCCCTAGGTCATATAATTGATTTCGGATGGAATTATCAGTCGGCATAATCTGTCACTAAGCTTGAAAATTTCGTGATTAATCCATATGTTAAATTGTAATGGAATGAATAATATCTTAGGAACTCGACATATTACCTTTGGTACCCACCTTCACTAATGATCTATCCTTGCAATAAAATTTGTTTGTTTTGCATGTATGGAGTATTTTATTATAATTCTTTACTTCGCCCTTTTTCTTGCGTAGAATACCTTTAAGTTAATAGTTACATACATTAGTCTTCCTCACGATCCATACTTTGGTTAATCACTCTAGAGACCGGAAATGCATGATCAAATTTGAATTTGACTTCGACCCAACATTGGTAAGATGAGACACGTGAACATATGTGTGTGTGTGTGTGTGTGTGTGTGAGAGAGAGAGAGAGAGAGAGAGATGGAGATCTTAGTTAAGTTGATGAATGAAGATGCATGGAAAAAGATGAGCGAGTCAGAGAAGATTGAAACCGTGAATGGTCAGGAGAACATGTGAATTACAACTCGTGATTCTCTCCAATGTTTTGAGGTGGATTTCTTCTTCATCCTCATCAACTTCATAGTGACCCTCCTCTCTCTCACCTTATAGATATAGAGTTAGAGATCGACAGATAGATTTATAGTGTGTTGTGTGTGAAAGAGAATTAGTTAACTACTTACCTACACAAATCGAGAGTATCCGAGGTGAAGTGAGAGTGTATTTATTCATTGAAGACAAATTAGTTAACTACTTACCTACATCATTCAATTCCCATAGACACGTCATATATCTATTCAAAAGTATAATTACAATATCCTAAAACACTAACAGTTGCTCCAATGTTTTGAATGGTCTCTAAAAAATTTTAATATACAAATGATCTTAGGACTAATTAGGAGAAACCATAAAACACAAAGATATATATTTTCTTTGATTAGCCAATATTATCTCAGGATTTATTTACTTTTTGGGAGTAATTTTATTTTATTTTTGAATGAGGAACACCCACAACCTCTCCCTAAACTTTTTCCGGTTTCTTCCGTTTTTAGTCACTAACTCGACAACCTACTTTTATTTTCATTTTATTAAAAAACAACAAATAAATCTAGAAATGTTATAAAACTACATTTTATATTTTCATCTTCACGACAAACTAATAGTTATTAAATATTAAAAAAAAAAATGTTTAAATCTGATACGTAAGTAAATGTGGTGTCATATGATACAATTCTATGACCCAGTTGTATTTTTTTGTTCACATTTTTAATTGACTTAGCCCGATACACGACCATCAACCCGTTTCTTTTGAACTTCTCCAATCATTAACTTATGGTCTTAAGCAATCAAATCATCATTTCCTTGTTTTTCTCTGTCGTCACATCGGCAAAGAATCATTACTAACTTTTTAACATGTGTAATACACGAGTTTTTAATCTAGTTATCTTAATACACCATACTAAATAAATTGTTTTATCTTATTCTTATATAAAATAACGACATAATTTATCAAATCTTTTACATTTGTTATTATTAACTAAGTAAAACAAACACTTTTTAAGATCTAAACTGTGATATTTCAACATAATTAATATCATCACGTTTCAATATGTATACACTACTCAATATTCAACAATTCTTTTTGGGCTTTGAGGTTGGTACAGTCTACTTAACCCAACGGTCACATGGGCCTCAAAAATCAAAAACAAAACTTTCTAAAACGTGACAACATTTAACCCCCTATACTCACACTCCTCTACATAACCCCCGCTCCCTTTCACACTTCACTCACCAACTTCAAACCCTCATGGACAACTGCCGTAGAGCCACCGCTCCATTCAAACCATGGAAGAAAGGCCCAACCCGCGGCAAAGGCGGGCCTCAAAATGCCGCATGTGAATACCGTGGCGTTCGCCAGAGAACATGGGGCAAATGGGTGGCAGAAATCCGAGAACCCAAAAAAAGAACCCGCTTATGGTTAGGTTCTTTTGCTACCGCGGAAGAAGCTGCCATGGCATACGACGAGGCCGCTAGAAGACTCTACGGCCCTGACGCGTACCTTAACTTACCCCACCTTCGATCCAACTTCAACCCGCTTAACAAATCACATAAATTTAAATGGTTTTCTTCAAACAAGTTCATGTCCATGTTTCCAGCCACTGGCTTGCTCAATCTTAATGCGCAACCGAGTGTTCATGTTATTCATCAAAGGCTTCAAGAACTCAAGAAAACTCAGCCATTGCCTTCGTCTTCATCCAGCTCAAGTGGTTCGTCGAATGTTGATCAAATCAACCAAGAGCAAGCTCAAGCTCAAGTTCAAGTTACTAGTGACAAACCCCATGTCAAAGAATGCATTGAAAAGCCGCAAATCGATCTCAATGAGTTTCTTCAACAAATTGGAGTGGTAAAGAAAGATGATCATAAAGAGGATGAGTTCTCATCTTCAAAAGGTGTTGTTGAAGAATCTGATTTGGGAGAAGAAGATTTCAACTGGGATGTGTTAAGTGATCTTCATGGATCTCATGATGATCATTATCATATGTTTGATGTTAATGAACATGAACAATATGATCATCAAGAACTGGTTTTGCCAACCACCTTATGGAATTTTTAAAAATCTTTCACACTATATTAATAGAGCTTTGGATGAACATAAAGTTATCAAATATGATCAAATCTATGAATGTACGTCGAGAAATGGTGCTTGGAGAGCATGCATGTATGATCTGTTGTCATATTATCTTTTTTCCATTGATAGTAAAGTTCTATAATGTCAAACTTCCATAATATCAAGCCAAGCAAGCTAGACATGAAGACTAAGCTAAGACTAATCTATATGATTCTTAAAAATCCCTAATGTTTATCCGACCTCTCTAAGTTCTGATAGGATAGTATATGAAACTTTTATTCAAAGCTGATTACGGTTAGTTTGGTTACTCTAATTATATGAGTTATATATCTATATTTATATCTATACTACTATATAATGGGTGCTTGATGGATAAAAAGGTAAATTTACATCTTTTTTAAGATGGCGTATCAATAGTCTTAGTATAAATCTATAATTTTGTCCAATTTCTTCCTTTTATGCCCTCTTGTACAACATTTAATGGTAATGATAAAAATGAGTAATGCAAGTCATACACCTTATTCAACCTTTGAAACCGTCACATTAATTTTTGAAGCCTCTTTGGTTCTGCTCCATTATACCCTTAAACGAAACTCATGTAATCAATATCATGGATATAATTGCAATTGAATGGGAAATTCAATTGAAAAGTGATGAAGATTACTCTTGGTTAATCCTTTATTTATTGAAATCTCATTTAATTTTCTATAAATCAATTATTTTCTTCAAAATCAATTCTTTTATCAAACCCTTTGATTATTTTTTATGCAACTTAAGATCAATTGATGTTTGAAAGGGATGAGCATTGTAATGTTAGGGATTTTCCTTATTATTAATTTTTTGGTTGTTTTTTTTAATTAGAAAATGTGATATGTTGTGTTTATGCTCTAGGTTGTTAAAACAGAAACATAAAAATTGCTTATTCAAATGGTTGAAAATGAGTTAGAAAAGAAAGCAAGTGATAGAAATTGATTATTCAAATGGTTGAAAATGAGTTAGAAGAGAAAGCAAGTGGGTCATATGCTTACCGTTTTACAGGCTAATCACACTTTTCTAGGTACTTCATGTAACCTTCTCTTTAGTGATTATGTTGCAGTGTTTAAAATTTTGTCTCGATAAATCGTCATTCACTCATTCGAAGTAATATTTATTGGAGTTGTTTGTTGTAAGTCTCACTGTTCTGATTTTAAATATGTACCATTTACTTGTATTTTAGTTCTAATTGAAAGCATAAAAACTTGGTGAGTAGAGCGACAAATGAAGTAGCAGCAAAAAATTCATATTACTACTTTGGTAGTTTCAATGAGTTATTACATAATTCATTATTGTACATCTACAAATTGAAAACTTTGGTACACCAGTTAGAGAATGGAATAGAAGCAATATATTGTTAGTGGAATTGCATTGTAGATGTTGAATTAAATGGTATGAAAACAAGCGCCACCCGAGTTTAAAGTGTCTCCAGCAACATGCAGTCATTTGCCAGTAAATTGTTTTGATGATTTTATCTTGGTGATTTCTTTTGTGATTTAATATGTTCGCGCCGCAACGTGCGCGGGAAATTATGAAAAGAAAAGTTGTTGATATGATATTGAAAGGGTAGTATTCTCTTTGCGCTTGATTTTATTTGTTTTTTGTGATGTAATTGCTTTTCTTCTTACATATAGGCTAATGAGTTTGTAGATTGTCTTTGTTCCTAATTCTTATCCCATGGTACGTACTCATGAATTGGTTTGTATGCTTTAAACTATGTCATATACTTGCTACCATCATTTATTTTTATTTTTTTCTAAGCATTGTGTCATATGCCGGTTATTATTCAGATTTGGAAATGTGTTGAAAGGGGAAATAGACGAATGCCTACAAAATGCTCAATAAATGAGTGCTTTAGTGGATCCAATATATACTCCGGCTTGATAGAAGTTAACATGTCAACTTAGTAACCTGACATTTAACGAGTAGATAAATACTTATTTCAGAAGGGCTTATTTGAACCACAACATTGGGTACCAACGTATACTATTGAATCTGCATTTTTGCGTTTTGTAAATAATCACATTGTTATATTGCAATTTGTATTTGGATCCACGGCAACGCGCAGGTAAATCAATCGGTTCTCGAAGTATCGGTTTATTTTTGGCCCACTCCGGTTTCCAGCCTGTACCTATTTGGCCAAAAACAAAAACCGGTTCTAATCCATCGTAAAACCCCCGAACCGATTTAGAACCTAGATTGGTTTGAGAAAGAAAGGGTTATCTTTAGGCCCCGTTAATGTATTTTGCATAAAACAAACATGAAACATAAATGATTAATGCATTCTTTCAATATCTTTCTGAAGAAGCAAATACCTGTATGGGTACGTACTCCAGCGATGATGAAGATGAACAAGACCACATATCGTCCTCTCCGTCTTTAAGATCCAGATCTGCAATAAGAAAAAAGGAAAAGAACGAGGGATGGGGGCGACTTCCAGGAGTTTCCTCCCATCACAGACACAAAAAATGTGATAGGCTCCAACCTGTTCCCTAGGGTTATAGGTGAACCTCTTAAATAGGGAACTAATGGGCCACCATCACAGACCTCTAACTTTATGGGCACATAGCCCATTGGCACCAAGCCCAGTTAGGGGGTTGCCTCCATAAAACCCTCAGCCCAGTAAGCTTAATACAAGCTACATCGTGATGGGCCTCGCTATTGGGTTAATAATAGATAATATATATTAGTATAAATAGCGTCAGGTGTTGACCAGCTTGACCGAGCCGGGACACACCTCGTCATGTCCCCCAGTCTAGTATCGTGATTAAGATGATAGTGCTAGACTAGAAGAAACTCATGGTCCTATAGCAGATATTGTCTCATCAAATAGATTATGATGAAATCAGGCAGGGCATGACAAATGTTTGGTTAATCAACTGTCTATCCGTGTTTTTTATTTGTTCTTCAAGTATGCATAAGGGTAGCATGCATGAATCGCAGTGTGTTAGCGTGTCTTAAGGTTTGAAATGTGATGGTGGCTCTAAGATTGAATGTACTTGAGCATGAGTATTCTGATTACAAATGTGCAATCTGGATAATATAGTACAGCTTGCACACGCGATGTCTTTCGTGTTGTTTGATGCAATATAACTTGTGCACATTTGACGTGTCTTGTATGTTGTTTGATTTATAGGTAATGCCTGGTTTGATTAGGGTTAACCCGTATCATAGCTGGTCCTGCCCCCCAGTCTGGTGTGATAGTCGACATTGAGTATGACGCCAGACTATAAATGTTGTCAAAGGAGTGTGAAAAATTGGATTCATGTGAATCAGGTCAAACATAATATGGAGTTACATCCAGCTCGGATTGTCCGATTCATTAGGGAATTGCGAGATTAATCCGTACCACACCTCATTAATTGGTAGCAGTATAAAAGTTACCCTTATGATAGCAACATAATGATGACAAACCAAAACGACGTCCTACAAACTGTTATATCTGAGTGTTATTCACAAGGTAGGATGTAACTTGAACTTCGTTTTTCCGGACCCATTATTCGTTATCATCGGATTTCTTTTTACCCTTTCGTGAGGGGTGATTTGTGGTAGCACGCAGGCTGTGCATAGTTGAGCAAGATGCGCGATCCAGATATGGAACTAGTTTTGACATATTATCCAAAGCTTTGACTTAAGCTTTTTACTGTGGTGCATCACGTAGCCAAATGTGGCGCGCGTCCTAATATTGTCATAGTGCGCATGATGATGCATTACGGCGATGGAGCAGGCGTATTCCGTTGCGGTACCACCTTTAATACCTTGACGAGGATGATACACGCAACTGATGTATACCGTACTCCGTGGTGATGGCTTTTTACGTTTTACGTCAGGCGGGAGCAATGCTCCACGGGATACGCGAAGAGCTTTGCTGAGGCGTGTGAAGACATGCTCCACGGATGCGCGAAGAGCTTTTGCCGGCTGGTAGGCCTGTAAATGAACCGAACGTTCATGAACTGTTCGTGAACTGTTTGGCGGGAAGTTCGTTTATGTTCGTTTATTTAGATAAATGAACGAACACGAACACAATTTTTTGTTCGGTTAATTAAACGAACGAACATGAACACATGTTTTGTTCGTTCATTTATGTTCGTTTATTTCTGTTCGTTTATGTTCGTTTAATTAAACTTTACTTTATTTTTATTATTTATTTCCCTTTAGTTAAGTAACCTTAATTCATATTATATTATATTATATACAATATATTTGATATGTTCTAAAATTTAATCATAACCTTAACATTTTAAATATATCAGCCGCTCTCCACACTTCACAGTCTCACCTCCCTTCTTCTCCATACTCCGCAACCCTACTAATTTAGATTTTGTTTTGGTTGCATTGTGATGTATTAAATTTGGTTGAATTGTTGTGATGAATCATTATTAAACTTGTTTTTGTTTGTGTTCATTAATGTTCGTTTATGTTCGTTTGTGTTCGTTTATGTTCATTAACTGTTCGTTTAGGTTTTAAATGAACGAACATAAACGAACACGAACACGAAAAATTTCTTAATGAACGAACACGAACACAAAAATGTGTTCGATTATGTGTTCGTGTTCGTGTTCGTGTTCGGTTAAAGTTAAATGAACAAACACGAACACGCCTGTGTTCGTGTTCGTGTTCGTTCGGTTCGTTTACAGGCCTACCGGCTGGTGAAGACCATGCTCCGCAGCTGATGTCTTTTTCAGTTTTACGTTCGGCGGAAGTAGTGCTCCGCGGATACGCGAAGACCTTACCAACGAGTAGGAGTCACTGATAAGCGCGGAGTTACCGGCTTGCATGGAGTTACCAAGTGGGTAGGACCAGATGTTACAGCGCATGGCTGAACCTGGAACTCGTTACTCAAGGATTCCTTTCCATAAGGCTATGTCATTCCTTAGCCCGCGGGCAGGTACGTTATACGCGGAGCGGAATAGAGCTGACATGAGCGGGGCTGGATCCCTTCACCGCGGAAAAGTGGATGGCTGAATTGTTGACACACCATATATTCACATTCAATACACATGTGCATATCATACATATCTTGTTTTTAAAAGTATGAATAAAAACATTAAAAAATCTTGTATATTGGTATTCTACATGTATTTCTAATTTATACCATACATACCGTATTTCCAAGTTAGATGACCATTATAAATGGTAAAAAAAAAAAAAAAAAGTTATATATACATGCGCATGTGTCTACCATTTAATTCAGATTTACATCCCAAGTACACCAACTTTACATCATGCATATTTCATATCAACATATCATGTTTTCTAATTAGCCTCTCTATTTTTAGGGTAGAGGTAAGGCTGTTTACATCTTACCCTTCTCAGACCCTACTTTAGTTTTGCTATAGGTGAGATTATCTGAGTATGATGATGATATCATGTTTTCTAATTATGATCATCAACTTTTTTAAGTTGCAATCTAAACTCTATAATGTTTTTTTTTTATTCCACATGAATGTACATACTAGGATATATATTTATTTTCAATGAACTATCTTGCTTACATACCATGCATATAAATACATTTTATCAACACGTATTTAACGTGGCAATATCAAATAGACCCAACAATCATGTTACCAATTTAAGTCCTGTTAGGAACAATCTTGTACTAAACGTTTAGAATGAAACATATAATTAGGTCAAAGTAGTATGCCAACCTTCAACCAACTCCAAGGACTAACTCATTTTTTGTAAAAAGAAATAATAAATTTTCTTTTATTTTATGTATTTAAAAAAATTAACATAAAAAACATCAATCTTTTTTTCCAAAAACCCAAATTAATTTACAAAATATTAATTATAAATCATAAGACTTATTAGGTTAGCCTTTTTATAATAAAGACGTGGATTGTTTGGATCTAAAACACATACACATTCATTTCAAAACAAGTAATATATTGAAAACCATGAAATTCACATAATACACTTATAATATTACCTAAAATATAATCAAACTAGATTATACCCCGGGAGCGTCCCGGGTTGAGAAATTTAATATAATACATCAATTTTATATATGAAATAGACTAATGTATAACTCTAATATTAATATCTAACGTAAAACAATGTACAACTCCAATGCTAACACCTAACCTAAAATAATGTAGAACTTTAATGTAACTCTAATATTAACACCTATCCTAAAGATTAAACAATGTACAACTCTAACATACTAATATTGATACCTAACTTAAAACAACGTATAACTCTATTAACCTATTCGGCTTTGGTTGAAAAAAAATATTCATATTTACTGATATGAACATAATTAGTGACTTGCCTATACATGATTAATGATTTACCTGAACACTTTGTGTTTTTTTCCTGTATAAACAAAACCCCACAAAAAAATTTCTTCGTTTTTTATATTGCATTATGTACTCGTTGGAAAGATAATAAAACGCTCGTTAATTTGGTGTAATTTTTTTATTTAAAAAATCTCGTATATTAAAGATATTAACGTTTAAAAATTATGGGAGGAAACATGAGGGTGAAAAATTCAATTTTGTTTTTAAATTCTTCTTTTCCTAAAATATCTCAATGCCACATGGGATGACACATGACACAATTCTAATAATACTAATACTAATAGTAATAATTATTACTCTTGTAATTAAATAAATAAATAAATAAATAACATTGCTATAAGGTGACACCATGTGTTGCAGTGTTGCACGATTCTTTCTCCTAGCTTCTCTTAATGAAGTATTCCTATGCATTTTTAAAAGAGTAAAATTCCAATGAAAGCATGACGATTGGGCTGAATTTCAACATCGTAGATAAGAACCTGGTTTAAAAGAAAAAACATTATTAATGAATAACCTGAATACTTTGTGTTTTTTTTTCTTGTATGAACGAAACCCCACAAAAATAGTCGGTTTTTCTCCGTTTTTTATATAGCACTACGGTACTCGTTGGAAAGATAATAAAACGTTCGTTAATTTGGTGTAATTTTTTTATTTAAAAAATCTCGTATATAAAAGATATTAACGTTTAAAACTTATGGGAGGAAACATAAGAGAGAAAAAATTAAATTTGTTTTTAAATTTTTTTTTCCTAAAATAACTCAATTTAAATTTAGTAGATTATGTTTTATATTATTATTTTTTTTTAATTTGCCACATGGTATGAAACATGGCACACTCAAGGAGGAAAATGCATCCTTAAATATCATGTCATTAATATGGCTTTGGCTTATTACATGTATAGATAGATAGATAGATTAGTGAGAAATAGAAACTGATGTGGTTTCGAAAGGGATGATATCAATACTAATTCCAAATCAGACCGTTAAAACTAAAACCAAATAACATACCGTATTTACTCGGTCAGCACCGATACAATACGTACAATACCGTTACATGTTTCTAACCAGTACATTACCCTATTGAACCGACTCCAAAATTAAGCGAAATTCAAAACTGAAACTTCATATTTATAGTTTAAGAATAACCAAAATTATATATCACATTGAAATCATCTAAAAATACAACCCATTTTTTAAATAAACATTTTGTTTTAAAATTCATAAATAATATATATAAATAACATGTTGATTCAAGCTGAACAACGTCCATCACCTTAAAATCTCCGAATTCCGAAACATGGAGATTCCGGCAGCAGCTGTCATCGTCCCTGTCAGCGTCCTCTTCTTCATATCTGGTTTGATCATTAATATTATTCAGGTATCTAAACTTTATCCTACTTATTTATATATTTCTATGCAAATTTCTATATATACACACATTATTATTTCCCAATCTTTTTACACATTTTTTTATAAATTTTGGAACTTTTTGTCACTTGGATCATGCCATTGTGATTTGTGTAAATGGGTATTTTTTATTTTTTAATATTATTGATGATTTGGTGAAGAATTTGGAATCTTGATGATTTGAGTTTGGTTGACATGTTTTTGGTGTTTAGGCGATATTTTTCGTGATTGTTCGGCCGTTTTCGAAGAATGGGTACAGAAGGATTAACAGAATTGTGGTGGAGTTGTTGTGGATTGAGCTTGTGTGGTTGGCAGATTGGTGGGCTGGAGTTAAGGTGATGGTTTAGTAAGGTTCATTGATTTTTTTTTATCACTTTAGTATTGTTTGTTTAACAAAGTTGGTTAAATTAGGGATACTTAAGGCTTTAGGAATTAGGATAGTTATTTGAACATATTTTTTTTGTTCTTAGTCTGGTTTGTTTCAATCCGTCTTTCGGGATGGATTTTGTGTTTAAGCTTGTTTAGAGAATCAACGCGTGTTTATCCTCTTTGCTTTTGATACTTTTGGTTCCCTTGTCCTAGAGGCAATGGAAGTCCTGAACAGGGTCTAGCGGGCCGTGCATAGTAATTTCTCGACCCCTAAGACCCATACCTTTGTCTTTAGTAGGATCGGTTTTTGCTATCCGAAAGGGGGTTGCAGCGTAGCTTGTTGCCCGTTTACCTGCCACTTTTTTGTAATTGGTTGTTTTGGCGAATGTAATGAAAAAAAAACTTTGTTGATAAAGATTAGATCATCTTGCATATGCACGGTTTGTTCGGTGGATTGATATCAGTACCGTAAAATGTAAAGATTTTTTTTTTTTGGTGCCTACCGTTTTGTTCTGACGTGCAGTGTTGTTTGTTGAATATGATGGTGATTAACTGAACTGTTGTAACTCCATTTTCTGTTATTAGTTTAATGGGATGGTTTGTATTGGATTTTTGGTTGGTCATTTTTAGTTTGAAACTAGGGGAGTTTCCTATATTAGGATATTGAGTGTAGTGTTCTAACATGACATATTGCAGGTGCAAGTATATGCGGATTCCGAGACATATGAAATGATGGGTAAGATGGACATGCTAATGTTTCTGTAGTCTCTAACTCTCTATGGTTTTGGATTCCGAAACATTAAAAGGGGAATGGGTCGAACAGGTCAAACGTGTTGAAAGTGTCCAAAGTCTATATTTAAAGCATACAACTCGTAAATCATTTTTATCCTAGAAATCTATGTGATTATTGCCAAAAAGATGTTTTTTGTAATCAGAATTAATGCATAAATAAATAACTCTTCAGCCTAAAGCTGTTTTGACTTATTACTTAAATCTATATAAATAATATGTATCTTATATCTATTGTTAACTATAATTACAGGTAAGGAGCATGCTCTTTGTATAGCTAATCACAAAAGTGATATTGATTGGCTTATTGGATGGGTGTTTGCACAGGTGATTATCAAATATAGTTATATATGCTTTCTCTATATGTTAGGGTTGCATTTATGCGTCTAAAGTTCTGAACTTGTATTTTTTATATAACTGGATTCTACCGTGACAGCGAGCCAATTGCCTTGGTAGCTCATTAGCCATCATGAAAAAATCGTCAAAATTACTTCCTGTAAGTCTCAAAAAAAATTGCCATGTTACAATATGCTCATTTTACGTTTGTTATTATTAACTTTTTGTAATATACTTCATTATCTGCAGGTCATAGGTTGGTCAATGTGGTTTTCTGAGTATCTTTTTCTTGAAAGAAGTTGGGCTAAGGATGAAAGTACTCTAAAGGTGTTATATAGTTACATGTAGTCTACTAATATTCATATTGCATACATATTTTAGAGGCATCAATGTCGACCCATTTACTTATGAATGAGCTGATCTAAGTAATTTTCTACCTCTTAACGGGTCAAAGGGGTAAAACTAAAAATGAAACGGGGCAAGTGGATTGTAACTCGCCCAGTGTGTAATATTTATACATAAAACATCCTCTATGGTTTTATACAACATGTTATATGATCATTGAAATAGTATAACTTATGTAATCATATACGATGCATAATTTTTTTGCACTCAATGTTTCAAGCCAAACGTTACAACGCATACCAAAAACTAAAAGTTTTCAGCCATTTCAAACACTTTTAACACTGTTGTGTGTGTTTTGCAGCTTGGTCTTCAGCGGTTAAAAGACTATCCTCAGACCTTTTGGTTGGCTCTTTTTGTGGAAGGGACTCGATTTACTCAAGCAAAGCTTTTGGCAGCTCAAGAATATGCATCTTCAAACGGGTTACCTGTTCCTAGAAATGTTCTCATTCCACGAACAAAGGTTTGACATCATTGTAACATTATGGAATTGAGATTATTTCCAGTGTTGTAAATTCAAACTTTACAATCAAATTTTTTGAGTAGTTAAGTGTGCCAATATGATTTAGAAGGTGCCTTATTTCAATAATAATCTAGGTTTTCTGAATTAAATGATTCAATGGTGTTTTCAGGGTTTTGTTACAGCAGTACGTGAAATGCGATCGTTTGTTCCTGCCATTTATGATTTGACGGTTGCTATTCCAAGAAATTCAACTCCGCCAACAATGTTGAGGCTCTTTAAGGGGAAGCCTTCTGTGGTGAGCAGTCTTAAAATTTTGGTAACGGGTCAAAACAGGCTGGACCATCCCACAAACTTTTCAATTCATTTCTTGATCTTTTGTAAATTTATACAACGTTAATATGGATACAATAATCTAAACTTTTTCCATTTTGTAAGAGGTTTTGTGCTTTCCAAGACCATGTTTATGACTTTGACCCGTTTTATCCAATTAACACATTTGACCTGTTAAATGCCTTAGCTTGACCCACTTACCTTTTTAAAGATATAACCTAACCCAATCGACCCGTATGTTACTTTGTTTTGCAGTTTTTATATTGTAAAGACTTTTTTTTTTCTTTTGCAGCTTCACGTAGCAATTAAACGCCATCTGATGAAAGATATGCCAGAAACAGATGAAGCTGTTGCACAGTGGTGTAGAGACTTATTTGTTGCCAAGGTTTTCTGTTAATCTTTTTCTGAAGGTGTCTGTAACACAAAATACAATATTCTAGTAAACAAATGTATAAGTAATCTCTTTATAATATTTATAAATTATTATTTAAAGCGTAAAATATGGTAGTGTTAATACTATATGGTTAAAGGGGTGAAAGGAAAAATAAAACAAAATATTAAATGACAACACGTTGATACGTTAACTATATGATAAGTGCACGCAACCTGCCAACCTGACACGAAAGATCATATAGCCGTTGACTTTGGTCCACAAGAATCTTTTGAACCTTATCAGACTACAGTCAACACGTTTGACTGGTAGTCAAACAGTTCGTAGAACTGTAATCAAACTATAAATTGTAACCATTGTACATGTTTCACGAGTTTCTGAAAAATGTCTATTATTTTTCCAGGACGATTTATTGGACAAACATAAAGCAGAAGACGCATTTCCCGGTTCAGAAATCCATGACATCGGACGCCCTATAAAATCTCTTGTGGTAAGAAAACGACTTTAGGGGGTGTTTGGATTTGCATTTTTGAACTGATTATCGCGATCCTGTTTTATTGCAACTGATTATCTGATTCTGATTATTATGATATCGAGTATTTTTGTATATACAGGTATTTACTTCATGGGGATGTCTGCTTGTGTTTGGGACCTACAAATTCTTCCAATGGTCTAATCTCTTATCTTCTTGGAAGGGTTTAACCGTTACAGCAATATGTTTGGCGGTTATTACAATTTTAATGCAGATTTTGATTCAGTTCTCGCAATCAGAACGCTCCACGCCTGCAAAAGTGGCACCTTCAAGGACCAACGGTGGCGGAGAATCCTCCGGTAATGTACACAACAAACAGCAGTGAGTATAAGTAATACAAGTTCTGGAGAAAAAAGAAATTTATTGAACAGGTTTATATGATAAATACCTCAATTTGCTTCATTTATATGTGAAAGTTGTGTTTAAGTTTTTGTACCAAACATATAGTAAAGTTCAAGAATCAGTTTTTTTTTTTTTTTTTTTTTTTTCTCAACTCTGTTAAAATACTACATATATGGTTTGCTTTTGCAGTAATTTATCAGCTGTCACTGCATTCAGTTGTTTTTATATATTTAACAGACAATTTTTTTATAAGACTGTATATCAAGTCAAAGATTGTAATCTGTAGATCATAGGCATATTTGGTTTGGCTAAGAAAGAGACGTGCGGCAACAACTTCAAAAACTCGACGTGGTGTAGAGTGTTTATGGTAATCAGTTTACCTCAACCACTTCGAACTGTTCCTTAACCGAAAGTTTCCACCTTAACATACAATGTATAATGGGGCGTTTGGAAACCAGAGGCATATAGAATGTCGACCTCAAATACTATGAAGACGCTTTGAGTGCATTAGTCGTGGATTAAAGAACTTAACATTTAACATTCAGTATACATGACCAAAAGTTATCCACCAAATAAGTGAAAACAAAATTATGAGTTACTAAATTGACAACACAGCTGATAGTTGTCGGTAGGAGGGGCGGGATGTTACTGTCTTTTAATATGTATAAGACATGTTTTAATAAATATGCAAGGTTTGAACAATCATGGTATTACAAAAACCAGCAGCATTCTGTATCAAAATTGACCCCCTCCCCAAAACCATAGTTTTCCCACTACTATTTTGTTACAAAAATCAAACCTACAAAACCTAAAGATCCAACTTCTGCATCAACTCCATGGAACCCGTACCAACTCTAACTGGCAAACCAAGACATATCCTAGCCGTCGGTGTCTCCAAATTATCCATCAAACCATGAGAAGCAGCTTCAACAATGAACTTAGAAGCAGTCTCAAACGACATTTTATGAAAAGGAGATACCGATTCAGCTATGCTTCCAAATCTACTCATGGGTCTATACCCTCCCGCATGGGTCATGTAATCGGCAATTAAACTCAAATGTCGGTAATCAATCTCGACACCATAACTCCCAAACACATTTTGCATTTCCATGATTATGCTTGTTCTTGCGGCTTCTACTCCGTAGGTGTTGAGCATAGTGTGGATATTATTGGAATAAACATGGTCAACATCGAGGTCTTCTTCCATATCCCAAAACGCAGGTAGTGCTACTCCAGAAGCTTGTAATGCGCATGGCACAAATTTGTTTTCTTCTTTTTTGTTATCTTGGTTTTTCATTTTTTCGTTCATTTTTTTCATTTCGGGGTGGTTTTGATTCCAACAGACTTGTTTTACGTTTACGCTGTATTTAACAGGTTGGCATTGGTCAAGTTTTCCTGAGCCCTTAATGTAAACCTTCTTTGCAGCCTTCTGTACAACCTGCAAAAAAAGTTGTGATTTATAATATCAGAATAAGCAGAGAAGATAATGGAACCGGATGTCGTCACTCTGACCCAATTACTTACAAACGAGTCGTTTCATGTTAGTTTTAGATCTAGAAGAATGAAAAGGTCCTAAATCGCTTTATTTCTTGAGAATGGTGGCCGGGCTCTTGAATTTTTTTTAAGCATATGCTTTTGTTTTAAAGATGCCCTATTTGTTGTTACAATCCAGAAATAAGGAAAAAACTTTTAGGGTCATAATATAGTTTTTCTTATCATATTAAAATGCCAATTATTTCAAAAACATAGAAAATGATATAAAAAAAGTCTTCGCCCATCCTAACAACCGAGATCTGTTATCTGACCCGGTCATTTTGCCACCTCTAGGTGGTAGTAATAACTAGTTACATAAGTAATTGTTGGAAACTTGGTTTTAAAATGCGCGCATAATGCGTGATGCACACGATGCGCTGATGAGATCTCATCAGGTGATGCGATGGGCAGCTATTACGTGATGCGAGGATGATGCGCTCTAAATTGCATAATGCGCTCCTGATAATGCACCCAGATGCATGCATTTTCGTAAAACCGACCACTATAGAGTAAAATTGTACAATGAGGTAGTAAAATGTGCTTAATAATCTTGTACAATGAGCTGATGAAGTTGTTAAGTGAGTTCTTACATAGATTACTTGTACCTTTTGCATAGGCTACTTGTACACGTAAGGGTTCAAGGATTATTTTGGTTATATTGAACTTTTTTCATGGTACTAAAGCTATTTTCTTGTATTTATTTATTTTAATCTATAAATTTTTAGTCTTTAAATTCAACAAGTTAAAATGTTATCTATATGTAATTTTTTAAATAACAAAAGCGTTGTATACGTGATGCTTATTGCGAATCACGCATTGCGCATCGCGCTTTTGGGATCAAAACGCATCAAAGCGCATCGCGCATTTTAAAACCAAGGTTGGAAATGAATTGTGCTTAATAAAAGCTTTTACCTCTGCCAGCAAAATCTCTGGTTCATTTGTAAACCTGAAATGGACTTCAAGAGTCAGATCTTTAACTTCCACAAACGTTGACCTGTCAAACTTTCTTGTCACAAATTCCTCATTCGGCTTAGAATTTCCTTCATCCTTATCTTTGTCTTGTTCTTGTTCCTCTGCTAAATGCTCGCTATCTGTCTCATCGTCACTTTCAACCTCCTTACCAGTTTTACCCTCGTCACCACCAGTCTCAAGCTGAGAAGATGCTTCATCTTCTTTTTTCTCGTCTTCATCTTCCTCTTCAGAACCCTCATATTCGACTGAATCAGTATTTTGACGTTTCCTTTTATTATAATCTGAGCCAAGATCATCAGTTGTTTCATCGTTTTCATTATCATCATCGTCCTCCCCATCATCATCATCCTTACCATCATCATGATCTAGGTTACTGGCAGAAGCATCCTCATCACCGGCACTCTCGGATCTTGAATTCGCAATATTTTGGATTCCATTAATTCGAGAAATCAAGGCAACATGTCTTTCAATTGCATCTTCCAACGCTCTTAAAAAGATGTTTCTTAGGGTTTCTTGACAGTTTTGTAGTGACACATGCTTCGGTTTTTTTAGTTTCACTATAAGCTTATAGAGTCTGCACAGTTGATTATTGATAATTACAAATGGCAATTTTGTGACTTCTATACTCTGCATAACTTCTGCAACAGACAGTTTTTTCACATTGTCTACAAGTCTCTCTGCGTCTTCCCTGAAATGGTGACATGGCGTTAGAAAAATCTAAGGATGTCAAATTGAAAAATTATCATTTTATGAATTGACTCGTTTTTATAACGTTAACATTTTATTAAATTAAGCACCAAACTTAAGTAAAATTATCCAGTTGATTAAACTTGATAAAATCATGCAAGTGTGATTAAGATAATGAGCCTAACCACAAAGGGTAAACAATATCTTTATTTCACCATAACTGCTCTTTAAGTCATAATATTGCAACAGAAATTATCTGCAATTGATTGACCTTCAATCTTAAATAAACTATTGACATTTAATCTCAAACTAAACTTTCTTAGTGTGGAAAATAATGACGTGACTCACATTGATCTGCCTTGTAGCAATGGGCACGTTATCATAGGAGTCTTTATGTTAGGTGAAGCCGTCATTAAGATCTCCTGTAAACGTGGAATACCAAGTGTGACATTCATTTCACCACGTCCAGCAAGATGAAAAGTGTTGAGCCTGCATGAGAACGAAAATAAATCAATAAAACAAAAGGCATTTCACATAAGCAAAACATGGAGATCATAATATAATAAAATTAGCATGTAGTTTCAAATATCTTACGTCATTTGGGTAGATGGTTCACCAACAGATTGACTAGCTATGACACCAACAGGCTCTCCAGGCTGGGCAAGACTTGAGAGATACTTTTGTCGTATTAGCATTAATAAATCCTCTCGGTTCTCGTTTCTATGTTTGTAGCTTTTAACTTTATCTTTAACACCTTGTGGCAACTCTTGAATATATGAATTGAACTCAAGTGGCTCCTTATATTTTTGGCATATGATTTCTTGATTCTAGCAGAGTAAATAAAAAAAGGAAATTAAGTAATGTGTTCAAAACAAACAGAACAATAAAACAAAGCATAGAGGTGGCAGTTTCAACCCATATACTTAAATGGGTCAATCCAAGTTGTTATAGGTCAAATGGGTTGAAAGGAGCCAGAGTATATGTTTAATGCAACCAGTACAAAAGTGTTCTGGGTCAACCAACCCATACCGATCTACTCATTTTGTCATATTTAGAGAAAGGAAGCAAGAAACAAGAATCTCACAGATTTCAGCACTTGAAGATTGTTAAGGAAGCTCGTTTGATGCACATCGACCCCATCTTCACCATAATAAAACTGAACAATGGACCCATCAGCGTCACGAACCGTGTGATCATATGAAACTTTTAAACTCTCAAGATTCTTTATAAGACATCTTTGTAGATATCCACTACGAGAAGTTTTGACAGCTGTATCAACCAACCTACAACATCCCACATATTACAATAACTTACCAACCGTATTATATATCATATAAGATTCAAAACAGTTGAGAAAATGTTAGTTTTACCCTTCACGGCCAGCCATGCAATGGAAATAGTATTCTTGTGGGCGAAGGCCCGTTAAAAACCGATCAACAATATAACCACCCGCCCGAGAAGTAAAATCCCAAGGTGAAAAGCTAGGTAAAGTCTTCCCCGAAACCATTCGTGGCACTCTTTTTCCTTCTAACTCTTGTTGACCAAGTAAAAATGAAATTTGTTGAAAATTCACCTGTTTATTCATTAAAAAATTAGAAAATAGAAAATTAAAATAGAAATATAACTAATGAATCCTGTTACTTACCGAACTACCCTTAGCACCACTAATAGTCATAAGAGAAATGCAGTTTTGTGGGAAAGGTTTCAACAGTCCTTTTGGTAACCATTTTTTGCTAATCATAGAACCTTTATCCCTAAGTTCTGTTTGCATAAGGTTATCCAAACTGGCAGTGGCTGTTACTCCGTTACTTCTTATGATTTTCTCAGTTTCTAGTTGCAGCTCTCTTATGCCTACAAACATTATTAAAATTAAAGAAGGTAAGATAAAGAAAATGAAATATCAATCGGTTTGGGTTTCCCAGATGAAAACTTCAAACTCGTACCTGAGATAAGTTATTCACGTTTAAAAGAGTAAAAGCTTAAAGTTGCCTAGGCAAGATATACATAATATATATTTTACAATGATATTTTGATCTTTGAACAAACCAATTTAAAAGGTATACTTTAAAAAAAATTGATTTTAAGCGATTTTTATACGTTCAAGACGTTCCCTTTATCTAAAGTATTGATTTGACCTGTTTGAGATAAATTATAACTTAGTAGACGTTCCCTCTACTAAACTCTGCTATATTTTGGTACTGGAATTTGTACCTGTTTTTTGGTTCTCCATGTTGACAAATTTGCGGTGAACCTTTTCACCTACATCTTCACCTTCGAGTTCCATCCTCATTTCTTTGTCAGAATCAGGTGACACAATGAGGTCATCTAAACCACATGTAAATCCATGGAACTGATAAAACATTATGAGACGTTAACAATATGAAAACGGTTTTAAAAGAATTCAAGAATGTTAATATTATACTTATAGAACCTGTAGGAAAGAAGTGAATAATCGACTAAAAGCTCCAAGTAGAAGTCCTGCAGTGTCAGAACCGTACAGCTCTTGAACTGTATGAACCAGACCATACTTCCCAAACTGAGCTTTGTCTATCACACCACACACAAGCTCGTTTTTCCATATTAATAATCTGGTTTCATCAGCCTCTTTCAAATTCTCATTATTAAATTCTGCAAGCTCCTTTTTTAGATGTTTATTTGTTTTATTTTTATCCTGTTTGACCTCTTTCCCCTGAAAATACTGTTCTGGAATCTTCACCTTGTTATCAACAATACAAGGTTTATACCCTCTAGTCAGATGATTTAGTATTGCTGTTATGACCTAAAAACACACACAAATACAAAAATTAAGGAAATCCATGTAGTCATTGAATAAGGTTCGCCTTTAATAGACAAACAAAACAAGTGTATTTTGTATACTGGTTTGAATAAAATGTTTTTGGTGGATTTTTTTTTATTTTTTTGCAATATAAATACACTTTGGAAAACATTCTGACCCGTTCGCCTCATTTCTTTTTAGCTAAATTGCCCGTTTGACCCGTTAGAGATAACATTACTGAAATCAGCCCGTTCATAAGCAAAAAAAAATCTTTGTAAACGACTAAAGAGTCAAATATGATCATTAAATTATATCATTTCAATAATAAACTTTGACCCGTTAGAGAAAACATAATCGAATGTTTGACCCATTTGCCCAGTTTCCTTTTTAGCAAATCTTTTAAAGCTGCCCTTTTGAACCATCATAGATCATATAACCAATATCAACCATGTCATAGCAAATGTATGAAAACTGCCACTGCTAAGTTATCTACATATGTTTGAACGAAAATATAAAAAAAAATAGGTAGCAATAACCTGCTTTCCTGTCCAGAGAGGTTTTGGCTTTAAAACTGCTGGAAAAACATGCTCCACGTAGCAAGCTTTATCAACAACAGAAATTTTTCCATCTTTTGAAGTGCCACTACCAAACACCCCAGAAGCATAAAGAAGTTGATTGAAGTCTTCACGTTTTAAAAATGTGTCTTTCATTGTAAGAAGTACAGAACTAACAATATGATCCTGCATGTGAAATCATATGAATACACAAATACACATGCATGTCAATATAGGCACAGGCATAAAACTTCTTGATGTATCTTAACTTTTAGTGATTGGAAAGTGTAAACGAATCAAGATAATATTTGTTACCTGAATTAAGCCTCTAACGGTATCACCCCTTGTTGGAACTATATACTGATTGTTAGCATTCACAATGTTATAGGCTTCAGCACGTGAAATTTCATCTTGTGGAAAATGAACATTCATTTCGTCTCCATCAAAATCAGCATTGTAGGAACTGTTTGTTAAAATTAACAAAAATCAGAAGACAAAACATGAAACAAAAAATAGAAAATGAAAAATATTAGTCTTACACAATACTAACCTGCAATTTGCATAATGCATCCGAAGAGTTTTCTCCCCTTTCAATACTCGAACTACATGCGCCATTATACTGGGCTTGTGAAGTGTAGGCTGACATAATATTATTACTTATTAAGCCAACAGAGAGGACGAAAAGAGAATAAAATCTCTTGTAACTAAAGCATGTAGAAAAAACATAATTATAGAGCCCTTTCGTGCCAGTACTTTAAATTCTTAACAGCGATTACAAACAATACTGTGATTAAAAATCTAAATAGTTGAATAAAAAATGATTTAAGAGATTTTAATCAATTGGCTTTCAACTTGTTTCATCTGTTCTATCCAACACATTTAACCCGTTCACCTTTTTGCTATTTTTTTTAATTAACAAGTTTAAAACTAGATCCCAAAAAAATCCCAAATCTACCCATTCATAACTACGGACAAGTGGACAACTGACCCCTCTTTAGACTATATAAATATACAGTACCTGACGATTGACAAGGACAATATCTCCATCTTGCAAGTGGCGAGAGACAACTTTACCCTCAAAATCATAGTCGGAGCTCTTTTGGGATTGTATGCCCGTGCCTCTAGAAGAAGGTAATTTTCTAGATAGAGAAATACGCATCTTTTTGCTTTGAGGTAGCCTAACAGTTGACACCTTATCAGCATAAAGTGTGGCTCCAGGATGGATATTAGGACCATTAATGATAGCATCCTTCAATTTTCCAGCATTCCAAGGAGTCACTCTCTGCAACAATGTAATGCGAAATGTATGATATGAACAGGTGGAAAGATTAGTGGGTAGGCAGTAGGCTAACGGATCATTTGATTTTTTTAAATAAAACAATAAAGAAGGTTTTATGCATTAAAAATACACTTTGGAGGGACTTTCGACCCGTTCCCCCTTTACTGGTAAAAATTAAACAAAAATTAAGTCGGCCCATTCATAAATAAATAGATCAAGTTTTAGCAGCACCAACAAGATGTATAAATGGGACAGCTAACTAATGGTCTACTAATTTCTTGATGAATTATATTATGTGCACAAGTAACAATACCTCAGGGTAAGTCAGCCTCAAGGCAAAATAAGGTGGAACTCCAATCTCATTAACCGCTAAATAAGGATCAGGTGAAATGACAGATCGGCATGCATAATTAACTCTTTTTCCCATCATTTTCTGACGGAATATTCCCTCTTTCTTCTCAAGTAAATTGCATATCCCAGTGTTGGCACTTTTCATATTTAGATCTTCAATCATGAAGAAAAAAGAGGAAGCGATTCGTCAATATATTGTTCAAAAAAAATGCACAAAACGCAAAGGTATTGATCTCCTTAAATGGTGTATCCTTTTGCTGTTTTCTTTTTTAAAAAATGTCACAAAAGATATCACATCTCACCCATGTAATTGCATATAAATGCCACATTATTATAAGGCTCATTGCATAAAACAGAAAACCAACTTTGGTCAATTTTTGTTCGGAACATCTAGCTCTTTTTAGTTTCAAAATATCAATAAGATAGTTCGTCTTCACTCTTCAAGTGTCATGTCAGCAAAAGAAGTCAACGTGATCAAGAATGAATAATATGTTAACTGGCACACCATCGGCCATCATTTGCCCTGCCCGCTAACCAGATTATATTATTAGCTTAAATCAAAATAACTTGAAAATATTCACAAAGATAGGGCTTATATATCATGATATTCAAAAACATGCAATCATGATGACTCACTTGTTGCAGTCTTGCTGTCAAATAAAATATTTACAGACTGCTGTAAATCTTTCCATCGATCAGCAATCTTAGATCCTTCAAGTTTGCTGATATGAGCCTTTCCCAATGCATCATTTGATTGTACCACCTTGCCTAGTAACACTGTTTGTGGATTCTCCATCACCTGTAAGTCGAAACAAAATGAAGTCAATTAAATCCAAAGAAATGAAAAACAAAACTAAAAGAAAAAAAATGCTTTTCTTATAAACATATACTTACAGAATCACCTGCCACAGCAGCAGGGCGAAACTTTGTAGGGGGTACAAGCAAGGCCTTTATAAAGAACATAAAATAGCCATGTTTGCTAGATCCATTATTAAGCTGCTGCATGTCACATATAAATGAACAAAGACCATCCTCATTTTCCCACAAATCTTTAATTATACTTATAACCTGAAATTATAATTATTTAAACATTAGTAAACCACAGATCTTAATGGTAGACTAACTATGCCAAGTGCAATTAAAATGTTGTCTTGTTCCGTACCCTAGATGGTAAAAGAGAGCCTGAATATTTTTTTTTCAGCTCCATGAAATCAGTGGGCACTTTCGACTGTTTCTTTTTAATGTTCTTTCGTTTTGACGATGAGACTGCGTATGCATCGGTCCCAGCTGTGTCAACCCTATCTTCGTCTGATTGTTCATTGACATTTATAACCTCGGAAATCTTGCCATCATCATCTTCTAGAAGCTCTTCCTCATCTCGACTACTCCCCAGCTGATAACCTTTTATATAATTCTTCTCCGCATCAGCAACAGACATTTCCTAGACCAAATCGTTTGTATACAAGTAACTTTATACAAGTTTCCTTTTTAAGATTCGATAAAAGAGTTAAAGTAAGTTGTTTCCCAAATAATTTTAAAATTATAAAAGACTAACCATACGAAAAGATCCAAACGTTGGTTTGGTGATCTTTGGGCTTTTACATTCACAATTATGACAAGACTTGCTAGCTTTATTCAGAAATTCTTTCAAAACAGATTTTGCTTCTATATACTGAACAGATGTCCAAAAGTCATGATGATTTTGTGCAGGCCCGTCACTTTGTGAACCAGAACTTGAAACATGGCTACCATCACTCTCCTCCATATCAATATCTTTGCTTTTCGAATCATTGAAATAATTTTTGGCACCAATAACATCGCCTTTTGCTATCTTCATTAGTTTAGAAATACACGTTTCGACCTAAAACATTAATTAATTATGTAATACGCTGACTAATAGGTCAAAAGAACAAAGATAAAGAAGCATGTTACCGTAACAAATTAAATTATTACCTCTTCTCTGCTTGCCTTAAAATGATGACAAAAGAAACAGGTTCTTCTTAAAATAGTGTAAAGCATATCAAACAATAACGGATGGTATACTGGCGAAACAAGATCAATGTGACCACAATGACCTGGGCAATTAAACGATTGCTGCCCACACGATTTACATCTGTGAAATTAAACAACATTTTTCACTTTTCAGAATAAGCAAGTGTTAGTTCTTATTAAACAAACAATATACAACAGTGTATAACTTACGGCGCATGATCATCAATGGGGCCCAACAAAGGATCATACAAACCTCCTTCTATTGGTCTTCCAACTCCGTCAAGTAAAGTAGGGTTTGTAATCTTTAAAACACTGTGCTTCCTAACCTCTTCATCAGTCATGAAACTGAACCTTACACCCTCCACTATATCCGATGCACCCTGAAATATCCACACATTAACACCATAAAACCAAAACTTAAAAACCAATCATACAATAACTGCGCCCTGTAAATTTATATTGTCAAAGCCCGGTAACATTGCAGCCGTCCAGACGATCCGGTAACGTTCCAGCCAGTTTCGAAGAGGTCTAGGCCAAGTTCCGCATCCGTAAATGCTAACGAAAATCTATAAATTCGGTCCAAAACTCCAGACTGCTCTAAGACATCTAAAAAGGCCTGGAACCAGCCTAAACTAGCTCTAAACAAAACATGACAAAAACTAAAAGTGATATGTATATGTTACTCGCCTTGCTTATATAAGGCCCTCGCTTCTTAAGCACCTTGTGTGTTCAAACACTATGCTTTGAATATCAGTCTAGTTGTCAAAAGCGCAAGGTGCACTCAAGGCATAAAGGGTGAGACTCGAGCCTCAATGCAAAGTACTTAAAAACCGAGGACTTTTTAAGGCAAGGCATATGGTATAAAAATACATTTCCAGAAGTTTAGATATGTTATAAGCTTCTTCAAGGCTAGTTTAGGTTGTTTTAAGTTGATTCCAAGCTTCTTTAGGGTTGGAATAATTGTTTTAGACCTGTTCAGTTGATTTTTAGCCGGATTTTAGTATTATTATTATGGCAGGCCTTCTAATTGCAAATCCAAGACCAACATTATTCTACATGTAACAAGTATCAGATATTTCGTCTAATTGTACTTAACCAAATTTAATAACATTATGCAAAAACACGCGTAATATATAATAATTAATACACACACACAAAAGCCCTAAAATGAATCAAAACATATATATACAGAACGAACTAGTAAAACATGAGGCTAAAATCAACTGATAATAATAATTTAGTATACCTCCTGAGCCATCTTTTACAATTGAACTTCAACACAAAGCTTGTTATAGATAATAATAATAATAATAAAACGGCGGCGGAGGGCGACGGCTACTACCGGCGACGGCGGAAATTGGGGTTTAGAGAGAGAGACATTGTGGCGAATTGGGGTTTAAGGAACTTTAAATATTATTTTGTTTTGGAACCTTGAAACGTGTTATGTATGAAAATAGTCCCTCAAATAACTCATGGTTTACATATTTGATTTGTTAGTTTTTTACAAATTAAAATGTTTTGATACATTTGGCTCTTTGACGCTCGAAACTATTTGTTTCCTCACCAGAGTCCAACGGGTTGTTCACAATAATGTTTCAGCCCCAAAGGGCAAGGGTTTGTTTTTAGTAGATTAAGTTTCGCAATTCAAAAATAGGTAGTGACGCAGCTTGAAATGAAAAGAACTAATTAGATGTAAAAAAAAATGAGTTGGTTGCGTAGATATTCCTGAATAAGGAAATCAGGGCAACTGGTTTAAAAGTTATAACCGTTTAAAATTGTAGAAGACCCGTAGCTCCTTCTTCTCCACTGAACTTAGGGGGATTACAGGTATTAAAGTGCTTAAGAGTGCAAGCTGGGAGACCATTCCCGTTTCCATTCCCGTTTCCATGGTGGTTTCCATTACCGTTTCCGTTGCCGTTGCCGTTTCCGTTTATCTGGATGACTTGAGCCAGTAAGTTAGGAACCAGAGTCGCGATCTGTTGTGCCATTTGTTGAGAGATGATCGCAGCCAGTTGAGCATCAATGCCATTGTTGTTGTTGTTATTGTTGCTGTTGTGGTTAGCGTCGTGGTTATGGTTATGGTTATCGCCACCTTCCTCATGGTTTTCACCATTGATATTGCGAGTGCTGCGACGTGGAGGCATGATCTGTAAGAGACACAATGAAATGAATGAGGTTATATAAGGAATGTAATCATTTATTCATTAATTAAAACGAATAAACGAAAACGTTGACTTATCAAAGATTCTAGATTCTAATAACATAATGAAGACATGCTTTAGCCTATAAGTGAACACTCATCCTGAGAATTCCCAGGTAGGCATCCGGGTCCCTCGTCTGATTGGGATATATGCGCAATGCCAGCCTAGACAGAAGACTCAGAATACAGGCATTCACCCTTCCAGATTGCATGTGCTCGTTATTAAAATCTAGAACTTCGACGAGATCTCAAGGTGGTTTAGGTTAAACCTGAGGATTTTGTCCTATTAATCTAATGGTGGATCAGGATTGTAGCAGACGAATAAGAGTAGTCACTTGTAAGGCTTAGGGTTGTATAAGGTGTAGGATAGGGATAAGATTAGGGAAGCAATTAGGGTTACAAGTAAGAGAAGCAAGTACCGTTTAAGTCCCTAAGGTTATAGTCTAGATTATTTTCTAATAATCTAATTCCCTATAACCAAGGCTCTGATACCAATCTGTAACACCCCAACCGATGGCGGAAACATCGAGGTGTCACGTAAGAATGAGTATACAGTAGCACATGGTATTCAAATTTTAATTTGAAATTTATTTAAAGTAAAATATCCAAAATTGAAATACATAATAAGTTTTGAATGGAATTCTAATACATCAAATAACCAAATAAGCATAAACTTCAATTTGTCTTCTCATGCTAACACTCTAGTCTTCACGCATCATTATTTCTTGTTGAGTTGTAAAAATTGGGGGGGGGGGGGTCAACTAGAAGTTGGTGAGAATACATAAGCCATGTCAAGCAATTAAGTTTAAGAATAAAAGTTTAGCAATTCATATGTCTATCGTAAGTTTAAGTCTACATGAATAAACATGAAATGTTGAATGCACATAATCAAACCTCCGACTAGTTTAGGTCCATCCCGTCATCCACGGTTCACCTTAATATTATGTTGGAACGATAACAATCACCCGCGCTTGATGTATTGTAAAATACATCGATTTCCAGTGTAAAGTTTGTATAATTTTTGAGTCATTTAGTTAGTGTTTTTATTAGTTTTAGGCTTGTACCGGTCTATTTTATTTAGTATAGGTTTTTTATATATTTATATTAGTTTTGTGTCATTTTTATTACTTATGTATTTATTTTATATTTTAGTAGGTGTTCGAATGGACGTTGGAGCTTAAACGTGCAACCTTGATCGAGTCAAGAACACCCAAGTCTAGAGCACGAAGTTATACTACTATATATATTAATATTACATATACTAATAATAATAATAATAATAATAATAATAATAACAACAACAACAATAATAATAATAATAATAATAATAATAATAATAATAATAATAATAATAATAATAATCAAATGTGTGAGTTTTGTGGATCACGGGCCCACGGCCCAAAACCAAAAACGAAATTTGGGAGGGCTCCATTAAGTGTGGAGCATTTTTATGACTTCTGGGAAGTGCCGCGAAAGATTCTTGGAGGGGGATAAATAAAGCATATCATATTATTATTTCGGAAGAGGCGCACAATTATTCAGGAGTTTTGGAGGTGCGATTTTATTATAGAGCACAAGAGCACATCGAGGACAGGAGCAGAAAAAGAATTATCAAGGGAGGCAAGCCAAGGATTAAGGGTGGAGGTATAGGTGCCAGCACGGGTTGGTTCTACTTTATTTATTTATTTATTCTAACCCGTTGTGAACACCATGAATATTATTTGTTTTTATTGTTTTGATTTTATCATGACTTTTATTGGCTAAACCTTGACGCTACCTAGGCGATGATGATTACGCTTGTTTGATTTATTTTCTTTTGGTTTTGGAACTTTTGGTTGTGGGTTGAATTTTGAAGTAAAGAACTCTTTATTTTCTGGTTTGGTGTGTATGCGTATTTAGTTTTGTTTAATTAATTTTTATAAACTCCACTTGCGTTTTTGTGAATGTCTTTCATGTATGAATGCGGGTTAGGTTGCGGACTGAGTGTTAGCGACTAGTTTATGGTTAATTTCTGCAGGTTATCCATAGGAGTTGTAATTGTTAGTTAGATGATTCTAAGTATTCTACCAATTCTCAATAGCTGTGAGGTGCGAGATTGTTGGTCTGTCTAGGGTGTTAAATTGCTAGTTCTAGAGGCTTTGTGAGAAGATCTTCCTAGTTTCCCTAGCATTCCTTGTAGGCCAAGTCTTATCAGAAATATTGTAGTTACCCCTTGCATTTTCGGGTGTATTGTGACTTTCGCGCTGTGAGGTAGACTGTCTAGCGGGTACTTTAAGATTCGAGTAGGTAAGCCTGTGAGGGTAACCTCTCAACCGGTGGTTTAACAGCACAACAATATTCTAGGGTTTCCCCTTGAGAAGGGTCGAGGGTGTCTAGTTTATTCTTGATGTTTAGTATTTTAAGATCCCGGTTCCACACCAGTTCCATAGCCATTAGAAGCTTATCATTCATGTGTAGGATTCTAGCCTAGGTAGTGCCTTCCCATCCATCTGACCTCAGTTACAGTCTCCAGTTTGTGTATTTAGTTATTTAGTTTTATTAATTTATTTATTTGCATTAGTCGTTTAGAAAACCCCCCTTAAGCAACAAAATAATTTAAGTCAGTTTGTAGATAAGTTATCGAGTCTAGTTTACGTTTTCCATTAGAGTCTCGTGGGTTCGATACTCGGACTTACTTTTGCTGTACTGCACTGACCGGTACACTTGCCGGTTGTGTGGTTTAGGTTTAGAGAGTCTTAGGTTATAAATTTAAAACTTAGAGTGTCTAGTTTAGGTTAATTTAGTTAGTTTTTACTAAACCACTTTTAGCACATCAAGTTTTTGGCGCCGTTGCCGGGGACTCTTGGCGATTGCGTTTATTAGCTTCGGTTACACTTATCTGCTATATCTGTGCTACTTGTGTTTTGTGTTGAGTTTGTCTTTTTGTATAGTGAGTCGTAGGAGTCTAATTGTTTGTGTATTCTAATTTCTGTCGAGTCTGTAAATATGTTTGAAATTTGTGGAGGACCTTATTTTACCGTTAGATTTCCACAATATGCGGGGTCCTCTGCACATTATTGTGCTAATTCCTTTGTGCAGCCGCAGCCATATTATTCACAGGGTTGTCCTACAAATTATTATGATGACTCGTATCAGCAACCACATTATAATCAGTATCCTGATCAATTTTCTGGAAGCGCTTCTTGTGAGGATAGTGGTAATGATTGGAGTAAAATAGAGAGTCTGTTGACATTATTAGTTGCGAAAGATGCCAATACCCAGAAAATGTTAGCAGAGCAGGACATCCTCATAAAAAACCACGATGCCATCCTTAAAAACCGACAGGCTGCTATTTTAGATCTTCAAAGAACACTAAAAGATATATCTAGGAGATTAGAAGAAGAGAAAGAAAAGGTTCAACAAGAGCAGCCGCCGAAAGTCGGTTATACATATGATGAGGAGGGCAACTACCTTGGGTACATGAACGCTCGAGGGGAGTTGTTCCCAACGTTTCCAGAAGAAGGGAAAGAGCCGATCATGGAATACGCAGATGAGTCAGATGAAGAGATCATCCCAATCACGGAGACGAAAATGGACATTGAAGTCCCACCTCCGATGCCACAGGTTACTATATATGATTTTGGGAGTGACTCTGATGAAGAGGACGACGAAGAAGAATGGGCGGCGTATCAGAGGTCGTTAGTGAAGAGAGAAGTGATTGAAGAAGAAGTGGAATTGGGAGATTCCATTGATCTGATGTTTGGTGCAGAGGAAGACAACGAGGTTGGTGAAAAGTTGTTGTCTGAGGAGGATGAGTTTTTAGATATGGAGTTAGAGGTTTTACCTGTTTATGAAGAAGTAGGGGAGTCTGATCCCAATGGGGATATAGCATACCTGGATGCCCTACTTGAAGGTGAACCGATCGACATGACTGAACCTGCACCAGATGAAAGAAATAAGTGTGAGGATAATCCCATAGAAATGGTGGTAGATGAAGCACACCATAGCTGGCCTGTGGTATTAGTGATAGATGGAATTTCAAAATCAACAGCATCACGGGAGAGGGCAAAGAAGAGAAAAAGAAAAGATCAGAACCGGAAGAGGATCAATGGTTGGCACGAATTGGAGAAGAGGAAGGCAATAGAAGTCAAGCACGATCAGTCTTCTTGCTACATGTCACGCATCCGGTTCAATCCAGGTAAGTTTAAATTTTGGTGGTTTGACCCGTTAAGAATGGTTAAATTATTTTTCAATTCCACAATTAAAATTAAAATTTCAAATTTTAACGAGAGCCGGGTGGAATTAAACGGGTTAGATCGGGTCCAGATAAAAGAGAAGCCCCCTGATTATGTTTAAGTGTGGGGATGCTCTGTAGAGTTTGTAAATTTTTATTTATACTTATTTTTATATTTTTTTTTCTAGTTGTTCATTTTTTTTATTTGTGGTCCGTCTTTCGATAGTTGTTCATAGGTTTTTATCTTTCTATTTTATTTTATCTTTGTGTCTTTGAGTATGTTCGCAGGTTTGCGTGTTTGCTTAGGTAGAGGAAATTTCACTATGAGCGGATCCCATGTATCATCTTTATATATATTTTATGAGTGGGAGTTTTGGTAAAGGTTTGGGTAATAAAAGAGAATTTTTCTTAAAAAATAAATAAATAAATAAATTAACTTTCTGTGAAAAAAGGCTTTTCACGTAATGTGAGGAGTCTGGGCTGACCTGTTCGCCTCATGCGACTAGCTATTACCCCGGAAAGTTATATTTTTTTTTTCGCTTGCAATGCGTGTTGTGATCACCAGTGTCCTTCACGTTGAGCGAGAACCAGATTATTTTTTCTTATACTCATTTGGTTCTACCACCATTCACCGCCATTCTGCCAAGCAGGTACGTCTTCTTGTTTGTTGTTATATTATGAGTCTAAGTTAGTAGTTTGAGTCTTTTTAAATTTTTTTTTTGTGGTTCGGTATTATGCTCGGGTTTTGTTTGTTTCGTTTTGCGCAGGTTCGGATTGCACCACCCGTACTCAATCTCCATTCGGGTGATTCTGAAGCTGTTATCATTTATCAAGGCAAACCCGAGAGTTTACCATTGTGTCAGAGCCGATCGCGAATGAAATGCTATACGATCGAGCTGGATTGGACTAGATTTTTTGGAGCTTACGCGTAATAAACCAGCTAAGTCCTTTCCAATTTGCCTTTGTCTTTTTCTTTTTGTATTCAGAATTTATTTTTTGTTTTGAGTCGTTTTCTATTCCTACATTGAGGGCAATGTAGAGTTTAAGTGTGGGGATGGGAAACTGTCGTTTGGTCCGTATATAGAGTCATTTTGAGTCTAAAAAAAAAAATGATGAAAAAAAATTTTTTTTTAAAAAAAAGTCCCTGATTTTGAAGTTTGCATTATATAAAATATGGAAAATGATAGGTAAAGTTAGGTGTCCGGTTTTCAAATAGTATGTATAATAAGAGATTAAAATTGATTGAAAACGTGTCTGATTTGGGATATGTGGGTAGGCTCAACCGGTAGAAAGGTTTCCTTTAAAAAGTAATAAATTAATTATGTTAGGCTATTTTGTGGGTTCTCATCTAGGAGAAACGGGGAGACCGAAACCGCCAAAAATAGTATAAGAAGCACCGTTATAAGTTTAAAGCCGTTAGAATTTCTAATCACTTTGAAAAAAAAAAAAAAAAAACTAGAAATCAAAGCAAAAATGCTGAAGCTTAAGGTGCCTGGCCACTGGGATAGCGACTTGGATTGGTCACACCCTCTGAGTTAAGTATGCTGAGATGAAAAAAAAAAAAAAAAATTGCTGAAGCTTAAGGTGCCTGGCCACTGGGATAGCGACTTGGATTGGTCACACCCTCTGAGTTAAGTATGCCGAAAAAAAAGTGATTTTAAATTCTCTTGGTTTTCTACATAAGACGGTTGGGAAATGGTCAATTGGTCGTTCCTTTAGCTTCATAAGCTTGAGGCGGGATTAGGAGGAACTGTGGCTTCCTTCGAGTGAGACCCTAGATAGACTAATCAACATGAACTTAACATAAATAAAAAGGGGCTTGGAAACCGGTGTGGGTTTAAGAGGATCAATATACCTGCAATCGCAATCAACACGTTAGTAGATTATTAATTAAGTAACCTATGTTTTGAAACTAGATGTAAACCTAACTGTGATTCCATAGCATAATTCTTTTTCAGGGACGAAAAAGAGATAAGTGTGGGGATATTTGATGTATTGTAAAATACATCGATTTCCAGTGTAAAGTTTGTATAATTTTTGAGTCATTTAGTTAGTGTTTTTATTAGTTTTAGGCTTGTACCGGTCTATTTTATTTAGTATAGGTTTTTTATATATTTATATTAGTTTTGTGTCATTTTTATTACTTATGTATTTATTTTATATTTTAGTAGGTGTTCGAATGGACGTTGGAGCTTAAACGTGCAACCTTGATCGAGTCAAGAACACCCAAGTCTAGAGCACGAAGTTATACTACTATATATATTAATATTACATATACTAATAATAATAATAATAATAATAATAATAATAATAATAACAACAACAACAATAATAATAATAATAATAATAATAATAATAATAATAATAATAATAATAATAATAATCAAATGTGTGAGTTTTGTGGATCACGGGCCCACGGCCCAAAACCAAAAACGAAATTTGGGAGGGCTCCATTAAGTGTGGAGCATTTTTATGACTTCTGGGAAGTGCCGCGAAAGATTCTTGGAGGGGGATAAATAAAGCATATCATATTATTATTTCGGAAGAGGCGCACAATTATTCAGGAGTTTTGGAGGTGCGATTTTATTATAGAGCACAAGAGCACATCGAGGACAGGAGCAGAAAAAGAATTATCAAGGGAGGCAAGCCAAGGATTAAGGGTGGAGGTATAGGTGCCAGCACGGGTTGGTTCTACTTTATTTATTTATTTATTCTAACCCGTTGTGAACACCATGAATATTATTTGTTTTTATTGTTTTGATTTTATCATGACTTTTATTGGCTAAACCTTGACGCTACCTAGGCGATGATGATTACGCTTGTTTGATTTATTTTCTTTTGGTTTTGGAACTTTTGGTTGTGGGTTGAATTTTGAAGTAAAGAACTCTTTATTTTCTGGTTTGGTGTGTATGCGTATTTAGTTTTGTTTAATTAATTTTTATAAACTCCACTTGCGTTTTTGTGAATGTCTTTCATGTATGAATGCGGGTTAGGTTGCGGACTGAGTGTTAGCGACTAGTTTATGGTTAATTTCTGCAGGTTATCCATAGGAGTTGTAATTGTTAGTTAGATGATTCTAAGTATTCTACCAATTCTCAATAGCTGTGAGGTGCGAGATTGTTGGTCTGTCTAGGGTGTTAAATTGCTAGTTCTAGAGGCTTTGTGAGAAGATCTTCCTAGTTTCCCTAGCATTCCTTGTAGGCCAAGTCTTATCAGAAATATTGTAGTTACCCCTTGCATTTTCGGTGTATTGTGACTTTCGCGCTGTGAGGTAGACTGTCTAGCGGGTACTTTAAGATTCGAGTAGGTAAGCCTGTGAGGGTAACCTCTCAACCGGTGGTTTAACAGCACAACAATATTCTAGGGTTTCCCCTTGAGAAGGGTCGAGGGTGTCTAGTTTATTCTTGATGTTTAGTATTTTAAGATCCCGGTTCCACACCAGTTCCATAGCCATTAGAAGCTTATCATTCATGTGTAGGATTCTAGCCTAGGTAGTGCCTTCCCATCCATCTGACCTCAGTTACAGTCTCCAGTTTGTGTATTTAGTTATTTTAGTTTTATTAATTTATTTATTTGCATTAGTCGTTTAGAAAACCCCCCTTAAGCAACAAAATAATTTAAGTCAGTTTGTAGATAAGTTATCGAGTCTAGTTTACGTTTTCCATTAGAGTCTCGTGGGTTCGATACTCGGACTTACTTTTGCTGTACTGCACTGACCGGTACACTTGCCGGTTGTGTGGTTTAGGTTTAGAGAGTCTTAGGTTATAAATTTAAAACTTAGAGTGTCTAGTTTAGGTTAATTTAGTTAGTTTTTACTAAACCACTTTTAGCACATCAGCGCTCCCCATAAAAGATGGTCAACGAATCTAGGTGGGATTGTCAATCCAATAGATCTATTATTGAGTATCGCCGGCTTGGCCATAGCTAATGATTATGTATGTTGAAGCGAGTCTAACTGTTGTTGTTGTTGTCTAAATCATGAGGCATTTAAAGTTTACAACTAGACATGTATGTAGAATTGCTTAAGTATAATGTTGCAAGTATAAAGAATTGCATAAACATGGTTACGTAAACTTACCTTAGCAAAGTATTAAGTCTCGAGAAAGTATAAGTGTAGCCCCAAAGTTGCCAAGTATTACCCTATGTATAAGGTAACAAATAAGTCTAAGTCTATCTAGTCTACAAGTATTTTCTAGGGTTTCGAATTGGGGATAAGTATTCGTTTGATTAATAAATAAAATGTTTAATAAATAAGAGAAATTTGACAAATAAATAAACAAAAGTCTTTTTGTAAATTTTAGATTAAAGATGATCACATTATAAAGTTTTTAAGTATGAAAATATATTTTATAAAATTATTTTCTTAAAAATAGAATATTTAATCTATTTATTTTAAATTGTCAAAATATAACTTTAATATTTAAAAATATTAAAATTAAAGAATTATTAAATTAAAATTTGTATTTCTGTTCTAAATAAATTGAATTAATTTGTATAAATTTTTGGTGCTAAGATATAGAAAAATGAATTTATTATGATTTATTTAGGATTAAAACTAACAAAAATTGATTAAAAATATTAAATAAATGATTTTTCAGAAATAAAAATCATTTCAGAAATGTTTAATGTTATATAAACTCAGAATAATTTTTGTGAAAATTTATATAATCGTTTTGATATTTTTATAGAATTTTATAAATAAAATAGAATAAACTTGAAATATTTATTATATATATTAAATAAATAATTTTTGGAAAACTAAAAATTGTATGTTAAACTTTTCTACTAGAATAACATAAAATAATTTTTGTAGAATTTATAAAGTAGTTTTAGTATTTTAAAACTAATTTTAAAAATATAGGTGAATATATATAAAGCTTTAAATGGTAAAAAATGTTTTGTTGAGGCCGAGAATCGAACCCGGGTCTGGGACCGGTTCGGGTTTTAATCACAAGCCTAGCCACCAGCTGGGCTAGACACTGAGAACAATTAATTTTAGTTTAAAATAATTATATAGCCAAGATGAAACTGATTTATAAACCTTTTAAAAGAAAAGATTAAAAGTTGTTTAGTGTGGGACTCGAACCCGTGTGCTCTGGTTAACAAACAATAGACACAACCACTTGATCTAGATCAGTGGTTGTGTTTGGTTTGTTTCTGTTTTAATTAAATACACATGCCTGCAATCGTGTTCTTCCCCAATTCAAAACAATCGATCCCTAACTTTGCAATACACTGATTTACACAACAATAACCCAATTGATCATAGGTTATTGTTGTGTAAGGGCCGATGAACATAACCCATCAAAAAAATGAACTTACAAAAACGAATTCGTGTATAAAACTTGGTCAAACAGAAAGTCAAACACGCGATGAATTGAAACTTGAGAAGTGATTATTATCAGAAATTGGAGATGGAGAGAGATGTATCGGCGAGTAGAGATTGTTAGGAAGTGATCAATTTATAGGGTGAGGGTTCGGGTGAACGATTTGGTAAGTTTGACCTTAATGAAAACGATGACGCGTTGATTGGCACTAATTAGGTATGTTTTGATGAGGCTTGACCTTGTGATTGATACGAAACAGTCAGACAATCAACCATCATTCCATATTGAGGATCAAAACGCGTTTGGATTGGTTAATTTAGGTAAATTGTTCTTCACAGTTGACTTTCTAAGTCAACTGTTAATACTCCAATACATTATATAATTAAAACGTGTTGAAAATTAAACAAGTGTGTTGTGTAGACCAGCTGGTTGTGTTGTGATGATGTGGTGAACTGGCCATGGGCTCAGGTTCGAATCCCGGCCCAGGCCTTTTATTTTTTATAATTATTTCACATATATATGTATAATATATATATATAGCATAGTATTAGGGGTCCAAATGCGTCACAAAATATTTTTAAAAGACGATAAATGATGAAACTTGACGTTTTATTAATAATAATCGTAACGTACAAGTATTTTAATGCGAAATGTTACAGTTTACAGGAGAGTTTTAAGGTCTGGCGTCGTGGTAACGTGAGGTGGTCTGGCGCGTGACACACCAGGATCCCAGTCAACGATCACAATAAACAAACAACAAACATGCATACATATATATATATATATATATATTAAAACCAAAACATCATGCTTTGAGCCGTAAACCAGCAGCGGAAGCATTTCTTGTTTACAACCAAAAGGCATATTGTAGTTTACAAAACATTGTTTAATATGCATCAAAATTCTAGACGCTGTGCAAGACTCCGTGCGCCTAGTCCATTAACTGCTACCTTAGCGACCTTAGAAAACATGCCAAAAATGTCAACATATAATGCTGGTGAGTTCACAGGTTTTCTTTTAATAAAAGAGTTGTTATAAGTTTGAAAAGATCATTCCCGTTACTACTAGGTTATAAGAACGTTAGCTAGACGTTAAGTGTTTTTACTACTACGGTTGGGAACCCATTACTAAACATATACCAATGTTGAATCCAGCCCAGATTGACTGGGTTACCGATGCCTCGATAACCCGAGAGTTAGAGACAATATGCACCCGCCCGGCATCCCCGCCGTCGGGTGGGGTTTGTGAGGCCCAATAGATCTATCCACATTTCCCTCGTTGTGCATCCCCACACAGTCATGGTTTCCCCCTGGGACTTTCTGTAAAAGCCGTATAGTAACATGAAGTAACCATAGTATAACATGACCTTTAATAAGTAAGCAAGTAGCATGTTTCTCCCCCGAAAGCAAAACGGTAAAAGTGGGGCTGTGACACTCACCTTAGATTGCGTTACTTGAAAACAGTTAAGTAATTATGCTATGATAGCCCCAAATAGCGACGACCTATCATAAGATGTGTATAAGTATCCGGACTAATAACCCGCAGGTTAACTAGTCCCCGAATGTCCAGACCATAACCATAAACGTTTGAAAACACCTTTGACTGTTAAACCGACTATACCAGACAAGACTCGACATCCCATTGGTGACCCGACATCTCACGTGTTAGACGAATACAAGACATTATGCAACATGTGCAATTAAACACTTAATACGCGCAAGAGTTCACCTAGTCTAGCATAACGCTCAATTAACGCATAAACAAGTCCGAACACGTGTTAACAAGTCATTGGACGTATCCCGGGGTTCCTATCATGTTCCTAGGTGTCAAATCGTGTTCCGGGATGTCAAAATACGCTTACGACAGCAGTACACGCGATTAGGAAACTAACATGCAATTATGAAAAGTCAACTGGTGAATAGGGGAAAGTCAACAGGCGAATGGGGGCTAATCGCCTGATACATCAGGCGATTAGAATCCTATTCGTCCCCTGTGTTGCTGTCGCGCATTTTCGCGCGTTAAACCCTCCAAATCAGATCCGAAACATGTAAAAACACCCCACATCAAACCTAAACCATTAACTAACCCATTCCAAGCAAAAACCCCCAATTTATCTCTGCTCTAACGGCATCGGTGTGATTATTTCCAAAAATGGAAAGTACTAGGTTTCATTAACTATGAAATCTTTCTTTAAATGGTAAAGACCAGATTACACCTCCTACAACTTGCAAATCATCATCTCTATGTTATAATATCATTCTAGTGTGATTCCTAACAACAAACAAGCAATGAATCATATCATAACATCCTAATTCTTCAAGAATAATCCAAATGGGTCAAAATGCATACTTTCATCAAAACACTATAACAATAGCTCAAACTCTTAGATAATCATCCTAATAACTCCTACACATCAGAAGTACATCAATTTCATAGAAACAATCATGTTATAACCACCAAAAATCATCATATGCATAAATACTTCACATATAGCAAGTATTATGGTGTAGACTTGTTTTAGAACTCATTTCAAAGGTTTTTAAAGACACATACTTAGCAAAACAAGGTCTGGACTTTTGGGGAACCAAAACAATAACATTACAAAGGTTTGGGATGAAGAACACACCTTGAATTTTATCAAAGAAAGGTGTGTTAGCTTGGAAATGGTGAGTTTTGAAGCAAAACAAGTTCCAGAAGTGTTTTGAGGTGTGTGGGAGGCTTAGGATCTGTTAGGGTTGCACTAAGGGTGTTTGGGGAGTCAAGGGTTGTATTTATAGGTGTTTTGACTCGTGCATAGCAGGTCAGGCGAGTAGGGGAGCTGATTAGGAGCTCCAATCACCCCTAATCCCTCCCAATCGCCTATAATACTGGCGATTAGGCAACCCTCTGGTTCCTAATCGCCTATAGCATTCGGGGTTGTGTTTTTGGCGCGTTAAACACTATTTTAACATATATAAACATGTATTCACATACCGACAAGTCACATAATGATTGCAAACACATAATGCACGATAACTAACACGTTTACATCCGTTCACCAATTCCCGGGACTCGAGACTTGCGTGTGTGCGTTAAACCCGGTGATTCCATGAATCACCAATCCTTGTACAAATGGTTATGGACCGACTCCCGATGATCCCGCGGATCATCGTAACGACTCCCGATGATTCCCCAGAATCATCGTAACGACTCGACTGACCCAGTTAAGTATGTAATATGTATGACTCGCTAAGGTAGACTTACTAGTTTAGTCAATGTTACTAACCTGAGTTTGCCGGGTGTCACATCATCCCCTGTTGAAAGAATATTCGTCCCGAAAATTGCCCAAGGCCAAAAAGGAAGAGACGAAGGAGAAGAAAAATTTTCCAGTTGCCACATTCCAACCCCTGCCTCACGCCCTTGAGGCTTTCCCCGCCCAACCCTCCCCCCCCTCCACACCCTACCGGGGCGGTGTGAGGGCTTCAAGGGCTCTTTCCCGCCCCTCTTCCCCACTTCAGATAGTCTTTTGCATATTGAGGTCGGGTCTTGGACTCTAACTCTTCAAGTACCTTTACTATTTATCCACTATTATATTTTAGTCCTACGTTATTTTCTATGAAATTTTCAATATTATTCCTTTTTTTTTTCAATATTACTCCTAAATAGTCCCTTAGTTAGGGCACAAGGGGTGCTCCACTGAAGGTGTTTTCACTTCACTGGTTTCTATCAATCCTGCACTGCCACATCACTTCACTGATTTCCTTCACTGAAACACTTTTTTGTAAGCAGCACTCCACTGATTCTTTACTCAACTATTAATTATTTTCACACATAATAATAATAATAATAATAATAATAATAATAATAATAATAGTCCATGTTAAAATAAAGGGAAAGATACTATAGCCAAACTTGACCTACTGCCATGTTAAAATAAAGTGAAAAACTTGTCTCGTAAAGAAACAAACAACTTACATACACAACTACATCTCCACACACACACACACAATACACATATACATACAAAATCATATATCTATCACCATCTTCCTCAAGTTTTCAACACAGTTAAAAAAAACCTTGCAACTAAAGAATAGAGAGAGAGAAAGAAGAGATTAAAACATAAAAAAGAATAAAATTGTGTGAAAGTTTGTGCCACATCCGTGAACCAGCACGGTAACTAGAACCCGAATTTGGTTCACGGGATCACTACCAGCATGGGTGGCGACGGTGTTACCGTGCTGATAGTGGAGTACCCGTGACCAATTCTGGTAGCGCCCCGTCCCCCTTATCTACTTTCTTTAACCTTATCGAGTTTTCTATTTTCATAGATTAGCTCCCCGGTCCCCAAACATTACATATATATTAATAGACGACTGTTTTAAACAATCTACTTTTTTGCCCTCTTTTTTGACCACCTTTTTTTCCCTTCTTTTCATCCAGACCACCTTCACCTTCTCAGACCACCTACACCTTCTCATCGAAACCACATTCAATCATCTCTTTTCACATACCTCATCCATCCCCATCGCCTAAACAGCATACGCCGCGTCGTTTCCCCTCTTTTAATCCGATCATGGCCTTTGATTCTTACCAAAAAAAGGTGGCTTAGAGCAAGCGGCTCCGCCGGATCTACGGGCTACGACAGCCAATCGATCGACATGGCAGCGGGAAAGAGTAGGTGACGTGTTGTCCGGCCGGCTCTCCTATTCCGATGATTCGCGGCTACATAGATGCTTATTTAGCAACAATTGTCGAAAAGACCTATTCTTGGGTGGCGAGGTTCCGATCAAGCTCCGGTAAGTTCACCTTCACCTTCGTGTCCATTTCCCATTAAATCGGTCTATTTTTTCCCGATTGAGACTATTTTAGGTCGTCCCGTCTTTCCGGCAAGCTTCCGACGTCATTGGTTAACTCCGGCCAGTAAACTAGGGTTGTGTCGTCCGTGTGTAACACTGCTTTGTTTCCGACAAGGTTCCGCGTCAGTACTCTTTCATATGCACTTGGGACAAAACTAATAAGAAAATATTGCAAGGGTTATTCTCTCTTTTTGTTCCTAATTATATTGTATGAAATTGAATGTTTATACGATTCTTCTTGTCCTACAGTTGATGAGGTAAACCCTATAGAATTGGACCAGAATCTTGGAATGATGAGTAATCATACTTTGAATAAATCATTTTGCGCAGGTGTAGACGTTTTCTTGTGCTGCAAAATTTGTTCTTATGATTGTTTAACCATTGATTCATATGGACTTTTCGCACTGTCGGTGTTTTGGCTTCGGACAAGTAACAGCCTTTCTCGCTTTCTTTTCATTATCGCCGACTGTTTTATTTTGGACCTGTGGCTTTCTTTACAGACTTTGCAGAATAAGCAATATCCGGTGCTTGCTCAGAAATAAAAGTTGGTGTGGCGGAAGGAAGTGATGGCTGATTTTTGTGACAAGAAGAAAGTTAATGACTTCTTTAGAGGCGAAATCAAAGCATGGTTATGGAAGTATTAATTTATTTACTGCTTTCTTATATCGTCATGTTAAAATTTATAGTTTTTGGTGATATTTGTTTTAACTCTAACCTCACATGGTTACTATTAACCCTGCCAAGGTATAGCGTACTAAAGATGGAGAATGGCGAGCCACTAAACGACACCATAGAGGCTAACAGCAAAAAAGCCTTGGAAGCAGAGGTTGCTCCATCTCCCATCTCCGCTAAATTTGGTCACAACTTCATTCTTGTCGCCATCCCCTCTGTTCATCACTCCGACAACTTTAGAGTAGTATACGACGATGTTTGTTTGTGGAGTGTTTTGTCCGTTGACTTGCCCACTCAATTGTATAGACAATCACAAAAATGTGGATGCTGTAAGTATACTTCAAGATTGTTTTTTTATATGCTGAAAGAAGTTATTGTATCAACTGAAAATAAAATTATCTTTTTACATCGCAAACGATAACATGTTGAGCGTGCAACGCGCGCCAATGAGTACACCTAGTTGATATTAACAAATCAATAAGTAGCAACACTAGTACGTTTATGTTGACAATAAACAAAGTGTAAAATATAAATAGTGCATTTGAATGTACCTGAGAGCACTCACACCTTATTCACCAAATGTATGTGAGTGTGTCCACTAAATTATATGAGATGAGTATAAGTGGCTGTGAGTGGAGGAGAGAGAAAATATTTGGTGTAAGCACTATTTCACCCTAAATATGAAAAGCTACTGTTCACCCATATATATATTTTAATATTTTTGTAAGTAGTTGTGAGTGAGCAGAGAGAAAATGTAATGATAAAAGTATGATTATTTTAATTAGGAGAGAGAAGATTTAGGGGTGAAGTAATGATTTTTAGTGTAATTTGATCAATGTTTTCAGAACCGGACCGGACGTCGCCACCGGTCCACTGGTCCGATCGGTTCAACCGGTCCGGCCGGCCCAATGAACCGGCCCAAAAGTCGAACAAAAACCAAAAAAATAAAATAAAATAAAAATAAAAAAACCGGTCCAACCAGCCAAAATCCCGGTCCAACCGTCGGTCCGACAGTTTAACTCCCGGTCCGATGCTAGGGCGGTCCGACATAGTGACCCGGACCAGCCGGGGGTCCGATTTCCGATCCGGTCCGGGTTTCAAAACATTGAATTTGATGGAGGATATTTGGTGGATGGGTTGTGAATGCTCTAAATAGATTATTATAATACGTTAACCCTTAAGCTCAAATAAATTGTTATAAAACTTTTGGTAAGACAAATGTGCATAAAGGTAACAAATGGTAAGCGTGAACAAGGATATTATAACTTATAGGGTTGTTATAGTGATAAACTAAAGAAACAAAACCGGCGTGCTTACATATCCATTAGACCATCTTCAATGCATTCTTTGAAGGAATGCCTTTGGAAGCCCTTACAAATCCTTACCATTGTGAAATTTTGTCTTGAGCAACTAAGTCCTTGTGGAAGAGCTTAGTTTTTATTGGTTTTTGCAAATAAGTGGGCCCAAAGTAAAAGAAGAAAATGTTTTTATTTAAATATTGTGTGTGGTAGTTATTGGTGAGGTGGAAATTAAGAAGAATAAGGATATATGTAGGGTTGGAGATGAAATAAGAGTTTTTAAGGATTTGTAAGGATATTATGTGGCAGATGGCGTGGAAGCTAAGGGCGCCTAAGGATGCACGTAGCATTGGAGATGGTCTTAGTGTCCTATAATGTCCCTATCTAAACTTTGAGATACATATTTCCTGTTAAGAATGGCATTGTAGTCCCTCATATGTAGCTCAGTGGTAGGAGACCGGACTCTCCTTTGGAGAGGCCCGGGTTCGATCCCCACGGGAAACATTTATGGGACAAAGGCAATGATGGTGAAGAATCTCGGCCCGTTGTGGTCCTGGTTCGATCCTGAGCTACCCCCGGTTTTAATCCGGCCGTTACTCTAGCGATCGGTTCGTGTGGATGCGGTACGGTTTTTGTCACACCCTCAAATTCCACGTGCGGGGTTTTACTACGAGGCGCGTGACACACCAGGATCCCAGTCAACGATCACAATAAAGAAACACTAAACATACATACATTGAAACCAAAACATTATGCTTTGAGCCATAAACCAGCAGCGGAAGCATTTCTTGTTTACAACCAAAAGTCATATTATAGTTTACAAAACATTGTTTAATATGCAACAAAACTCTAGACGCTGTGCAAGACTCTGTGTGTAACACCCCAACCGATGGCGGAAACATCGGGATGTCACGTATTGACGATTGTTCAGTAGCTCATGGTATATAATAAATTTCATTAATTGATTACATAAATTACATACAATTGTTCTAAAAGAATTTGTACATCAAAATGAAAAATACTAGATACACATCTTCAAGCATTAACTCTAATCTTTGAGCATGTTATAACCTGAAACATGTTAAGTTTGAAAATATTTTGGGTCAACAAAAGTTGGTGAGAATTACATAGGTTTTGATAATCGAATAAAACTTGTACAATTCAAGTGTCATGGCAAGTCTAGTCCATATGTGAAAACATACTAGAAGTAAATCGAGTGCATAATCAACCCTTGTGACTGTTATAATGTGGTACATCCCATACGCTCATGGTTCACTCGAATATGTTATGCGATAACAAACACCCACGCTACCTTTGTAGGAGGCACGTATCCGGGTGGGATTGTCAGTCCAATAGATCTATCATTGTATACCGTCGGCTGATCAATGTTAATGATTATGCTAGAATTGTGCTTACCCTAGTCATGTTCAAGACATAATGCAACATAGAAAAACACATAGACACATTGATGATTGAATTGCATATAGAATGTTGTAACATGTTTCACCCCAAAACGGTGATAAATAGAAAAGGGGCTATGTAAAACTCACCTTAGCAAAATGTTATATCTCGTGAAAAAATAGAATAATGTGTTGTGAATGTATGCGAGGCGAATCCCAAAGACTCAACAACGTAGCTAGTCCAAATTGAAGAAAACGAAAAAGAAAGAATATCAAGCTTCCAATTCGCCAATTACAAGAGCTTATAATCAAAGCTTCAATTGTAGAAGTAATAGACTATAGAAGAAAGGTATGAGGGAAAGTTTAACTGGATTGAAACAATCGATTTAGAGGTGCAAAGTATAATGGGTCATAGGTGGGTTTTTATACTAGTTTTGGAGTCAATTAGCCATTAAAATTGGTCAACACCATAAAGTAAGGTTTTATGATGAATTGACTATTTGACTAAGACTTTGACTGTTTGACTAAGACTTTGACTAATCAATTTAAGGAATGTGTTAAGTTTATTTTCTTCTGAAATACTACACAAGATGATAGTTGGCTCAGTTGGTTGTCACTGTGTGTTGGTTGGCTGTGGACGCGGGTTCGAGTCCCGGTCTACACAAATCTTTTTTTTTTGGCAATTATTTCCCTAAAACTATATTATTCTAAATTCATAATATGATTATATAAGCCCGAAAGTGACTCGAAATATTTTTAAAACGTACAATAGTGTCGAGATACAAATAATTATTAGTTTAAGGTATTTAAAACATATATTGTTTAAAACAATACATTCTTTTTATCAAAAAAAAAAATTAGGGGAAATTCGCGATGTTACAGTCTCCCCTACTTTTGGAAACTTCGTCCCGAAGTTATTAAAAACACAGGTTTGAGGTTGATTAGGTAGAAATTAAGGCAGCTGTGGTTTGGGTTAAGGCACGACATGAATTTATAGGTAATAGAATAATTTGTTTCGAATAATTTGGATAAGAGGTTTGAGATGTGAGTTTTAAGGATTGGATTAGGTTCGTCTGAAGTAGCAAGAAGCATAAGAATCTAGCAAAATACTAAACTTATGTTTTAGGAATCTTATAAGAAATGCATGAATTGATTGGCTATATGAAAACCAAATGAACTACTAAAACCTTATTAGAATTTCACACTACCTTAACGTACCTGTAAATTCATGATTACGTTCCGGACCGCAATCACCAATTTACCTTACATTAGGGTTTTGTGTCCTTCTATGACTCTAAACACACATGTAAGTAATGCAAAATAACCTTGTGATTGAATCGTTTACAATGTATCCAAAAATGAGTCCAACTGTTGAGTAGGAAAAAGACTTCTACCAGTCAGTGAGTAAGAACCTCTACAGATTGTTGAGCAGGTGCGATAGCCTCTACCAGTCGTTGAGCAGGTTGTAGGGCCTCTACCGACTGTTGAGCAGGCATGATGACCTCTACCAATCGTTGAGTAGGTTATTTGGTACTCAACTAACTGTTGAGCAAGTACTTCATCCTCTACCAGTTGTTTGATTAAGTGTACCAATTATTTCACACATAAATTGCAAATTGATAATATGTACATATAAACAATCAAGTATCAAGCATAGCATGCGAGTTGTAATAGTGTTGTCCTAGACAAGGTTAATGACTCTAGGTGTGTCTATAGCAAATAGTTTATATTCCATGATTTCTAGTATCAAATGTTTAAATATGGTAGATAATCGAATCCTCATGTATAACTAAGGATTATGTTTGATGCAACACACAATCAAGTTTCAATAGTTTGGTTATCATGGGTAACTAGCTCATGTGTGAGAAGGTGAAGGATATGAATTTAGTTCTTGAGACGATGATGAAAAATCTTGAAGCAGAATCAAGGTTGTGAGAGATAGTGAATGTGAAGATAGTTTATAAAGAGTTTATTTTATAGTAAGGAGATTATGTAGCGGTGTAAATTTTGGGTTTTGGATCAAAGGTTATAATCAAGTGTATAAGAAAACATGATTGTGGTATATGCCAAATATTGTAAAAATTTGAACAAGTTGAAAATGAGTGAGTGTCGATGGAGAATTTAGAGACTAGATATTATTCCTATGGGAAAAAAAAATTATTTTCAAATTGGTTTTGTACATAAAGCAAAAGTTGTTAAATAGTACAAGCTAAGTAGGCTTTGATTAAAATATTCCCGTTAGTTGGAGATTTCAAACATGACATTAGGTTTTGAAGATCAAGGTTCTATTAAGTGATTTTTAATAGTTTAAAGCATTATATAGAAAATTGTTTGTTACGTCAATAAATAAACAATTGAATTTAAGTTCGAGGACATCTTTTGACAAAAAAATATGTACTTTGTAAAGTTACTAGGTAATGAAAATACAACAAGATTTAGAAATCTTTAGTTTGTGCTAAGGTATGAGGTTATAGTTTTTAAAAAATAAGTAACATGTGGAGAAATGAAATAATATGATTTGGGTAGAGTGTTGAATATTTAAAAAGTGGCTAAGATGGTAAGGTGAAGTGTGATTGTGAAATCCATAGATGGTTATGATATGAGATTGATTTAAGCTGTAAAATTTTGAGATTTTAGAGCTTAGTTTTAAGGGAAGTGAGTGTAATCATCTATTCATTAATTAAAACGAATAAATGAAAACGTTGACTTATCAAAGCTTCTAGATTCTAATAACATAGTGAAGACATGCTTTAGCCTATAAGTGAACACTCATCCCGAGAATTCCCAGGTAGGCATCTGGGTCCCTCGTCTGATTGGGATATATGCGCAATGCCAGTCCTAGACAGAAAACTCAGAATACAGGCGTTCACTGTTCCAGATTGCACGTGTTCGTTATTAAAATCTAGAACTTCAACGAGATCTTCAAGGTGGTTCAGGCTAAACCTGAGGATTTGTGCTATTAGTCTAAGAGTAGATCTTGTGATGGAGAGCACTCTTCTTGTAGGGACTAAAGTAAGGATAAGAAGTAAAATAGAGAATATAAACAAGTAAGGTTGCAAGTAAAAGGAGCAAGTACTGATTAAAATCCTATGGTTATAGACTAGATTTTTTTTTTTTCTAATAACCTAATTCCCTATAACCATGGCTCTGATACCAATCTGTAACACCCCAACCGATGGCGGAAACATCGGGATGTCACGTATTGACGATTGTTCAGTAGCTCATGGTATATAATAAATTTCATTAATTGATTACATAAATTACATACAATTGTTCTAAAAGAATTTGTACATCAAAATGAAAAATACTAGATACACATCTTCAAGCATTAACTCTAATCTTTGAGCATGTTATAACCTGAAACATGTTAAGTTTGAAAATATTTTGGGTCAACAAAAGTTGGTGAGAATTACATAGGTTTTGATAATCGAATAAAACTTGTACAATTCAAGTGTCATGGCAAGTCTAGTCCATATGTGAAAACATACTAGAAGTAAATCGAGTGCATAATCAACCCTTGTGACTGTTATAATGTGGTACATCCCATACGCTCATGGTTCACTCGAATATGTTATGCGATAACAAACACCCACGCTACCTTTGTAGAAGGCACGTATCCGGGTGGGATTGTCAGTCCAATAGATCTATCATTGTATACCGTCGGCTGATCAATGTTAATGATTATGCTAGAATTGTGCTTACCCTAGTCATGTTCAAGACATAATGCAACATAGAAAAACACATAGACACATTGATGATTGAATTGCATATAGAATGTTGTAACATGTTTCACCCCAAAAACGGTGATAAATAGAAAAGGGGCTATGTAAAACTCACCTTAGCAAAATGTTATATCTCGTGAAAAAATAGAATAATGTGTTGTGAATGTATGCGAGGCGAATCCCAAAGACTCAACAACGTAGCTAGTCCAAATTGAAGAAAACGAAAAAGAAAGAATATCAAGCTTCCAATTCGCCAATTACAAGAGCTTATAATCAAAGCTTCAATTGTAGAAGTAATAGACTATAGAAGAAAGGTATGAGGGAAAGTTTAACTGGATTGAACAATCGATTTAGAGGTGCAAAGTATAATGGGTCATAGGTGGGTTTTTATACTAGTTTTGGAGTCAATTAGCCATTAAAATTGGTCAACACCATAAAGTAAGGTTTTATGATGAATTGACTATTTGACTAAGACTTTGACTGTTTGACTAAGACTTTGACTAATCAATTTAAGGAATGTGTTAAGTTTATTTTCTTCTGAAATACTACACAAGATGATAGTTGGCTCAGTTGGTTGTCACTGTGTGTTGGTTGGCTGTGGACGCGGGTTCGAGTCCCGGTCTACACAAATCTTTTTTTTTTGGCAATTATTTCCCTAAAACTATATTATTCTAAATTCATAATATGATTATATAATCCCGAAAGTGACTCGAAATATTTTTAAAACGTACAAAAGTGTCGAGATACAAATAATTATTAGTTTAAGGTATTTAAAACATATATTGTTTAAAACAATACATTCTTTTTATCAAAAAAAAAAATTAGGGGAAATTCGCGATGTTACACCGTGCGCCTAGTCCGTTAACTGCTACCTTAGCGACCTGAGAAAACATGCCAAAAATGTCAACATATAATGCTGGTAAGTTAACAGGTTTTCTTTCATAAAAGAGTTGTCATAAGTTTGAAAAGATCATATCCGTTACTACTATGTTATGAGAACGTTAGATAGACGTTAAGTGTTTTTACTACTACGGTTGGGAACCCATTACTAAACATGTACCAATGTTGAATCCAGCCCAGATTGACCGGGTTACCGATGCCTCGATAACCCAGAAGTTAGAGACAATATGCACCCGTCCGGCATCCCCGCCGTCGGGTGGGGTTTATGAAGCCCAATAGATCTATCCACATTTCCTTCGTTGTGCCCCACACATTCATGGTTTCCCCCTGGGACTTTCCATAAAAGCCGTATAGTAATGTAAAGTAACCATAGTATAACATGACCTTTAGTAAGTAAGTATGTAGCATGTTTCTCCCCGAAAGTAAAACAGTAAAAGTGGGGCTGTGACACTCACCTTAGATTGCGTTACTTGAAAACAGTTAAATAAGTATGCTATGATAGCCCTAAATAGTGGCGACCTATCATAAGATGTATATAAGTGTCCAGACTAATAACCCGCATGTTAACTAGTCCCCGAACGTCCAGACCATAACCATAAACATTTGAAAACACCTTTGACTGTTAAACCGATCGTACCAGACAAGACCCGACATCCCGCGTGTTAGCCAAATACAAGATATCATGCAACTTATGTAGTTAAACACTTAATACGCGCAGGAGTTCACCTAGTCTAGCATAACGCTCAATTAACGCATAAATGAGTCCGAACACGTGTTACTAAGTCATTGGACATGTCACGGGGTTCCTATCATGTTCCTAGGTGTCAAATCATGTTTCGGGATGTCAAAATACGCTTACAACAGCAGTACACGCGATTAGGAAACTAGCATGCAATTAGGAAAAGTCAACTGGTGATTGGGGGTGGTCAACAGGCGATAGGAGGCCTAATCGCCTGTTGTTATGGGCGATTGGAGGGTAATCGCCTGACTGAGGTGGCGATTAGAGCTCTAATCGCCCCCCTGCAGTTCTGTCTCGAATTTTCGCGCGTTAAACCCTCCAAATCAGACCCGAAACATGTAAAAACACCCAACATCAAACCTAAACTATTAACCAACCCATTCCAAGCAAAAAAACCCCAATTTATCCCTGCTCTAACGGCCTCGGTGCGATTATTTCCAAAAATGGCAAAGTACTAGGTTTCATTAATTATGAAATATTTCCTTAAATGGCAATAATCAGATTACACATCCTACAACTTTGCAAATCATCATCCCTTTGTTATAATATCATTCTAATGTGAATCCTAACAACAAACAATCATTAAATCATATCATAACGTCTTAATTCTTCAAGAATCGTCCAAATGGGTCAAAATGCATACTTTCATCAAAACACCATAACAATAGCTCAAATCCTTAGATAATCATCCTAATAACTCCTACACATCAGAAGTACATCAATTACATGGAAACATTCATGTTTTAATCACCAAAAATCATCATATGCATGAATACTTCACATATAGCAAGTATAATGGTTTAGACTTGTTTTAGAAACTCATTTCAAAGGTTTTTAAAGACACACACTTAGTAAAACAAGGTCTGGACCTTTGGGAACCAAAACAATAACATTACAAAGGTTTGGGATGAAGAACACACCTTGGATTTTATCAAAGAATGGTGTGTAAGCTTGGAAATGGTGAGTTTTGAAGCTAAACAAGTTCCAGAGGTGTTTTGAGGTGTGTGGGAGGCTTAGGATCTGTTAGGGTTGCACTAAGGGTGTTTTGTGAGTCAAGGGTTGTATTTATAGGTGTTTTTACTCGTCCAACACATAACAGGCGATTGGGGAAACAGATCAGGCGATTAGGGAGCCTAATCGCCTATACTACTAGCGATTAGGGCCCCAATCGCCCCTAATCCTCTCCCAATCGCATGGACTACTGGCGATTAGGCCACTCACCAGTGCCTAATCGCCTACAGCAATAGGAATTGGGTTTTTGGCGCGTTAAACACTATTTTAACATATATAAGTACGTATTCACATACCGACAAGTCACATAATGATTACAAACATATAATGCATGATAACTAACACGTTTACGTCCGTTCACCAATCCCCGGGACTCGAGACTTGCGTGTGTGCGTTAAAGCCGGCGATTCCACGAATTACCAATCCTTGTACACATGATTATGGACCGACTCCCAATGATCCCGCGGATCATTGTAACGACTCCCGATGATTCCCCTGAACCATCATAATGACTCAATTGACCCTGTTAAGTATGTAATATGCATGACTCGCTAAGGTAGACTTATAGTTTAGTCAATGTTACTAACCTGAGTTTGTTGGGTGTCACAGTTTCCGGGAGGATGCCATGAGACCAAGTCTGATACTCCGAGGACGCGGGCCCGGTTAAGACAACGTAAGTTCCGAGGGGCAGATCTTGGTCTGGGCTGCTGTCATGGCAGTGCAAACCGATCGTCTGCTGTCGTAATTCGCCATCCAAAAAAAAAGCATGGCATTGTATTTAGGTAACACTAAGGGGCGGAAGTAAGGAGGGTCCGCTGACCCTCCGGCGATCAAAAATGTCACCGGTGGGTATAGAACGTGATTTCTTTATTATAGTTTTGAACCCTCAAATTTTTACTTGCTGTGTCACTAAAGTGGAAAGTGAGCAAAGATAACATGATAAAAAAAAATCTTTGTAACATAGGAGGGTGGCGCCATCAATGGTTCTTAGTTTAAAAGAGAAAGGAGAAGAAAAGGGAAAAAGGCGAAAAAGTAACAAATTCGGTAGATTTTGGTTTTATCGTTCAATTTAATTTGTCGGGTTTATGTTTGGTTTTAGAGTGAGACATAACTAAAATGACAATTTTCAGTTTTCAAAGAAATTAAAACTAAACCATCAGTTATTGTTTGGGGTTATTTACTTCATTGTTTTTTTTTGGTTGATGAACGTAACATCTTTTTTATTGTGACCCTCCTAGCGCAAAGTTCTGGTTTCGTCATTGGTAACGCTGTGTTTTAGCCCAATAGATTATTCAAAACGTAAACGGCATGACGTTAAAAGTAAAACTTTTACAAAACACCACCGTTCAGATATCCATGTATAGTATACAAACTTTTGTAAGCACGGTGCAAGTTTGTTCTTAGTAGTATGTAGCACAATCTAGTTAATTGATGAGGGACCATATAGTGCAATTGCCATTTGCAATGGGACAAGGTTTTAAAACATAAAATTTCAGTCTATAGTTACTTTAGGAGACGATGGGTATGACATTAGGCATATGATGTTGCCTAAAGTCATTACCAACATTGGTCCAAATTAGTTGGTATTAGAGCAACTATCTTTTTATTGTTGGAAATTTATAAGTGAATGTGAGTTTGGTTTGTCCCACATTGGTGGGGAGACAAAAAAAAATGGGTTATGGCTCAAGGAAATTCTTGAACTAACATGACGCCCGCACAACCTGTGGACACGAATGCAGCTCGAAAAACCTAGGTCCGCGTGACATTGGTTTTTGCTACCCGTTTTAGTTTTTGTGACTATGAGAAGAGTACAGAAGACTGTTACGAGTCTGTTTATCTTCCACTTCCATGCAGTTAATAGGACAATTAATCTCGATTAATTGTCATTAATCTCTTCTTTGATTAGTGTTATTAATGCAGCAGAGGTTTCATGCCATTCAAGTCTCTATAAGAACTTGGACCTATTAGTGTACTTGACATACTAGAAAACTTCTAATGCATACACACACTGCATACCTTCATCTCACAGAAACACAATAGAAATTGCAAACCACATACACTATTTTTCTCTCGTGTACACATACAGAAGCAGTCTTGTTTCGATTTCTTTTCAGGCAAGTGGGATAGTCCGGCAGTGCACCAACACTGTTAAAGAACCGGTGTACCCTAGGAACAGACGAAGAATCTGTTTAAGGGAATTGTGTCAAACACAAGCCCGGTTCACTTCTATGATTTCGTTTTCTGTTACAATTTATTGCAGCAAGTACAGAGACTCGGAAAACCTGTGAGCTTCATGTACGAAAGACGTGCGGTGATTACAATGTAAGTTTTCTAACATGTATTAGCCTTTTAATACTCTTTGACACAATAGCATGTCTTCATATTAACATACTTTTACTTACTAGATTGGTAATGGATAAGATTGAGATTAAAAAAAAAAAAAATCCTACTAAAATTTCATAGTTTAGTTCATTGGCGAAACTAATATCACAGATTAATCATGTAACACACTAATAAAAGAGTAAAAAGTTCAAACATGATGATAATAATAGCTCGATAACATTCAATCAGATTTAGGTTACTAAACTAGATCAATAAGGATGTAATTTTTAGGTGTTGAAAGTTTAAAGTCAACTATCTCATAACAAAACATTCTTATAGATTAGTTAGCCGGTTAAACATTGAAGACCGATTTTAACAACTTTAAACACACTTGTATATTTAAAATTCACTAATTTTCAGCTTGCAATCTTACAATCATATGATCGATCCATTTACCACGATCTTATGTATAGATCCTATCTAGAATAGATGTTATCAATCTAATCAATTACTAGCATACTTACCGATAGTCTGGTTTTCCCCGGAACTTGTGGACTTGGTGAAACCAGGAGCTCCCTTACATGTCTGGCTATGCCGGGTGGAAGGGGTCCTGATTTGACTGAGTAGGGACTCCGAAAAAAGTTCTTGGTGAATTTCGTTGGCCGTTCAAATAAAAAAAAATTACTAGCATACTTACAGGACCTTGCTAAGGGTGGATGGGGTTGTCATCACCCCATCACACTCATCACACCATCACATCCAATCATCTTGTGCCACCTCATTTCATCACATTCTATCATATTTTATCACTAAACCCATGTTGCGGTGTTCACAATTATCACTAAAACTATCACACCCAATCACCTTGTGACACCTTATTCCATCACACCCATCACCTTGGTTTTAAAAAACACGCTCACCTAAGCGAAAATCCGTTGCGCCTTATGTTACCCTAGGCGAGCAGTGTACGAAAAGCGCAAGAAATGCGCGTTTTTTGTACAGATGCTGTTTTTGTGCTTAAAATTGTTAAACATGTAGCTAAAAAGGTTGTACATTTTAGTTAAATCATATATATACCTTATTTGTATCTATATTTTGAGTAAATAATGCTAAAAACCTATAGCATATATAAAAAAAATTATATAATTGTTTGAAGCCTCGCGTACGAAAAGCCCACTGCTTTTGCGCTTTGCGCCTCAGTTTTAGACCTTTTCGCTTTTGTGCGCTTCGCGCTTTTTAAAACCAAGCCCATCACTATTTTTTAATAAAAAAACAAAGAGAAATGGGACCATAGGCTGTTTTTTCTTCTGATTTAATGGGACCACCAGCTTTTTCTCCTGTTTTACTTCATGATACATCGTGATACAGGTCACGCTTCTTCATTGTCACACCCGCGATAATTTTGATGGGGCGGTGTTCAGGATGGTCACGACCATCACGGCTAGTCCATCACGGACCGCCCCGAGTGCTAACCAACAAAATCAGACAAATCGCAACTTATGTTGGTCAAGTGTCCTATAAATCTTGCTATCAAGATCTGGGTCTTAACAACTAAGGCTTAATTGATTTATATATAATTTATATCTATAAGTTGCATCATCAACTCCATAGGGTTCTATAAGCATGAAACTACAATGAACATGTATTCCAAATGCCACAAGGACATGCTAATAAACCTTCAGCTTCATCTTTAGAAAACATGTCTGTCTCGGTGTAAAAGTGGGTCCTGGAATATATGTTCTCAGATGATTCAATTATTCAAACACCCCTAGTTGGGTCAGAGGCAAAGCCCGCTCTTTAGAGCAGTGTCTTTTAAAAAACAACAAATGCAATGATATTTTCACAGCCTCACAGGAAGTAGAATAATTCAATGGATGTGCAGCAACACCACAACTATGAATATAACTATGAATATGATACAAGAAACCTAATTCATGAAATTTTAATGATCTTGAAATGAACTGAATATATTTTAACAGAAAGATATAGAATAAGCATATAGAAAACTAAAAAGAAAAAGAAAAAAAAGAAACTCGTCTACTTTTCTATATCCTTTTTAAAAAAATCAGTGTCGGGACTGGCGTGAGGGGCACCGCCTCTTTTGCGTCTAAATGAAGGTCATCGTGTTGTGTCTACCTGAAGTGCAGTCATAGGTGTGCACCTTGTGGGCTTTTGCTATAGGGCCATAGGGGTGACATTGAAGAAGGAACAGTGACAGATTGATGAATTATGCAGAAACATGATACAAATCCAGAGTTGTTCAATACTCCATAATAATACCACTCTCATGTACACAAATTCAATAAACTTTTATGAGACTGGAGCATCTTCTGATAGAACTTCTATGGATCGACTCGAAGCAACCAGGTTACACATAAAACAAATCCTATTTCAGCTCAGGAAGAAGTATGTTCAGAACTTCCCATTCTAGCCAACTTGAGCTACATGATTGTAAGATGAACATGTTTTATGATAGATTTTCAACCTATTTAATTGCTCATAAAGAAGCCAAATCCGAACCGAGACCAAAATTTTCAGTTATAAGATTTCCATAAACAATCAGTTTCGGTTAATCAATTGCTACATACAGTTCTAGGTGCAGGTCAACATGTGAACATTCTAACAAAAACATGATATGGAAGAGAAATCAGAAATATGGATCGACTCGAAGCAATCAGGTTACAGGAAATCCTACTTCAATTCAGGAAGAGGCATGTTCATAATTTTCCATTCTAGTAAACAACTAAAGCCACAAAATTGCAGATGTACATGTTGTAGTATAATAGACTTCAACCTATTTGAATAACCAATACAGACAGTTGGTGTGCACCTGGTAGTTCGATTATGATTATTACAGACATACAGTTCTAAGTGCAGTCAATTGCTCTATACTACCAATCTCATGTAAACACATTCAATGTCAGATATTGGGACTGGGTTATCCTTTAATACAATTTCTACAGATGATTGTTTTGAAATGGGCTAGAAACAATCACGCTACAGATAAAAGAAACCCTATTGCAATTCAGGAAGAAGCATGTTCATAGTTCCTCATTTTCAACCCATTTGCATGATCTACTTACTAGAGACGTTTCCAAAGTGGTTTAGTTTGTTTTGAGCCTCAACCTAAACTGAAATTCTCGGTTATGAAGATTTCCGTAACCGATTGGTTTCAGTTAGTCAGTGATTAGACATACAGTTCTAAGAGCAGGTCAACATGACATGACAGATAGATCAGAAAATATATTCATCATAAATTCATAATAAAGCATAACATAACTTGCAGCAGACTTAAACAAATAACACCATATCAAAAGTCCTCCAAATCAAGCCCTAATTTTCAAATCAAAAGTAATCCGACAACTTACACCCGAATCATCAAACGTTATTATCATAAACAAACAGATCTAAATCAGCTTACAGATAAAAGAAATCATGCTACACTAATCCGACGCGAAGCAATCAAGTTACAGACAAAAGAAATCCTAACTCAATTCAGGAAGAGGTATGCTAATAACTTTCCATTCTAATAAACAATTTAAGCCACATGATTGCTAATGTACATGTTCTATAACATATTGTCAACCTATTAAAAAAAAAGCACACTTACTGATTTCAGCTAATCAATTATTACATAAATGCAGTTCTAAGTTCTAACTTCTAAGTGCAGCTGCAGATCAGAGGTGAACATCATCAATAAACAGCATATGGAAAATTTTAAACTACATGACTGCAAATGAACATGCTTTATCATAGACTTTAAACCTATTTACATGATCATATATGCTAGGAATGTGCACGAACCGGTTCGCTTCAGTTTTAAGCCTCAACCATAGGGCTGGCAAATCGTGTCCCTAACAGGTTAACAGGTCTCTGACGCGCGCGCGAACAAATAAGTTCTAAACATGAACACGACTCGTTTAACTCATTTATATCTCATGTTTATAACACAGTTTTATGTTTTATGTACCAAAAAAGGGAAATGAAAGATTTTTACCTCTTAATTCTAAGTATTAAAAAAAGTCAAAAAATCAAATAGTGTACTTTTCTGTCAAACAGGTCTTATCGTGTCTTAACAGGTTACCCATTGCCAGCCCTACTCAACCACAACCGGAATTTCGGTTATGGAATTTCTACAATCGCTAGGTTTCAGTCAACTCGGTTTGGTTAATCAGCTATTAGAGACATACAGTTCTAGTTCTAAGTATAGGTCAAGAGCTAAACATCATCAATAATAAACAGCATGATATGGAAGATAAATCAGAAAATAGATTCATCATAATGAAGCAGTAAATATCTTGCAGCAGACTTAAGTAAACAACATCATATCAAAAGTGCTCCAAATCAACCCCTATTTTTCAAACTTTAATGTAAGTAACTCGACAATTCACAGCTGAATCATCAGACATTATTATCCTAAAAGAACAGATCTACATCAGCTTACATATCAAAGAAATCAGGTTACATTATCATTGACTCAAAGCAATCAGGCTACAGAATACAGATAAAATAAATCCTAATTCAATTCAGGAAGAAGTATGCTCATAACTTTCCATTCTAGTAAACAATTTAAGCCACATGATTGCTAACGTACATGTTGTTGTATAACACATTGCCCACCTATTCAAAAACCATACAGACTCGTGGTCAGTTCGATTCGGTTTTGCACCTCAACCAAACCGAAACCAAAAGTTATGGACTTATGGCGAGATTCTGTAACTGATCGATTATTACATAAATGCAGTTCTAAGCGCAGATCAAGAGGTGAACATCATCAATAAACAGCATGATATGGAAAATTTTAAGCTACATGACTGCAAATGAACATCTTTTATCATACCAGAGACGTGCACGAAGAAGTTCACTTCAGTTTTAACTTAAGCCTCGAACGAAACCAAAATTTTTGGTTATCAGATTCCTATAATTGCTCGGTTTCAGTCAATTCGGTATGGTTAACCGTCTATTACAATCATACAGTTCTAGCTCTAAGCATAGGTCATTGGTCAATTAGGGATGAGCTTAGTATCATACCGTACCGATACCAAAAATACCAGTACCCAAAATAGCCAAAAGTCGATACCAAATGCTCATCCCTAAACAAATCACATTATCAAGCAACAACATGATACGGAAAATAAATCAGAAAATATATTCATCATCATCGTCGTCATAACATAGGGTTACATAACTTGCAGCAGAATTGAAGTAATAACATCATATTTTGATTATCCAAAACCAAAACCCTAATTTCCAAAACATAAAAAGTAATCCGACAATTCACAGCCGAATCATTAAACATTATTATCATAAACAAACAGATCCAAATCACAAACCCGAATCACCCCTTCCTGATTCACCAATCAATCAATCGATCTGCTTACTCGCCTCGAGGCGTTCAAGGGCTTTCTGGTGGGCCCAGGTCTCAAGAGTAAGATCAGGCTTAGCATTAAGACCAACACCAAGGATGACGATGGTTAAGAAGCTGGTGACGTAACAAGGAAGCTCCCAGTCTTCCCACTTGCGTGACTGGCCTGGTGGAGGAGGTGTACGGTTCAGGAAGTATCCGTTGGGTCGGACCTGGTGGCCCGGTGTGGTCCAGCGGCTTGGGCCGTCGCCGCCGCGGTGGCGGACGGTGGTGGTTAGACGTGACCGGATCATGCCTGCGGCGGCCGTTAAGGGTTTCGGGGACGGCATGTTTGTGGTGGTATTGGACTGGAGTGATGTTTGTTGTGACTTCAGGGTAAAATATGTGAGGGTGGATTTGGGGTATACGACGTCGTTTTTGGCTATGGGGTTATTGAGAAAACTATGGGTTAGTCGTTTATAGCGTAAGGTACGTTATGCGTAGGGTGTAAACGAGTCGAGTCGAGCTTGATTAAGTTATGAGAGCTCAAGCTTGGCTCGGTTTGAGCTTTGTTTTCAAAGCTCGAGCTTGGCTCGTTGGTAATTTCTCAAGCTCGCTCAAGCTCGGCTTAGGCTCGTTTAGCATCTATTAGTTAATACTAGAGGGTTGTCCGCACGTTGTGGCGGGGACACAATACAACAACAATGGTTTCATAGAAAGGTGACTGCGCTAAATACAATTATGCCACGTTACATCTTCAAACTTGTACCCAAATAAAAATTTGTCCTTTACGCATTTGGTGTAACCTTATACAAACTAATGTTGTTATGTTTACAATATATATTCAGAAGTAATTTATAAAATCCTATTGTGTTTATTTAAAAATATGCATAGCTACATATGTAGGTGAAATTAGTAACATGACAGTTGTTTCTATACAGATTATTGCATCTTCTTTGTATGTTGGTTCACAAAGAAGGTGATTACACATTCTCATTAGAGTCGTCAATCTTTAATTGGCTCACTGGTTTAATCAATGGTCAAACGAACCTCTACTCATTAAGCGAACCAATAGACATGTTAAGGAGATTCGGTCCCCAAAAAATATTGTCCATATTACATTTGAACTTTTATTAAATAGAATTAATATTTTTTTTGAACATTCAAACGGGACCACTTTTATTTATTCGCCAAAAATTACACCACAACATCTCCCGAACCCAATTAGCGAGGGGGCTACCCGGGCCAAACCAAACATAAAAATATTAAAAAGATAATTACAAGAACGACAATTGCCCCAAACATACATATACAAATAGAATTAATTAAATAGAGTTTATTAAATGAATTTATGAAATAGATATGTTTATTAAATAAAGTTTATTAAATGAAGTTTGTTAAGTCGGTGTGAAATTCCAATTATATCCTTCTAGAACTCATTATATAGTAGTATAGATATTAAATACAAATAATATAAAAATTAGGCTCGCAAACTCGATAGGTGAAGCTCAGACTCGATCCCGTTTATTAAACAACTTAAAATGAGGGTTAAGTATTAATAAATATTAATAAAACTAATATTATATTAAGGCTCGGGCTCGACAAATAAACGAGTTGTTTTTAGGCTTAAGCTCGGCTCGGGCTCAATAAGACGCGTATAGTTTCAAGCTTCTTACCGAGCCTTATCTGGCTTCCAAGTTCTAGAAATCAAGAGAGGCTAATTCTCTTAGGATTCACCCCGATGTAGGCTTGTAAGATTTTAGGATTATTTAACAATTTGTTATTTTAATCATTGTATTTGGTTTTGACTATTGAAACAATTGTGTTAATTATATTAATCTTGTTTTGAATTCATAAATTGTTGATATATTCTCGCACCACTAATTTTGAGAAATGAGTTTGGTTAATTAAGGTTTGACATTATAATAGAGTTTGTATGTTATAGAGTAGGGATGAGCATGGTACTGGTCCGGTACCGAACCGGTACCGAAATTCTTCAAAAGTGGGTATCGGTACCGGTACCGAAAACAATCGGTTCGGTACCAGTACCGAAAACAACCGGTTCCGGTACCGGTATTTGAACATAAAAACCGGTAAATACCGGTACCGAAAAAAACCCAAAATGTGGATATCAGTACCCGATACCATTTACTCATCCCTATTATAGAGTAACAAAGCATATCCTTATTCATATATTTGATCTTGATAGTTATTGACCTTCAAGCCTTAAAACACTGAATACCAATTTTCAATTGTGGTTCTAAACTTAATTGTGATATAACCTTACTTCTTATAAAGTTGAACTAGGTGTGACATTTTTCACCAATTATTGTTTTACTCAAAATCAAGTTATTATAATGTCAAATTATATTTTATATTTTTTATTGTTAAATACAAATAGTTGGATTTTCCAACATCCTTTTCAACAAAACAACTAAAAGATATAGATAGGAAGCTTCATAAACTACTTTTACAACCAACTAAGTTTTTAACACGAATCATAAACTCTTCACGATACCCTTATTTTCAATAGCTACATAGTTTAAGGTAATCAGGAACAATTTAATTCTATCTTTGACCAGACCGCGACATCCGATAAGTGATGGAAAAATCTGTGAGTTTGCCAACATTAAATTTTTTATACTTCGAATATCCTTAGGTAATAAAAGTATATAAATATAAAAATAGTAAGAAATATGTTTGGTAGCCAAGTAGGAACAACAATAGGCGGGTTTTGGACGAGTTTGAGTAATCCAAAGTTCCCAACCACATGTCCAATTATAAAAGCTTGTCCCAAAATCCGTAGAGTTTCTGTTCAATTTATATTGGGTAGTTACCAATTGACTATCCGGTAAACCCGTAGATTTTGGGTAAACCCCTTAGTTTGTTAAATATACCCATTGTATATACTGGCCTAAAACACGTCGAGTTTTTATCTGACAACTAATACTAATGGGGTGGTGGTCCATTGGCAAAGGCAAAGCCTTTAAAACACCTAGGTTGGGGAAGGTCTTGGGTTCAAGTCTCACAGACCACAGGATTTAAAAGAAATTAACCGTTCAAAAAAAAAATTATCTGAAAACTAATAATCAATTACTTTTAATGAGTAGTGTATTAAAAAAATCATTCAAATTTGAACAACTATTTTAAAAAGAAACCTTGATCTCAAACAAAATTTAATCAAAATTGGTCCCACATATTCGTCTACTAGGTTAGAGACCCGTGAACTTCACGGGTGAAGAAAATTTTAAATAAAACATTTATCGACTAAATAAAATTAAACAATTTTTATAAGGGCAGTGTTAAACTAAAATTTTAAAACATAACATGAAAGAAAATAATATGACAAATTAATATTCTGTCAAAGTTTTTAATTTTAATTTTGTTGTGCTCGTGAATTATGTAAGTTGAAAAAAAATCGATGCAAATAAATCTCGTAATAAAAAAATTCTTCTACCAAACAAAATAATAGGATAATTTCCAAAAGAAAACATAAGTCAAAATATAATGTTCATGTAGTCCAAAAATACTAGATCTTGTTGAATGCAATAGATTGTTATCACTTAGAAACACCTATTAGTTAGGTGTTTCAAGTGATTAATCCAAGAAACAAATAAAACTAGATGAATATTGAAAGACCCGACACACACAATGAATAACATAATGATTCCATAACTGATTTGAAGATGAATAACCTTGGAATATGATTAAGTACGCACGTATGCAAAGTGTGCTACAAAGATAAACTCCAAAACCCTAACCCCAATCCTGCACACATATCAGCTTTATATAGCCAGCTGATTTGGGCCTGCGCACTTAGCTTAAGTGCGCAGAGCCCGTGCACATAAGTGCGCAGATTAGGGTTAGTTCAACAAAACTATGCTATAATTACATTCTAGGTCCTTTAACTTTAAACCTATACAATAATCATTCAAAAGCCTCTATTCTGGTAACTGTGGTCTCAATATAACCCAACAATACTCCCCCTAGACCACAGCTACCAGTCTTCAATCTTCAGTCAACCTCCACATCGCTTTCCTCCCCCTCAACCTGTGCAGGAGGGTCTTGTAAGTACAGTGTGACTGGATCTACCTCAGCTGCTGGAGAAGTTTGGATAGATTCTGTTGTAGTTCCTTCAGGATTAGCTGCTGATGCAGGATCTTCTGGAAGTACCTCTGAAGCAGCAGTTTCTGTAGCAGCAACAGCTTCAGTTTCTTTAGCAGCAGCAGCAACAGCAGCTTGTGCAGCTTTTTCTCTGTCCTCCCTTTCTTTGTCTGCTGCGTTTATCCTGTCAACTATATCCAGCAGCTCACTCTTCAATTTCAAAGCCCTATCCACTGCCCTTCTAAACAGCACGGCTTCTTCAAACAATGTGTTTCCAGCACCAACATTGATCTGATTCGCAAAAAGCATATTCAGATCTGACAAGTTTAGTGCGAACACATCAACCGGATCCAAGATCCTCAACACCTCTGAATCATTTTCCAGCTTGATCACCGCTTCACCAGTGTTGCTATCATAGAACCATTTCTTGAAGTTTCTTAGCATCACTGGAAGCTCGGGTCTGATCGGAACTCGTGTGACGACCTGAGGAGGGTCTATCACATAAGTTATCATTCCTCTTCCCGTTGCTGGATCGATTCTAGTCTTTGATATTCTTCTTCTAGGCTTTTGCGGCTTAAATATCTGGAAGTCACTTTCACATTCTTTCCTGATAAAGTTTTCAACCATGCCAGCTTGTGAGTCAAGAGAGGGATTAATGAATGGGGCCCTGCTAAGTTCCCTGATATCCCATCGGGGAAGAGATTTCAGCTCCTTCTGACCCTTGAAGTATTGGATTACCCCCCCCTCCTTTTCACAGCAAACAGTCCCTTTTCAGCATCATACTTCCACGAGATAATCTTTTCCCGGTGAGCAGACCTGGTATGATGAATGTTCTGATGTAAAGCAGGAATGGTAATTGGCTTTCTTGGGAACCATGCTGCTCTTTCAGGGTCCAATTTGTGCCCATCTGATGTCTCATAAATAACCTCTTGATCTGTTCCCATCTCCACAAACCGCTCTGGCATTTCATCTTCGCTCACCTCGTCCACTTCACTTTCCTCAGCCGCCTTTTCTTTCTCTTTTTCTGCCTCCAGAAACTTTCCAAAATCGAAAGTTTCGTCAAAAGTAGCGCTAGGAGCATCAGTTAACTTTTTCTTCAATTCCTGAAACATGTCAAACATCTCCACTTGAACCTGATGTTGAAACTTAATCAGGTATCTTTGATCCTTTATCACTTTCTCCATTTTCTTGTTCTTGACTTTGAGCTTTTTCACCTTCTTTCTTAGCTCCTGGTTATTATGCACATCACTTTTCATTGTGCAGATTTCCCTGGCCGCAACCTTACCTATCTCCTTCACAAGCTTCTCGTATAGTTCCTGATGCACCGGTTTTCGACGAGGTGCAGCAGGAGCTGATGAAGAAGGTTCAGCTGATCGGTGGGTAGGAGCTTTGGGGGCTGATGCAGTGGCAGTGGAAGGCCCTGGAGCTGAAGTGGCAGCAGTAGAAGGTCCTGGTTGGTTTGGTGGTTCAGGCCCGAACATCTGTTCTAAGATCGCTTCTCCCTCAGTATCTTCTTGAGTCATAACACGTGGAATCTCAGATTCGGGCAGCTGATCTCTTCTTCTTTTCTTTCTTGCTTCCCTTTCAAATTTAGCCACTGCTCGTACATTTTCAGCGGCTTCAAGCTGTTCGGCTGTGAACGTTTCTCTCCCTTCCTGCAGTAAAACAGCTGGTCTTCTCTTTATGCTTGGTCTTGATGGAGCTGGTTCAGTCGCCACTCTTTTGCCCCTTGATTTTTCTAGGGCAATCTCTTCAGCCGTCGGCTGGGCTGAAGGAGTGGGCTCAGATGATCCAGGTGCATGAGCAGCTCTGGATTGTGGTCTGGGTACTGCAGCATCTGATCTGCGCTTCTTGATTTTGTTGTATAGCTCCATAACAACCGGATATCGCTGGGCCACGTACATGTTTTCTAACATTGGTTCCCAGTCCGGTGTGTTGCACTCTGTGAAGAATCTAGCCCCTCTGGTGAATATGTATTCGTCACCGACAGGCAGACCCTCATGCTGAGTGTTTATCATCATCTGAACAAACCTAGGATACATAGCCCACTTCCCTGAACCAGCATCTGCATTCCTTACCATATAATCGAAGATCATGCCTGACAGATTGAACACTTCGTTCTTGCAGATCTTAATCATAGCTGTCGCCCATTCAGCACTCAACGCATTGTATCCTCCCTTTCTGTGACACAAAGACATCAGGAATATGTGACTGATAAGTCTCCAGTCTCTAGTAAGCTGACTCTTCTTTATGTCGCCTCTCTTGTCGAATTCACCCTTATAGCCGAAAATCTTGAATTGTTGGTGAATGTCAGCTTTAGCCATGGATCTGAACGTTCCAGGTTGATCTTGCAGCTTTAGCACATTTCGAACCGTGTCCTCAGTAATGATCACAAGCTTGTTTCTGACAGTTGCCTTGATACGCTTGACCCTGGATACTGTCTCGACTTTCGCTGATCTCCAAAAGTCTTCAATGTGGGAGACATAAACTGGTTCAGCGTTCTGCACAGCAAATCCGACTTTACTGCGTCTTATCCAAGCCACGACATCTCTAAAGTTGACATCCTCAGTATCGAGATTCATTGGTTGATTGTGCATGCCCCTAGGATCCCAGTCAAGTGCCATCTGTTTAGCCAAGAGCACGAAACGCCAATTAGATCTTGGATAATTGATTTTAGACTTAAACTTACACGGACAACGAACTTAGACCTAGATCTTATTAATATTTTTTTAGATTTTGAATTTTAACGGTCATTGGATTAAGAATTGATGAATTGATGTTATCGGTGTCAATGGTACGTTTGAATTTTAGTTATTAGATTATTAAGGTCCGGTTTTGAGTTCGCAGTCCGTTTAAGTGTCTTAATAGTCAAAATGAAAGATGTGTGTGGTTTAGAGTCCAAGTGTTCAAGAGTGTCAAGTACTCAGTCCAATTCAAGTACTCAGGCCCATTCAAAGCTAAGTGCTCAGACCAATTTTAGTACGCAGGCCCATTCAAAGCTAAGTGCTCAGACCAATTTTTTTTTGTACGCAGGCCCATTTAAAGCCAAGTGCTCAATCAAGTGCGCACATACTTGACTGAGCACTTGGTTAGCACTTAGACCAAAACAAGTTCGCAGGTGAGTCCACCCGGGCATGGTAACCCCTTAGTTCACATAGTCAAGTCTGCGTACTAAGCAAGTACGCAGACACTTGAACCTTCGTTCAAGATTTCAAGTTCACAGTTATGTACGCAGCTAATTAGGGTTTCTGAGCACTTATATGACTATGAGACAAGTGCGCAGTCTCTATGAGACAAGTGCACACTTGTTCATATATCAAGTGCGCAGATCTTCAAACATTCAAAGAACCCTTAATAGCTTTAAAACCAACAGATTCATCAAGATATCCATTTTTTAACCTGTAATCACAACCAATAAATCATTAGAAACATAATATCTACCTTAAACAGTAGATGAGATGCAATAATCAGTGCAAATAGGTATGAGATGATGTGATTAGGGTGTGATTGTGGTGTGGTATAGGATGATAATGATGATGAAACGGTGATGATGATGATGATTATGAACGGTGATGATGATTAGGGTTTGTAAAAAGAAATTTAGGATGATAAAAATTTTTTTGACCGTTGTTGACCAGTATATATATACATGGGCTATTGGGCCTGCGCACTTGAGTTAAGTGCGCAGGGCCCCAACAAGTACGCAGATACCATAATTTTGGCCCAAAGATTGAAATTAAAGCCCAAATCTTTTAGATTAAGGGGTTTTACCAAATCTTACCTTCTGCATTCAAGATCATACTGACCATACCTGCCGGAACCCGTTTCAACTTCCCGTTGGATAGCTGCAGCCTAAGAACAATTGTCGGTATGCTTGTCCACTTAAATCCATGCCCTTTCTCTTTCAACATGTGTTTGGTGATACTGTTTATCATGTTTTTCGGTAATATTGACGAAAATTTTATGGACCCCACAGTGTGCTAGGTATTGGCCTACCGATCCTCAAGGTTTATTGAAATATAATGATGAGAGCTTCAGGTCTATGTTACCATAAGCAGAGAAGATGATCATTATCTTGATCAGATGATGAGAGCTTCAGGTCTATGTTACCATAAGCAGAGAAGATGATCATCTGATCGTTTGGTGAGCTATCTATGTATGTTTGCACGTCACTAACATTGCGTGTCTTTTCTGCTCAGTTTCAAAAACTTTGTTTTTCTTAGCCCCGCATTGGTAGCTTGCACTCTTAGGTGTCTTTTGATTTGCTTATGCACAAAATTTTCTGTGTCTTTTAATTTCTCAACCTATGTATGACCGGACTCAGCTTGTGCAGACCTAAAGCACAGTGGGAATCCAGCTTTCTGGTGTAGATCTTCATTGTTGATCACCTAGTGGCAGTTTACTTGATTTCAGGCTGAATCTACCGACATATCGTTGCTTGAGGCCACAACATCCTCTGGGTCCTATTCACATGCTGACGAGATATGATTAGTTCCTATCATTTCCTGAATTAATTTTGCAATAAGAATAGACCGGTTCACTTTCCTCCCCAAAAATCTTGTTTTAAAGGAAAATAAGATTTTTCTTTTTATAAAATATACACAATATTTTTTTTTTTTTTTTTTTTATTCAAAGTTGATCATCTCAAGCCATGAAACCAACTGATGAAACCGGGTTTATCAAAAGCTTTTGTAAAGATATCTGCTTTTTGATCAGCAGTATCGATAGGCAACACCTGTATGTACCCTTTGTCGTGTGCATCGCGAATTGAGTGAATCCGAATTTCAATGTGTTTGGTTTTAGAATGGTCAATTGGATTCTTCACGATGTCACGACATGCATCATTATCAATGAAAATAGGTGTATGCATGACATTCAAACCGTAGTCCAAAAGCTGATTTTGGATCCATAACACCTGACAGCAACAACTGGAAGCAGCTGTGTATTCGGCCTGAGCAGTAGAGATTGACACGGTGGTCTGCTTCTTGCTTTGCCAAGACACTAGCCTGTTACCCAGAAATTGACAGCCACCAGAGACAGATTTTCTGTCTATCCTACAACCTGCATGATCACTATCAGAGTAAGCGATTAGATCAAAGTTATCGCTCTTAGGATACCATAAACCAAGTTTAGGTGTTCCTTTGAGGTAGCGGAAGACTCTTTTTACTGCAGTCTCATGCGATTGCTTAGGATTAGACTGAAAACGCGCACAGCATCCAACTGCCCACATTATATCTGTGATACCCCGAAAATTCAGGTTCTCACTTTAACTAAACTCTAGTTACATTCCTTGCATTATACTTAACTAGGGTTAGTTAGATAAGACATACGTGCATGGTTATGAGTCAAGGTGTGATTGCATGATTAGTGAACCTCGGACGTTGGTGAATAATAAACTTATGTGTCTCGGTGATACCTGACAAATTATGTGAAAACCATACGTGATTATGTGAACCTAAACCGAACACGTTAATAGAAATCATTAAAAGTGGAGCATGAGGTTGATTAGGGTCTTAATGCATGGGGTTACACTTGTTACGGTCCGAAATAACGAAAACGTCGAAGGATAACGCGTCGGGAGGCGAAACGAGGCAAAAGCGCGCCACCCGGACCTGTGAGCGGCCGCTCACAGGCTCCGAGCGGCCGCTCGAACCTATCTGACGGGTTTTAAACCGCCTCAAACTCGTATATAAGCATCCTTAACCCCCATGCAGCCCTCATACTCAACCCTAATCGCGCCCTTACTGCCCCACACGAATATTTCACTCCAAAAAACTCCTGCTAAGGCTCAAGATCATCAATTGGGAGGCTCCAAGGCGCGCGATTGATTGATTTGAAGAGCTAAGGGTATAACTCATGATTTCTTACGCTTTTTACTTTATGTTTTATTGTAAAAATCATATAACAAGTTTGTCCAGGTCTGAATGGGTTTAATAAACATTAAAACATGAGTCTTTTTGAAGATTAAACGGATTAAACCTATTAATAAACGCGTAGTAACATCATAGGATGCTTGTTGCGCAAGTTATTGGTGTTTTGATCCTAAAAGCTTTGATCTTGACATGTTTGATAATAGGATCTGATGGGAATAGGTATTAGGAAAGTTGTATGATGATTATTAGGTGTTATTGATTGATAATATGCAACTAGGGTTTGATATAATTGATAATATTGCACGATCAGAATCTGGACAGATTCTGAATGTCGACTTGTAGGGTCTGTTTCGTGGCTTGAAAATAATTGGTTTGATCGATTCTTTGCATGATTGTACGTACAAGGTCTTAGCTTTTCATAATGGGCAAAACCATCGAATTTGGACATCGTTTGAGTCGTTTTTGGAATTTTAATTGATTAGGGGTCATATCAGATTTTCGGATTTGTAAACTGGGCTAACTTTAAATGGTCATAACTTGAGATTTACAAGGAATTAGATTATGAAATTTTTCCAGTAGGTCAATACTGGAAAAATAGAGCTTTTCCAAGTGGATTCATCCCGTTTGGATGAATACACAATTTTTAAGAATTTTCCTACTAAATGACCTGTTGAGGAGATTTTCTGGACATATCTGTGTTGTACGAATTTTCATAATTTTTGTGTTTGGAGTTAAGACTAAACAAAAATAGGTATTGCCAAGTGAATCCCAAAGAAAATTCGGTAAAAATTTTGGAGGATAACTCACTGGTTTACTATTTTAAATAAATTCGTTTTGATGGCGCACAATCTGTCCTGAAAACACAGATTGTGTATTATGTGCTTATGTGATTACTTGAGGTCTTAGGTGATCTAAAATTGACATATAACGGAAGTACACATGTTTATGACACATACGAGCTGTAGAAACTAATTATAACCAACTCATTCACCAACGAGTCCGTAGGGTTTACTATTGCATGTAGAATCACTAGGCGTCGCATACACACTTTTGAACATTAAAACGCCTTGGACAAACGAGTTATATGGTGTAATGATGTTACGCCTATACTCACGTAGTGACACTGTTATTAGGGTGTCGGTAGCATATAATACTTGCTGTTCGGATTCTTTGCTTACGCGATAAGGTGAGTTTCACTACTCTTTTCTCAAAAGCATGCGTCTCGGGTTGAGACAACTACTTAACGTTTCTAGTCCGGTTCGGGATACTTTTACACATCCCGGGTTTGGGGTGCATGGTTCACGTGGTGAATCTATTTTTACTAATTCATATATATATGTCCTTGATGAACTAAACCAAAACACATCGTTTTAAGTCCTTCAAAATACCGAATCAATTGCGGTTGGGCAAGCGGGTTAATTAGTTGATAGCGCTATTAGGTCTAACAAACCTCACATCGTGCTGGGAGCACGGATGTGAACTATTAGCTTCAAACATAATCATTGTCGATGGACAATGATGCAAGGCATCCTTATCCGGTTATGGGAACTTGTTCATTAGTAGTTCGGTATTCGCGGTTTTAGTTATCATGAGTGGGCTAGCTACCCCTGACATTTGAATTAGCTATTGTTTACAGGGTCTGAGAGACCAACGCTGTACACTTGACTTTTGGGGTTTTGAGAACCTACACTTTTATTTACATCGCTTACTTATATTGTGAACTCACCAGCTTTTGTTGACACACGATTTACATGCTTTTGCAGGTAGTTAGCTTCCGGTGCCAGGATTAGAAAGCACGTACACTTCACTGCATTTGGGCTCTGGGCATACACATAAATTATTTATTATGCTTTCGTATGGTTTTAATTTGGGCGCATTGTTTTGCGCATAGTTTTTTAAAAAGGTTTAAATTTGGTTTACGCTTCCGCAGCTTAACTAAACTTGGTTTTTCGAAAACGAACTAAATGGTTTGGGCATTTAGAGTTCGTTCCTGTGATTATGGCTATGGGATCCTGGTTTGTCATGCGCCTCGCGGTATAAACCCCGCAGTGAAAATTTGAGGGTGTGACAGATTGGTATCAGAGCCATTGGTTATAGTGAACTAGGACTGCATGTTGAGTCTAGTCTATAATCATTATAGCATAAGTACACTCACACTTAAGTGCACAACTAGCTATTAGCTACATATATCTACAACATATGATTTCGGGAGATATGTTATCTCCTAGTTCTAGACTTAATTCTTAACACGGTCAATGGTGGGAACCTAGGGTTACACCAGGTGGGCATTACTGGGAGTAATATCCTAACTAACCTCATGGACGAGGGAGACAACAATAGTACAAGGGAGGGAGCCTTGCGAGCGTTATGGCGCACGTACACAGGAAGCTGCACGATGCGCATGACGTGGTACCATTAAATCAACTATGAAGGAATTCGAATGCTGAGACCTATCTTTTGTCACTTAGCAAGGAGACAATTAGTTTCTGTTCCTTGCTACTTGATCTTTCTTACCCCCATTCGAAAACTCAGACGGGATGGGTTACGCATATAGAACTTATTTCTTACTTTAGTACCTTACGCCTAGTATGAGCGGGCGGACGTATGACTGCATATCCCTGTTACTCATAAGTATATGGTAGATTCATGGGAAACATTAGATCGGGACTTGTTACACACACTCTTGGGGAGTTACGTAAAGCCTGCGATGTAATGCAACATCACAAGGGAGGATGAAACCTACTAATGGCTGATAGCCACGATTGGAGGAACGAGTGGTACAGCTTACCACTAAACTGGCTCACATAGGACTAGAGAAGGAGGTTGTACATGATGAGGACCATATAACACTGACATCGCAAAAGAGGAAGGATAAGAGATGAAGGGGAACCTGAGCAGGACGAGCACACGGGAAAGTGAGGATGAAGGCTCTACTATCTAGACAAAGCATGGCGACGATTGGCTCTTACCTTTTCTTACCTATCTTTTCTTTCATTTCCCTTGTTAACTTAGATAAGACTGAGTTTTTATGATCAACGATAGAGTGGTTGAGGCCCTCGCATCTTTCCAAGCTAGTAAAGATCTATTTTGCTAAATCATTCTTTTCCCCTGACTTCCACATTTGAACTTTCTAATACCTTGAACGTACATCGTATTTTCAAGCCTTTTTATTGGTTGTAAACCTCGATAACTCCAACGGAACTGAAGGAGACCGTCTGGTTGCTTCGATAGCATAAGTCTTTGCCATGAGCATTTGTCCCAGGCAGGATGGAGTAATGTACACTACATGCACACTCGATGAGTTACAGATACCTGGAAGGAGAACGTAACACCCTGTGGTGAAATCTAGAAACTTTGTTATATAAAGACGGATGGGTTGAGATCGACGCCTACACTGCCAAGCGATAGGAGATAGCCACTATAGGCTCAAATCTATTTAACCTACCTTACAAATGGATCGAACTTTATACCGAAAGGGTGGGCCCCTCAGATTCGTGGCTTGGCCACTGCAGCTCACCTACAAATCTTTCGCTTGACTCGCAGACTCACAGATGAGACTGCTGATCATGGTACCTTTCTGAAGCATGGTGCTTCACTTTCTACTGTTGGTGATGGCAAGAGAACGTGGGGATAGTGTGAAGTATAAGTCCTGCAACAACAACTACCACAACGGGAACAACAACAATGGGGTTCGTGGGAAAGCCATTCGTGATTGGCATTAGGGAAGCTAGGACTGATAACAAGGTCGTGACGGATACGACACTCTTATGATACTGGTACGGACTATAGTTTTGTGTCATCAAAACTTAACAAACAACTAGGATGGTTCCTACTTTTCTTAATACCCCGTACAACATGGAGTTAGCTGATGGAAAGCCTGTCGAGGTAACCCATATTCATCGTGACTGTAAGCTCGAGTTGGATGGGCAATGTTTGCCATCAAAATTCTACCTATCACCCTTGGAAGCTTTGATCTCGAGGTTGGCATGGACTGGTTGTCCAAGCAACACGCTGAAATTCTCTGTCAGGAGAAGATTGTTCGTATCCCTCTCTCTAGTGGAGAATTCTTATCTGTCCAGGGTGATCTGGTGGTGCCATGATGGGCATCATCTCTTTCCTGAAAGCCTAGAGGTGTATTCGGAAGGGCTACCCAGCCATATTGGCTAACATTTCTGATACTCGAGCTGAAGTTGAAACAAAAATTGAGGACATCCCTGTAGTTCAGGATTTTCCAGATGTCTCCCGGAGGAATTACCGGACTTCCACCTGTTCGACATGTAGAATTTCAAATTGACCGTGCACCAAGAGCCGCCCCAGTTGCGCGTGCACCAACCGCCTTGCACCAGTCGAACTTCAAGAACTATCCACCCAACTCCAAGAGCTATTAAACAGGGGTTTCATTAGACCTCGTTCTTCACCTTAGGGAACTCCAGTCTTATTTGTTAAGAAAAAGGATGGGAGTTTCCGTTATGTGTATCGATTACCGGGAATTGACACTTTACCTCGTATTGATGATTTATTCAACCAGCTCCAGGGGTCGAGTTTCTATTCCAAGATTGACTTGAGGTCGGGGTATCACCAACTGAGAGTCCGAGAGGAGGATGTGCCAAAGACAGCCTTTCGAACTCGTTATGGGCACTATGAATTTTTGGTAATGCCCTTCGGGCTGACCAATGCACCAGCTGTGTTCATGGACTCATGAACCGTGTGTGCAAACCCTATCTAGACAAATTTGTCATAGTGTTCATAGACGACACTCTGATCTATTCCAAGAGTAGGGGAGAGCACGAGCAACACCTACGACTAATCTTGGAACTTCTGAAAAGTGAGTAGTTATATGCAAAATTCTCCAAGTGCGACTTCTGGATTCGTGAGATCCAATTCTGGGGTCATGTGGTGAACGAGGCAGGAATACAGGTCGATCCCGCTAAGATTGATGCGATTAAAAGATGGGAGGCCCCTAAGACTCCACGGAGGTCCGACAATTCCTTGGCCTTGCAGGTTATTATCGCAGATTCATTCAGGGATTCTCAAAAATCGCTCAACCCCTCACATGCTTTGACACAGAAGGGGATTACCTACAAGTGGGGAGATGCCCAAGAACCTGCTTTTCTGATACTAAAGACTAAACTTGCAGTGCTCCAATATTATCACTACCTGAGGGTACGAAGGACTTTGTGGTGTACTATGATGCATCTATCCAAGGTCTAGGGTGTGTTTTGATGCAACGCGAAAAGGTGATCACATATGCTTCACGACAACTAAAAGTTCATGAGAAAATTTCCCCACTCACGACTTGGAACTGGGAGCGGAGGTCTTCGCTCTCAAAATTTGGAGGCACTACCTCTACGGGACAGAGTGCACGATTTTCCAGATCATAAAAGTCTCCAGCATATATTCGACCAGAGGGTGCTAAGCATACGACAACGCCGATGGGTCAGACTCCTGATGGTTATGACTGTGCCATCAAGTAAACATTCAGGGAAGGCTAATGTAGTAGCAGATGCCCTGAGTCGTAAGGAAACAAAACCCAAACGAGTGGAGCCTTGCAACTTACCCTACAATCTAATCTTCATGTTAAGATACGTAAAGCCCAGGGCGTGGCTTTGAAAGGGAAAAACATTGGGCTTGAACCTTGCACGGTGCTGATAAGCACCTGGAATGGAGGACATAGGGTCTTCAGCACTTCATGATAAGTCTGGATTCCACGTGTGGTTGGACTGAGATCAGACAACTAGTGCTCGATGGGGCACACACCCTCGTTATTCGGTACATCTAGTTCGGATAAAATGTACGAGATCTCAAACTCTTTACTGGTGACCAAACATGAAAGCTGAGAAAAGTCACTTATGTTAGTAAGTGCTTAACGTGTGCCAAGGTTAGGATTGATATCAGAAACCTTCGGGCCCACTTCAGCAACCGGAAAATCCCATGTGGAGCTGGGATGGTATTTCCATGGACTTTATCACCAAACTTCTAAAACGCCCAGCGGGCACGATATGATTTGGGTCATTATTGACCGTTTGACCAAATCAGCGCATTTCATGGCAATTAGAGAGGCGGACATGTTGGAACGTCTAGCCGCCTTTGTATTACGAAAATTGTCTCTAGGCATGGGATTGCCAACTTCTATCATATCGGATCACGAACGCGCGATCTACTTCCCATTTTTGGGAAACTCTCCAAATTGCTTTGGGAATCATTTGGACATGAGCGCAGCCTATCACTCCCAGACGGATGGATAGAGTGAACGTACCATCCAAACACTAGAAGATCTACTGCGAGCATGCGTGCGTGGTGGGACTTTGGAAACAGTTGGGACAAGCACTTGCCTTTGATTGAATTCTCTTATAACAATAGTTATGACACTTCGATCCAGTGTGCACTTTTTGAGGCACTTTATGAACGGGAGTGCAAATCCCCCATATGTTGGACTGAAGTTTGGGGATAGCCAACTGACAGGTTCCGAACTTGTGCACCAAACTTCTGAGAAGATAGTGCAATCAGAAAACGGATGGCTGCTACTCTTGAGCGACAGAAAAGCTACGCTGATAAGCGTAGGAAACTTTAGAGCTCCGGAATGGGAAACAAGGTACTATTAAAGGTGTCACTTGAAAGGGTGTGACACGCTTTGGAAAACGGGGGAAGATGAACCGTAAACGTTGGACCATTCGAGATGGTTGATGGGATTGGTCTGGTAGCTTACAGGTTAAACCTGCTTAACAAACTCGGTAGGATACACGATGTATTCCCACATATCGTACCGAATCTATAGAAATGCCTGTTGGATACAACACTGATGGTGCCACTGGAGGAGATCCAGGTGGGACGATCGGCTACGGTTCATGGAAAGAACCAGTGGAGATTCTTGAGCGGGGCGTCAAGGAAAACTCAAACAGAAACACTATACCTATTATTAACGTACAATGGAATTCCCGTCTAGGACGGAATACACGTGGGAGCAAGAGAATCAGCTGCGGCTCAAATATCCACACCTTTTTCTGAACCTGAACCTGTGCATAGTCAAATGCCGAACATACAGCAGCTCGCTCAAAGTGAATTTCGGGGGAAATTCCTTTCAACTTGGGGATGATGTGACATCCGGAAAACCAAGCATACATTTTTTTTAGCTGGCTTTACGTTTACTTGTGAATTTCGGGACGAAATTTTTTAACTTGGGGATGATGTGATACCCGAAAATTCAGGTTCTCACTTTAACTAAACTCTAGTTTACATTCTTGCATTATACTTAATAGGGTTAGTTAGATAAGACATACGTGCATGGTTATGAGTCAAGGTTTTGTGATTGCATGATTAGTGAACTCGGACGTTGGTGAATAATAAACTTATGTGTCTCGGTGATACTGACAAACTTATGTGAAACCATACGTGATTATGTGAACCTAAACCGAAACACGTTAATAGAAATCATTTAAAGTGGAGCATGAGGTTGATTAGGGTCTTAATGCATGGGGTTACACTTGTTACGGTCCGAATAACGAAAACGATCGAAGGATAACGCGTCGGGAGGCGAAACGAGGCAAAAGCGCGCCACCGGACCTGTGAG